>CM019065.1:199799612-200399612 GCA_009667805.1 Leptobrachium leishanense | reverse complement strand
TAAAGTGTAAAGTTGTAACTAAGTCAACAGTCTTGAAGGTAGGCCATAGTTCCAGATGCAAGGATAAAATTTAACAAGTTAACCCATCTTCGTGCTGGGGAAGCCGCTCTAGGCCAAAATTTACACCAGCACAATTGTAATCCAACTGGCTGTTTGTGGAAAGGCTTCTGCTGAAACTCTTAACTGACCTTTTCCCTTGGCAGAAGGAGTATCAGTTCGGTGATTGGCCAGAAGAAACTATGTACCACACCTCCTTTAGTCCCCTTGACCTTCACTTTTCGTATTCTTCGATCGTCACTAGACATAACCTGAGTGACAAGACCCATTGGCAGGAGTTAGGAATCCACGAACTTCTGATCGGGTTTATGCTGTTGTGTGACTGCGTATTTGTCCTTCTCTGTTTCAAAGATCTCTCCCTCCTGGTGCTTGGGTTTGCGCAGCCTCTTCTTCTTGAAGTAAGCATCAGTTAGGTGCCTTGAAACCTTGACACTTGAGATATTGACTTTTGTGGTGATAACAAATTTCTGGTGAGCTCTACGCAGGGGCACCTGGTTGATAACCAGTGGGCCTGTTACCAGCAGAAGGCCAGACTGGAGCTGCTTCAGAAAAAACACATGCTTCCCCCTGTGGCGTCCATTGAAGAGGATAAGTACAGTCCCTGGAGTGATGGAGTGCAGATTGCGTTTGTGCTGGCTGAAAGGCTTCTTGCCATGGCTTAACAGCTTCCTTGGAACATCTTCAGTAGGATAATAGTGAGGCATTTGACGCAGTTTGACTACACGTGTACCGCCATTCTTATCCCCACCGACTGTCTTTGACACAGTAGCTCTAGCCTTCTCCCTTTTCATCTTTGTTTCTGGGGCTTTGTACTTGCACTTGTAGAGGGCTTTCTTGGCAGAACTGGAACATTTCCCGAATTTACTTGATGTCAACCTTTTTCACATCACTAAAAATGTAGTACACACTGTAACGGGCAGTAACCATGTCCTGGGATCATGTGGTAAAATATAAATAAACTGTACAGCGGTACGCAATCTGTTGACGCTATTCAAGTGACTACATGCATGCATTACTTAATTTATCCACATTCCAAGCAGGGGTGATTAGAATCTTTGGTTTGGTTATCAGGGACCATCAAAGAACTAAGCTCATTTTTAATTCATAGCCCTATCATGTGCAGTGTCTATTGAATGAGGAAGATATAACATTTTCAAAAATATATACATCATTCCAAGGGCATATATATGTTGGGAGATATATGAAATGTAAGGGATAACATGTGAAGAGAATGGTTAAAAGTTTAAATGGGCTGGCAAGGGTTCGATCTTACCACCTCATGCTGTGTCCATGAAATCTAAGAGCCAGGAGAATTATATAAATTTGAGCTACACGATGTGCCATGTGCTTTAACTTTGGCGGGGTCAATGTAGTAAACACTGGCGTCCTCAGGAGCATGCAGGAAGTAATACTCAGTCTGGCAGCATGACCAGAAAATTCTGAGTTGTAATTTAAAAAACAAACAAACTGTAAATTTGTTATATGGGAATATACTACAGGTGTTCACATTTCCCAGTTTAGTAGGTAACTGTGTCAAAGTGTATCTAAACATGTTGATGTTCTAGGCTAGGGCTAGGCAGACAGCAGAAGGTAACTGCACCCAAAATTACAGTCATATCACATGTTGCTGGTATTCATACAGGTTGCATGCCGAGTTAAGTGAGGTCCTGAAAGGGCGCTACATCACTTGCATTGCCATCTTCGGAAATTTCACGCAGTAAACAGGCACAATTATATTTTTTCCCATAGCCATCATACCAACCCTGCATAAAAAAAAAAAAAAATTAATTTGGTCTGCCCCTCTGTAAGTATAAATACTTGCAAGCCAAAAAATATCTTAATTCAGCCAGGGGTATATGTTCCTTTATTAAAATGATTAAATACAAATGTGTACAGTAAATTACATTCTGTCATTTGCAGAAGAAAACCAAAAGGTGAATTTGTATATTAGCTGAAGTCTCAGATATGTTGGAGAAAGGTGGTGTTTGTTTTATAGAAAGGGTTAATGGATGCGTTAGCATGCTATTATTAACCTTTTTAGTAATTTATTTCTAAACTAAAGAGGAGGTATGAAACTTTTATAGAAATTCTGTGCCTGTTGAGGTGGTTGGATCCGAGTCTCTACAGCCTTTTAAACAACAACTCAATTACTTCCTGCAAAAACTAATTTTGCCTTCTTTTTGATCAACAGCAGTAGCTGATGTGTGAAAGGCTAAAGTTGATGGACACAAGTCTTTTTCAGCCTATGCAAACTGAAGGGGTTATCTATTAATCCTTCCTAAACCCTTCCTTAATTGTTTAGCTTAAACAAGGTTCCCTGTACCCTTCGACTATGGATGACATGTGGGGGACGCCCTCAGGTGTGCACGCTGTGTGCGGAGAACGTCCCCCACATGTCATGGAGTCTCTGCAGCGAAAGGGGAGACCCAATGCATCAGGTACGGAGTTCTGGAGCAGTCTGACTTCCTTGAAGTCAGATGTCCCTTTAAACCCATCCCGGTGCAATGACGTCAGTTTCAGGTGCCACCCGGCAGAGCCAGGAGAGTGCCTGAAAGGGAGGGGGTCCTTTGGATCCATCACCCTCTCGATCAGAATAAGTAAAAAGAGAGGCATCGTTGGAAAGGTCACAGTCTGCCCTTTCCAGCGATGCCTTTCTTCAACCTTTTAGATGCCAGGCCGCAATTATCACCAGATCGTAGACTTCTCACGGAGGTGGGTGGCATCTTGGGAGGCCTTCTCTTGTCCACTGACTTCATCGTGCATAGACATGAACACAGCAGTTAGGGAATTAAACCCTAGCTGCCCATATGGTAGAGATAGGGGGGTCATTTGGACCAACTTATCTCTTGATCGGTGGTAGCTAGCCTTTCCAGTGATACCAATCATGACCAGGTTACATGTAAAAATAAAAAAATGAGAAAAAAAAAAGGCATTTATTTTTAATATTTATTAATGCAGCACTATTGTTCAGTGTATTTTCTCATAAAACATAGTTACAGGTTCCCATTTTTAATTTTTTAGCAGGCGTACCCCATAGAATATATAACCGCAAAGACTAGGATGATAACATGTGAATAAAATTATTTTACACGCTGTAGATGATTGAAATTTGAATGGAAATTGATATTTTTTTACATTATTTGTTATGGCATTCTGGCAGGACACGACATCTACAAATAAAAAATATATATTATGAATCTGCAGAGTCTGTCGAAAAAAGAGATATAGAATTTGTCTGGTTCCAACAATATAACATGACTTCAAATTAGGCTTGTGCACCGATTTTTTTTCGGTTCCATTCGGTTTGATTTTTCGGATTTTTAAACTTTTCGATTCGGCTCGTTTCGACCGGTTTCGATTCGATTCGGTTCGGCCCGTTTTTCGTGTACATTTTTTTTTCGGAATAGCGACCATTTTTCGTATTTTCGTGTCACTGTGCTCGGTTTTTGTATCGACTTTTCGTAATTTCGGAAATTTTCGTTTTTTCGGAATTGCACATTTTTCGGAATATCGACCATTTTTCGTGTCATTTTGCATCGACTTTTCGTTTTTTCGAAAAATTTTCGTTTTTCAGAAAATCTTCTCCTCGTTTGACACATTTCAAGTCCATTCGAAAAATCCAAAAATATTTCGTTTCGGCTCGGAAAACATTTCGGATCTGAAATTTTCGGATCTAAAATTTTTCGGAAATTCGGCCGCATCCGAAAACACGAATCGGGAAATTTCGTGAAAATTCCGAAATTCAGAAACCCGAAACGCACATCCCTACTTCAAATTGCATTTAAACTTAATCCTTTCGCTGCTGAGGCGTTTCACGCCTCTGTGCTGAGCTCATTTATACCGGTTTCGCTCATCTTGTTTAAACGTGTTTTGAAGGCTTATTTTAGTATATGACCCAGACATATTATATATCGTTCTTTCCGTCAGACTCGGCAGATTCATAATATGTCATTATTATATGTATACGTCATGTCCTATCTGTATATTATAACAAAAAATGCAATAAAATATGAATTCAATAATTTACAACGTGTAAAGTGTTTGTTTTCACATTAACATGCGAGCAATTGCGGTTATATTTTGTATGGGGTGCGCTTGTTAAAAAAATTAGAAATGGGGTCTCGTTACATTTTTTTGGGGGGAAAATTACACGATTTTTAACAAACGCACCGCATACAAAAATCGTTAGTGCAGCATCATTGTTCACATAATTGAAATAAGAACAATATTGCTGCATTAACGAACCAAAAGAAAAAAAAACTTGATTTTTTTTTATAATTTCTTTATTTTTATCTTTAATTTTTTTTAAAAAACATTTTTCATGGTCATGTTTGGTATCGTTGGAAAGGCCATGCTCTGGCCGATCCAACAGTACCAAACATTAACCCCTAGCTGCCACAGATCGGGAGATTGGGGGTTCATCTTCACCATTGGTGGCAGTTAGGGGTTAACTCCAGGACTAGCGTCATCGTGCTATGCACAATGACGCCAGTCCTCGGGGTGCATTCCTGGAAGCTTGGCCGACATCTTGGATGTCGGCCAGCTCCGGGAGAGGATCACGATTTGGTGCTTTTCGGCGCCGAATCGTGATCCGGCACCCAAGGGGTTAAAGGCATGCACGGTTTGGAAGGGCAGGCTGTGCCCTTCCAAACCGTGCCTGCCTTAACCCTGTGACAGCCGGCAATCGGGAGGGAGAGAGGTCCAAAGGACCCCCCCCCCTCCCTTTCAGGCGCCTCCTCCGCACACGCGGGGAGGGGGGCGCCTGAATTAGATGTCATCTCTCCGCCGCAATGACATCTAAAGTTGCCAGAGGCGGTCCCGGGTGCTGGGCTGACATCGAGGATGTCAGCCCGCACCGGGGGGCACAGCGATCGGCTGGAATCCGGCCGATCGCTGGCTGCAAAGGGAGGACGCGCTCAGCGCGTCCTCCGCAGGCGACGCTACCTGTGGGTGGATGCACTGAGCACGTCCTCCGCAGCGAGTTCAGCACACATAGGTGAAAAATGGCTCAGCGTTGAAAGGGTGAATGAATTTTAAACGGTCATGTTTGGCTGTGTATGCCTGAGGTGGGTGCTTTGCTGGGGTTGAGCCTTGCAGAGCTGAGCACACTAACTGTGCTCAGCGAGGGGGCCAGACGGGAGTCAGAATGGAAGGAATGTCCACTCTCACGGACGTTCCTTCCGCTCGTAAAAATGCTCGCCTGACACCAGCCTTATAAGGTTAATTCTGCTGTCCTGTTTGGTGTGTGTAATGTGTATGTATATTTGTTATTCTGTTCATCCCGTTGTACAGCGCTACGGAACTTGGAGCTTTATAAATGCTTGTAACTGTAACTAAAGAGTAGTGAAAACCCTTCCACAAAGATGTCAATCAGCCTGCACTAACCAGACTTTCAGGTGTTATCATTAGCAAGGAATGTACAGTTGGGTACATTCCTGACCATCCAATTGCCCTCAAGGCATTCTCAGTGAAAAGGGACGATCCTTTATAAAAAAAAAAGGAGGATGGGTTAGGAGCGGTTACTACCAGGGCCGGCCCGATGATGGAGAAGTGTGGTGCACTTGCTCCAGGTGGCAGAATTTTAAACCGGCAAATCCGCGACCGCTGCACTATTTTTGTTGCGCCGTGGATTATGTCCTCTTGTTTTGCTACTTTGTTTCCTTTTAAATATACTCCCTTCATCTACCTTGTGGATTCCCTTTACGTATTTAAATGTTTCTATCATATCTCCTCTGTCTTGTCTTTTTTCCAAGCTATACATCTTAAGATCATTAAGCCTTTCCTGGTAACTTTTCTCCTTCTAGCCGTACACCATTTTAGTAGCCCTTCTCTGAACTCTCTCTAAGATGTCTACATCCTTCTGGAGATACGGTCTCCAGTACTGCACACAGTACTCCAAGTGAGGTCTCACCAGTGCTCTGTACAGTGGCATGAGCACTTCCCTTTTCCTACTGCTAATACCTCTCCCTACACAACCAAGCATTCTGCTAGCATTTCCTGCTGCTCTATTACATTGACTACTTACCCTTAGATCCTCTGAAATAATGACCCCTAAATCCCTTTCCTCAGATGTTGAGGTTAGGACTGTATCAAATATTCTATATTCAGCCCTTGGGTTTTTACGCCCCAGGTGCATTATCTTGCACTTATCCACAGTAAAACTCAATTGCCACAGCTCCGATCATTTTTTTAGTTTACCTAAATCATTTGTCATTTGGCTGATCCCTCCAGGAACGTCAACCCTGTTGCAAATCTTTGTGTCATCAGCAAAAATACACACTTTTCCATTAATACCTTCTGCAATATCACTAATAAAAATATTAAAGAGAATGGGTCCAAGTACTGACCCCTGAGGTACCCCACTGGTAACAAGACCTTGCGCCGAATAAACTCCATTTACCACAACCCTCTGTTGCCTGTCACTCAGCCACTGCCTAATCCATTCAACAATATTGGAATCCAAGCTCAAAGATTGCAATTTATTGATAAGCCTTCTATGCGGAACAGTATCAAAAGCCTTACTGAAATCTAAATAAGCAATGTCTACTGCACCACCTGTGTCTATTATTTTTGTTACCCAATCAAAAAAAATCAATAAGATTAGTTTGGCATGATCTCCCTGAGGTAAACCCATGTTGTTTCTGATCCTGTAATCTATGTGTTTTTAGATGTTCAACAATCCTTTCCTTTAACATGGTTTCCATTAATTTCCCCACTACTGACGTAAGACTAACTGGCCTATAGTTCCGATTCCTCCCTACTACCCTTCTTGTAAATGGGCACAACATTTGCTAATTTCCAGTCTTCTGGGACGACTCCCGTTAACAAGGATTGGTTAAATAAATCTGTTAATGGTTTTGCTATTACACCACTGAGCTCTGTCAGGTATATTGGAAGGAAAAAAAAGGTAAAATGGATGCCTGTAGCCATTTTGTTTTTAAAGACAGTCTTTTTTTCTTTTTCCACATTTCCCTAGTTAGAAATAAACCCAGATTTTTTTTTACAGAGTTCATGCTGGGTGAGATCTTACATATTTTTTTATAAATACCAGACATGAAATGTCTTTGTGTGATATAATGCCCAAGCTAAGTGCTAAGATCTGTCATAATTAAATTTATTGGTCTGTTTTAAGTCTTTAAAACAAAAAGATATATTCCTATACCCAAAATAAGAGTTAATATCTTCGTAAGGTAAAATATAGTCACAAAATATATGTTTATAATCAAGGTATATTTTATTATATTTACAGTAGAAAACAGACGCTCCAATTTATATTGTAGAGAGTTTAAGTGGTAAATAGTATAATTATTGAAGAATAGATTCTGTTGAGTTAACTAGAAAAGAATTCAACTGATAAGACTCAGTAAAAACTTAGAAAGGAGTGAGGATATAAATCTAATTTTGATATGTAGAGACTAAATGTCTACATAGGGAGAGAGAAGGTCTTTGTTAAGTCAAATTGACCTCTGACCCGAGATAGGGATATTAAAAAGAAATGGTGGAATTAATTAAGAAGTTCAATACTGCCCTCTAGAGGATAGTAAATATTATATTTGATATGGTGAAGATATTGCTAGTGACGTCAAATTGACTATAATTGAAGCGGCAATGTTGGTTGCAGTCTGAGATTCAGAGACTCACACTGCAATGCATTCAGACTTCCAAAACACATGAGAGATCCCGTCAATCCAAGATTCCGAGACATACACCACAATGCATTCAGTCATTCCGAGATTCTGAGATTCAGAGACTCACACCGCAATGCATTCAGACTTCCAATACACATGAGAGTTCCGACATTCCAAACATGAGGAACACACATCGCTAGCAGACCATCCCGGGACAATGCACTCAAGACTCTCATCAAATCTGACTCACATGCATTGATTATCTGATATTGATAATCTTCACATATTCCAAAACATTACATAAAGAATTCCAAGGCAGACTCATCAAAATCCAGATTGGAGAGGTAATGTATGAGAGCTATTTAAATTAAGGAATTAATGTAAATATATATATCTGTAGATTTTTGCAACAGATAGACTGAGATTTATCAGATTCTTGGTAGCTCCAAAAGTCTAAATATTTTTATTCTGCAGATAGAAATATGAAGAAGTGGACATAAGGATTTATCCTAAAAGAAACTGTTGTAGGATTGATACAAATATATATATTGAATTTGGAAATTACTATGATTGAAATTAATAAGCAAGGAATTCTATAACTAAAAATAAAAAGCAAAAGATTAGAAGTTTAATTCTCGAGATTAGGGGAGGATTCACTAGATAAGTTTTATTACTTATCATTTTAAATTAGCTCATCTTTTGTTGATCTATGTAGTATAAAGATTATATATCTCTATAAGATCTAGCTGGTTAAACATTGTTTGCTGGGAAATGCATGTTGTATTAAGCAGAAATGTTTATTAACCATTTGTGTATTAGTTACTAACTGATAAGGTAAATGATATTAATCATATATGCAGTTACTAACAGGAGATACATATATTGTAAAGCTAGTTTTTATGTGCTGATGGATTGTGGTTTATGATATGAGATTTGAATTTTTTTGTATACATAATAAATATATACAGTTGTGTTCAAAATTATTCAACCCCCAATGCTGTAAAGGGTTTTAGGGAATTTAGTGTACATTTGTAATTGTATTCAGAATGAAATCCTACAAGGACTTTTTAAAGAACCATATGCAACTAAAATTACATCAATTGGTTTTGTAATACAGTAGTAAATGTTTCTTTTGTGAATTCTTCATTGACACAATTATTCAACCCCTTAAAGACTACCACTCTGAAGAACAGAGGTTCATTCAAGTGTTTTCAATCAGGTATTGAAAACACCTGTGGATGTCACGGAGCAGCAATAAAGCATAATAAGCACCAATTAGGCAGCTTTAAAATGACTGTGATACTCAGCTATTTCTAGACATTTACTGGTGTGGTTACAAACATGGTGAAGTCAAGAGAATGGTCCAGGAAGACAAGAGAAGAGGTGATTACTCTTCACAGGAAGGGCAATGGCTATAAGAAGATTGCAAAGATGTTAAACATACCAAGAGAGACCATAGGAAGCATCATTCGCAAATTCAAGGCAAGGGCACTGTTGAAACGCTACCTGGTCGTGGCAGAAAGAAGATACTGACTTCGACTGCTGTGCGCTACCTGAAGCGTAGAGTGGAGAAAAGTCCCCGTGTGACTGCTGAGGAACAGAGAAAAGATTTGACAGATGTGGGTACTGAAGTTTCAGCTAAGACAATACGGCGCACACTGCGTAATGAAGGCCTCCATGCCAGAACTCCCAGGCGCACCCCCTTGCTGTCTCCAAAGAATAAGAAGAGTCGACTGCATTATGCCAAAAGTCATGTGGACAAACTAAAGAAGTTTTGGGATAGTGTTCTGTGGACTGATGAAACAAAATTAGAACTGTTTGGGCCCATGGATCAACGCTATGTTTGGAGGAGGAAGAACAAGGCCTATGAAGAAAAGAACACCTTGCCTACTGTGAAGCATGGCGGGGGGTCAATCATGCTTTGGGGCTGTTTTGCTTCTGCAGGTACAGGGAAGCTTCAGCGTGTGCAAGGTACCATGAATTCTCTTCAGTACCAGGAGATATTGGATGACAATGTGATGCAGTCTGTCACAAACCTGAGGCTTGGGAGACATTGGACCTTTCAACAGGACAATGATCCCAAGCATACCTCCGAGTCCACTAGAGCGTGGTTGCAGATTAAAGGCTGGAACATTTTGGAGTGGCCATCGCAGTCACCTGACTTAAATCCGATTGAGAACCTCTGGTGGGACTTAAAGAAAGCAGTTGCAATGCGCAAGCCTAAGAATGTGACTGAACTGGAGGCTTTTGCCCATGACGAATGGGCGAAGATGCCCGTAGATCGCTGCAAGACACTTGTGTCAAGCTATGCTTCACGTTTAAAAGCTGTTATAACTGTAAAAGGATGTTGTACTAAGTACTAAGATTGAATGTCACTTGGGGGTTGAATAAAACTGATAATGATGTGAGCACAGAAAAGACATTTGTGGTTATTTCATTATAAATGTTATGTTATGTTATATTTGTCTGACCTACACGTGCCTCTTTGATTTAATTGTAAGCAAGATGACTGAATGATCAAAATCAATGTCAAACTGGCCAAAACACTCAATTTCAGTGGGGGTTGAATCATTTTGAACACAACTGTATATGTTTTTATCCGATTATTGTATTCTTCAAAGCAAAACACAGACAATTAAAAGAATTTAGGAGAATTTCTAGGAAATAAACGATTGATATGTGTCTCATATAAATTTCTTATGAAATAATAATCCCTGCCATATTGGAGGCTTGGCTGATAAATCCAATATATAACGTGTTGTAGTCACGTGCAGAGATAATATCCGACAGCTCTTTTAATAACTTAGGGTGGATCCCATCAGGCCCCATTTACTTATTTGTCTTTACTTTAGACAGCTGCTGTAGAACCTCCTCCTCTGTAAACTCATATGTAAATGTCTCGTTAGTGTTTCCTCCTAACTGAGGTCCCTTTCCTTCCTTTTCTTCTGCAAAGACTGAACAAAAATATTCATTGGGGCAGTCAGCGAGACTTTTATCCTCTACTACATACCTTCCTTCGTTTTTAATCTAACTAATCCTTGTTTTACTTTTCTCGTTTATGTATCTAAAAAATGTTTTGTCCCCCTTTTTTACTGACTGAGCTATTTTCTCTTCTGCGCGTACTTTGGAAGCTCTTATAAATTGCTTTGCCTCTTTCTGCCTAATCTTATAGGTTTGCCTGAGTTTTTTTATAATTATTGAATGCTATCTTTTTGTTCCTCACTATTTTGGCCACTTCTGCAGAGTACCACAGTGGTTTCTTCCCTTTTTTGTTTTTGCTAACAAGCCGAATGCAATTGCCTGTGGCCTTCAATAATGCCTCCTTTAAATAATCCCATTTCTCCTGGTCTCCCTTTATACTCCTCCAGTCTGATAATGACTAGGGATGAGCTGTTCGGGTTCGGAGTTCGACCCGAACTTTGGCAGTTCGAAAGTTCGAACTTTTATGGGCGTGTTCAGTTCGGGTTCGAAAAAAAAAAGAAATTTTGAAAAAAGTATAGAAAATGCTTAAAAAAATAAATAAAGAGACTCTTTACTGCAGAGTATTATAAGCAACGGTTTATTAGATATTGAATTAAAAACTAATGTGTACGTGGAAAGATTATCAACTCTAAATGACCTCTGTTCACAAACGGGCATAACACCAGGTGTTTTTAGTCTGGTAATCAATTTGATACAATGTACACTATACGGAGGTACTGAAGGGGTGGGGTGGTGTCTGTTTCTGATTGAGATTTGAGAATTAATTTCCCTAAAACATCCTAATATGCTGCATTTAACTGGTGTTTGAAAAAAATCTAAAGCAATGTTATTTTTCACCTCGGGATTAAACATTCACAGGGTTATTCAGAGAGTGGTGAAAAGTAGGAGAATAACTGGAGAAGTGAAAATTGTAGGTCAAAATAGCCAAACCAGAAAAATTCTCCCATTTATCTCACTTTCCAAATCGGCTATTTGGTCTAGATTGTTCTCTTCTCCTGCCAGTTCTCCTGGCTTTCACCTCTCTCTCGGGGTTGTTCAGAGAAAGGCGAAAACCAGGAGAATGGCAGGAAAAGAGAACAATCTGGACTAAATAGCCGATTTGGAAAGTGAGATAAGGCTAGGGTCAGACTAACGCATTTTTCACAGCGACCATCAAAAAGTGCGTCCGAACGCATTGCCGTATTTTTTCACGGATTGCGCGAAAACGGTCATATGATGCGCATTTTTGTGCGTGATTTTTCTACGGATCCAAACCAGGAAACTTTGGGTGTCTGGACGTTATGTTGGCCGGACATGAGCAGGGTCTGACGTCTCCAAATCACGCACACACGCCGCTAGTGGACGCAGCGCACTCTGTACGTCCGTACTAGCGGTTCTGCGTTCTCAAAAAAATGTGTTCATTTTCTACTTGCGTTGCGCAGCCGGACTTTCGTGCGACCGTACTTCGTATATTGGCCGTCATTGCCCTTTCATTTGCTGCTAGTGCGGCCGTGATTAAGTGCGCCTAAACGCACGTTAAAAATTCGCTAGTCTGACCCTAGCCTAAATGGGATAATTTTTCAGGTTTGGCTATTTTGACCTAGAATTTTCCATTCTCCAGTCATTCTCCTGCTCTTCACCGCTCTCTGAATAACCCTGTCAGGGTTATTCAGAGAAAGTTGAAACTCAGGAGAATGGAAAATTCTAGGTCAAAATAGCCGAACCAGAAAGATTCTCCCATTTATCTCACTTTCCAAATCGGCTTTTTGGTCTAGAAGTTTCCATTCTCCTGCTTTTCACCGCCAAAAAATCAGTAAACTTTTTCTGCGTGTCTGAAAATGTCTCTTTTCAAACAGACTGCCGCCCCAAGCAGTTGTTTATGGATAGATTAAAAGGAAAAGCATTTACCGTCATATGAAACGTCATTTTTTTGTTTTTAAGTGTTTCTATACAACCTAGAAATCCGCCACTTCACGGGCAGGTTATGGGGACCTCCTAGGCACGATATTTGAAGGAATTTTTGGTTTTTATTTTTAACCCTTGTTTCATGGAAAACTCACTGTCCCTTTAAAAACGTTTTTTTTTTACTTTTTGTCCTTGTTTCCTGTCCCCCCAGGGCACTACCCGGACCCCCATACACCTTTTATGGCAAATATGTAGCATATATGCCCTCTTGGAGGGCACTCTAAAAAAAACGAATTTTCAGCCCCATTGACTTGCATGGGGGTTCGTGTTCGGTCCCGAACAAATGGGAAGTTCGGGTTCGAACCAAACTCGGGGGGGTGTTCGGCTCATCCCTAATAATGACTCATTCACACAAAATCTCATTTTAGAAAAATCAGTTTGTTTAAAGTCTAAAACTTTTGTTTTTGTGTGGTGCGGCTCCATCCCTGTTATTATATTAAACCACACTGACTGGAGATCACTAGATGCCAAATTTTCACCTACAACAACGTCTGATACCAAACCTCCATTTGTGAGTATTAAATCCAATATGGCCTTTTTACGGGTCGGCTCCCTAAACTACTTGTGTTAGAGATAATCCCAGTAGGGATTTTAGAATATTTGTACTCCTGGTGCACCCAGCTGTTTTGATTTTCCAGTTCACATCAGGAAGATTAAAGTCCCCCATGATAATAACTTCCCCCTTCATTGTCATTTTGGCTATTTCCTCAACCAGCAGATTATCTAGCTCTTCTACTTGTCCAGGGGGGGTCTATAGATCACACCTACACAAGCTACTGTTTGATTGCCAAATGTTAGCGTAACCCAAACTGACTCTGTTCACCTCGCTCACTTTTATTTGGTTCGTTTTTATGTTGTTTTTCACATACAGGGCCACTCCTCCTTTCCTACCTTCTCTGTCTTTTCTATATAAAGAGTACCCCGGTATTGTTATGTCCCAGTTATTTTGATCACTGAACCATTGTGCTGTTACAGTTATTCATTTAGATGGGGATTTATAGTGTATAGATATCCTTATGTTGCCTTATGCTGCCACCTAGTGGTCTTTCTGTATTGTACATGCTTTCCTTCTTTTTTTCCCTCGCTTTATGATGATGCACTTCCTGTGTGTGTTTAGTTCCACCCTTCCTTCTTGTAAGAGCTGCAGCATGGTGTAGTTATCCAGCAGCACATGTATGTTCATCCTCAAGTTAGGACAGAATCATCTTTTGACCGCAAAAAACCTATAATTCCATCATCTGCTGTATCCTGTGATCTGCTGTAACCTGATGTACGGAATAAAGCAAGTCGTGGAAAGAAACAGTGTTTTGGTGAGTTCAGCTATCTGATAAGGATTGTCCTCGGTGATTGCATCTACTTATACAGGCCAGGCAAAGAGGTCTATGCAAGGGATAAATCGCTATACAACGATCTGAGTCAGAATAGTCAAAAGATGAGTAGAATCCTAAAGAAAAGATGAGTAGAATCCTACAGTCAAAAGATGAGTAGAATCCTACAGTCAAAAGATGAGTAGAATCCTACAGCCTGCTATTATATATGTGTGTGCTTAATCTGCAATCAAGCTCCGTGCCATCGGCCATTTTATGGAAGCACATGTGTGTGTGTTTAATCTGCAATCAAGCTCAGTGCCATCAGCCATCTTGGGGAAGCACATGGTCGCACAAGCTTACTGCATCTCACTTATACTGCATCTCACTGAATATTAAAAACGGTTTCTCTGCATTTAACTGTGTTACCTGCCTGTCTAAGCTGCCGTTCATCTTTTTAAAGAGACAGTACTATTTTTGCAAAAACGTATAAAATGTCCAGACAAGGTTCTGTGCACTCTATTATGGCTGAACCGACGCAGATTCATCACGTCCCTGAACCTGCAGACGCACAAGGAGCAGATTCTGCAGAGTTTGTCGAACAGAGTGTAAAACCCAAACGCACAATAAAACCGACACAGAAACTCAGAGAAAACTATGAATACACTAGAGATGAGCTCTCCAGCAATCTGTCAGACCTGTGGGACAGAACGTCACAATGCATGTCAGTTTTACCACAATTTAACGATAACCCAGCTGAATTAAGAGACTCTATAGATCGTCTGTCTGCTGCATATAAACGTTACCAGAGGCTGTCAGAAAAATACACAGACTTCTTGCAGGACTCTAATATGGAAGACTTTTCAGCAGAACTGACCAAGACTGATGCACTAAACCAACAGAGAGACCTCCTAGTGCAAGTTGCCAAAGAAAGGGCAGAATTCCGCATTGCTCAACTGCAAGAGACCAGATCGCACAGATCCACATCAACCAAGCACACTGCACATTCTTCCAGATCCTCTCGCTCCAGACATTCAACGTTAAGCGACAAGCTAATAGAGGCCCGCGCTGATGCGGAGTCAAAGAAAGTGCAAGGCTCCTTTGCTAAAAAACAAGCAGAGTTAGAAGCTCACAGCAAAGCCCGCCAAGCAGAGTTAGAAGCTCACAGCAAAGCCCGCCAAGCAGAGACGGAATCCCAAATCAAGATTCTGCAAATGGAAAAGGAGGAAGCAGCTGCCGTAGCGAGGCTGAAGGTCCTCGAAGAAGCAATGGGACAAAGTACTAATGCAGACTGCCCTATCCCAGCAGAACTGGAAGACCCAGTCGAACGCACTAGCAAATACGTTTTACAGCATAACATTTGCAACAATACACAGTCATCTCCTGTACCTCCTCCCAACACTGTTCTGACTCTCAACGCAGAGACCTCTCAGCTCCAAATGCCTGAACCTCCTCCAGTCCACAACACAAGAACATCTACGCAGCAAATCACATCAACTCAGTCTGCCAGCAAGGTGAATCCCAGTGACAAGCCGCAGCTCAAGCCGCAGCCAGCAGAAGCCTTAGAGACTACACCAAAGTTAAACGTTCTTGCAACGTCATTTTATCCTGGTAAACCTCACCCTTCATCACCAGAGAACTTTAACACCCAAGCGGTTCCTCAAGTTACTTTGGCACCAAAGAGTGAGAGATCAGACTTGACTGACTTCGCCAGATATATGATACGCCGAGAGCTCATTAACACAAGCCTCTCAAGGTTCGACGACTGTCCAGAGAGCTACAGGGCCTGGAGAGCAACCTTCAAGGCTGCTATTGCTGATCTGAACCTTACTACCAAGGAGGAACTTGATTTGCTCATAAAGTGGCTGGGGCCAGAATCCACAGATCGTGTTAAAAGATTGAGAACAGTACATGTTGAGCACCCGGATGCAGGTCTCGTTGCTGCGTGGGCAAGACTTGAGCAAGCTTATGGCAGCGCTGAAGCCATAGAAGGCGCTCTGTTCAAGAGACTGCAAAACTTCCCAAAAATAGGTAACAAGGACTATCGAAAGCTCCAGGAACTGAGTGATCTCCTCATGGAGCTACAGTTGGCAAAGACAGACCCACGTCTACCTGGACTAAGCTTCCTGGACACTGCTCATGGTGTCAATCCAGTGGCGTCTAAACTGCCATACGGCCTGCAAGAGAAATGGGCGCAACACGGCTCAAGATACAAAAGAGACTATAACGTATCCTTCCCTCCATTCTCATATTTTTGCAGGTTCATCAGCGAACAAGCCTGGACAAGAAACGATCCCAGCTTCAGCTTCAGCGAAACCAACTTGCCAGCTTCATCATCATCACCAGCATCCTCATCAAGGTATGATAACACAGCGGCTACACGTAGAGACTTTAATAGAACAATATCTGTTAAAAGGACAACATCTCACCACCCGTGTCCTCTCGTGCAAACCAGAGGGATTCGGGTGATAGCGATAAAGACCCTAATCGTCAGTGCCCTATTCACAAGAAGCCTCACCCTTTAAAGAAATGTCGTGGCCTTAGGGCAAAGACTTTACAAGAGCGCAGGGAGATTCTTCAAAAACTTGGGGTATGCTACAGGTGCTGTGCCTCTTACGGACATTTTGCTAAAGACTGTAAAGTCGTCATCAAGTGCACAGAATGCAGCAGCGACAGACATGTTACAGCTATGCACCCCACTCCACTTCCAGACAACCCACAGCAGCTACCTACCTCTGCACCTGTCTCAAATCATGGCGGGGAGCAACAAGGTAATGCTCCGACTATAGGGAATATTTCTTCTTCATGCACGGAGGTCTGTGGAGAAGGCTTAAATTACAAATGCTGTGCCAAGGTATGCCTAGTCAAGATATACCAGAGGGTCAACCTGAGAAAGCCACGAAGATGTATGCCATATTAGATGAACAGAGCAACAGATCGCTTGTTAAGCCTAAATTCTTTGAGATCTTCGGCATAAAGGGACACGCAACACCGTATACTCTCAGAACCTGTTCTGGTCGCGTAGAGACTTTCGGCAGAAGGGCCAACGGGTTTATGGTCTCTCACGTCAAGGGGAGAGAGGGAATACTCCTACCAACATTAGTTGAATGTGACCAGATACCAGACGAAAGGGAAGAGATTCCTACTCCAGAGGCTGCGTATCATCATCCGCACTTAAGGCATCTTGTAGATGAGATTCCAGTAATGGACATGAATGCTGAAATCTTGGTCCTGCTAGGAAGAGACATTCTCAGAGTACATAAAGTACGCGAACAGTGCGACGGACCAGACGATGCCCCTTATGCACAAAGACTTGACCTGGGCTGGGTAATAGTGGGCAATGTATGCTTGGATAAAATGCACACGTCATCTGAGATCCACTCATTCAAAACTCACGTGTTAGGAAACGGACGTGTATCCCACTTCAAACCGTGTCCTCACCATTATGACGTAAAGGAGAAGCCTCTTGACATTATCTGCGTGTCCGACGTCACTCCTATCCTCTGTGATGACAACCTAGGTACCACAGTGTTTTGTACTACAAGCGATGACAACAAAACAGCCTTATCAGTTGAAGACAGAGAATTTATCAAAGTAATGGACAAAGAATTCTTCAAGGATGAGTCTAACAGCTGGGTAGCACCATTACCTCTTCGTGCTGCAAGGGTCAAACTCCCAAACAATCGTGAACAAGCTTTATCCAGAGTCAAGTCACTACAACGAACACTAAAGAACAGACCTGAAATGAAGGACCATTTCATCGCCTTTATGAAAAGGATCTTTGACAATAATCACGCTGAACCAGTTCCACCTCTTCAAGAACATGAGGAGTGCTGGTACCTGCCTTTCTTCGGAGTATATCATCCACGTAAGCCAAAACAAATCAGGGTAGTATTTGACTCCAGTGCCAAGCATCAAGGCATATCCCTGAACGATGTTCTTCTCACTGGTCCTAACCTGACCAACAACCTCGTAGGTGTACTCATGAGGTTCAGAAGGGAGCCAGTCGCCATAAACTGCTGATATTGAACAAATGTTTCATTGTTTTATTGTACAAAAAGACCATAGGAACTTCCTGAGGTTTCTGTGGCACCGTGACAACAACATGGACAATGAGATGATTGAATACCGCATGAGGGTACACGTCTTCGGAAATAGTCCCTCACCTGCTGTTGCAACATATGGTCTACGAAGGACTGCTCTTGACGGAGAAAAGGAGTATGGAGAAGATGCTCGACACTTCGTTGAGAGAGACTTCTACGTGGACGACGGACTTAAATCCTTACCCACAAATGAAGAAGCTATAGACCTGCTCCAAAGGACACAAGGTATGCTTTCTGAAGCTAACCTCAGACTACACAAGATTGCTTCAAATAGTGTTGCTGTCATGAAGGCCTTTCAACCTGGTGACTATGCCACAGGGTTTAAGGACTTAAATCTGGGAATGGACATGCCACCCGTACAGAGAAGCCTAGGCCTGCGGTGGGACTTATTAAAGGACACCTTCGGCTTCCAAGTCGGCTCTGCAGACAAGCCATTTACCAAACGTGGTGTTCTGTCGGTGGTGAACAGTTTATACGATCCAGTGGGATTCGTGGCTCCCATTACTATACAGGGTAAATCCTTACTTAGACAGCTCTCAGAGACTATTACAGATTGGGATGCTCCACTACCAGTAGACAAGCTTTCAAAGTGGAATTCCTGGAAGCAATCTCTACATGCCTTAGATGGAATTCACATACCACGCTGCTACACTCCAGCTTCTCTTGCCACAAGTCAGAGAAAGGAACTTCACATCTTCTCAGATGCATCTACAGAAGCCATAGCAGCTGTCGCCTACCTTAAGGTAAGAGACTCCTCCAATCAGACCCACATAGGATTTCTGTTTGGGAAGGCTAAGTTAGCACCTAAGCCTGAACACACAATTCCCAGACTTGAACTTTGTGGGACTGTGCTAGCCGTAGAAGTTGCAGATTTCGTACTACATCAAATTCTACACAGATAGCAAGGTCGTTTTAGGCTACATATACAACCAGACTAAACGTTTCTATGTCTATGTCAGCAACCGTGTAGAAAGAATCAGGAAAACATCTAAGCCTGAACAATGGCATTATGTTCCATCCGAACTTAATCCTGCAGATCATGCCACCAGGCCAGTGTCCACAAGTGTCTTCGCAAATTCTTCTTGGTTGACAGGTCCTGATTTCCTGCTGGCTCATCCAGAGAAACAACAGCTGACGTCTTTGGTCTTCAAAATCCTGACGAAGATCCAGATATTCGTCCTGAGGTTAAGACTCTTCTCACCAGAACTGCACAAAGACTCGTCTTGGGCTGTCAACGCTTTGAACGTTTCTCCAAGTGGACAAGGCTTGTACGCACCATCGCGAGGTTAGTCCATATTGCACACTGCTTCCACACGAAGCCCGCAGAGGCTCACTGTCAAGGTTGGCACACGTGCCAAAGGTTTCTTTCTGCAAGGGATATTGCTGAGGGCGAACTGATCATAATACGCAGTGTACAACAGGATGTCTTCGGCTCAGAAATTAAATGCATTTGTGACAAGACGGACGTTCTAAGAAACAGTCCAATTGCTAATTTGAACCCATTCATCGACAGTAATGGCATGCTAAGGGTCGGTGGTCGTTTAAACAAGGCTAAGTTGGGAGAGCAAGAACAGAATCCTCTCATCATACCTGCTCGCCACCACGTCTCCACTTTGCTCATACGGCACTACCATGAAGGGGTTAAGCACCAAGGTAGACACTTCACAGAAGGTGCCATAAGAGCTGCAGGCTTTTGGATTGTAGGAGCAAAAAGACAGATTACAGCTACACTGCACAGCTGTGTTCAGTGCCGCAAACTGAGAGGGAAACAACAGCAACAGCAAATGGCGGATTTGCCAGCTGACAGAGTAAGCACTGACCCACCCTTCACTCATGTCGGTCTGGACGTCTTTGGACCATGGATGGTAACAGCCCGCAGAACTCGAGGTGGCCAAGCAAATAGTAAACGATGGGCAGTGATGTTCACCTGTATGAGTGTGCGTGCAGTACACATCGAAGTAATAGAATCTATGGATACCTCAAGTTTCATTAATGCCCTAAGACGATTCCTCGCCATCAGAGGTCCAGTCAAGACATTGAGATCTGATTGTGGAACTAACTTCGTTGGAGCCTGTCGAGAGTTACAGCTTAACTCAAGGCCTCTCCAAGACCTTTTAGCTGAAAAGGGCTGTACATGGACGTTCAATCCTCCTCATTCTTCCCACATGGGTGGTTCATGGGAGAGAATGATAGGCATTACACGTAAAATACTGGACTCAATGCTTATGGACTTGAACTCCACAAGACTCACCCATGAGATTCTAATCACTTTCCTGGCAGAAGCATCTGCCATAATCAATTCTAGACCACTTGTTCCAGTGTCTACAGATCCAGAGAACCCAACCATCCTTACTCCAGCTACTCTTCTTACCCAGAAACTTGGGACTGTTCCTGTTCCACCTGGAAACTTTAAAGCAGGAAAAATGTGCTACGACCAGTGGAAGCGAGTACAACACCTTGCCAACTGCTTCTGGAATCGTTGGAAGATGGAGTATCTTTCCACTCTGCAAGGACGCAGGAAATGGCAACGCCTGAACCCGAACGTTCAAGTTGGAGATCTCGTTCTCCTCAAGGACCAGCAAGCCGAAAGGATAGAGTGGCCTATGGGACTTATTAAAAAGAGCATATCTAGCGATGATGGTAAGGTACGTAAGGTGGAGGTGAAGGTCGCAAGACAAGGAACTGTAAAGACTTTTATCAGACCTATCACGGAACTTATTTTGCTCTTACCGCTTGGAGACTGAACTTACTTAGGTTTTCAAGACATCTAGCAAATTACACTGTCGTTATTTGCACTTGCATAACTACCGTTATGATGTATATATAGTGACATTTTCAATGCCAGACGGGGAGTGTGCTGTTACAGTTATTCATTTAGATGGGGATTTATAGTGTATAGATATCCTTATGTTGCCTTATGCTGCCACCTAGTGGTCTTTCTGTATTGTACATGCTTTCCTTCTTTTTTTCCCTCGCTTTATGATGATGCACTTCCTGTGTGTGTTTAGTTCCACCCTTCCTTCTTGTAAGAGCTGCAGCATGGTGTAGTTATCCAGCAGCACATGTATGTTCATCCTCAAGTTAGGACAGAATCATCTTTTGACCGCAAAAAACCTATAATTCCATCATCTGCTGTATCCTGTGATCTGCTGTAACCTGATGTACGGAATAAAGCAAGTCGTGGAAAGAAACAGTGTTTTGGTGAGTTCAGCTATCTGATAAGGATTGTCCTCGGTGATTGCATCTACTTATACAGGCCAGGCAAAGAGGTCTATGCAAGGGATAAATCGCTATACAACGATCTGAGTCAGAATAACCATGTCTCAGTAACCGCCACTAAATCTACTTTTTCAGCTGCCATCATTGCCTCCAGTTCATTGATTTTATTGACTAAACTGCGAGCATTTATAGACATGACTCTGAGCTTGTCATTATTTACCCCGCATGTTGCTTGCACCCTCAGATTTAGTTTTGGGGACAATCGGCAGATTGTTTTTTACCCTTTTGTCCCCTCCCCCTCCTAGTTCAAATATTCCTTTGTGAAACCTTTGAACTTGTCACTGAAAACATATGTTCCCCTATAAGTAAGATGCAAACCATCTTTTTTATACAGTTCCTTTCTGCTCCAATTAGAGCTATCATGGGACACAAAGCAAAATCCTTGCTCCGAGTCCCGACACCATTCCCGAAGCTACAAATTAAATTCCCTAGTGCCCAAGAGGAGGAGTGGCCCTGTATGTGAAAAACAACATAAAAACTAACCAAGTAAAAGTGAGCGAGGTGAACATAGAGTCAGTTTGGGTTACTGCCACAGGCAGAACTTCAGATAATGACACAGTGGACGCAATCTGCTGTATTTCACCTCCAAGAACACAAAAATCTTCCTTAATCTCAGAAACCAAATTGCTAGCCAAGTCATTTGTCCCTAAATGGACTAGAACGTCCACTTCCCCTTGCTGCTTTGCTTGTTTGACAATATAGAGAATACGTCTCCTGTCTCTACGAGCAGTAGCCCCAGGAAGACATCTCACCAAACCACTACTCTCCAGCTCAACACCTCTTATGATAGAAGGCAATTGTTGCTGGGTGATTCTATCAAGTCCCACCTTTTCCTTTTTGTCCTTGGTTCCAGTCTTGCATACCTTAGGCATAGAGGATGGTGGTTCCTCAACTTTGGTGTCTGAGCCTACTTCCGTTTTACCACTACACTCAAAGTGCCTCAAAAGAATTAAGAAGAGCCACAGACTGTGGGACATGTTTTCTATCCACAACTCTAAGTCTACCAGATCCTACAGTAGTCCATCTGCCGCTCCCAGGAGGCCTCTGTTGCAGTGGCTTTGTAACAATCATAGCCTGAGTTTGTCTAACAGATAATTTACAAATCTCAGACTTCAAACATGCAATTTCCTTCTGCAATAAAGAGAACTGCCTGCATATCAGGCACACTCCAAACCTCCAAAAATTAGATCTAAAAACAAAAGCATGACAGCTATTACACTGGACCAAGCCTGCCATTATAAAATGAAAGAATGGATTTAAAACAAGCAAATCTTACCTTTTTGTAGGTTTTCTACCGCCTGTCTAACCTCAGACTATCTCCAGAATATCTCTAAATGCCTCACTTGGAAGGATTGCATTTAGAAGGCTTCACAAGCTATATTAGACAAGCTAATATCCCCAATCTTTAGATAGTCACCTAAGAACACCTCCCCCAGCAAGGCGTGGACAAACTTAACCTCTTAGCAAATAGCACCCAATTGATTATCAATTTTGTGCTAATCAGTAAGACAATTGAGTCACCACCTTTCATTTACTTGCCCCCGCATTCATTTACTTGACCCCCCTCTTTCATTAAATTGAACCCCCTCATTCATTTACTTGACCCCCCCTCTTTCATGTACTTGACCTGGCGGCTGGGCTGGGAGCTGGCGACTGGGCTGGCGGCCGAGTCGCCTCTCCCTCCCAGCATCTGCTCTGGCAGATGGAGCGCATGGGAGGAAGTGACGTCATATGACCACTTCCTCCCAGCGCTTTCACTCGGCGGCCGTGCGCGGCAGCTCTCACGTCCAGCGGGTCCTTTCATCCAACGGCGGGGCAGCGGGTCCCACTGAGCGACGGGGCGCCGTCCCATGTAAATTGCCGTCCTAGGTGCAGCACTGCGTGTGGGTGTCTTTGTAGGGGCTCCTCCATATATTCAGGGTGTGTGGGTGTCATTTTAGGGGGGGGGGCAGCATTTCAGCCTTCGCTCCAGGCTGCACAATGCCGGCCCTGGTTACTACTACCCCCGCAATAGTCTTGGAATGTCTCCTTTAAGATTGTTAAAATGCACCTCCCTTTACCTTCTCTGGACTGACAGCACTGAAGCACACACTGTCACTCATCTAACACAGCAGCAAATCAAATGCAAGTGCACTGAGAGACATGGATACTACCCCTCCCCCCCTCCTACCCATATGCTTCGGCAATGCCGTGTATTTGGTCCTGCCAATAAAGCTTATTTTGATTTGATTGGAGATCAGTGGAGTGTGGCTGATAACCCAGGCTAGAAGCCTGCTTTTTGGAAAAGGTCACAGCCCCCATAGATAGCATGTGTTGGACGCTCAGCTCCCCGTCCCACTTAGCTAAATGAATGTTAAAGAGTGTCTGATGCACTTGCGGTTTAATCACGGGAATCACTGCCTGCAGGCTGCAGTCTGCTGCAAATGTGTCTAGAGACGAAATTTACTTTCCTTTCAGGCCCGCACTCGCCAAGCGCTAGATATGCACAAAATGCACGAATACACAGCCTTTACATAGGACGGTGTCCCCCCCCCATCACAGTGTCATGGATAATCCCGAGATATAAACAACCTAATTCGCCCACGCTCTAATCAGGGGATACCATTAGAGTGGGCGGGCATTGGGGATTCCGTGTAGGCAGACAGCGACGTCACTCCCCCCAATTCAGACTGCGAATGGTTAATCTCAGAGGAAGCCGTTCCATACTTACTCCTGCCTCCGCCCACTCCTTAGGGACACGGGAAGAGTGACAGAGCAGTCATCCAATCATTGTGCTGGAAACGTTGTTCCCTTGAAGTGTGTGTGAGGCTGTGCTGCAGCCCCTGGAGTTTGTGTTGTGCTGCTTCTCGAGTTCCCACTCACTGACGCTCTACAGATCTTCAGGTAAATATTGTATTTGTGTGTTTTATTATCTGTTTTTTAATGCCCATTTCCCCCTTATTTCTTCAGGGTGTGCATTAGGTGTCAGCAGTTTTCTCTTTGCTCAGTGCTCACTATTACACTAATCTATCACTAATTCACACTGACTCCTGTGAACAGGAACCTCTGTATGCTCCCATCAACAGCCTATATATAGAGCTCCATGCACAAGCTCATGTGGCACTGCAGCTATTTAAAAAATGGGTAATTGTTATGTGTCCAGGCCTAAATAATGAGACATTGGGGGTTTGACAGGACCACCAAAATAATGTCACTGCTTCATGCTGAGGGACAACCAGTGGCGACTCTAGGAGCAATGTATAAGGGACACATAAGATCCCACAGTCAAAACAGGGGGAGGGGCACTAATAATTTTCATCACAAAATCATAAGCGTATGTATGTATGTATGTATGTATGTATGTATGTATGTATATATATATATATAACTAACTAAGATTCCATAATCCCAGAGTAATGTGCTGCAATGATACCTTTTTGTGGTGTCAAACCTGATACATAAATTCAATATATATTTTTTGCCCAATTCGGTGATGTTCGCCGACGTCCGGTAACTGCGTCAGCGACTCCAGCTTTCGCAAATTACAGTGACCATTCACAAAATAGGGAATACACCATATTTTTGACTAAAAGGATTTCCTGAAATGTGAAGAAAAGCAAAGGATCTAAAGGCGAAGAGACTTTTAGATTCTCCCTTCCATAATAACCCCTAAAATGCCATAAACCCAGGGCAATATAATTAACAGTGTGGCATGTAGCCTACCCATTAACCCCCTAAAATGCCAGTAATCAAGGAAAACCATGGAATAAATACACTGTGAGGCATGTAGCCTACCCGTTAATCCCTAAATTGCCAGTAATCAAGGAAAAATAAAATGTATATACTGTGAGAGATGAAGCATATATAACTAAACCGAGGCAAAACCGAAAGTAATACACAACGTCATATATAGTCTGACTTGTAACCCCTGCGGTTTTAATTTAATTATTTCTTTTTGGTTACACTAAATATGGTCATGTTGGATATCATTGGAAAGGCTAGACTCTGCCCTTTCCAACAACATATGATTCAACCATGTACGACACAGGGACGGAGATACAGCGGTCCAAATGGGGAAGCTGGATGCCGATCGCTTGCAGGGGGCACATGGGGGCAAGGAAAAACCTTGGGGGCAAATGCCCCACCTAGTGCTGCATACAAATTCCCTGCCCAGAGATAAGCTCCCAAATGCAACCTGCTTGTGAATGCACTTTTTCTGGAGGGGCTGGGGGGCAAATCCACTGGTGGATCTGGTAACCCATTGGTTGATGGGAAGAAGCAGCCACACTTTTCTCCCTGGTGTTGTATTCAGGTACAATTACACACAACTAGTCATATTGAGTTTTGTTACAATTTATTTGCTTCCTCTTTGTGGTCCCCAGACAGACCAAGAAGGGGATGAATTGTTACATCTTACTAGAGATCTATTCCCTAAACAACTAATTAGTAACTGGATGTAAAACATTCACTTCCATGACCGTGGAATCATAGCTTTGTTTATTTTGTTTTTAGTCTTATTTCTGTATCTGTTATTTCACCAGAATCTCATATGTACTGTATATGTAAAGTATATAAATATATTCCTATTAATATAGTATAGAATATGTAATAAAAAATATGCTACATATTAGTACATAATACTTTATACTACTATCCTATATAGTAAAAACAATGTACTTATGCTAATATTTTATAATAGGTAATAACTAGGTATAATAGAATAGTATATACTGGGTATTTTTGTTTGAAAACCTGTCCTATATGTCTCAAAATGTTTACTCTCTTTGAATTGTTACCACAGTTAAAGGATTTCCTTGAAATGAAAGGGAAAATTGTGCTGCCGAATACACATTGTTAATTCATGTAGGAAAAGAGGCAAACAATGGCCAGGTCCTTATGCATCCTCCCATCTTGTACTTTATTCATTTTTTACATTTCCTCCTTTTTTTCAGGTTTATTTCGTCTGTGGCACTTGCTCACACACTGCACAGAACACCATGTACTTCCTTGTGAAAAGAATGTAATAAATTTGAGTAAATATTGTTGGTTTAGATCATTGTTTCCCAAACCCGTCCTCCGTACCCGCTGACACGCCACTTATCTGAAGCACAGGTGATATAATTTGCTGCTCAGTGATTGCAGGATTCAGTCTGGATTTCCCCAAGGCGATCTGTAAAATCTGGCCTGGTTGAGGGTCCTGAGGACAGGTTTGCGAAACACTGGTTTAGATGCATTTTATTTTCTGATCAAGGATGAAAAATAAAATGCTAAGATAAGCATGTGTAGAGTTTTTTTTTTTTTTTTTTTTTTTTAGAATCCAACATTTTTGAAAATAATTCCCTTTTACGTCTGAGCAGTAACTTGGTGAAAATTGTAAAAAAAATAATTTAGCCCAAAATACATGACTTTCATAGAGAATACTCCCATATTCTGGAGATTGACTTTTTGGACCTAAAAGGTTGCAATTTTCAACCTGTTCAGTAATCCATGAATTATCCTTTAAATGAGAGTCGAGCGACATCTGTCCATGCAGAGGCCGACTAACAACTCATTAGGCCTCTGGTCAATTAGAGATAATGGGGGCCTCATTGTGCCTTTCCATGTGCAAGTGGTGTCTGGGCCCAACTGAAAGGGCAGGTCTGACCAGGATTAAAAATGGTCCTCATGGGAGGCCCCCGGGCAGTTCCTGAATGGTCAGTCCACTCCTGTGTACATGCTTCATGTATTTTTTTTCTGTTCTGATTTGTTACCTGTGTTCTATGACCTATAATAATGAAAGCAAACCAGTTAATTCTTGGCATATTTTCCATTTTGTGGCTAAATACTGCTGTAGGGTACTAGGTTTGCGCACCCCTTACCACTACCTGAATTGAGTTGTGCTGTTGTCTCGACATGTTGTTAATAATTCACATTCTAAAATGTCTGTGTGTTTTTAATAAATATAAACTTTTTCTACCCCCCCCCCCTGTCTGTGAAATGGTTCTCACAAATACTAGTGATGTAAATAGTTTTTGAACATTCACTATTCTAAACAAATAATAAAATACCCAAGAATTCTGTATGCCGGTATCATTTGTAAAGGTCCACAAATACTAAAATGGTTAAATAAAAAAATTTGTAAATTTTGGGAAGCAAAACATGTAAGTGAACTTTTATTCACTGTGAAGCAATGGCATGTTATACCGGTCTTATAGGTAAGTGATTTTAAAATGTCGAATATATTTAAAGCAACATTCTGGCCAAAAATTGAACTCCCCTCCCCCCCCCTCTAAATAATTGTAATTGTGTGGCTGACATCACTGCACAATTATTTTTTAAATAATTAAGTTAGGATAAAAAAAAATATCCTTTTTCTCCCTCAGCGTGGGCTCCTCTTCTGCTATAGAGGTTCCAAATGAAGTCTTTCAAGCTTTTTATTGCACGTTGAGTAGCTTACTTATCTTTCATACATAAGCTATATAAATGACGTATCTTGTGTAATTTTTTTCTTGGACGGTCACGGTACCTAAGCTGCTGCTGTCTCCTCTGAGCGCTTCCTCCTGTGACTGTTAGTTGGTCTTCGAGCTGACCCCCAGCAGGCGGTATATTCAAAATTCTATCTGCAGAGTGACCGCTGTATGGACCGAGGGAAGCAGTGCCGGCTGTTCGTAGGTGCAACAGGTGTGTGGCACCCGGTCCCCGCTGCCAGCAGCTCTTTTGCCCATCTGGCATTTGCCTGGTGAGCAGAGTCGGTGTATTTTGGCAAAGCTGCCGCTAGCTAGACTGCCTGTTAAGTAAGCGGTGCCCGGTAGCAGCCCGACCCAAGTGCTGGGAGAGATAGGAATTTCAAATTGAAGCAGCGTCTGCTCTCAGCTTCCAAGTGGTCTATGTGGTGCTCTGACCATCCCGGAAGCAGCAGCGTATTACCAAGAGCCGTGGGGACTGGAGAGATCGTTCTCACAGCCCTGAGCCACGTGCTGCAAGGAGCTGTCAGATGCGGCTCAATATAGATGTGTCTAAAGGTATACATGGATGGAGGCAGAGAGTGGCACATAAAAAAAAATGAGTGAAGTGGCTCAGATAGGAAGAGAGGTGGTTAAAAATCATGTAAGAGCACACAAACCTATGGTCTAGGCAGTAAAGGCAAGCCTCATGACACTAAGCAGAGCACTTGAGCCAAGCTCGCACGCTGTGCTTAATATAAACCTGTCTTATTCCATCCCAGACATAGTGTCAGGTTGCTGTACATTAACACGTCCTATACTTTGTATTGGAGCTGTTAATGTTCCCCGAGCTGATGGAGAATAAGCTATTCCAACCTGCTCACTCCCCTTTCGTGTCTGACGTTATTCTAAAAAGAATGTCTTTCAGACCCTGGTGTTAAGTGATTGTGGTGAAGCAAAATCACTTAACACCACTAACCCTACCAAAATTTCTCATACTCGACTTAGATCTCTTGGTGGACAGAAAAAATTTGCATTCTAGCTTGCTTAGCGGACAGCTGAAAATTAGGAATTAGGAATTGTTCCCAGTGTTCCTCTCCGTTGATGCATCTAAATCTCACTTGCCCGAAGACGCGTCAGTCTGCATGGAGTTCGATGGACTCCTGATGCTGATGACACCAGCCAAGGAACCTGCCGCAGTGTTATCTCCCTGCGGATTGTTAATATTACAATTCGAGCTTCTGCCAAAGCCGCTCAGTTGTAAGAAGACGTTAAAGGCGAGCCACAAATGGAACACAGCTGACAGTTTTCAATTTGCATCTTGCGTTATCGTCTGTTGTGATCAGGCCCCAGATATTTTTGAACTACTTGTCTCATGGTCAGCCAGCTTATGTGTGACTAAACATCATAGGAAATGTAGCTCCCAAACAACTGGGGTGCCAGGGTTCCCCACCACCTGTCTAGGGTTAGATCTGTGCAAGGAGTCTGGGAGACAGAAATGCAGGTTAGTGGAGTAACACGGATCATTCTATAAGGGTCAGAGGGGCCTATAATGGATCTGAAGGATCTTTCTTGGGGGGGGATGGATTATTAATATAGCGCTGAAGGGGACTAATTTGGGATCTGTATGTATGGGAAGGGAGTTTTGTGTGGACAAGTATGTTAAGAAAAATACATAGTGGGTGTAACTGTATATACGATTTCACATACCTCCGCATTCCAGGCAGAGAGCCTCACACATGCAAGAAATTAACATCCCACACACCACCTCAGCATAAATGAAAATGGTGGCCTTTCATTAATGCATCTGTCTGCTGATTGCCATGAATGTGGATTCTGGTATGCTAAAATCTGTTCTAGTTGTTCTATCTATCTTTTATCCCTTTGCTCTATTGGTATGAATATTATTATATTTTATTGTTCTGTACTGTATATAAGTATGTTGTTTAATGCTTTTGTTTGCGAAAGTGTCTCGCATTTTACCTTGCACCACAGACACTAGACCTAGCCCTGCGAGGAAGCTCTTGACTTCACACTAAAGTGGCAACATTATGCAGCCTGGCTACTTTAATAAGCTATAGTGGTCAGGGTGCTTGGACTGTTATGTCACGCCAAGTATAACCTACCATGGACAGAACGGGCAATATTGGTAACCTTTATACTTGCTCAGGCCAATCCTACTGTGCTAGTGTTCATATTTATTTGCTTTGTGTATTTACACTAGATTAGTTGACGGATTACCCTAATACTTTTAAGAAAGGTGCTTTTCCAGTTTTCTTCCGTAGTGTGCCAATTTACCACGCAGATATTTTCTACGTATAGTAATATCTGTAATGTATCTTCCATTCATAATTTATTTGTGGCTATAGATAAAAAGGAATACTGAGGTGGTTCCTGTAGAGCTTATTTCTTTTAGACTGCACTAAAATACTTTTAATTTACTGCTATGTGTATAATGTAATTAAATTGGAATATATAATTCATTAGAAAACGTTTTCTATATTGTCCCTTTTTTCTTATCTATGGGGCATGGGCCTCAGAATAATTCCTTTTTTGTATTCATTTGAAAATGTTTATCCAAACATTTACAAAAACCTCAAATGATTTATCTACAAAAATTCCCATAGCTATAATTTTTTTGATAAATAATTTGATTTGTAATCATTTGTGTTTGATTTGGAATAGTGACTTGTGCTATATAAAACGACTGCAGTCGTTCGCTTAATGGCTTTGTTGGAATATGGCCCTAGATTTTCAATTTATTTATTTTTTACGGCAGCATTGTTGTCACGGGGGCACCCGGCATGAGTCAGGGTGGGCCCTTTATACTGGATATTTAGCCCTTGAGGCAGGTTAGCTGCTGGCTGCAAGGACACAGAACACATCACACAGATACCATACAAGATGAACAACTGGAACAGGAATGGCAGGATAACAAGGAGAAAACAACAAGACACTGAAGGGATCCCGTCTGTCTAGGGAAAGGAAACCTCACAAGAAATACGCAGACAGGAGAACAGGAAAGGTGAGGATTAAACAGGAAACAACAAGGCCATATACTCACCCAGCAGCAACACATGGAAACCCTGAACTGGAGTGAGGTCCTTGCACTGGCCTCTATACTATGGATATATAATGCTGCTGGGTAATGCACAGAACAGAAAACAAGGAACATATAATAGAAATGTCAGAACCAGAACTAAAGGATCAAGAGCCAGGAGAGAATGTCAGACAAGCCAAGATCAGATACCAGAGAGTGTATTCAGTAATTCAGGAGCGGCACAGGGCAGAATGGCTAGCCCAGATGGGGAAAAGCTGGTCTGGATCACTCTCACTGCCAGTGGGCATGGCTGGAACCAGTGGAAATGTGACAATTGCAGACTTGGGGTCCCTATTCCGTTAAGCTAACAGCTGGAACCACTATACGTGCAGAGTCAGACTATTGTAAATTCGTCTTTTATACTCTGTAGAGTGTATAAATCACCCCAAGATAGAAGACGCCCATCAACTGCCCCTCATGTACTACTCTGTGCACATCTTAAAAATTATGGGAGGAAAGGTGGAATGTTGTTGCAATGGCACTCCTTACTCAAAATGACCGCCGAGACAGTTTCTGTCTTATCCTTCAACTAACTGCTAGTAGGGGTCGACCAATTTTTTTATTATTTTATTTTATTTTTTTTATTCCCCCCCCCCCCCCAGTTTTTTTCCTGTTATCGGTATCGGCATGTTTCATTGCCGATATACCAATAACAGGGATTTTGCTCCGTTGTGTCGGATCTTGTTCCTTGTCGCGAACTGTTCCAAGCAGCTTTCAGCAAAAATCAGAACTCCACCTACCCAGGCTCCTGCACATCTGTGGCTGTACAGGGGCGTGAGCGTGCTACTGTGCACACGCCCCTGAACAGCCCCCTGTACAGTGATAGATGTGCAGGAGCCTGGGTAGGTGGAGTTCCGATTTTTGCTGAAGGCTTCTTGGAACAGTTCTCGATGAGGAACAAGATCTGAAACAACACCCGGTACACGCCGGTCTCTGTACCAGCACGTACCTGCAGGGCAGATACTACTCCGCTAAGTTGCGGAGGGTGTCTTTAACCCATCTGCAAAGATCCGCGGTTCAGCGCCGATCGCACACCTCTCCTCCAGGCGGCTGACATCTTTGTCAGCCCTGCCTGCAGGACATATCCCTGCCGACTAGCATCATCTGACACGTCGCTCACTTCAGCCAGGCACGGGTTTCCCTATGGGGAGATATGGGGATTCAAAGGAACCCCACATCTCCACAGCCATAGAAGCCAGAGTGTCGTGGGAGGTGTCATTGGAAAGGCCAGGGCACAGCCTTTTGCACTGATGCCATGCATGACCAATGATTGAGTAAAATAGAATAAATAAAATAGTATTCTTTTTTTTTTTTATTTTTTTTATTTTTTTTTATGCAGCACTATTATTCATATGTATAATATAGTAATATTAAAGAATATAATATTATTATTCTTATACACCCTTAGGAAGTGAACAATGATGCTGCTCTGTGATACGCTCCTACACAGCACACAATAATATATCAGAGCGCCACAACAAAACTCACAGCAATGTGCGGTGTGTATGAGCGTATTACAGAGCTGCACGGCAGTAAACTCACAGTAATGTGCGGTGTGTATGAGTGATAGTTGTACTGCTGTGGAGCTCTGTGATATGCTCCTACTGATCTTCGTGATTCCGCAACCGAAAATATAAATATTGTTTAGCTTTCTAGTAGTGACATTTAGTGTGTGATGTTTCTAAAGGTTTTTTTTTTTTTTTTCCCTGTGTTCTTGAAAGCTATTTAGGTTATTTTGCAAGCAATTTATTTTTCTCCGTTGTTGTAATGTTCAAAATTGTATTAAACATGTTTAGGTGACGCCAGATCTGTGTAGAATAGAAATTGTGATTTTTCAAAAATTTTAATGTACAGAATATCGGCACCTGATATCGGTTATCGGCCTGAAAGGCTGCCGATTTATCGGTGCCTAAAAAGTGATATCGGTCTATTCCTAAACTGCTAGCCACACCACCTACTAAACGAGACAGACTATTTTCAATATACCTATCAAAACCCATTCAAGACGCCTCTAGCATAGTCAGCCTCTGGCCTTTAATACTTTGTTCGTGCTAGAGAAATGAAAATACCCGGAAACTTATATCCAGGTCAAACTGTGTCTCATGTTTAGATCCGAAACTGCAGCACGTTGCACACACAAAGGGGTCCATTCCATAGTTGGCACTAACGTTGGCGTCTGGATAAGTATGTTTTAACGCATGCCCCTCATATTACATTCCTGACATTAATCGTGTTAGCACATCGGTTTTTGCGCTAGCTTACTGTACTTTGCAAATCCTATACAGTATTCCCCCGCATATTCGCGGTTCGGTAATCGCGGACTCAGTCATTCGCGGATTTTGCCGCTTACCACGTGGTAGCAGCATCCCGGTGTGTCATCTATGGTTCCTTATCGAATACTGTTCAAAGGAGCCCCCGGCAAAGAACGGAACTCCACCTCCCCAGGCTCCAACACATCAGCGCCTCCCAAACACACGCCTTTGTGCAGCCCCTGATGTGTTGGAGCCTGGGGAGGTGGAGTTCCGTTCTTTGCCGGGGGCTCCTTTGAACAGTATTCGATAAGGAACCATAGATGACACAACATCCCGGCAGAGAAGCTGCTCCTGTGCGTCTCCGGGCTCACGATCATGGCCAGGGCATTCCCTTCTCTCAGCATCATTACGAGAGAGGAGATGCCGAGCCTCCTGGACCCCGACCACGCTTGCAGGGGTGCACAAGACTCTCGCATCTCTGAACGATGCCGAGAGAGGAGAATGCCCTGGCCATGATCGTGAGCCCGGAGACGCACAGGAGCAGCTTCTCTGCCGGGGTCTAAAGGTCTGGAGATGCACAGGAGCAGCCATTCTGCCAGGAGGACGGCGGCTCCTGGGTCCTAATGCCGCATGGCTGTGCTTTTTTTTAGCACAGCCACAATTCGCGGTTTTTCAAAATTCGCGGGGGTTGTTGGAACGTAACCCCCGCGAATTTCGGGGGATTACTGTACCTAACATTTGGAGCGCAAACCTAAACTAGCGTTTTGATAAATAAGGTGTTACAAAGTGCTAGCGCTAATTACCGCAGGGACTGGTAAGCCAAACGTTTTGGACCTTCTAAAAGCTGGTGCTATAGGATTCTCCATTTGCAATATCATTTAGCACCCCTAATGAATCTGATACTCATTTCTCGTCCTGCGGTAAGAACAGTAGCCCGATCTGCTGCTTCTTGTCGCCCGGGACCAGAGTGAGACTGAGAGCAAATAGCTCTGTCTCCCTCTGCAATCACTCTGACCCTGCACAATTTCATGAGCGCGAGATCACACAGGCCGGAAGCGCAACCCTCAATGGATTCCTATGGACTCCAGGAGGTGATACTCGCGTTGGCAAGGTGCTGAGGTAATTCCTGCCCCGGAATATTGTGGTAAAATTGGGATGCTACTGGGAAGTCTGCAGATGGAAATTTTGCCCGTTTTAGCACACACTAGATAATAGAGTCCAGTGTCTGAACGATGTGTTCAAATTATTTGCATAAGAGTAGAAAGACCGGAGTTTTGTATACTGAAATACGAATGTCTAGTTGAGATAGAGATACACACTATGTAAATCACAATTGCGCATCAAATTTCCTAGATCTTTCAAAGTACTTGCTTTTCCTCATTTTTGTCCTAACCTTCTCTTTTAAATCTTTTTTTATTCTTTTCGGAGTCAGAATAATGTGCGCATTCCTCCACGATGCCTTACTTTTACTTTCTTTTTTAATCCTGTCATATCTTTGCAAGTATTTCAACAAGATCTCTCGACATGCAGTAATGAGAATGCATTGCATCAGTTGCATAAAAGTGCATGGTTTACCTTCAATCAGGGTGCGCTTGGTTTGAGTGAAATTGATTTTAAGTCATGGTTTTCCACATAAAGATGAATTCGTGACGGTTGTTGTAAACTTAATATTTATGAACAGAGGAAGGTTTTATTTTTAGTATAGTAAGTTTCATATTAGTTCAGCATTTACATCAGAAAATTACTCGCTTGTATTTTTACTGTTTTCTCATTCCATCTCAAATTTAGCTCCTTGTGCAGATCTATTTCACTACTTGAAACGTATCTAAACATTCAATCCTCCACCTCCTTAACTGTTAAATATTGTAAATTTTTTAACAAAAGCCAGAAAGCAAAGATGTTGGTAAATATTGCATCATGGAAAAATCCAGAAAATGCAACCCGGACATAAAATACCTAATTTTTATGGTTTAAGTGCTTTTAATTCTGATGTACAAGCTTGTGTATAGGTGAAACCTGAAAAATTTGAATATCGTGCAAAAGTTCATTTATTTCAGTAATGCAACTTAAAAGGTGAAGCTAATAATATGAGCTAGTTCAAGCCGTGATTTGTCATATTTATTCGTGATGATTATGGCTTACAGCTCATGAAAACCCCAAACCCACAATCTCAGAAAAATAGAATATTACATGCAATCAATAAAACAAGGATTGTACATAGAACAATATGGGACCTCTGAAAAGTATAAGCATGCATATGTACTCAGCACTTGGTTTGGGCCCCTTTTGCAGCAATTGCTGCCTCAATGCGGCGTGGCATGGAAGCTAACAGCCTGTGGCACTGCTGAGGTGTTGTGGAAGACCAGGATGCTTAAATTTCGGCCTTCAGCTCTTCTGCATTGTTCGGTCTCATGTCTCTCATCTTTCTCCTGGCAATGCCCCATAGATTCTCTATGGGGTTCAGGTCAGGCAGGTTTGCTGGCCAATCAAGCACAGTAATCCTACGGTCATTGAACCAGGTTTTGGTGCTTTTGGCAGTGTGGGCAGGTGCCAAGTCCTGCTGGAAAATTAAGTCAGCATCCCCATAAAGCACATCTGCGGAAGGAAGCATGAAGTGCTCCAAAATCTCCTGGTAGATGGCTGCATTGACCCTGGACTTAATGAAGCACAGTGGATCAACCCCAACAGATGACATGGCTCCCCAAATCAACACAGACTGTGGAAACTTCACACTGGACTTCAAGCATCTTGCAGTGTGTGGCTTTCCATTCTTCCTCCATACTCTGGGTCCTTGGTTTCCAAATGAGATGCAAAAGTTGTTCTCATCAGAAAAGAGGACTTTGGACCACTGAGCAACAGACTAGGTCTGTTTTTCTTTAGCCCAGGTAAGCCGCTGCTGACGTTGTTTGTTGTTCAGGAGCAGCTTGACAAGAGAAATACGACATTTGAAGCCCATGTCCAGGATCTGTCTGTGTGTGGTGGCTCTTGATGCACTGACTCCAGCCTCCGTCCACTCAATGTGAAAGTCCCCAACACTTTTGAATGGCCTTTTCCTGACAATCTTCTCCAGGCTGCAGTCATCCCTGCTGCTTGTGCACCTTTTTCTTCCACATTTTCCCTTCCACATAACTTTCTATTAATGTGCTTTGATACAGCACTTTGGGAATATCCAACTTCTTTTGCAATTACCTTTTGAGGCTTTCCCTCCTTATGGAGGCTGTCAATGATGGTTTTCTGCACAACTGTCAGGTCAGCAGGCTTTCCCATGATTGTGATTCCTACTGAATCAGACTGAGAGACCATTTAAAGGCTCAGGAACCCTTTGCAGGTGTTATGGCTTAACTAGCTGATTAGAGTGGGACACTTTAATCCTAGAATATTGCACCTTTTCACAATATTCAAATTTTCTGAGATTGTGGATTTGGGGTTTTCATGAGCTGTAAACCATAATCCTCACAATTCTGACAAATCACGGCTTGAACTTAGTTTCACCTTTTAAGTTGCATTACTGAAATAAATTAACTTTTGCACGATATTCTAATTTTTTGAGTTTCACCTGTAAGTGGTAGTGTCCCTTTTTAAAGGATGTCTAATCTACCCCCTGGTGATTGTCCTTTTGAATACATCCCTTAACAATACAATGATTTGAGTCTGCTGCCTGACCCTTGGACTCCATTATATTGCCAAACCCAATCAGTGAAGAATAAGTGAGGTAAAGATACTGTGGGAGCAGTTTACAATACAAAAGGTCAGAAAAGCGATGCACACAGTGACACTTATAGAGCAAAATGTTTAACTAAATGCAAGAGAAAACAAAACACCTGTAAGCTATAAGCAACATAAAATGAACAAAATTATTATATCATCATTTATATAGCGCCAACAGTTTCCGCAGTGGTTTACAGTAACCAAAGGGAACGAGATACAGATAAATGGACATAGGATGGAAACAAGAGGTGTAGAGGGCCCTGCTCTTAGAAGCTTACAATGTGTGAGGTAGCCAATTAATTAGCATACAGATAAAACGCACAGTGGCTATTGGACTGGTGTAAAGAGATGGCCGGTGACCTCAGGAGAGTATGGAACAACTACTTTCCACTGATTCTCGAACACCAAATTTCTTGGTATATGCTTCACAGAAAACCTTACTTGGTCCCTCAAAAGCAGCTCTTGCCAAGAAAGCCCAGCACATCTCTACTTTTTTTGTGCAGGCTGAAGAAAGTCCATCTCCTACTCTCTATCCTTACTATATTCTGTAGAGGGACTATTGAGAGTATTCTGGGCAGCTGTATCATTGACTGGTTTGGGAACTGTACAGTGTCGGATCAAAGGACCATGAGACGGATAGAGCGACCAGCTGGGAAGATCATTGGGGTCTCCTGTCATTTATACCACACATTGGGCCCTATTACCTACTGTGCGCTAAAATGGGGAAAATCTGCACTTGCAGTTTTCCCCGTAGCGTCCCCATTTTTAAAATAAGGACGTCATTTCTTGGAGGTAGCGTCCCTTTAAAGCTGCACTCAGACACTATGACCACTCATCGTAATTTGAGTGGTCAAATTGGCCCGAGCCTCCACACCCTTCTCCCACTTCTAGGGGTGGGTTCTTAGAGGGCTGACTCCTCCCTCAAAATTCAGGGAATAAGTCCCACTCAGAAGTCGATATTGGCAAGTACTGATTTTGGCTTCCTTAATATTAGGAACTTTTTTTGCTGAAGTAGATCTCTTCCTGCCCTCATCAATCCAATGGCTCCCGATGTACTCGCACCCCAGGTCACGTGACTCACAGCTTACAGGAAGCCTTTCCATAACCACTTTAACACTAATCGAGTGAATTCTGATGAAGGGATGTTGACCAAAATGAAACAATGATACCTGTTGTGCAGCACAATAAACCAGAGTATGACCTATAAATTATGTCCAACTGAATCAGATTCTACTTCCAGCTATTAAAGCTTTTTTTCGATTGGCTTTTTTAAAATCTCATATATATATATATATATATATATTTCTCGTTCTTTAGGCAAGCTTAAAATAATCAGTTTTTCAACTTTTTAATGGAGGAATTGACAGCTAAAAAGTGCAATACTATCTGTTCTCATGAAAGAACTTGAGCGCTCTAGAACAATGGTTCTCCACTGCGTTCCTCAAGTACCCCTAACAGACCAGGTTTTCCAGATATGTGAAGCACAGCACAGGTGATAAGATTTGCTGCTCGGTGATTGCAGGATTCAATCTGCATTTCCCCAAGGTAATACTTAAAACCTGGCCTGTTGGGGGTACTTGAAGACCGCGGTTGGAACCACTGCTCTAGTAGGATAACCCTTTGTTCACTTAAGGTACTGAGGTGCTTAACTTTATTATGGGCCACTGTTGTTTCAGTGATTTGTAAATGTTGGTGCCTAACTGCCATCTCTTCTGATGTCTTACCCACTGTCTTTTTAGCTGTTAATAATAGGTTTTCCTGTGATTGACATGATTTTATTTTTTATTGAAATGTGGGTGGCAGCTCAGATCTTTGCATCTTGCTTTGTACATATCACGTTTCCACTCTTTTTTTTTTTTTTTTATGTATATCCTTCTACCTGAAAAATAAAAGCTTTTTAAGTAAAAAAAATTCTTCTGCTGAAGGTATGCTCACATGATTCTTAATGGTGTGACTTTCTACTCTTAAGGGACTGATATAACTGGTTGTCAACAGGAGACTTTCTGTTTGCCACTTCCCAAAATAAAGTCAGAACATGCAATGTATATACTCATATTGTGTTTTTGTTTTGTGCGGTTTAGACTGGTGGAAATACCCATCCTATAATAATGAACCTACCTGACAAAGTGAAAAAGATCTACCTATGAAAGCAAAATCATGAGCAACTTAGAGGAACGTGAGGAAAACGTGAAAAAGCTTGTAGTGCGTCTAAAGAACATTGAAGAGGGCAAACAGGTAGAATCCTTAGTCCAAATATTGGATGATCTGTACAGTCACACGAGTTGCGATCATGGTAAGTAAGGATTTTCTGATTAAAAACCTTTTCTATCCCATTTAATACACACATATGTTTTCATTATTTGATCTACTTGCTAATCCTTGTCCTTTTTATTGGCAGCTCATGAAATATTTCGCGGCAAGAACGTGCACTCGCCACTGTTGCTGGTTTTGGAATACTATATGAAGGTTGCTGATATACAAAAGGTAAATAACTTTAATTTTCCTTACTTTTTATTACGGAAATTTTCATAATATCTTGCAAGTTGTTAATAGTATTTTTTAAACAACCCCATCCATATCAAAATATGTGTAAACCTGTACATTGTGAGCTGTACCGAATTCTGAAAATTTTACTGCTCAGACTTACTTGTTTCTAAAATTGTGTAATTAGTTCCTATGTGGCCCCCCCCCCCGGCTCCTATGTAGCATAGCAATAAATGTACCAATGGAAATCTTAAAAAATAGTTACTATGCAGTAACTAAATCACAATTGCTAATACAACTGTTTAATTCTTTTTTGCATTTTGCAAGAATGAACATTTTCCATATTTGAAAACCAAACCACTTGTGATTACTACCTGTTGTAACTTGTTAATAATGGTATTTATTTTCTAATGGTAGGGCTATCTAACTATCTTATTGGGAGTAACTAGGTCTTATCATTGAGTGTTTGTGGAAATAATCTAATTTTGAAGCTTTTCAGTTTTCTATTTACATGATCTGGCTGCTGCATTGGAGAAAAATCATTTGGAAATTGTTTAGGGGCTACTAGAATCACATGAGTGTAGGCTTGTGTTAAACTGGAGGAGAAGGGAACGGAAATTAGTTTTCCTTATCTTTGGTGTTTAGGGCTAACGTTTGCAATTCGGTGCCTTTTTAAAAGGAACTGTGTATACTAGGGATGCATAGATACCATTTTTTTTAAAATACTTTTTTCATGTACTCACTGATGCCAATTAGATACTTTTATTTAATGTCATGTGACTGCTTTCCTAGAACTAATTTGGGATTTTGCTGAAAGCCTGTCCAATTTATGTTTATATTGCAATGTATGGCCAGACACCCAGTATAACCACTGCGCAGGCCTGCACACACCCTGACCACTCACAGACACCAGTCCTCGGATGTGTATATACAGAGACCAGTCCTCGGATGTGTATATACAGACACCATTCCTCGTATGCGTATGCACAGACACCTGTCCTCGGATGCGTATGTGCAGACACCAGTCCTCGGATGCGTATGTGCAGACACCAGTCCTCGGATGCATAAAACTGGGGCCAGCTGGCAGAATACTCTTAACAGCATTCTGCCGGGCCTCTCTGGCTGACCACGTTCCAGAGAGGGCCTGCCGGCATGTGAAGGTTTAACAGAGCTTCGCTGATGCTGTGCTGTCACGAGATCTTGCAGAGTTCTCAAGATCTTGCAAGAGCATGACTAGAGGCTCCAGGAGTAGCGTTACAAACTGCACATGCCGGCGGACGCCCCCCACTAATATGTGGTCAGCTGAAGGGGCCTGACAGAATGCTGTTAGTGCAGTCTGCCTGCCACCCCAGCTCCTCGGATACTGCCTGCAAGCCAGCACAAATACTCGTGAAAATGGCAGTATCAGCAGCGATACTAGTATTGGTAAGTCTGGAAAACCATAGCCTCCTGTCACCGTATCTAAACACTCTCTCCTCCACCTCATTAACTGTTAAATACTGTAGATTAGACAGACCTCAGCAGTAAAGTAAAACCTTTGCACAGATTTTGGTAAATGTTGCGTCATGAAAAAATCCACAAAATGGAAACCGTTAACCTAACTTTGTTTCCTTTTTAATTGCAATTAATTCTAACAAAGAAAAAAAACAAAAAACCGCAGCATGTATTTTATAAAGTGGTTTTATTGGTAACACACTAGTAATCTAGTTACAGCTTATGCAAGTGATAGTGTTCCTTAAATAATGTATTTACTACTAGAGTTATGGTTAATGCATTCCAATAAATTGTTCCTGGATCTATGTAAAATAACATCAGAGGTTAATTGCATTGGCTGTTGAGTAGTTCACTTAAAGCATCAACAATCGAAACTTCTATGTTGTAATGCTAACCTTTTTAGTTTGTAGTGTGAAGCAAATATTGATTCTGTAGCAGAAGTACTCAAAAATCTATTGAATTGTACAAGCTGCATGAAGTATTGAGTTAATTATTAATGCTTATACTTAGAAATGTTCCAATTGTATGTAATACGTAATACTTTGCTGTAATTTAACAATTCTTAGATTAAAAGTAATAGGGTCTAAGACGTGCATAATAACGTCTACTTAAATATGTATTATTTTTTTTTTGTTTTGTTTCAGGCAGGATGGTCTCTCCTGTGCAGACTAATTGATATTTGTCCTGACACCCTGAGTAATTTACAGACACCAGTTGATCTTGGTAGCGAATGGGATGTACTTGGTGTTCACCAGTGAGTGGTGACTTATTTATTACTATTTTTACTTTTCGTTTTCTAGATGTGATGAAACCATTATTTGATATTTATGCTAATACACGACAAGAAATTAATTTTAAAGACCCGAGAGGGTTTTTCTGTATGATGTTGAGCAACACCTTAAGGAAAATAAGACTCTGTTGAATAAATATATTATAATTTATTATTATAATATATAAAATGTGTGTGTAATATTCTGACTTTGTTTTCCAGGCAGATTCTCAAAATTCTTTCAACTTACCTTACAAACGTCAGCGTTTTGTCTGTTGGACTGAAAGCTTTAAGTTCAATTCTTGTTTCAGGTACAGTTTATTAATAAGAAGTTTGGTTTCTTAAAATCAAAGTGTAACAAGTAATGCCAAATATTAACGATTTTTTTTCCCCCAAGTAATATCACATATTCTATATCGAAAATTTGATAAATTGACTAGGGGACATCTAAAAATAAATCTTCTAGAACTCTTAGACTGGCTGTCCACTGACACCGTAGTCAGGTGACCGGCTTGGTCACCCAACTACAGACAAAGCCATCGGCCAACCAGGGTTGTCCACTGGAAGTATCTGTGGACGACCCAGATCGGCTGATGGACAGGGACGACAGACTGTTTTTGGTCCTGAAACAGAGGACAGCCCCCCCCCCCCAACAGTGAAAAAGAAAAAAAAAACTCGCCGGACTGCAGAGGGGAGGGATTAACTCCTGTCCCTGATGCTGAAATAGGTTTCAGCACCAGGGACAGCAACGCTGAATGCGTTTTCTTGCACAGAAAAAGCAGAAAAAGAAAAAAAAGATGCGAGCGAAAAAAGCCTTGTCTTTTTAAACAAGAAAAAGGAACCCAAAATTTCGGCCAAAAATTTCTGAAAGAAAAATTCAACAAATATAAAAAGGCTTTTTGCTGCAGATTAAAAAAAATAGGCGGATGGATAAAAACGAAAATATTTTTTACATTGAATGCTATAGGCTTTGCACTTAACCTCCCTGGCGGTCTAATTTTTTAAAAATTTTGTGTCTAAAAGCGTCTCAATTTTTTTTTTTTAAAGGAAACGTGTTTTTGTACATAGTTAGCCTGTAATAATTAGGAATTACGCACTGAAATCCGTGCAATCAATAGTTCTTACTGGTAAAATCCTTTATAAATAAATAAATAAATAAATAGTAAATACACGGAGTCCGATAAAGTTTGAAACACGAAATAATAATTGATTATCCCAAAAATAATTATCCAAAATAATGCAAATAAATGATATTCAATAAAATAAAAAACAAAAAACACTAAAATCTGTCTGAAAACCGTACGGGTAAGAGGATGTATGGTCTATTTCTTATCCTGTAGTGCCACCCAGTGGCCGTTCATAAACATTGCATTTTGGATTACAGTATTTTATGAATTGTTTATAAGTTTGCTGATGGTTCCCGCCCATGCACCATGTGACTCGCAGGGAGCCTTCCAGGAAGCAGCTCGCCGCGATCACACTGCGGGGGACAGTGAGGGAGCCAGGAGGAGGCGAGTATGCTCGGGGCTACCGTTCACGGTAGTGAAATTTAACCCCGAGTCACACTCGGGAATACCGGCAGGGAGGTTAATCACTTCTCTATTTCCCTGCTGCGGCACGGCGGATTAACTATACAATGCATCTTTTTCACATAAACTGGTACCAGATCGTCCGATAATTCCAAATAATTTGGAAAGATTGCTAGTCTGTTGTAATCACAAGAAATCGTCTGAAATCGTACATTGGTGGTCAGATGCAGTTGAAGAGGGCTAAATCACCTGCATTTTGTAGGATCGGTTGGACGATATCAGATGATTGCACCATCGCACAAATATTGTGCCAGTGGACGACCAGCCTTCAGGTGCTAGGTAGCTAATTGCTTCGCCGAATTTGAGAAATTTGATACAGCGTTTATGTGTCATGGTAAATGGCAAGTGATTTGTGTAAAACTCCAGTGGTAAATCTTAATCTTGTCATGAAAAGTGCACTTTTCTGTTTCGATGTCAATGACGCATTAATAAAAACATTGATATTCTATGTAAGTGTGAGTGATGGGGGGGGGAGTAAGGTACTTGGAAACAAATAAACATTACTTCTCCTTCTGTAGTTTAACCGTATACTGTGCAATGTTACCTAGAAAATGTGTCCGTTTGTATGTTAATGCTGGAAAAATAAGTTCTAACATTTACAAATGTTCTCTCTTACATAGATGTAATAAATTTTCTCCTTTTGGATCATGAGGAAGATGTATTTTTGTTGATTTTTAAGGCAATGAAACTTTTCCCAGATAATGAAGAAATTCAGATGTATGGGTGCCAATCTTTATACCAGCTGTTAATAAAAGGTATATATTAATCCTGGATTCTGATTTTATAAATTATTCCATAAATTCGGCACTCGCACAAAGCCCAACTTTTATGCTTATTCCATTAGGTGCCGAGGTTAATAGTATATACTGCAGGGATGTCAGACTTTGCCTACAATTACCATAATCCTTTGAATGAAATGGATGGGCAGAGAGTCATGGGAGTTGTAGTTCAGAGTCATCGGGGGACCCGAGTTTTAAGTTCCATGATCTAGTGCATTAGAAAGGACACACTTAGGTTTTCCTTTTCTTTCAAAAGATTTCATTTCTACTTGGTGCATAACTAGTTCAACACACATATTTGTCTGCCGCAGGACTGCTTGAGGCCATCCCCCTGCAGCCAATGACGTGTGGCGTGTCAGGTAGGCGGGCCGGAGGCTTTCATGCCCCGCTGGCTTTCAAACCTGCCTGGCGGTAAAGGGATATTCTCTAGGTCATTGTTTCCCAAACCTGTCCTCAGGACCCACTAACAGGTCAGGTTTTAAGGATCTCCATTGAGAAATGCAGACTGAATCCTGCAATCACTGAGCAGCAAAACCTACCACCTGAGCTGTGCTTCAGATATCTGGAAAACCTGGCATATCAGCTGAGGACAGGTTTGGAGAAAACTGCTCTCTACAGTTACAAGTTTGTATAAAGCGCTAACAAGTAGGGATGCACCGATACCACTTTTTTAAGACTGAGTACGAGTACCGATACTTTTTAAAAGTACTCACCGATACCGAGTACCGATACTTTTCTTTAATGTCATGTGACGCTTTCCAATAAGAACAGACCATATAAAAATGCCCCCAGCTCACATATATATATATATATATATATATTATTGCCCCAGCTCACACATGGATATTGCCCCCCAGCTTATGGATTTGCCCCCCCAGCTCACACATGGTTATGCCCCCCAGCTCACACATGGTTATGCCCCCCAGCTCTCACATGGGTATGCCCCCCAGCTCATGGGTATGCCCCCCAGCTCTCACATGGGTATGCCCCCCAGCTCATGGATATGCCCCCCCAGCTCTCACATGGGTATGCCCCCCAGCTCTCACATGGGTATGCCCCCCAGCTCATGGGGCATACCCATGTGAGAGCTGGGGGGGCATATCCATGAGCTGGGGGGCATACCCATGTGAGAGCTGGGGGGCATACCCATGTGAGAGCTGGGGGGGCATAACCATGTGTGAGCTGGGGGGGCATAACCATGGGGCGCGCGCTCGTTGGAAGGACCCCAGCCGTGATCACATGGTCCCACGTGGTTGCGGCTGGGGTCCTTCCAACGAGCGCACGCACGGAGACATTCCCGGCGGCGCCCAGGAAGGTAAGTATCGCAGAGAGCTCCAGGGGCGGCTGTCTGAATGCCGATAGAGCATTCGGACAGCCGCCTCAGCCCCTCGGATGCCGGCTCAATGCCGGCTTCCGGTATTGGAAAAAATATCGGGGGGTACTGCAGGAGTACCAAGTACTCCTGTAGTACCCAGTATCGGCCCCAATACCGATACTAGTATCGGTGCAACCCTACTAACAAGTTCTGTAGCGCTGTACAATGGGAGGCAGAATAACAAATATACATACATGTTCAACACCCAGTACAGTAGGCGAGAGGACCCTGCTCAAGAGTTTACATTCTAAAAACATAGGGGTGACGCACCTGATGAGGGTAAATAGAGATTATGAAATAGTGGGGTGCATGTGGGCTGGGTGGGAAGATTAACAGAGTGGGATTAGGGAGTGAATTTGTAGGCTTCTCTAAAGTAATGTGTTTTCAGAGATTTCTTGAAGGACTGGAGAGACAGTGCGAGTAATGTTGCGAGGGAGGGAATTCCAAAGAAAGGGGGCAGCTTGGGAGAAGTCCTGAGGGTGGATGTTGGGACTCCGGGTACGAGGAGCTGATAGCATCAGATCATTGGCAGAGATACTAGGTACTACAGTTTATTATAAGGGGTATAGTGCAATGACTCCCTGCATTCTAGTTTTCCATACAATATTGTTTTTGTTAAAGGCTTAAAAAAATTATATTCTAAAAGAAATGTGCCAATTTGATGTACAAAATTGCATTTCCAGTATCAAACGCCAAATGAAATTCATTCATTAGATAACGGACTTGCCTTCTGCAAATTACTGGGCAAGTCCTCCTATGCCTCTTTTCTCTATGTTGGAGTAATACGTGTCTAGGAAAACAACACAGAACTGGTAATCAGGTGTCATCGTGTTGGACACATTTCGCACATAAATCTATTTAATATGTGTGTAAATGGGTTTTTTCCATCTAGATTTTATCTGTGGGGTATCAGTGTGAGAAACATTTGATTGGACATGATCAGGATTGCTGATGCGTATCAAGTGTGTGGGTCAGTCTGGTGATTTTTAGTGTAATAAGTGTAAGGTTAAAACCAATTTTGCATTATTAAAAAATAAAATGGTACTTAATATCATAAATTCTCAATATTGTCTAGAAATAAACAAAGTAGTAAGTATTTTTGACCGACAGCATTTCTCACAGTAGTACCTAGTGCTTGAATTTTCACTAATTCATAACTTTCCAGTGAGGCCATTTAATAGTGTAGTAACAAGTGAAGTAATGAATATTTTCAGTCTCTTACCACTCTCTTCTTTTTGTGTATATATGACCCTTATTAATTTCTTACATTTTCTACTGTGTTTTATAGATTGTGAAATCATTGCTGGACTCATATTGTTGTTGTTTTTTCTGTTAGTGCCTACAGAGCAGTTAATAGAGTTTGTTGAGAATGAAGATCATTTAATCATCTTGAAAGTCCTAACTGAATTTAAAAATTCAGAAGCTGTTGTCCTTCCAGCCTTGCAGGTTTTGCTCCCGGTGGCTGATCCACGTAAGTAAAAGAGACAAGAGAACACAAATGTTTACACCTAGAATGATTTTGCAATGTAATGTTTTCGCGTGCAGCTATTCAGTCCAGGAGAAAGGTTAGGAAATATTCTTTGTTGTGTAGAATGCACTAAAAATGTTACAGTGTCTTTTGATATGTTGACAGAACTATTACTTAACTTTTATTTGTTAACACCTTATCATCTTACGTGACTTCTGTAGATATGTATGGTATTTAATAGTAGTAGAAAACAAGAAAATCGTTTAATCCGATTTACGCACTTTGATTACATTCATGTAGAGTGCTTTTGCATGTCTCTTTAAGTTTGGAGATATACATTTTACTCCTATACTCAATATATTGGGTAAAAAAAAAAACAAACTAAAATGTTATAGCTAAAAAAGATTAAATTTGCATGATGTCTGCATACTCCCTTTGGATGGAGAGGCCATAAATACTTCTGTAGTTCCATAGCAACTACACAAAGCTCAACACTTAAAAGGTTTTCAGGCAAATATCATATGTTTTATATATACACGGAGTGGCCAGATTATTCTGACCACCCCATCAGTACTTTGTTGGGCCACCTTTTGCCTTCAATACGGCGACGATTCTTCTTGGCATTGACTTCATGAGATGTTGAAAGGTGATGCGAGGAATCTGACACCATGCCTGATGAATAGCACTGTCCAGTTCTGTGAGATTTGATGGTTGTGGAAGCAGCTGCCCGATGGTTCTTTCAACTTCGTCCCTCAAATGCTCAGTTGGATTGAGATCTGGTGATTGTGGGGCCACCTAAGCAAGGTAAATTCTCCCTCATGTTCTTTAAAACACTCCTGCACAATAAGAGCACTGTGGCATGAGGGCGCATTGTCTTGTTGGAAGAAGCCATCTCCATTGGGATACGCCATCAACATGTTAGGATGAACTTGATCAGCAACGATACTTTGGTATGTTGTGCTATTCAAACGTTGTTCCACACGAATTAAAGGGCCCCAAACCATAACACTGCCCACACCACCTTGAAGGGTTGTACTCCTGCATGTGGGGTGCATGCTTTCATGCTGTTTCCACCAAATTCTCACTCTGCCATCTGCAAGATGCAACTGAAAACATGATTCATCGGATCACATCACTTTTTTCCAATGCTCGACTGTCCAATCCTTGTGTTCCTGTGCGAATTGGAGACGTTTTATCTTGTTAACTGCAGACAGCAAAGGTGTTCGAACAGGCCTTCGGCTTCCATATCCCATACGATGCAGTGTACGGCGAACAGTGCGTTCAGAGATCATTTGAGAGGATCCCTGATTAAGATCTGCAGTAATTTGATGCACTGTTGCCCTTCTGTTGTCTTGTACCAGTCTTGCCACTCTCCGTTCTGCCCTAACATTGACTAGTTGCTGACGGCCACAATTCGCATGTTCAGAACCAGATTTTCGGCTGACCGTCCAGTCTTTAAACACTTTAACAACAGCTGCTCTTGAACATTTAATGAATTCTGCTGTTTTGCTGAAACTCGCTCCATGGCTCCGAGCGCCAACAATCATCCCACGTTTAACCCCTTAAGGACGGGAGTAATTTTACAAGTTTGGAACACTTTTGAACACTTCTAAAAGTAGAATTTCAGCTATTCGCTGTTCAACCATAATTTACCTCTTACATATTAAGTGTACCCACCCTTATTATATATCATTTTGTTCAGGAGAAATAGGGCTTTCATCTTCCATCAAAGATTTATATATAAAATATATTATAGTATGAAAAAAAACCTAAAAACTATGAGAAAAAAGGAAATTTTGCAATTTTCAAAGTTCTCCATTGTATTTTTAGTGTGAATGACATTGTACGCTTAGCATTAAATGAAATAAAATACATATATTTCTGGTCGGCAAGGTCTTACGAGTTAAACGGTACCCCCCATGTAGAGGTTTTAGGAGGTTTTGGAAAGTTACAGGGTCAAATATAGAGTTTGCCCATTTCACGTTTTACAACTTGAAATTTGCCAGATTGGTTTCCTGGCCCTATGTTGACTTTGAGAGGTTATGGCAGCCCAGGTATGAAAAGTACCCCAACATGTCATACCATTTTGAAAAGTAGACAACCCAGACTATTCCAAATGGTGTACGTTTTGTTTTTTTATAGTAGTCTCTTAGTCGCAAACTTGGTCTTCATGTTTGTGTTTTGCATTTTTCACACAAAAACTGTTCTTTTACCGATGATATCATGCTCCCTCGACATTTTACTGGCCTAAAAAACTCATATTTCTGGTCGGCAAGGTCTTACGAGTTCAACGGTACCCCCCATGTAGAGGTTTTAGGAGGTTTTGGAAAGTTACAGGGTCAAATATAGAGTTTGCCCATTTCATGTTTTACAACTTGAAATTTGCCAGATTGGTTTCCTGGCCCTATGTTGACTTTGAGAGGTTATGGCAGCCCAGGTATGAAAAGTACCCCAACATGTCATACCATTTTGAAAAGTAGACAACCCAGGCTATTCCAAATGGTGTACGTTTTGTTTTTTTATAGTAGTCTCTTAGTCGCAAACTTGGTCTTCATGTTTGTGTTTTGCATTTTTCACGCAAAAACTGTTCTTTTACCGATGATATCATGCTCCCTCGACATTTTACTGGCCTAAAAAACTCATATTTCTGGTCGGCAAGGTCTTACGAGTTCAACGGTACCCCCCATGTAGAGGTTTTAGGAGGTTTTGGAAAGTTACAGGGTCAAATATAGAGTTTGCCCATTTCACGTTTTACAACTTGAAATTTGCCAGATTGGTTTCCTGGCCTATGTTGACTTTGAGAGGTTATGGCAGCCCAGGTATGAAAAGTACCCCAACATGTCATACCATTTTGAAAAGTAGACAACCCAGGCTATTCCAAATGGTGTACGTTTTGTTTTTTTATAGTAGTCTCTTAGTCGCAAACTTGGTCTTCATGTTTGTGTTTTGCATTTTTCACACAAAAACTGTTATTTTGCTGCTAATATCATGCTCAGTCAACCTTTTCCTGGCCTACAACATTGATATTTGTGGTCGGCAATGTGTTACGAGATCAACGGTACCCTCCATTTAGCATTTTAATTTGCTTTTTGGAAAGTTACACGATCAAATGTAGAGTTTGCCAGATTGGTTTGCTGGGTCTAGGTTGAATTTGAGAGGGTATGGCAGCCCAGGTATAAAAAGTACCCCAACATGGCATATCATTTTGAGAAGTAGACAACCCAGAGTGTAAAATGGGGTATGTCCAGTTTTGTATAGTAGACACTTGGTCACAAACCCTGGCCACACTTAGTTTTCAAGATTGTGTTTTGCATTTGTTTTACACGAAAACTGTAATTTTGCTGCTAATATCCTGCTCGGTCAACCTTTTACTGGCCTATAACATTGATATTTGTGTTCGGCAATGTGTTACGAGTTCAACAGTACCCCCATGTTGCATTTTTATTTACTTTTTGGAAAGTTACACGATCAAGTGTAGAGTTTGCCAGATTGGTTTTCTGGGCCTAGGTTGAATTTGAGAGGGTATGGCAGCCCAGGTTGAGAAGTACCCCATCATGGCATATCATTTTGAGAAGTAGACAACCCAGAGTGTTGAAAATGGGGTATGTCCAGTTTTGTATAGTAGCCACTTGGTCACAAACCCTGGCCACACTTAGTTTTCAAGATTGTGTTTTGCATTTGTTTTACACGAAAACTGTCATTTTGCTGCTAATATCCTGCTCGGTCAACCTTTTACTGGCCTATAACATTGATATTTGTATTCGGCAATGTGTTACGAGTTCAACAGTACCCCCATGTTGCATTTTTATTTACTTTTTGGAAAGTTACACGATCAAGTGTAGAGTTTGCCAGATTGGTTTTCTGGGCCTAGGTTGAATTTGAGAGGTATGGCAGCCCAGGTTTGAGAAGTACCCCATCATGGCATATCATTTTGAGAAGTAGACAACCCAGAGTGTTGAAAATGGGGTATGTCCAGTTTTGTATAGTAGCCACTTGGTCACAAACCCTGGCCACACTTAGTTTTCAAGATTGTTTTTGCATTTTTTTACACGAAAACTGTCATTTTGCTGCTAATATCCTGCTCGGTCAACCTTTTACTGGCCTATAACATTGATATTTGTGTTCGGCAATGTGTTACGAATTCAACGGTACCCCATATGTAGCATTTTTATTTACTTTTTGGAAAGTTACACGGTCAAATGTAGAGTTTGCCCATTTCAGGTTTTACAACTTGAAATTTGCCAGATTGGTTTGCTGGGTCTAGGTTGAATTTGAGAGGGTATGGCAGCCCAGGTATAAAAAGTACCCCAACATGGCATATCATTTTGAGAAGTAGACAACCCAGAGTGTTGAAAATGGGGTATGTCCAGTTTTGTATAGTAGCCACTTGGTCACAAACCCTGGCCACACTTAGTTTTCAAGATTGTGTTTTGCATTTGTTTTACACGAAAACTGTCATTTTGCTGCTAATATCCTGCTCGGTCAACCTTTTACTGGCCTATAACATTGATATTTGTGTTCGGCAATGTGTTACAAGTTCAACAGTACCCCCATGTTGCATTTTTATTTACTTTTTGGAAAGTTACACGATCAAGTGTAGAGTTTGCCAGATTGGTTTTCTGGGCCTAGGTTGAATTTGAGAGGGTATGGCAGCCCAGGTTTGAGAAGTACCCCATCATGGCATATCATTTTGAGAAGTAGACAACCCAGAGTGTTGAAAATGGGGTATGTCCAGTTTTGTATAGTAGACACTTTGTCACAAACCCTGGCCACACTTAGTTTTCAAGATTGTGTTTTGCATTTGTTTTACACGAAAACTGTAATTTTGCTGCTAATATCCTGCTCGGTCAACCTTTTACTGGCCTATAACATTGATATTTGTGTTCGGCAATGTGTTACGAATTCAACGGTACCCCATATGTAGCATTTTTATTTAGTTTTTTGGTAATTTGACAAGTGATTTTCAGGATTTATGTCGACTTTGAGAGAACATGGCACGCCAAGAAAGAATATTGCTCCAAAGATGACGCGCCAATGATTCTAAATTAGTATTTTGAGTTGTTTGGTGCAGCCACTTTAGAATAGCTGGGCTTAACGTAAACAGGGACAGGCCAAATTCAGGGTATTCCAGAAGTCAGAGTAGTCATTATAACAAGCCAATGAGTCGGTACAGGCAGCAAACAAAGAGTAGTCGGTATAACAAGCCAATGAGTCGGTACAGGCAGCAAACAAAGAGTAGTCGGTATAACAAGCCAATGAGTCGGTACAGGCAGCAAACAAAGAGTAGTCGGTATAACAAGCCAATGAGTCGGTACAGGCAGCAAACAAAGGGTAGTCGGTATAACAAGCCAATGAGTCGGTACAGGCAGCAAAGGGTAATCGGGACAAAGCAGAAAAGGGGATTTAGTAATTTAGCTCGGTATGATAAATTTTGAAGCACTCGGTTATGCAGAGGCCAGGTAGAGATGGGCAGGTAGGGCAATAATAACTAGAATCCTTTCGGATTCCTTTCTTGCGGCAGACACGACACTTTTTCTGGGGGGACTTTTTACAGCGGGTGGGAGGGACTCGGGAAGGAAAGTGTCTGCCGCTTAATCTTTGGAGATCTCCTGATTCCAAAGCGGATGTAACGGGGGCCGGGGTTAGGATAAGTTGGGATATGATCTCAAGCATGAATTCTAGGAAGGGATATGGCTTTTGTACTGCTGCCTGCTTGTAGAGCACGTACGCATTAAAAATTGCTATCTCGGTCAAATAGATGGCAATCTTCTTGTACCATGCCCTAGTCTTTCGGTTCACCAGATAAGGCTGTATACATTGATCAGCCAAGTCTACTCCCCCATAAACTTGCTGTAATCTACAATGCACTTCGGCTTTTCCAGTGGCTCAGTCCTCCCTCTCACAGGCACTGGCACTGTACTTTCGTCATGCACTGTAGATAACATGTATACATCCTTCTTATCGGTGAACCGAAGGGCTAGCACTTCTTCCTGACGTAGAGATGAAGAGGAGCCTCTACTTTTTTTGCCTGCTGTCAGGATTTGGGGAAAACCTCTGCGATTCTTCCGCACTGTGCCACACGCAAGGGTCTCGAAACAATATAAATTTTTAAATAGGTCGATACTGGTGTAATAGTTATCGACCCATAAATGATAGCCCTTGTTGAATAGGGGATAGACCAGATCCCACACAATTTTTCCACTGGTGCCAATACAATCGGGGCATCCTGGGGGTCAAGGTGGCTATCTTTCCCTTCGTATATTCTAAACGCCCAGGTGTAGCCTGTTGTGGACTCACACAATTTATAAAATTTGACGCCATACCGGGATCGCTTGCTTGGGATATACTGCTTGAAGAGCAGTCTGCCTTTGAATTTCATGAGGGACTCGTCTACAGATATATTTTGGTCGGGAACATAATTATCGGTGAATTTGGCAGATATAAGACTGATCAGGGGCCGAATTTTATAGAGGCGGTCATGCATTGGGTCGTTTCTTGGTGGGCACAGTGCGTTATCATTAAAATGGAGGAATCGCATGAGATTTTCGTATCTATCCCTCTTCATAACCCTTGGGAATAGTGGAGTAGCCAGGATGGGGTTTTTGTGCCAGTAAGACCGGATACTTGGCTTCTTCACTATTCCCATTACGAGGGTTAGAGCCCAAAATTTTTTTAACTCTATCACATCCGTTGGGTGCCACTTGTTACGTCTGTGGCGATGTGAATCCGGATGCGCATCAAGATACTGGTTGGCAAACAGGTTGGTTTGCTCAACCACCATCTCGAATACATCGTCCGACATAAACAGGTTAAAAAAGCTCACTGGCTCACAGTCCTCTACCCTTACTGTGATGCCAGGAGTCGCCAGAAATGGGGGTATTTCTGGGGCAGCCATATTTGGGGGTACCCAAATGCTCTCGTGCCTCCCAGTAGATGGTGGGGGGTCACCATCACTGGAGGGTTCACTAAGGGGCTCTATATCAGAGGCTGTGAGGGTGTCACTGTCGGCGAGAGCGTCGCTCTCAGAGGCGGCCAGGATCTCATATGCCTCTTCTGGGGAATAAAAGCGGGAGGACATTTTTATGGGAGGTCGGGGAACTGATGGGGTCAAGTACACAAATAAAATATTAGAACACCTAAACTAAGCCCTTCCGGTCCTTGTAGTGGCCGGTACTTCTATCTATCTAGACAAGAGTAGTCAGGAATGCCAAGGGTCGTATGCCAATGCGGGTAGTCAGAAATGCCAGGGGTCGTATGCCAATGTGGGTAGTCAGAAATGCCAGGGGTCGTATGCCAATGCGGGTAGTCAGAAATGCCAGGGGGTCGTATGCCAATGCGGGTAGTCAGAAATGCCAAAGGGTCGTATGCCAATGCGGGTTCTCAATCAGGGGTACACTGCAGGCCAGGGGGTACAGTGCCTGGGTTTTTTTTCAGGTTTTTTTCCAGTCAGGTTTTTTTCAGTTATTTTTTTCAGCCAGGGGGTACTGTGCCAGGAGGGTACAGTGCCAGCCAGGAGGTACTGTACCTGGGGGGGTTTTTTTCGTTTTTTTTTTTTTCAGCCAGGGGGTACTGTGCCTGGGGATTTTTTTTTTCAGCCAGGGGGTACTGTGCCTGGTTTTTTTTTTCAGCCAGGGGGTACTGTGCCAGGAGGGTACAGTGCCAGTAGGTGCCTGGGGGGTACAGTGCCAGGTGGGTACAGTGCCAGTGGGGGTACAGTGCCAGTGGGGGTACAGTGCCAGGTGGGATACACTGCCAGGTGGGGTACACTGCCAGGTGGGGTACAGTGCCAGGTGGGGTACACTGCCAGGTGGGGTACACTGCCAGGAGGGTACAGTGCCAGTAGGTAGTGCCTGGGGGGTACAGTGCCAGTAGGTGCCTGGGGGTACAGTGCCAGGTGGGTACAGTGCCAGTGGGGGTACAGTGCCAGGTGGGATACACTGCCAGGTGGGGTACAGTGCCAGGTGGGGTACAGTGCCAGGTGGGGTACACTGCCAGGTGGGGTACACTGCCAGGTGGGTACAGTGCCAGTAGGTAGTGCCTGGGGGTACAGTGCCTGGGGGGTACAGTGCCAGTAGGTGCCTGGGGGTACAGTGCCAGTGGGGGTACAGTGCCAGGTGGGATATACTGCCAGGTGGGGTACACTGCCAGGTGGGGTACACTGCCAGGTGGGGTACACTGCCAGGTGGGGTAGTGCCAGGTGGGGTACAGCCAGGTGGGGTAGTGCCAGGTGGGGTACAGCCAGGTGGGGTAGTGCCAGGTGGGGTACAGCCAGGTGGTACAGCCAGGTGGGGTACAGCCAGGTGGGGTACAGCCAGGTGGGGTAGTGCCAGGTGGGGTAGTGCCAGGTGGGGTACACTGCCTGGGGTGTGGGGTACAGTGCCTGGGGTTTTAGGTAGTTTTAGGTAGTTTTTTCTCTTTTTTTCCTCTGCTCCTCTCTGCTCTGTCTCTCTCTCTCTGCTCCTCAGATCGCAATGAGGAGCAGGAGAAAGGGGCAGAGACAATGTCTCAGCCAATGCAACCTCATTGGCTGAGACATTCTGACAGTTGCAGAGGTGACAGCTTGTCACCGCTGCAACTGACAGCTCCAGGCGCCGGATTGGCTGCCTTCGCTTTTCCACGAGGTAAACGGCCCGCCTCCCTTCCCACAATGCCGATCGCCAGCTGGGAGGGTCTGCCCGGGTGTCAGACAGACCCCCAGCCAGCGATCAGCATTGTGGGAAGGGAGGCGGGCCGTTTTTCGCGCCCAGAAGCAGGAAACACCGCGGGGCGTACCATGCCGTCCTGCGGCATTAAAGCCCACGTGGTGCAGGACGGCATGGTACGCCCTGCGTCCTTAAGGGGTTAAATGCTGTTAAATCACGTTGTTTACCCATATCTTCAGAAAAAAAATCACTTCTACTGTTGTGGTAAACAACCTGCTTCCCTATTTATAATGGTCTGGCCCTCTAGCAACTTCAGCGCCAAATTATAGCTAATTTGCCTAAAAAAGTCAGGTGGTCATAATAGTCTGGCCACTCGGTGTATTTACACTATATGATCCTGTTTGATATACTTCGATAGACACTCTCTGATCTGTTGCATCTGAACCTCAATAACTGTGACTTTATCCCCCCCCCTCCCCTACGCCAGTGCTTATGCATTCTTGCATTATAGTCATGAATGTTAATAAATGCCTTTGACATTTTTTAGCCAGCAACTTGGAAATACTGATGTCTGGAAATGTCAGGTGTTACAACTTTCTTATAGAAGCCATGAAAAATTTTCCTAACATTGAGAAGATTCAAGAGGTCTGTTGTTCCTTATTTCAGAAACTGACGTTTGGTAAGAAAGCCCGGTACTGCCATGCTATTCGTTTTGTTTTTTTCTTCTATTTTTTTCATCTTCTTCTCTTCTGTACTATTTACAAAATCTGTCATAATCCTGGTGAGGCATTAAGAGCTAACACCCGTGTCGTTTAGTGTTGCTGGTGTTATCTGCTCCAGGAGTCCATAGAACTCCATGGAGACGGGATGCGATCTTGCGTGACCGAAATTCCACGAAGAGGAGGGATATGCGGAGGAACACTGCAAACTTTTTGTTCCCTGTGTAACTCTCCCACAGAGTGATGAAGCGGCAGAATTGCAACGTTCTCACCGCTGTGGAATCTAAGGGGAGTATGGTATTTAATGGTGGGCTTAGTTTTGTGCGTTAAGTCAGTGTTTCTCAAACCTGTCCTCGGGACCCTCATCCAGTCCAGATTTTGCAGATCACCTTGGATAAATGCAGACTGAATCTTGCAATCACTGAGCAGCAAATCATATCACCTGCGCTGTGCTTCACATATCTGGCAAACCTGACCTGTTAGGGGGTCCTGAGGACAGGTTTGAGAAACACTGTGTTAAGTGATCACGCAGAAACACAATCACTTAATGCCATTCTTTGAGAAACGTTCTTGTTTTCAGAATAACCTCAGGCACAAATTGAGAGTGAGCTGGATGGAACGGCTTATTTTCCACCTGCTAGGGCAATGTTAGCGTCTCCAATGCAATGTGTAGAAGACACTAATGTACAGTAAGCTAACTCACCATCCGAGATGCAAACTCATCTTGCGTTTCAGAAAGAATATGCCATTAAAAAAATAAGCACAGTGCTCAAGCTGTTCTGCTCAACATCAATGTTAGAATAGGGCCCCTTGTCTTTTAAATGTATTTTATATGTACTGAGAAAAGCTCCTGGATGGAGCTGAAACATTGACTTTGCGACTTTTTGAATGCAGAAATAAAAGGTAGTCTTGATTTACAGTGCTGGAGTGCTGTCACAGTCTACTATTGTATATAAGAGGAGCGGAGTAACAGGGCACTGAGCAAATAATTGAAAATGGATCAAAAGTGCATGACCTTATGAAAATACTTTACATATTCTCAGAACCTGAGAAGAGATAGATATAGACTAAAAGTTGCTTTTTCATGAACCACAATATCACTCCATAATTTTGCTTCCTTTTAGTCGATCAATGAGGATTACGGTCTTCCTTGTAGTAAATAATTTTAGAGGATGTGCGGAGCCAACTTTTGTCTGATCCCTTTTGTTAAGTTTAGGCAGTGTGTCGGTTAACTTTCAATTCCCTTTTCGTAGAATGCAGTAGCCCAACAGAATGGTTGATTTCATCTAATTTAGCAACTGTGACATTAGGCTGGAGAAACCCAGATGTTATGTTTCAGGACTAAATGTTGTCACATATATATTGACAAATCTTTTTATGTTTGCGCCCCTGGTTTTATATTTATCACTGTCAGGCTTTATCTTCCATTTGTTTTATAAAACGTATCAGTACAGCTTCAGTTGCCTCCCTACCAACAAATGGATGCTTTTATATCAGGTTGCAAATTTTTGATGTAAAATTGCCCTGTAATAGTCCTCTTTATTTGTGGTTTAAATGCATTGGATACCTTGTTCTTGAAAATGTATATATAGCTTTGCTTAAACTCCCACCTGTCATCAAAATTGTCATTGCAGATATCTGTGTATAATATGTAACCGTTGCAGTAGGATTTTATTTTACGTGGTAAGCCTTATGATCTTAAGTAGTTGATGGCATTTACTTCCTCTTATACCAGGGATGTCCAAACTCCGCCCCCCCAGATGTTCCTGAACTACAACTCCCAGAAATCTCTGATTGCATTAGGTGGATGGAGAAGCATGGGAGTTGTAGTTCAGGGACTTCTGGAGGGGCTGGAGTTTGGATATCCCTGTCTTACACTCTCTAACTTTCACATATTCTGTAACTTTTCTTGTTCTTGTTACAGAAGCTTTTTTCAACATCTTGGTTATAAATGAAGCCCATGAATTCATCATAAAGGCAGTTAATTATTTTTTCTCAAATGCCAAACTCCAAGCTGCTGCGCTCAGCTGTCTTGCCATGCTCAGTAAGTCGAGTGTTTTTTCTTGATTCCAGAAAAAGTCATCTATGGTTTGATTCCTGTGTATCCACAGTAAATAATAAAGAGGTTTTTATTTAAATTCCCAGTAAAGTCTTAGGGGGTTATTCAGAGAGTACTGAAATCTCACCAACATTTCGGTGCCCTCTCGTTCATCGCTCTTCCCTGCACTTCGGGGATTCAAAGTTCCCCACCCTGCGGTGTATTCAGCAAGCACAGCAGGGCCCCCGGAGTGCAGGGAAAACCTGCCACAATCCTGCCGAAAACATGCTGGAAAAACCACGCTGAACACGCCAGAAAAAGAACGACGGGCCACCGATCACAGCGCAGAGCAGCCGCCGGAAAAAACCGACAAACTATCGAACGAGGTAAAAAAAAAAAAAAGTACGTTTGATAGTTTCAGAATTGAAACGCTGTTTGCAAAAAAACTACAGTAAGAAAATGTCTGGAATTTACATATAAGATCCAATGAATGGTAATAAAAAGGTCTGTTAAGGAAAAATAAAACGATTTAAAAAAAAATTGCTGAAAAAATCCCCAAAAATTGCCTAAAAGATCCTAAAAAATCTAGAAAGAGCCTTTTTACTGCAGAATAAAATAATAAATGGTTTATTTTATTTAAAATGGGAATATTTTTAACTGAAGCCTCCGGGATTCGAATTTCAGTGTCCGGTTACATTTCGGTGCCAGATCCGCTCTCTCTGAATAACCCCTTTTAAATTCCTTTGCCAATGTCAAGACAAACCCTCAAGGTGGGTCCCAATCTCATGCCAATACATGGCCCCCTGCCTTTTTTTTTGTTCCAGCTCAGGGACAAATTGGGGTGTTCCATTATACCCTGCACCAAATAACCCTTTAAAAAATAAATCTACTGGGGACAGCAGCAAAAAATGTTTTTCTTCACATTGACCACTTTGTTTGTTCTCACTTTATGCCCTGGCGTTGTAGCTGTATGACCACACGAAAGGCACACATCTGTTAATAGGATGTTTAAACAAAAGTGTCACAGCTTTGAATATTACTCCCTCTTCATCCAGAAATACTAATATTATGAAAAGTAAACTAAAGTAGGATGGCATGTGTGGCTTTCTATCAGGTCTATTCACTAAAGGTGAAACTCTGGAGAATTTGCATAAGTAAAATTATCTAGACCAAATAGCCGATTTGGAAAGTGAGATAAATGGGAGAAATTTTCCGGTTTGGCTATTATGACCTGGATTTTTCACTTCTAAAAGACATTCTCCTGAGTTTCACCTTTAGTGAATAGACCTCTATGTGGTGGAAGTGAGAAATCCCAGGGGAAACTGGGGCTAATATTTAGTATGGGAGGTATGCTTTCAACTTCATTTCTCAATTTAGACCAGTGGTGAAGTAATCGTTATGCTTAACCACAAAGCTGTATGCACACAAAGTCTTTATTTAGATAAACTTCACTTTATTGTGAAGTTTGTCAATGTTTCAGTCTATATGGACTTTCTTCAAGACACAAAACAGCAGTGTAAAACAAACATTTAAATGGCACGGAAAATTCCCAACCGCACGCCATGAAGGTTATGGGTCTGACATCGACATGTATTGTTGTCCAGCCATAGGTGAGAACATTGGGGCCTCAGGACATCCATAGAAGCAAAGTAACAGCAGCTAAATCTCCAACAAGAGTGTATTATCACCTAAACTGTTTACACTATTAAATAGTATTAGTTGGACATTAATAATGATTTTCTGATTGTTGGATATATATACTGTGTATATATAATACAAAACCGCAAAAGGTTGCACTAAACCTCAAAACTAAGCGGGTGCATCTAAGACATCAAATACAAAAAACCCCAAGAAAGAGCACTCCATATTATTGACCACTTTCTTCCATCATTTTCTGTGAATGACTGCCCTTCATGGGATAAACTCATTTACTGAGGAACACGTCCTTCCTGGAGCTCCCGCAGGTCAAGGTTAAATAAAACCTGGAGGTGGAGTCATTAGGTTTGCAGAGTAGGACCTGCCAGAGGGTGGTTTACATTGACGTTGTTGGCAAGCTTAAGCAATTCACGGCCGTTCGTTGCAAACTAAATTTCCACCATTTCCTTTCAACAAAGCTTAGATTTAAGAATTTTTCAACATGTGGTAAAATCTAGTATAATGTTCCCATGCATGGAGCTGTTGTTGGTTTTTGAATGTGTTGACTAGAGTGCTCTCTCCTTGGTTTTGTTTGATTTTTTTACTTTTGAGACGCACCCGCACTGAAAGCTTAGTTCAGGTTGAGTACTACCCCACCCGTGTGTGTGTGTGTGAGATATATATATATATTTATATTTTCTTATTTGAGATGTGTCCCGACATTTCAGGTTTATGTATCTCCTGGACTACTTCTGTCTATGGTAATCCAAGTAAGAAAATGCAATTTCTGTGCTTCTACAAATAAAATAGAGCTCACCACAAGTTAACCTGATGCACAGGAAAACACTGAAGGGGTTATTCTAAGAGACAGCCGATCTAACTCCGAAATGTCACCGAACAGGGAATTTCCCCGTACGGTGACATTTCAGGGCCATTCGGCTATTCAGAGAGCAGGCAGTGTATGTATGGTGCCTGTTAGAAGGCAGCGAAAGCCCCCATAAAGAAGTAATGGTTAAACTATTCAGGGAAAAGTCTCCGAAATGCCCTGCTGTTCGGTGATTATCATTCGACCGGTTTATTCAGGCGAAACCCATAGGCTTCAATGTTAAAAATATTCCCGTTTTTATCCAATATCTATTAAACCGTTCATTATTTTAATCTGCAGTAAAAAGTCTCTTTATTGATACTTTATTTATTTTTTTACCCGTTCGTTGGCTTGTCGGTTTTTTCCCGATTGGTTGGTCTGAACGGTGTCTCGTCGGCTTTTTCCGACGTGTTCGGCGTGTTTTTTTGTGGCGGTAACGGTGAGTGTTCGGCAGGTTTTCCCTGCACTTTGGGGACCTTGCTGAATTCACTGCCGGGTGGGGAACTTTGATTCCCCAAAGTGCAAGGAAGCACGGGGATCAAGAGCGCACCGAAGTGTCAGCGACATCTCGGTGCTCTTTGAATAACCCCTTGAATATAAGATGAGGATACTGGATTGATCAAAAGAATGATGGAATATTATTTCAGCATAGATTATGTAACATCAGCAACAAACAAAATTGAATTATTGTCCTTGGCTATTTTTCTTAAGAGCCATAAATCCTGTTCATTTTTATTTATTTCCACCTGTTTTTTGTTTTTCCTTCAAGCTGAGACCATCATTTTAAATAAAGACTTGGATAATGGGGAAGATGTGGAAGTTGTTGATGGGCAGTTGTATTGGTTTGAACCTTCCTTCAAAGCTCTGAAACTGCACAAAAAGAACACATGTGTCCAGGTGAGCTGCCTACTTGACATTCTGGTACACTGTAGTCATTGTTTGCAAAGCTTTCTTTTGAGATGATGTCATAACCTCCCCTTTCTTAAGATGATTTTTTTTTATGAAGACCCGTATTGATCTTCAACATATGTTGTAGTTTTTCATGTATTTTTTTTATTTTATTTTGCATTTCTTCATTTGTAAACTCATCATTACTTTATATTAGGAAGCCGCATGCTGGGCCCTAAACAATTTATTTATGTATCAACCTGAACTTCATGATTATATTGGAGATGAGCAATATCAGTAAGTACACATTTTGCTGATTGAGGTGTGCTTGTAGACTGCAGAATTAAGCTGATATGCTGTTTGTGTCATTCTGATATCAGGTACCCCGTTCACAGAGAAGTGATGCTTTCTCTGTTAATGCATTCTTCATCCAAAGAGGTTTTCCAAGCCTCAACTTCGACTTTGGCAACCCTGTGTGAACGTAATGGTAATGTATTTGGTTGTAGCTATTTCTTTTTATGTCTTCTATTGACATTTGTATGTAACATCTACCAATCCTAATCTCTATCGTCTGTGTAGTATGGTCTTCTAAGTTTTGATTCCCTGACCTCAAAACTGTGTGTTATATTTGCAGAGACAATCAGAAAGGTTTTGTTGGAGAAGGGCGTGCATATTAATGTGCTTGACATAATGAAGAGACATCTACATTTTCCAGAAGCCGCAGAAAGTGCCTGTCGAGTTTTAAATCATCTATTTAATGGAAGGTATATCTTCAATATTTGCTGTACAGTAACTGTTGTGAGAGACATGTCTTTCCATCAAGTCAGGAATTTTAGCCTCACTTTTACATTCCTGTCTGAGGAATAGTTATTTTCTCTATTCTGTACCTGTTCTACTGTTTTCCATTTCTGCTTCTATTTTCTTTGAGTTGCTATGTAACTCTTGACATAACATCAAAGAGACTTTTGGAATGGAGTAGTATGTCCCCCGGCAATAGGTTATCATGGAGCTACGCATTTGGACCTTACCTTTTCTGAATTTTGCATGATACACAGTCAGGTCCAGAAATATTGGACACAATTCTAACATCTTTGGCTCTATACACCACCACAATGGAGTGGGAATGAAACAAACACCATGTGCTTTAACTGCAGACTGTCAGCTTTAATTTGAGGGTATGTACATCCAACTCAGGTGAACGGTGTAGGACTTACAGCAGTTTGCAGATGTGCCTCCCACTTGTCAAGGGACCAAAGGTAATGGGACAATTTGGCTTCTCAGCTGTTCCATGGCCAGGTGTGTGATATTCCCTCATTACCCCAATTACAATGTGCAGATAAAAGGCCCAGAGTGCATTTCAAGTGTGCTATTTGCATTTGGAATCTGTTGCTGTCAACTCTCAAGATGAGATCCAAAGAGCTGTCACTATCAGTGAAGCAAGCCATCATTAGGCTGAAGAAACAAAACCAACCCATCAGAGAGATAGCAAGAACATTAGGCGTGGCCAAAACAACTGTTTGGAACATTCTCAAAAAGATGGAACGCACCAGTGAGCTCAGCAACACCAAAAGACCCGGGAGACCACGGAAAACAACTGTGGTGTATCTCTTGAACTCTGAAAGCCCTGTGGTGTATGACCAAAGAATTCTTTCCCTGGTGAAGAAAACACCCTTCACAACAGTTGGCCAGATCAATAACACACTCCAGGAGGTAGGTGTATGTGTGTCAAAGTCAACAATTAAGAGAACACTTCACCAGAGTGAATACAGAGGGTTCACCACAAGATGTAAACCATTGGTGAGCCTCAAAAACAGGAAGGCCAGATTAGAGTTTGCCAAACAACACCTAACAAAGCCTTCACAGTTCTGGAACAAACTCCTATGGACAGATGAGACCAAGATCAACTTGTATCAGAGTGATGGGAAGAGAAGAGTATGGAGGAGGAAAGGAACTGCTCATGATCCTAAGCATACCACCTCATCAGTGAAACATGGTGGTGGTAGTGTCATGGCGTGGGCATGTATGGCTGCCAATGGAACTGGTTCTCTGGTATTTATTGATGATGTGACTGCTGACAAAAGCAGAAGGATGAATTCTGAAGTGTTTCGGGCAATATTATCTGCTCACATTCAGCCAAATGCTGCAGAACTCATTGGACGGCGCTACACAGTGCAGATGGACAATGACCAAAAGCATACTGCAAAAGCAACCAAAGAGTTTATGAAGGGACAGAAGTGGAATGTTATGCAATGGCCAAGTCAATCACCTGACCTGAATCCCATTGAGCATGCATTTCACTTGCTGAAGACAAAACTGAAGGGAAAACGCCCCAAGAACAAGCAGGAACTGAAGACAGTTGCAGTAGAGGCCTGGCAGAGCATCACCAGGGATGAAACCCAGCGTCTGGTGATGTCTATGTGTTCCAGACTTCAGGCTGTGATTGACTGCAAAGGATTTGCAACCAAGTATTAAGAAGGGAAAGTTTGATTTATGATTATTATTCTGTCCCATTACTTTTGGTCCCTTAACAAGTGGGAGGCACATCTGCAAACTGCTGTAAGTCCTACACTGTTCACCTGAGTTGGATGTACACACCCTCAAATTAAAGCTGACAGTCTGCAGTTAAAGCACATTGTGTTTGTTTCATTCCAACTCCATTGTGGTGGTGTATAGAGCCAATGTCCCAATATTTCTGGACCTGATTGTATATATCTCAAATGGCTGTTACCCTTTTTACAAACGTATATGATGATAATAAACACCAGATATATACACGATATATATATCGGCACGAAGTGTGTCTCTAAAAAGCACTACTACTTGAACTTCTCCCTGATATAACTGATGGACACCTAAAGCAGTTCAAAAAAACAAATCGAATGAGGAGCTGCACTTTACACATAGAATGGTTTGTCGAGGGTATAGTAAAACAAAGTCCCTGACCCCCCACCTAAAAATATGAGCGTGGAAGGTCACACCAGCAGCACAAGTATCATAAATTACAAGAAGAGGAGTATAATACAGTCACCGGGGTGTCTCTTTTCATATATTCTCCATCGGATCTGCAGTTTTGTACAACAGTGGCTGGTCAGACTTTCTCTCCAACATCCTCCGGGGCTAAATGGTATTAATATGTATTTGACCGCCATGGTAATTCTGTGTTCATCATTTCATAATTTCCTGGTTGAACTCTTCTTCTGGTCCCTGACTTTGAGGTGGAACTAATACGTAAGATAAAATAAATCCAACTATTAGTGCAGAATCGTGAGCCATTTTAAGGCCACCTGCCAATGTCAAGGCAGACCTCTTAAGGTTGGTCCTAACCTATTGCCAGTACACAGGCTCCTGCTTTTTTCCAGCTCAGACAAGAGTGTGTTTACATTATACCCTGCCCTTATCTCCCTTTTGGTGCAAACAGAAAATGTGGCAGGGACCACAGCAAATGTAGTGTACGTTTAGGTGAAACAGTCCCTTTGTCAAGTCTTTTGGAGATCTACATTGATGTGTATAAGGGCTGCTGACTTTTATGTGTTTTTTTTAAAACATTTTTTTTAGGTCTTTTAATTTAGATGTTTTGACGGTGGCTTTGAGAAGTCTGATAATCGCAATGAAGAAGCACGAGAATGTGCCTTCTGTTCAGCTAGAGGCTATGCGTGCAGTGTTACAGATGATCTATGATGGTATGTATTGTTCAAGTAAAGGCCTTTTTATCTTAATGGCAGTTTGAATTGTCCTATATGTATATATCTGGACATCAACCTATTTTGTATATTTGAAACTGGAATGTTAACTTGCACTTGTGAATAGAATGGGTTTAAAATAAACTTTTTAGTAGCGTTATTGTAAATACCTAAAGACGCAAGAGGTTTAACTCTACAAATATTGCACAGGTTTTTCGATTTGTCCACAGTAGAATTCTACTTTTAATATAAGGAGAAAATCTTCTATGTTGCCAGTCACAATTGCTATCGGGGTTATTCAAAGAGATCCGAATTGGGGCCGAACGGTAACCGAACGCTGAAATTCAGCGTACGGTTACCTTTCCTGGCCATTCGACTATTCAGAGAGCAGGCAGTTCGCCAAATCCTGGCGAATTGCCTGCACATACGGTGCCTGTTCGAGGGCAGTGAAATCCCCATAGAGAAGCAATGCTTCGTCTATTCAGAGAACAAAACACAGCAGTGAAAGGTTCCCGAAATGCCCTGCCACTCGGTTTCATTCGACAGGTTAATTCAGGCGAATCCCATAGGCTTCAATGTGAAAAATATTCCCGTTTTAATTCAAAATGTAGTCGTTTATTATAATATTCTGCATTAAAAAGTTTCTTTACTTTTAGATTTTTCAGGATCTTTTAGGCATTTTCGGGATTTCTTTTTTTTTCATTTTTGCTTTTTTCTGTAACAACCCTTTTTATTATCATTCATTGGATTTTATATGTAAATTTCAGACATTTTCGTTCCGTAGTTTCTTTGCAAACAGCGTTTCACTTTTTAAACATTCAAGCGCACTGTTTTTTTTTTTTTTTTCACTCCATTCGACTGCGGTATCGGGTTTTTCCGGCGGCTACTCTGTTCTCAGATCGGCTCCTGCTGGGGTTTCTCCGGCGTGGTTAATCCAGATGTTTTTGGTGTGCATTCGCCTGGGTCTTGCGGTGAGAGTTCGGCAGGTTCGTGGTGACTTTTCCCTGCACTATGACGGCCCTGTGGTGCTTGCTGAATACACCGCAGGGTCGAAGAACAAGGGATCGCGAATTGAACCGAACGAAAAGTCACCGAATGTACGTGACTTTTCGATTCTCTTTGAATAGCCCTGTGTATATATATATATATATATATAATTACAGGAAGAGCGGGGTCGCACCTATTCCCCAATGGGGCGGCTGCAACCACCAGATGTATCCAGCCCAGCATCATGTATAAAACATAACAAGAAAAAAAGGTGTAATCTGCACTTATTCCTATAACACCGTGTGAAACAAAACACAATTGGAGGCTTTGGTTTACTGCAATGGCCATTGTAGCGTAAGCTCATCTGCCAACGTCAAGGCACCACTAGTGAAGTGGAGTCCTAACCAATGAAACCACAGGCTGCTGTGTAGCGAACCATGCTGCATTTCAGTAATGCGAAAGACTGGTGGGCTTTCATTTATGCCCTCCCAGAAACAAATCCACCATGGGATCAAAAAACAAAGCCACGGAACGGAATATGCTGCAAAGAGGATCTGGCTGGAGGTACAATCAAATATACATAGTACAGGAAGAGCGGAGTCGCGCCTATTTCCCAATGGGGCGGCTGCAAACACCAGATGTATCTGTCATGCCTGCTACTGCTCCTGCAGTACGGCCTTCCCAACAGAGAGGGCGCCAGTCTTTGAATCAGGCCACTTTGTATGCCACACCTGGTCAGGGATCTAGGCCTTTAAATATCAGTTCCAGTCTGTGCTCTGAGCCCTGACGTGGTTATTTCTAGCCCTCAGCGCGTGTCTACAGCTTATGCATATTGATTTCCTGGTTTGACTTCTGGCTTGTATTTTGACTGTGTTTCCTGTATTATCCCTTGGCTTATGTTTATCTCGTGTACCGACCTCTGGCTTGTTAATACCACGATATCTCTCCTGTCCCTGATCTATACTTCTATGTATTTGAGATTAGTACCTGGCCATCCTAAGGACCAGCTTCTCAGTTTAGGGTTCTGTCTTGCCTTTCTGGGTTTTGTCTGCGTGCTGGGTGACTCTATATCCTTACATTACGTCAGGGCCATGGACCCTGCAGACATTGCTCAGCAGTTTATTGCTTGCTGTACCCATATAAGGGAGGCTGATGCCAAGATGTATCAATTTGCAATATTGCTGGATACGCTCTTGGAGAATACAGAATGCGTGCAGTCTCCTTCACCTGCTCCTATAACCCATTCTGACACTTCGATGGTTAACTCTGCTGTTCCAGTGCAAATGTTGCCCTCTGTTACTTTCAGTGGTGAGGCTGCTGCATGCAGAGGATTCCTGAAGCAAATTGATTTATGTTTTGAGTTAAATCCTCTTATGTGTATAACTGACAGAGCTAAAGTATGTTTTCTTTTTAACCATCTCAGAGACAAGGCCTTAGACTGGGCTACTGCATTTTGGGAGTCTAATGATCACATAATAAATAACTACGAGGAATTTGTTTCCATCTTAAAAAGTGTGTTTAACCCTTCCAGAGGAACAAATCCTGCTATGAAACGGTTAATGAGGTTAAGTCAGGGAGACAGAACTGTGTTGGAATACGCTGTTGATTTTCAGACACTTGCTGCCGAGGTTAATTGGGATAATGAAACTCTGGTGTCCTGTTTTCTGAAGGGTTTATCTGACTCTTTAACCCTTGCTATTACAGCAAGAGATCTTCCTGGGAATCTGAATGATCTAATTCCATTCTGTATGGAGATGGAGGATCAAATCAGGAACATGTGTAAAACAAAAGCGCAACCTAATAGGTTAATGTCGTGTGTGTCTCCAGAGTTTAACCCTGCTGCATCTGACAACTCTGTACCTCAACCAATGCAGTCTGGAGAGATTAAACCGTCAGAGGAGAGGGGACTGGTATCAGAGGTCATGACATTATCTCCTTCTGTTTATAGAAAGCGTTGTTACTTTACTATTGGGATTGAGGTGGGTTCCTCCATTATTCAGGTAGATGCACTTCTTGATTCAGGGGCAGAAGACAATTTTATGGACACTACGTTTGCATTGGAGAAAGGGATTCCCTGTGTGGAAAGAAACCCACCTATAGCTATTCGTGCTATAGATGGCAGACCCCTTTCCAACCCATATATTTCTAAGGAGACCAGTCCTATTTCCATGTCTGTAGGAGTTCTCCATAAAGAGACTGTGGTATGCCAACTCATATCATCTCCTTCATGTCCTGTTGTTTTGGGGTATCCCTGGTTACAAAGACACAATCCAGTCATAGACTGGAGAAGAAACACTGTTCTGTCATGGAGCAAGTCTTGTTTTGATTCATGCATGATTCCTGTCAAGTCTGTGCACACCATAAATGTACCCACTGCTGCTCCTTTATCTGTATTGGTTCCTATACAGTATGAGGAGGTCAAGGAGGTTTTCAACAAGGGAGGGGCTGAGACTTTACCTGAGCATAGACCCTATGATTGTGCTATTACTCTCCTTCCTGGCACTTTTCCTCCCAAGGGACGAGTGTATCCTCTGTCTCAACATGAAAACCTCATATTAGAGGAGTACATAAAGGATTCCCTTGCTAAGGGCTTCATAAGGAAATCCACATCTCCTGCTGGTGCTGGGTTCTTTTTTGTCTCTAAGAAAGAGGGGGACTTAAGACCTTGCATAGATTATAGGGGTTTAAATAAAATAACTGTGAAAAATGCCTATCCCATTCCATTGATTGCTGAACTCTTTGACAGGTTAAAAGGTTCTCAGATTTTTTCTAAGCTTGATTTAAGAAGCGCGTACAATTTAGTGCGCATTAAGGATGGTGATGAATGGAAAACCGCTTTCAATACCAGATCTGGTCACTACGAGTACCTTGTAATGCCCTTTGGGCTATGTAACGCTCCAGCTGTGTTCCAGGATTTTATAAATGATGTTTTGCGTGATTTCATACACGACTGTGTCATCGTGTATTTGGATGATATACTTATTTACTCACCTGATCTCGCTACTCACCACTTGCAGGTTAAAAGGTTCTTCAGACGTTGTTGAACAATGGCCTTTACTGCAAATTGGAGAAGTGTCTCTTTGACCAACCTAAGTTAGCATTTCTAGGTTATGTCATTTCCAAAGAAGGATTTTCCATGGACCCAGCTAAACTTACTGCTGTTACTGACTGGCAATGTCCTATAGGGCTAAAAGCTATTCAGAGATTCATAGGGTTCGCCAACTACTACCGCAGGTTCATACTCAATTTCTCCACAATACTGGCACCCATTACCAATATGACCAAGAAGGGAGCCAATACCCGTATTTGGTCCCCTGAAGCCGTTAAAGCCTTTGAGACTCTTAAAGAGGCTTTTTCTACGGCCCCTATACTTGTCCACCCTGATCCAAGGAAGCCTTTCATCCTAGAGGTTGATGCCTCTGAGACAGGAGTAGGAGCTGTTCTTTCCCAAAGAGAATCCCCTGACCAACCACTCAAGCCTTGTGGCTTCTTTTCCAAGAAATTATCTAGTGCTGAAAAGAACTATGATATCGGTAACCGAGAACTCCTGGCTATCATTTCTGCTTTGAAGGAGTGGAGACACCTACTTGAAGGAGCTCCTACTCCCACTATGATTCTGACTGACCATAAAAACCTGACCTTTATTGCCGATGCCAAAAGACTGTCATCCCGTCAAGCCCGGTGGTCGATGTTTTTGACTCATTTCAATTACATAATCACCTATAGGCCCGGTAACAGAAATGCGAAGGCAGACGCGCTTTCCAGGCAGTTTGAGGTCACAGAACAGCAAGATAGACCAGTGGAGTCGATTGTTCCTCTGGAGAGAGTAGTGGCAGCTACTCATCTCACCCTTACTTCTACACTCCTTACTCGTATCCAAGCTATGCAAAGTACAGCTCCCCCTGAGACTCCTTCTGACAAGTTGTTTGTTCCTGACGCAGAAAGAAAGGAACTACTCTCTTGTTATCATGCCTCCAGGCCAGCCGGTCATCCTGGTATAAAAAGGACATTGTCAGCCCTTACACCGATGTACTGGTGGCCAGACATTGCCAAGGATGTGAGAGAATATGTACAGGCATGTGTGGTGTGTGCACAATCCAAAGCCTCTACTCAATGTCCTGCAGGGCTATTGCAACCACTAGCCATCCCTGACAAACCATGGTCACATATTTCTATGGATTTCATAGTAGATTTGCCACCTTCTGAAGGGCATACAGTGATTTTGACCATTGTTGATCGCTTTACTAAAATGGTTCATCTGGTTCCTCTCAGGAAATTGCCAACATCTAAAGGTCTAGCCAACATATTTGCCAAAGAGGTATTCAGATTACATGGTTTGCCTCATGAAATTGTCTCTGATCGGGGCCCACAGTTCATTTCTAGATTTTGGAGAAATTTCTGTTCACAGTTGGGTATTAAAGTATCATTTTCTTCTGCTTATCACCCACAGTCCAATGGAGCTGCCGAACGTGCCAATCAGTCTAGTGAAAACTACATTCGTAGCTTCTCTTCTCAAGGGCAAGATGATTGGGTATCTTTGCTTCCTTGGGCTGAATTTGCTCTGAACAGTAATGTTAATGCCTCGTCTGGTCACTCCCCGTTTTATGTTGCCCATGGTTTCCAGCCTACTTTTTTGCCATCCCCTAGCGCTGACACTGGTCTTCCTGACTTGGACTCCTATGTTCAGTCTCTTCATAAAGTGTGGACTTTGGTACGTTCCAACCTCTGTCACGCTGCAGTCCAACAGAAGACCTATGCAGATAGGCATAGGCGGATGGGTCCTTCCTATGTTCCAGGCCAGAGAGTCTGGTTGTCTACCCGTAACATTAAGTTACGTGTGCCATCTATGAAATTTGCTCCGCGGTACATTGGTCCATTCAAAGTCCTAAGACGTATCAACGAAGTCAGTTATGCGCTGGACCTACCTCATACCCTCCGTATACCGAATACCTTTCACACCTCCTTGTTGAAGCCCCTTCTGTGCAATCGGTTCACCACTGTTATTCCTCGACCACGTCCTGTACTGGTCCAGGGACAAGAAGAATTTGAGGTCCAGTCCATTGTTGATTCCCGTCATTCCCGTGGTGGTCTTCAATATTTGGTGCACTGGAGAGGGTATGGCCCGGAGGAACGCTCATGGGTTCCAACTTCTGATCTCCATGCCCCCCGTCTGGTCCGTGCCTTTCACCGTTCTCATCCCACTGCTCCGGGATCTCGGCGCCCAGAGGGCGCTCGTGGAGGGGGGGGTACTGTCATGCCTGCTACTGCTCCTGCAGTACGGCCTTCCCAACAGAGAGGGCGCCAGTCTTTGAATCAGGCCACTTTGTATGCCACACCTGGTCAGGGATCTAGGCCTTTAAATATCAGTTCCAGTCTGTGCTCTGAGCCCTGACGTGGTTATTTCTAGCCCTCAGCGCGTGTCTACAGCTTATGCATATTGATTTCCTGGTTTGACTTCTGGCTTGTATTTTGACTGTGTTTCCTGTATTATCCCTTGGCTTATGTTTATCTCGTGTACCGACCTCTGGCTTGTTAATACCACGATATCTCTCCTGTCCCTGATCTATACTTCTATGTATTTGAGATTAGTACCTGGCCATCCTAAGGACCAGCTTCTCAGTTTAGGGTTCTGTCTTGCCTTTCTGGGTTTTGTCTGCGTGCTGGGTGACTCTATATCCTTACAGTATCCAGCCCAGCAACACGTATAAAACATAACGAAAAAAAGGTGTCATCTGCACTTATTTCTATTATTACAATTGGAGCCTTTGGTTTAGCAGCCTGTGGTTTCATTGGTTAGGATTCACCTCCATTAGATGTGCCTTGACGTTGGCAGGTGAGCTTACGGTCCATGGCCATTGTAGTAAACCAAAGCCTCTAATTGTGTTTTTGTTTCACACGGTGACAGATGACACCTTTTTTTTCTTGTTATGTTTTACACAATTATTATATACATGGCACATTTGTTTAGAAGTATTACAATCAGAAATATGATTTTCAGTTTTTACTTTTGGATGTTAGAGAGGTTTCAGTTCTATTAGATTAAGGGGGTTATTCAGAGAGATACGAAATGTAACCGGACACTGAAATTCAGCGATCAGGGACATTTCGGGGCTAGTCAGAGAGCAGGCAATTCGCCAAATTTTGGCAAATTGCCTGCACGTACGGTGCCTGTTTGAGGGCAGTGAAATCCCCCATAGAGAAGCAATGGTTCATCTACTCAGAGACCCCAAACAGCAGGGAAAAGTTGCCAAAATGTCTTCTGTTTGGTTGTTTCATTCGACATGTTTATACAGGCGAACCCCATTGACTTCAACGTTAAAAATATTCCCATTCTAACTCAATATCTAATAAAACGTTTATTTTATTCTGCTGTAAAGGGTCTCTTTTTTTAACCACTTCAATGCGGAGGACGCGCTCAGCGCGTCCTCCGCATTACCGCTGGTATGCGGAGGACGCGCTGAGCGCGTCCTCCCATTGGGGTCAGCGTTCGGCCGGGTTCCGGCCGATCGCTGGCCCCTCCGGTGCGGGCTGACATCCTCGAACCGTCCGGAACCGCAGCCGCTGGAATTAGGTGTCATCGCGGCAGCGCGATGACGCCTAATTCAGGCGCCCCCCCGCATGTGCGGAGGAGGCGCCTGAAAGGGAGGGGGGGGGAGGTCCTTCGGACCTCTCTCCCTCCCGATCGGCGGCGTTGCGGGGGTTAACCCAGGCACCATTTGGAAGGGCACAGCCTGCCCTTCCAAATGGTGCCTGGCATTAACCCCTGGGGAGCTGGATCGCGAATCGGCGCTGAGAAGCACCGGTTCGCGATCCCTTCCCGGAGCTGGCCGACATCTTGGATGTCGGCCAAGCCTCCGGGAACTCCCCCTGAGGACTGGCGTCATCGTGCGTAGCACGATGACGCCAGTCCTGGACTTAACCCCTAACTGCCACCAACGGTGGAGATAGGGAGTTCCAATGAACTCCCTATCTCCCGATCCGTGGCAGCTAGGGGTTAAAGTTTGGTATGGTTGGATCGGCCAGAGCATGGCCGTTCCAACGATACCAAACACTACTGTGAAAAATTTTGTCAAAAAAAAAAAATGAAAAATAAAAAATTATTAAAAAAAAATTATATAAAAAAAAAAAAAAACACTTTTTTTTTCTTTTTTTTGGTTTGTTAATGCAGCAATATTGTTCCCATTTCAATTATAATGTGAACAATGATGCTGCACTAACGATTTTTGTATGCGGTGCGTTTGTTAAAAATAGTGTAATTTTCCCCAAAAAAAAATGTAACGAGACCCCATCTCTAATTTTTTTAACAAGCGCACCCCATACAAAATATAACCGCAATTGCTCGCGTGTTAAAATGTGAAAAAAACACTTTACACATTGTAAATTATTGAAAATACATATTTTATTGCATTTTTTGTTATAATATACAGACATGACATAACGTATACATATAATAATGACATATTATGAATCTACCGAGTCTGACGGAAAGAACGATATATAATATGTCTGGGTCATATACTAAAATAAGTCTTCAAAACACGTTTAAACATGATGAGCAAAACCGGTAAAAATGACCTCGGCACAGGGGCGGGAAAAGCCTCAGCAGCGAAAGGGTTAATAGATTTTTTTAAAAAAAATTTAGGATCTTTTAAGGATTTTTGGGGATTTTGTTCGTAATTTTTTTTTAAAAATTTTTTTTTATTTTTTTTATTTTCACGTTTGTCTGCTTGTCGGGTTTTTCCGGCGTGTTCGGCTGGGTTTTTGTGGCAGTTTCTGCGGGCTTTCGGTTAGTGGTTTGCAGAGAGTATTCCATGCACTACGGGGGCCCTGCGGTGCTTGCTGAATACACCGCAGTGTCGGCGAACTAGGAATCGTCAAATCGCCCCGACGTGTGGGGAACGAAAGGTCACCGAACGTGTGGTGACTTTTCGGATCTCTCTGAATGTGAGTTTGAATGATTCCCAAAATAGTTTTATAAAGGTAACATAGTGTTTGATCAGATAAATGGTCAATATAATGTGTTAAAATCCTATTAAAACAGACTGGTGCTTTTATTAGGAGAGTAGTGCCCTCTACTGTGTAAAGCTGGAATGGCACAAAAAATGTATATACCGTATATGTAAACACACACACACACAGGAACGGGGGGGAGTCAGACACAGACAACAATATCCATGGGCCCGTCCTATGCATACACACAAGGGATTATTCACTAATCCTATAATAATGGGACAGTAATTCTTAATAATCTATCTTCTTTTAAAATATTTACATTTTTATATTAAACCTATTAGTTGTGATTAAACCTGTATGTGGGCAATTGTGTCTTATACATACTGAACATTAGAGTTGTTTTTATTTGTCTTTGGAGCTCTGTGATACTCTCAAACAACACTTTACAGTAATTTTTACCTCCTTTTGCCTCTCTCACCATGTCCTGTCTTCTCTGCCTCATGTCCTCACATTTCCTCCTGCTTATACCAGGATGTTCAGGCTCTGGGAGCAATAACTGAACACTTTACTGAGCAGCCCCATTCAAAGATAGCTCTCCGTTCGTAGAGGAACCTTAGTGCAGCAGATCCTCTGCAGGCAGCAATAAGGTCTGCACACGCCCGTTTGGAGGATCTTTTTTTGTATTTTGTTAAGAAAACAGTTGCTATGAATCTCTTTGTATTCTGTTGCATATCCTTCAACTTTAAATGACACAAAGATACCATATAAATGCACCTGAAGTCACCTTCTGGATGCGAAAAGCGATCACCCCACCCCAGCCAAGGGGTGAGCACTTCTGGTACTAGGATTGAACCTAAACACTATTACACCTAAATAAACACATATATGAGAGCCAGATGCCTGGTTTTCTAACAAGACCAGAGCGTGCTAGGATAGAAATCTTTAATAACGTCATTTAAAATAGCACTCACGGAAAGGTAGCTAAAATGAAAAGAAATAAACGTATAACCAGTTAACATGTGACCTTGATCAGCCAAATGCAGAGAGGGGACCCACAGTCAGAAGTAATAATTGTTGGAAACGCCCTTGTAATGAATTTACAATGTCAGCAGCCAGATTTATGTCATTAACACTTTTATTGAAATGGTTAACCATTAGCACCATTGTTGACAGGAACGTCTCACTCAGAATGTAAATTTCATCCTCTATGTTGCTCACTTGAGCAATTAGGCTGGGGTCAGACGAACGCAGTACGAACGCACGTGCAGCCGCACTTTATCACGGCCGTAGTAGCAGCAAATGACGACCAATGACGGGCAATATACGAAGTACGGCCGCACGAAAGTTCGGCCGCGCAACGCAAGTGGCAAACAAACGCATTTTTTCAAGAACGTGAAACCGCTAGTACTGACGTACAGAGTGCGCTGCGTCCGCTAGAGGCGTGTGTGCGTGATTGGGAGACGTCAGACGCTGCTAATGTCCGGCCAACATAACGTCCAGACGCAAAAAGGGTTTTATTGATGATCCGTACAGAATCACGGACGAAAATGCGCATCGTATGACCGTTATCGCATATTCCGTGAAAAAATACGTCCATTCGTTCGAACGCACTTTTTCACGGACGACGCAAAAAATTGCGTTCATCTGACCCTAGCCTTACTTGAATACCGATGACCATCAACAGATTAATTGTGAAAGCGTTTTTTAATCAGAGAGTAAATTCAATTCGCTGTATCGCTCAAGGAGTAATCTCTTCATTAAGTGTAACCAGGCTCACCCTTAGATTCCTGCGCTGGTCAAGATCAGGTCTGTATGTAGCAGCACACATTACTTAAAAAACATTTAAATCCCAACTAAACATATAAACCCGGGTGAGTATACCATATAATCAGAGGTGGATTGGGGTATGGCGAAACAATCGTTGACATATATTTATTAACACAACATTGCAATCCACTTATGAATTTGGATCAACATAATAAAATCTGTCCTCTGCTTAATGATTACCCAATTCAATAATTAATAAACCGTGGTATGGTGCTTAAAAATCTGTATTCCTTCACTATATATAGCGAGCCCCTTACTCAACAGCAATAAACAAGGGTGCCCCTCTTACAAACGAGGGAGAAACAGCAATTGGCACCACTGAACAAACTGACCCATTACCACTCCGATTTCTGTGCTGCCCCTATCAGGTTAACATAAGACAGACATTTAAAAGTTAAAAGACTCAACATGAACGCGTGTTTCGCCTCACATCGGCTTCATCGGGAGTCAAAAAGAACATTGTGAGAACCGCGCACCTTTCATATATATTTGTATGAAAAGGGCTGACAACCCTTGGGCAAGCACCCCTCCCTGTCACAGGTGCTCCACCCGCAGGTTCTATTTAACCTTGATCTGCAGGGAGCTTCAGAAAGGACTGGGTCCTCAATAAGTAAGTTTATCCCATAAGAGCAGTCATTAGGTCAGTATGATAGGACCTGCCAAGGGTGGAATACATTGTCGCTGTTGGCAGGCTTACGCAATCCATGGCCATCCATTGCAAACTAAACTTCCACCATTTTCAACACAGCTCAACATTCAAGGGTTAAGATCTATAGTGCATTTGAAGGGAATAAGAATTGTTTGTAGGCATTTAAAGGGTTAAACCTGGTTAAATCTCCTGTTTTTAAATGAATTTAGCTGCTGTTGTGGTTTCTTCTGTACTGTTTGTGCATGTTGTTTGGAGTGCTCTCTTCTTGGTTTGTTATATATATATATATATATATATATCGTTTCAGGTCCTGGCTATTCACTAGGCATGGCCAATCAGGAAGAAGAAGGTGTGTTACGTGGCTCATTCATTAGAAGTTAACTTACTCACCTGCTTCTTTTCATTTTAGCTACCTTTCCATGAGTGCGTTTTTAAATGACATTATTAAATATGAAATATTTCCGTCCTAGCACTCTCTGGTTTTGTTAGAGAAGCAGGCGTCTGGCTCTCAAATGTGTTTATTTATATCCTTCAATTTGTAATTTCTCTTTTTAGATCCAGCTTTGAATTTGCAAAATGATCAAGAAATTTCTGTGGAGGCAACCTTTCTGAATCTTCCACGGAAAGTAATAAAGAATCAGTGTTTGCTGGAAGGAACTCACAAGTTAATTTTACAAGCTCTGAACAAGGTAAAGCCTGATCAAATAGTTGGTTGTTACATGTGACATGTTTATTAATAAAAGATGCATGTGATGTATACATATATATCTTTTTGTATAGTGTGATCCTGCACCCACATAGGGTACAATGTCCTTGCAAAATAGCATAGTCTTCTGAGGGTATTGAGTAACCACAGCCTTGTAGCTGCACAAAGCAAATAGTTTATTGACGTTCAATCTTCGCAGTCCGTTCACCAATTTGAAAACCGGTTTTTCTTTGCAGAGAAACGAAGTTAACAGACAACTAACAAATAAAATAGTCCTCACTACTTGGGGTTAAACTAACAAAAGCAAGCTTCACAAACCTTTAGCATATTCCACAAATTGTCTCTCCCAGCCAGTATCTTTCTCAAGTGTCTCACTCCTGTCTATGTAAAATGCTCTTTTATTATCTTCTTGCCTTGACAATTGTAACCTTCTTCACGTTGGCCTTAAACGATCCTGGATTATCCCCCTACAGTCTATGACTGCCTCTGCTAGACTCCTTCACCTCTCATCCCGCACCTCTCACACCTCACCCCTTGACAATCTCTACACTGGCTTCCTGTTTCCTTTTAGATTTCAATTCAAAATCCTGGTCCTCACGTACAAAGCTCTTCATACCCATGCCCCAGCCTACTGCTCTTCCCTTCTAACCAGGCTTCCTGCCTGGTGTATATAAGCCAGGGCTTGACTAATTTGCTTTGAATCTAGGAGTCGGCTATAAAAGCTAGGAGCCTGGTTTTTCTTCAAAATAACAAAGCTTTACGTTCAACAACTAAAGATACCGATACCATTTTTTACAGACAAACCGTATAGCACTCCAATGCAAAAAATGCATGGATTGCTAATAGAGGGGATGTGGGTCCCCAACTATACACAATTTATTGAGGGTGTAAAAAATCCAACCCATAAAAAAGCATATCATTGAATCTAGTAAATGCGGAGAGAATACATCCAGCGGCGTCGATAAATGAATAAATACACTAGAAGGCCAGTGCAATGATGATTAAATTCGTACAAAACCAAAATGGTCAACAAAACAAGATAGATCTATCAAAGGCCAGCAGTATTTGCTATCCCATTAGCATATGCCCATTATAATTTCGCCATTATCCAATAAACTTGGCATAAAATCATCTTTCAATAATTACACCTTGTAACCATATAGAGAATATAGACCTAAAGATCAAAAAGAAAGGTCCCTACAATAGTTGTTTGCAATAGGCCATGTATTCGTAAGAAAGAAAGGTATACCACACCATCCTGTGTATAGACTCATTACTCCCAAAGGAGACAGGGGATTTGAAGGCACCCCAAAGCAGTTAAAATCATGTAAACATCAGGACACATTAAACACGTTTCACCTGCCTCGCAGGCTTTTTCCACTCTGGAAAACATTAACGTAGGGGCTGTTGAAGCAGCAGCTCCAGGCCCACGCTCCGTAGTAGGCCCAGAGAAACGATAACTATTAGGGATATACCGCTATATCGGTTCTGCCAATTATTGGCTGCCGATATTCAGAAAATTACTGATATTGGTATCGGCATTTTATTTGCCGATATTGCCGCTAATTGGACAAGTTGGCTCACTGCAGTTGCGACACGCAAGATCCCGCAGAACTGTGCGAATGCGGGGCTTCTCCCACATCATGCTGTAAGCTCTCACTGCAGAATGACCCCTGCTCACTGACCGTGTTGTGCATTTGTGTGAAGACAACAGAAATGGGGCTTCCATCCCATCTGGCAGGGAATTCCCTATACAGGAGATGCAGGGTCTATTTCCTACAGCAGGAGTCAGCAACCTGGGCCCCCCAGATGTTTTAGAACTGCATTTTCCTTGACTCCAAGAACCTAATGAGAAGCTGAGCATCATGGCAGATGTAATTCCAAAACATGTGTGGCAATATTACAAAGTCAGTGCTAACTTAACCAGAGCTGTTGTAAACTTACCAGAGCCATTATAGTCTATGGGGTTGGTAAGTTTACAAAAGCTCTTAAGTTAGCACCAACTTTGTAATATTACCCTTGGAGGGCCACGGTTGCTGAACCCCTTACATACAGGGTCATACGAGGGATCTTTCGGAAAGCCAAAGACACCGTCTGATTGTTTGTTTGTAAAAATAAAAGCTTAAATAAAAAATATATATTTTTAAATTGAGTAAATGAAGTGGGCGTGGTGCAATGTTTAAATGTTAAACACATTGAGTTCATGGCATAATGTCAGATTTGTGCTTTATTTCCCCACAACTTTAAATTTAGAGAATATCTGCACCAAATATCGGCTATCGGCCAGAAAAGCTGCCGATAATCAGTATCAGCCCTAAAGAAATGATATCGGTTTATCCCTAATAACTATCAGGGTTATTCAGAGACAGGTGAAACTCGAGAACTTTTGGAGAAGTGAAAATTCTAGGTCAAAATAGCCAAACCAGAAAAATTCTCCCATTTATCTCACTTTCCAAATCAGCTATTTCGACCTACAATTTTCACTTCTCCAAACGTTCTCCAGGGTTTCACCTTTCTCTGAATAACCCTATATGGCTGCTTTGATGGACATTTGGACCCCTGTATCTCCGACTCCATAGCAGCTACAGGATCACTGGAAGGCCAGAGCATGACCTTTCCAATGATACCAAACATGACCAGGATTTATGTAACTGTAAAAATAAAATATTTCTTTATTTTTTTTTCTTTTTCGTTCTAACACAGCGATAGTGTTCACTTTTCAATTATAGAGTGAAAAACGATGCTGCACTATCTCCGCTTCTCATTTCTCCTGTCACAAGCAAGTGTGGAGGCGATGGCACATTCCGTTATTATGCATTGTTCCATCGAAAACCTAAACTGCCGTACTGCAGCCAGGAGTGCTGGGGGGACTTTGGAACCCTGCACCTCTACTCTTTACACCACACAAGGTCAAGTGAGACTTCAATGGACAGGGCAGAGTCTGGCCTTTTCATTGATACCAAACATGACCATGTAAAACCTAAAAGAAGGGGAAAAAAACACTTTTTTTTTAAAAAAAAATAAAAATATTTATCTTTCGTTACAAAGCTATGGCATTGTCCACTTGTCACATATAAAATGAGCAATACCACTGCTATTACTCACCTTCTCCTTTCCCCTGCTGGAAGCAAGTTCAGTATTTTATACGTAGTCCTATTCATAAAACACCATCCTCCAAAACTAGGGATGCAACGACTCCAATAATTTTACACGCAGTAAATGATTGCAATCTGAATGGAAGTTTACTCACACAGTATCTGCCTGGCTAAATATACCCGTAACTGCACTATTAAATAACTTGTATGTTTTCATTTCACTAAATTCCAAAAAAAGCCCACCAAAATCCTCAGCTCCAGGCCCATAGAGATCTCAATCCAGCCCTGGTTTTATATCTAAATCTTTGATGGAAAATGAAAGCCCTATTTTTCCTGAACAAAATTATATATAATAAGGGTGGGTGCACTTAATATGAAAGAGGTAAATCATAGTTGAACAGACGTATAGCTGAATTTCTACATTTTGTTTTGATCAGATCGTGTAAACTTGCCTCTGTGCTTAAGGGGTTAATGGCATTTTCGGCATTTTCCCCTAATTGTGTATATGCAAAAATGCAGGGTGAGCTAATTTATGGTGGAACACTTTTTTTTTTATATATTATTATGGCTATTCTAATTTGAGACCTGATCATCAGGCCAATACATTTGGTCTGTGCACCCAGTTTGATGGAGATAACTAATTGCTTTCTTCCAGGTTTGTGGACTTGCCACATCTGACAGAAGGAACAGTTGCTGTTACACATTGAGGAATATTGTTAGGTCTCTAAGGAACCAGCAATCCTTTATTATATAGTTTTTGAATAGCATGGCACACACAAACCTTAAAAAGACGTTTCATTCTATGCTTTTCAAGATACATTCCTTTTTGAGCAGAAAAAGGTAGTGAAGGACCCATAGAAGAATAACAGAGCATCTAATCTAAACTTCACGCATAGAATCATTCCATTACTAATTATAATTTGTGTCTTACTCTAGTTCATTAATAATCCTGCTATTCAGGAGTGTGGTCTGAAACTTCTTGAATGCTTAGCAGAATGCTCTGGGGCTTTGGAGCTGCTTTCAGAGATGGGAGCTTTGGATACTGTTCTCCATACACTTCAGATGTACCCTGGAAGCCAAGGTAGTACATACAATCACTTGAGTGTTTACTGTAATACTTGCACATCTTCCTAAAATTGCATAAACATGTGATATTCTTTCTTTTTAATCTCCAGAAATCCAGTGTTTTGGCTTGTCTCTCCTGTCAAGTTTGATTACAAAAAAGGATTTGTGCATTGCCACTCTGCACCTTCTATCGACCCATATAGTGGCTACATTGCAGCGATACAAAGATGTTGTCAGGATACAAAAGGAGGTATGCATGTGTTTTTTTAAAAGGATAAAATCACCAGTGTATAGCCGTATGCAGTGATAACTTTTTTATTTGGACTAACGTTACACTAAAAAGAAGAAAAACCTCATCAAGCCAGCTGGCAAGGGTGGATCAGTAGTTGTCATGAAGATGTAGGACTACATCACAGATGGTGACAGACCTTTTGTCCGATGAAAACTGTTACTAGAAAGTGACTCAAACCCCACAATTGCATCCAAAGTCCAGCTTCTCAAACTCATCATGTCCTTTTCTAAACCTCTATAGTACAATTCCTCTTTGCGAGGCTCATGGAGCCGACAGTGGCGGCTCACGGACCTGTCTCTTGTGTGCAAGGCCAGTATCATCAGATGACACGTTGCCACCACTTTCATGTTGCTGCGTGGCCGTCACATCCTGACATTAGGGTAGTAACACAAAGGTGTGCAGAGAGGCAGAGCACTGTTAACCCAGATAGAAGACAGAAGTACAGAAAGACAGAGCACAGAGTTGGAACAGAAAGGACAGAGTGAAGCCAGGAGGACAGAGAGCAGAGTTTGCAGAAAAGGGCAGAGAGAATTCAAAAGCTGAGACAGTCAGAAATTGAGGGGGGGGGGAGTGAAATCTGTGACAGGCAAAAGCTGAGAAACAGTAAAATCCAGGACCGTTAATTATTTTTTGCTTCAAGTTTTATCTGGGACTGTCAAATGGTGAGGGGGAAAAAAAATAACCAGAGCAGTCAATAGCTGAGAAAACCAATAAGATCTGGGATGGGGGGAAAAAAAATCTGAGGTAGCCAAAATCTGAAGAAAACCGCAAAATACGGGCAGTCAAAAGTTTAAAATAAGCAATAAAATCTGGGCAGTCAAAAAGCTGACGAAAAAGAAATACAATCCGAGACCATCAATCTGAGAAAAATATATAGTCTGGGACACTCAAAATCCAGGACAGTCAAAAGCTGATAAAAAAAAATGTAATCTGAAACCAACAATATTTGAGAGCGACTAAAGCAAAGGTCTTTAGTTATTACAATGATTTAGGTGTGCAACAACGAAACATGGATCAATTCCTGATTAAAAGAAATCATGAAGCAAGAGGGAAAGGCAATGTAGTCAGTGAGACTAATAATGCCCCCATGCTTAATCCATCTGAAGATGATGGAGAGAGGGCCGGGATGCACCATGATGCATATGGCCATTCTACTATAAAAAAGTAAAGTACGAGTCATTCATGACTAACCTAGATCATTTCAGAATTGGACACGTGATTTTTTTATTTGTTCAGTATGGATCCAACTTTCTCTGTTTTGATCTGCAAAAAGATCTGCAGTGGCTTTAAGCAAAGTAATTTGGAACAACCTTTTAGAACAATGCATACAAAATTTAATGCTCCTTATCTCCGTAAAAAAGCGTGGTTTTAGACCCGTAGGCGCTATGGATAGGGGATACGGTATAGGGGGTAAAGATACGCTGCCCTTGGAACGTGTATGACACCCAAAAGAACACAAAAGATAATGTAATGGAGAGAGTTCCCCTAGGTGCGTATGATGTACATTAATTGACTGGGATTAGTGTTATCTGTAGATTGCCTTATGTTCGTATTATTATGAATAAAATACACATCCATGAACTACGTCGACATAACATAAGGAGATCCCTAGATCCCATAAGAAATGAAGAAGGTATAAACTTCCTACAGTGGGTAGAGAATCAATACAGTCTCATATTTAGTATTCAAAAAAAAAAGTCTAAATGTTCAGTGCATATCAAAATTCCCATACATCACTTTTAAAATGCAGAAGACCCGACAGGATTATTCAAATTGATTTAGAACAGTTCTCCTTTTCGAAAGGTTGTAGAGTCAAGATGCATGCAATCCCCGGATAGTTTCTGCTGGAAAACCTCAAATCCTGCAGCGGATAGATAAAACAACAGGAACACAATTGCGCAGTACGCAGCGGTACTGGCCCCTATCTTTCCCCCCCAGTGGGGTACTTACAATAGGTGGAGCCCCTAACCCGGCTCTGAGGAACGTGGTGCGTGTAGGGTATTTTTCCGGCAACCCTCTGCCCTCTGCCCTTAATGGAATTTCTTTACTCTGAACCAGTGTCTTGTAGGAGGCTGTAGATGTGTCCAGGTGGAAGCTAGGAGCGCCGTGCTCCTAGCTTCCACCTGGACACATCTACAGCCTCCTACAAGCACACACATCTACATACAGCTTCCAGGGCCAGGCTCCATAACGGCGTGCTCGTAGCTTCCACCTGGACACATCTAGAGCCTCCTACAAGACACCGGTTCGGAGTAAAAAAATTCCATTAAGGGCAGAGGGTTGCCAGAAAAATACCCTACACGCACCACGTTCCTCAGAGCCGGGATAGGGGCTCCACCTATTGTAAGTACCCCACAGGGGGGGAAGATAGGGGACAGTACTGCCGCGTACTGCGCAATTGTGTTCCTGTTGTTTTATCTATCCTCTGCAGGATTTGACGTTTTCCAGCGAAAACTATCCGGGGATTGCATGCATCTTGACTCTACAACCTTTCGAAAAGGAGAACTATTCTAAATCAATTTGAATAATCCTGTCGGGTCTTCTGCATTTTAAAAGTGATGTATGGGAATTTTGATATGCACTGAACATTTAGACTTTTTTGTTGAATACTAAATAAGAGACTGTATTGATTCTCTACCCACTGTAGGAAGTTTATACCTTCTTCATTTCTTATGGGATCTAGAGATCTCCTTATGTTATGTTGATGTAGTTAATGGATGTGCATTTTATTCATAATAATAGGAACATAAAACAATCTACAGATAACACTAATCCCAGTCATTTAATGTACATCATACGCGCCTAATGATCCTTATCTACCAGGTAGTAATTTTTAGAATAAACAAACTCCAGAACGGAGTTGGCGAAAACCTACACAGAAGCCGTACTTAACCTGTTCTAATGGTTTATCTTACTGGCAGAGAGCAATGAAAATAATTGTTTTCATTCCACCCCTTCCGTGTCAGAGAATTTAGCTTGTGAATTCAGAAAGAGTCAATTATTGAAGAGGGAATCCATCTCCGCCTCGGGATAAAGGGGGTACGTGATCGATACCCATGACCCTCATAAGGGACAGGGAAATGGGCATTTCAAAAAAATGTCGCGCCACTGGTTGTGGACTCTCCTTACCATCCAAACTGCTCTAATCCCTGTTCCTATTGGCCATGCGCTACCCAAGATCATTAGTCTTGCCAGTATAGACAAGACCACACATTCACATTATGCGATAGACCACAAAACTCAAGAGTGCATGTAATCCGGTGGCGAATTTGAAACCCCTTGCCAGTATATGGATGAGTGAAACATTTCCCTGGAGTATTATAGTTGCATGTAGTTCAATCAATACATCTGTAGTAGCCTGGATTGGTGGGTACATCTTGCAAAATCAGACTATATTGGTCTGTGTGCACCAGATAACCCCTAAGATTCCTCCTTCTTTAACTCCTCACAGGAGGTTTTTCAAAAACCTCTGGCCATCTACAATCTCTGAATAGGATAATCCAGTGTCTACCAACATGTTTCAAAATCCTACCTGACTGCGTATAATATGTCTGGATGAACTTTAGACGCTTTGAAGGTTTCCCATGACACAGATCACCCATCTCCCCAATTTGGTCCTGGCCGCCTGCAATGCCCCATCAAGTGATTCCACCTTATAACCCCCTCTCCAAGAACCTGTCATACATCTACAGCAAGTGGTCTGTCACAGGCATCAATACTGGAGTTACTCTGCATCACCCTTAAAAACTGAGATGTACAATGACTCTACCTGTCTCCTAGGGTGAAAGCTGTCAGTAGACTTCCTGAATCAACTATATCCCAAATGCTCTCCCAAGTGAGAAATCACATATAAACATACATAAATCAAATCTTATATATTCAAGTTACATACGAGATAATTGCTAATTGGGGAACAGAAATCTTGGCGAGTTCCCCAACTAGTATATTTAGGATTTGACCACTAAACGTAGGGCATTTTGAAATAAAAACAATCCCCTATTTCACACTATATAAAGGAGAGATCAGCGATGTCTCTTGGCCTAGGCCGACTAGGCCTAGAGCGGCAATTTACAGGGGGCGGCACCCCGCCACTCGATCATGGGACCCGCCGGACGTGAGACCTGCAGTCCGCGGCCACTGGTTAGAGAATACGGCCGCCGAGCGAAAGCGCTGGGAGGAAGTGGTCATATTATGACGTCACCTCCTCAGAGCGCTCCTCGATGCCGGGAAGGAGAGGTGACTCCGTTGCCAGCCCAGCCGCCAGCTCCCAGTTCAACTTCCATCTCCAACACCATCCTTTGGCAAACTGAAGCTGCTGGGTATTGTGATACAAGAGCAGTGTAGTGTGGAAGTGCTCACGTTGCTCAATCCTGATTCAATCTTTTGTATATTGCTTGGGATGGCAGTTTTCTAATAGTCTATTTAGTGGTCTATCTGAGCCTCCAAGTCGTAGCTGATACAGCAGGATTTTGCTGGAGGTGAACTAGTCTTGCCAGCACCTACCGACAAACAATCCGCTCCGTGCTTTCTAATAGATCGGCCAATTTCCCGTCTTTCGTCGTCGGTCAGCATTCTATGCTCTACAGAGGCAATAAATTGATGTGTTCTCCGCAGCTAACTGGGTGGCAGGTGGGGGGAGGGTTAAATGAAATAGGTGTGGGGGGTGAAATGAAAGAGGTGGGGGATTAAATGAAATGAAAGAGGTGGGGGTTAAATGAAATGAAAGAGGTTGGGGGGTTTAAATGAAATAGGTGTTGGGGGTTAAATGAAAAGAAGTGGGGGGTTATGAATTGAAAAGAGTGGGGGTTTAAATTAAATGAGTGAGTTTTATTGCTGTGGGTTCTATGATACGCTCATACACACCGCACATTACTGTGAGTTTTATTGCTGTGCAGCTCTGTGATAAGCTCATACACAGCGCACATTTCTGTGGGTTTTATTGCTGTGCAGCTCGGTGATACGCTCATACACACTGCACATTTCTGTGAGTTCTATTGCTGTGCAGCTCTGTGATATGCTCATTTACACTGCACGTTTCTGTGGATTTTATTGTTCAACCAATTAGAGTGGCTGTGATCCAGTATACTTGACATGCATTGCTGATCTTTGTAAAATTGCTTGAATTTAAACCTTTCATAATTTTATTTATCTCAATAAATACATTTGAAATGGTATACAAAATATACAAGTAGGCACATGGTATCCACTTTTAATATAAAGAGAGGGAAAGGTGGAGCCTAAATAGGAAGGGCGGGGTTTAATCAGGAAGGGGTGTGTCAAATTTAAATTAGGGGGTGCACGATTATAGTCAGGCCCAGGGCAGCACAAAACCTAAATACACCACTGGGAGAGATTCAATGTAGATTCTGACTTAACTCCATACCGTAATGCCGCATAAAGTGATGGACTTTTTTTTTTTTCTTCTTTCCCAATTCTTCCTCTTTTAGGTATTTTCATCAGATGCACATTGTGATGTTGTTTATCTCGGTTGTTTTATAGGCCTAAGATTTCTCCTTTTGTTTGCTTACCTTTCTTCACCATGCTATTCCACTAGTCGGTACTTACGACTACCCATCTTAAACCCCTAACCTTGTCTTTTATACTGTATGTAATGTTACTCCAATAAAAAAGGTATCTCTACGTACTGCTATACTCTGGATTAGCCGTGTTAGTCCAGATGCCAAAATCAAATCAAAATCAAATACCAAAATATACCTTAGACACTGCAGTTATAGTTCCTTGTATTCTTACACCTAGGACCTGGAGAAGAGGTCAGACCTTTTTCTGCAGATGTTCATACAGTATGTGACCTGGACTTGTAAAGTGCAATGCAAGAAATCTTGGTATTTGAGCATTATGTGAACGTGTAACACTATTTGGGTTTACTTGCCTTTTTATACGAATGCTGAAGGGTTTATTCAATTTTCAGCAAACTGGTTTTGAATCATATTTGGACTAAAGGACTATCAGAACTTGAAATTCCGTTACTATAGCGCCAACCGATACCTCTGTGCTTTACAATGGGGACAGCCCTGCAGTAGGATATTTGTCCTGCTAATACAGCAATTAATACAAGCGGTCAGTCAGACATCCTGTGAGTTTACAATCCAAAGGACAAAGCAAAGTCAAACAAAAGGGAGCAGGGGTAGTGTGGAGCTGGTGGCCAGAAAGAAAATGAGCAGGGACTAGAAGTTTTGGATTGAAAAGGGTAATTGGAAAGGAAAATGGAAGCAGGTGGAAGGCAGAGCCAATAGTTTAGGCCCGGGACTGGGTGGGAGGTGCTGCAGAGTGAAAATGCAGCAACAGAAAAGGGTGATGGCTTGGAATGGTGAGCTATATGAAGAGACACAAAGGGCACTATTACATTCCCGACGTTAAAATGGTGATGCTAAGGAGAAAAACCTGGGCCTACAGGTTTCTCCATAGAGTCCCCGTTTTATCGTGATATTACAGTGCAAGCGCTAAACCATCAGCCTGCACTGTAACATGGCGCTAAGCCTCGGGATACTCGCGGCAGCACTAAGCGCCACTGCGAGCATCCCCTCCATGGAGCCCTTGGGACTTATTTTAATCAAATACATCTATTGCTTTGGTTTTGTTTTTTTTGTTTTCTTAAGACATTTCTTTTAATTGGTTTCTTCATATGTGTTTGTCTTTAGGGATTCTGTGCTGCCATGACGTTAATGAATTTGTCACAGAGTTTTGCAAAGCTGTTAGAACTTGAGGATTTTGATTCTGTGCTCTTCTACCAGATAGCTATGTGTTTGGCGAGCAGACGGGACCAAAAGGTACTTTTCTTGTTCATGGAGTTCCTTTTATTCAGTAAGGGCATTGTATTGGCATACGTTTTATTTAATGAAGGTTCCCCACACTCTCTGGGTAAGTGGGCTATGTTAGTGCAGGAGTATGTTTGTGTGGAGTTTGCATATCAATGGCATTTTCAAGCTGACTCTCACATGAAGCCCCTGTTTAAGTGAGGCCTTTGGCAACCACCTATTCTGCATAATTATGGGGCTTCCTCTGTATGGATACCTACAATGCACACTGTGGGCTATATTCACAAAGCTAGTGTTCTCAAAGGCATTGTCTGGAGTTACCACATGAGGAAACTAGTTACACTAGCTGACTGCTTTCCTGGTGATTTCTACCTATCTATATTGTTACTAATTACCTTCATGGTACATCAATACACACTAGTAATCCAAAATTTAACATTCTGTGTCAGGGCCTAAGACTTATCTTAAATAATAAAAGGTTGATAGTTGCCACTGGAATATCCAGAGATGGGACACAGAGGGCATTTGTCCCCCCCCCCCAAGCTGCAAACCCTTTTTAGGTGATAGAGGGGACCTTTGAACGTTTGAAACTCTGTCAGGGTTATTCAGAGAGGTGAAAACTAGGCGAATGACTGGAGAAGTGAAAATTCTAAGTCAAAATAGCCGATTTGGAAAGTGCGATAAATGGGAGAATTTTTCTGGTTTGGCTATTTTTTGACCTAGAATTTTCACTTCTCCAGTTAATCTCCTGGTTTTCACCTCCCTCTGAATAACCCTGTGTATCTCCAGTTCCAGACACCCTACATGGTCAATTGAGGTGTTATTGGTAGTCCAGAGTCTGATCCTTCCACTGATACCAAACATGACCATGTACACTGTACATAGAAAAAAAATATTTTCTAAGAAACAAATTTCACTTTTATGAACATAAATGGCCCGATTTGTTTGTGATGCCAATTAAGAAGTCTGGGAATAGCTCAGTTTCTGAGCCTGTCTCCAGTGACTTCCCTAAATGGTATGTGTGAGTGTGAGGCTATATATGTTTGTATCTCTGAGTTGTGGATGTCTGGACCTGCAACCTGTTATTGCTGGTGGTGCTTGATTCTTGGTCACAGGCAGAGCATATTTTCAAAATGCAGACTGCAGAGCAGCAGGATGACAGACTCTGTACGGCAATGTACTGGAGAGAATGAGTGCCTGTCACTGTGAACTGAACACCATCTCTTAGTCAAAATTGGTAGATTGCCCCTCCCGAAATTTGTGTCTGGATCTGCCCTGATAGTTGTTGATGTTCTCCGTTGACATTCCAAAGTTCAGAAAAAAACTCTTGGGTATTAGAGTATACAGACATCAATTTCTTTCTAAGTGTTTGTTTACTGATGTAATGCATTTAATATTGTCCAGTTTCAGAGTCTGTGCTATGGATGCTTCGCTGAAATTACTGCCAAAGAAGAGTTAAGAAATAAATTGCTTGTGAAAGCATGCGCTGAAAATAACCTGGTACTAGTGGAATGCCTGCTTTTGCTAGGGGCTGACGTCAATAAGAATTCCAAGCATACTCCTTTAATCATGCAGGTACTTACTTTATGTCGGTTATGCATTTTGATATGGCAAAGGCTCAACGCAATCTTTAGCAACTGGCTCATGAAGATCTTAATCCAGTAAATGGATTTGTGCTGCTCTTCTGCAACCCCCTACCCCATTCAATATCAATTAAATATAAATATGAAATTAAGTAAAATATTCACAATATATTGGGCTATTTATGTCAATTAAAATGTAATTTGGAAGAAAAGGTATCTAATTTACACCACGTGATTTCGAACAACATTTATTGTAGTTTAGAGACTCTTTATTGTTTGGAGTTTTATTTCTTTGCACCTCAGATATATAGGATGTCATTAAAAAAAATTGTGCCCCCCCCCCAATCCGTTGCCCTATGCAAGAATACACCCCTGAATCCAGCTCTTTTCTGAAAGGTGAGAAACCTTAAAATGCAGTAACCATGGGGGAAATTACTATTCAGGCTTTATATTTCTGAACAAACTGAACTATTTAGACGTCAACGGTCTACTGTAATAACACAATACAGGTTCGGCACCCCTTATCCGGAATGATGAAATCTTGACAACTGAAATCTGGAGTTTTTGAGCCTTTGAGAGTTTAGTTATACTTGCCTCCATGACGCTCCAAACTGGTCCTGTTGCTCAGCAGTGCGAATCCAACAGTTACAGCCTGCGCTGAAGAAGAGTGTGTAGCCTCAGCATGTGACATGCTGCACCGAGACATGCTGTCTCTGTCTCCCTCTAAAAGGGCTGAACATCTCTTCCAGCGAGTGTAATCGCTGCAGGAAAAAGGGGACCACGACTCCCCTGCCATGTCTTCTCATCTCTTCATTGTTGGATTTTTTCAGATTCTGGAATCTAGAAGAATCTGGAATTCAGGATCCTGATCATTCTGGATAAGGAATGCTCAACCTGTATAAAAAATGTTTTATTTGGGAGTAATGAAAACCTGCCTGCTGCATTTTTTTTAAATAGCGTTTAATAATAATTGTATGTGTAGAAATAATGGAATTGTTTTCTTTCAACACACATTTTTTGTTTATAAATTCGGTAATTTAATATCCTGTCTTCTATAGGTTTGTGAAAAAGGGGACAACCTTAACCTTGTTGAGCTTTTGTTAAATAACGGCGTTCGTGAAGATGACACCCGGAAAGCTCTTCAAGTGAGCATTTTAAAGTGTGACAATGAAACCATCAGTTTGCTGTTAAAAAAGTTGGGGTTAGATCTGGCCAATAATAGCATTTGTCTTGGTGGATTTCATCTTGGAAGGATAGAACATTCATGGCTCTCTCCGCTGTTTACAGAAAAGCATCTCACACTGAAGCATCCGTCTTTAAGCCAAGAAGGAAAACAAGGTAAACCCTGAGTTTAAGCTCTTTACTATTGGACACCAAAAAAAAATCCAAAAATTTTTGTTTCACATTTACAGCAACAAAGAAAAGAAGACATTTACCAATAGTTAACAACTTACTGAAGTTAAATATGAGAAAATTGCGTTTTTAAATGAGTAATGATTTTCAATTAATATTCCTTTTACTCCTACATCACCTCCGCTTTGAAGATTGCTAGTCCGTGTCCTGTGACATGTGTCTGGATGTTGGGTGTACTCGTATTGTACGTCAGCAAGCTTGCGCTTGCCCTGGCTTAGTTTTAATTGGCTGTCTGCATGCTAATCATACGTGTGGCAGTCATCAGCTGGACACCGTACTCTGTGATTACGTTAGAAATTAATGGAGGAAACCTGGTTTGTGGAAATTAAACGTGAGTTTTAGCTTTTTAAATAAGAACCAAGTGGGGCCAACAGTGGGTAATTGTTAACACAGGGCTTGACAAATTGATTTTGAATGTAGGAGCCCGACAAATTCAAGAGCTAGGCATAATGATAAATGCCAAAATATTTTCTTCTCTAATCTTCTAGTACCAGTACACAGTTTATAACTTTTGATAATTAGACCACTAGTCAGACCAATATTATTATGAAATTGGCAAACTCTCACAAAACGGCTCTCTTACATTTACGCATACAGTGGCAAGAAAAAGTATGTGAACCCTTTGGGATTACGTGGCGTTTTGCATGAATTGGTCATAAAATGTGCTCTGATCTTCATCGAAGTCACAACAATTTGAAAAACACAGTCTGCTTAAAATAATACAACACAAACATTATATGTTTTCATGTTTTTATTGAACAGAACATGTAAACATTCACAGTGCAGGGTGGAAAAAGTATGTGAACCTTTGGACTGAATAACTGGTTGACCCTCCTTTGGCAGCAATAACCTCAACCAAACGTTTCCTGCACAACGATCTGGAGTAATTTTGGACCACTCCTCTTCACAAAACTGTTTCAGTGTGGCAATATTCTTGGGATGTCTGGTGTGAATCGCTCTCTTAAGGTCATGCCACAGCATTTCAATCGGGTTGAGGTCAGGACTCTGGGCAACTCCAGAAGGCGTATTTTGTTTTGTCGAAGCCATTCTTTTTTTGAATTACTTGTATGCTTTGGGTCATTGTCCTGTTGCATCACCCATCCTCTGCGGAGCTTCAGTTGGCGGACAGATTGTCTTACGTTTTCCTGCAAAATGTCTTGCTAAACTCTGGAATTAATTTTTCCATCAATGACAACAATCCGTCCAGGCCCTGAGGCAGCAAAGCAGCCCCAAACCATGATGCTCCCTCCGCCATGTTATACAGTGGGGATGAGGTTTTGATGTTGGTGTGCTGTGCCTTTTTCTCTCCACACATAGTGTTGTGTGTTTTTTCCAAACAACTCAATTTTGGTTTCATCTGTCCACAGAATATTTTGCCAGCAGTGCTGTGGAACATCCAGGTGCTCTTTTGCAAACTTCAAACGTGCTGCAATATTCTTTTTGGACAGCAATGGCTTCCTCCGTGGTGTCCTCCCATGTACTCCATTCTTGTTTAATGTTTTCCTTATTGTAGATGTGTCAACAAAAATGTTAGCATGTGCCAGAGATTTCTGTAAGTCTTTAGCTGACACTCTAGGATTCTTCTTTACCTCATTAAGCATTCTGCGCTGTTCTCCTTCAGTCATCTTTACAGGACAACCACGCCTAGGGAGCGTAGCAACAGTGCTGAACTTTCTCCATTTGTAGACAGTCTGTCTTACCGTGTACACATGAACATCAAGGCTTTTGGAGATACTTTTGTAACCCTTTCCAGCTTCATGCAAGTCAACAATTCTTGATCGTAGTTCTTCTGAGAGCTCTTTTCTGCGAGGCATGGTTCACATCAGGCAGTGCTTTTTGAAACCAGTAAACCCAAAACTGGTGTGTGATTTTAAAGGGCAGGACAGCTTTCAGCAACACATCCAATAATATCACACTGATTGGACTCAAGCTTGGCTCACTCCTGGCTCCAATTAGCTCTTGGAAAAGTCATTAGGGTCACTAGGGGTTCAGATACTTTTTCCACCCTGCACTGTGAATGTTTACATGTTGTGTTCAATAAACACATGAAAACATATAATGTTTGTGTTGTATTATTTTAAGCAGACTGTGTTTTTCAAATTGTTGTGACTTAGATGAAGATCAGAGCACATTTTATGACCAATTCATGCAAAACTCCACGTAATCCTAAAGGGTTCACATACTTTTTCTTGCAACTGTATTTATATGGATGAGATTCTGGCTGTTGCTAATGGTTATTACTGTAACTTTTGTATGAAGGTATTTTGCCCACATGCAGATATTATTGTTATATTTGCATAATAATCTCATGATCACTGTCACGTAGCATCCTCACTCCAAACGGGCATGTGACTCTGCTAAATGGGTGAAGGGTTAAAAATCACTATTTGTCTGCGCTAGACCCAAAATAATGACTAATCCACTATCACAATTCTCTGCTGCCACCACTGGTCTTTCAGCAAATATGGAATGGAGGTGACCTGAAACAACCCATTCAATCAAACTCACAAAACAGTTTAGTAGACTGACCCCACCAAACCCAATTTAGTAGATTGTCTAGAAAATCAAATGACATCAAGGCTATTAGGGCAAATGTCTCTTCGGGTAGCACGATTCTTAGACAAAGGCAGAGCTTAATAAAGGAATATTTATTGTGACAAGAAAATGGTCACAGTGCATATACAGGATAAAAAACTAGTAGAAGAAATATTTATGTATTCATTTTAGTCCAGACCTCCTCAGCAATGGGCATGACCAGAAACCGCTCCCATTTGGCCATGTAGTCGGGAGGTTGCATATCCACCACCTGCAACAGACGGTAGAGCGTCGACACATTATGTGCCAAAGGAATGGAGCCATAACACAGGGTTTCAAATGGCGTAAGAAGGCAGGTCGGGGAGGCACAACCCGGAAGGGCTTTCAAATATGACTTAATCTGGTGATAGTTAAAAAGCTCTGTAAAGGAAGGATCCGGTCGGTCGTCCGACGATAGAGGAACAAAGTTGCCCCCTGAAGAACACGAAAGACCTGTAGGTGAGTTGTATCTGAGAAGCGGAGTCAGAGGGGAGGCAAGATCTCCACTAAAAAGTCTTGGTTATGAGTAAGAGGCAACAAAGGCGAGGGGGGGGGAAAGAGAGGGCATACTTTACTTTGCTCTGGTTCTATGCCAGATAATCAGTGTGGATCCCACGGAAGAAGAGTTTGTGAGGTCTCGGAACACTGGCAACGGGCACCAGGGTAGTGTCCATGGCGGTTGGCTGGAAAACCTCTCCAAGTTTAGACATTGTTGGTGTGGGGAAGTGGACATCCAGTTTAAAATCCTAGTAAGGTGTGCTGTGTAATAATACAAATTAGTGTCTGGGAGAGCAAGGCCACCTGACAATTTCGGTTTGCAAGGAGCGGAGAATTGGAGACTAGGTCGTCGGCAGGGCCAGATGAATTCTGTCATAAGGTGTTGAACGAGTGCGTGAAAGGAGACCAGTAGGAATATAGGCAGGGTCTGGAATATGTAGAGTAATCTCTGTAGGATATTCATTTTCAAAACATTAACCCGGCCAATCCAAGACAAAAACTTAGATGAACAGGAATCCAGATAGAAGCGGAGTGCGGAAAGCAGGGCTTTAAAGTTCAAATCATACCCTTGCCTGAAATCAGAAGAAAGGCAGACCCCTAAATAAGTGAGAGGAGAGGAACCCCAGCGGAATGGGAATTGAAGTTGTAGGTGGCAACGGGCTGGGGTCAAAGAGACGCTCAGAATTTCAGACTTGGTTTCATTAACCTTGAAATCCACCAGGGCGCCATAGGTGTTGAATTCCTCATGTAGTGCTGGTAAGGCAGATGTAGGGTCAGACAGCATAAAAAGCAGATCATCTACATAAGATGAAATCCATGTGCACACCTATGACACCGCGTATCTGGGGATTTTGTCGAATGGAAAACCGCAAAGCTTCTAAACACAGGGCAAACAAGAGTGGGGACAGGGCAAGGACTTTCACACCTCCCAGTTCCAAGGGGCTCCCTGGACCATTTCCTTTGTTCCCTGATGATAACGAGAGGTTTTTCAGATTCCAATTGCCTCTGCTTGGGGTATGGACAAATTAAGTCATGCGTACAGTGTAGCACTGTACAGTTTATTAATATTTTACCAAGTGATCCCAGGACCTAGTCCTGCCCGTGACCATCACTAAAAGTTCTTAAGCAGGCTATTAGATCTTTTTATTTTTTTATTGGAATCCAGACACACCCTTCACCTTTCCAACCTTTTAAGAGCTTTTCTGGAAAGCTACCACCGTACTTGAATAGGCTGCTTCCCCTAGCAGTTCCCTCAACCTATAACCTCCAATGCAGGACCTGCACATTACTTGCAGTGCCACAGTACAAAAAGAAAGTGACTCGATCCTCATTTTCCTACAGAGCACCGCAGTTATGGAATAACCTCCCAGACGCCATCAAATCTTCCCCCAGTCTAAAGTCCCTTAAGAGATCTCTATTAACATACCTGGATACAGAATGCACCTGTAAACCTGTAACATAGTGACTATATTTCCTTTTTTTATTTTCTATGTAAATCTGTATATATATATATTTTTTTTTTAATATCTTGCATTTTATTACTATATTTTTGTAATGACTGTAAAAATGCAAAGTTCATTAACCCAGGACATACTTGCAAACAAGAGAAATCTCAATGTATCCTTCCTGGTAAAATACTTTTATAAATAAATGATTTATCTTTCCTCACGTGCTCATTATCACGCTGTAATGACATTTCTGCTTGTACGTTAATATTGTAAACCCTATGTGAACCAGTGCAAACTCAGGGATGCCATCTAGTGTCTAGAATGCATCATAACAATCAGGGTTATTCAGAGAGAGGTGGAAATCAGGAGAATGACTGGAGAATGAAAAATTCTAGGTCAAAATAGCCGATTTGGAAAGTGAGATGAAAGGGAGAATTTTTCTGGTTTGGCTATTTTGACCTAGAATTTTCCATTCTCCAGTCATTCTCCTGCTTTTCACCGCTTTCTGAATAACCCTGAATATTTTTGTAAAGGATGAACCAATAAATTAAAAATGTTGGTGTAAACTTAACCAGAGCTGTTGTGAACTTAAAGTACGTGGACAAACTTTTATGATGGAATCACAAATTTTTGTAATGAAGTTTGGAAAAACAGCAAGTGTGAGAGAGTTTGAATGAATTAGTATATGAGTGGGTGCAGGCATTCAATTTCATTAACTTTTTTATTAACGTAGCCTCTCTACTGTTGAATTACCAATGTAAGGCAGTTTTGGAATTTCCATGTATTACATGGTTTGCTTTTATCGACGTTGTGAGGGATTTATTTATTTATTTATAAAGTATTTTACCAGGAAGGATACATTGAGATTTCTCTTGTTTTCAAGTATGTCCTGGGTTCAAGAACATTGAAGTGTTACAGTTACAGAAATACAAAGTAATACAATGCAAGATATTAACAACACAAATATACAGATTAACAGAAAATAAATATGTAGATTGCATTTATATAGCTTATATATTCACTCATTTTGAAGTTCATCTAGGTGCTTGACCCCCTTTTCAGGAACTCTGTTGGCAAGGATGGTTTTTCGGTACCAGAAGAAAAGTGGACCGCTGATGAGTTGTAGAATTTCAAGAGAGTCGACAAATAGTGAAGACCTTCATAAGGGAATCGACGGCCCTTTTTCCCCTGATGTTTTTGAAGAAACATCATTTGTATTTAATGATGAAGGAGACAGTGAAGGTAATATTACCATTGCAGATTTAAAGCTTTTTAAAGAAAAGAAAAAATAAGATGTCAATTTTTATTTGCTATTGTTTCCACCTTGAAGGAAGCGAAGGATCAATTCCAATGAAAAAATCGAAATCCTATGATATGCTCAGAGACTCAAAAACAGATCACGTGACTTCATCATTGCAAAAACATTCCAACTCTCTGGTATGGTTTTCTCAAAATCTATGAAGTTGTTTAAAATATATGTATTATATTATCATTTGTTTAGCTCTGGAGATTAGGGGCAGTCATCTAAAAGCATATGTAGAAATGTCTAGTTAAATAGCTTTTATATATGAATGTACATTATCTGAATACCGAACACTTGGACGTGCAATCTCTCCTTGGCATGGACCATGTATGGTATTATAGATTGCTAATGAGCTGCCTAATCTCAAAGTGGCAACAAACATTGGGAGGTAAAGCTACACAGGAGAGGATCTTTCTCCTGGAGGGAATTTGTTAAATGGGTGGAGGTCTTTGACATAGTGAGTGTATAGCATTCTATATTTTCTGGTGAAAACACCTTCGTTTTCATTTGTTATGTCATGCCTGACCTAATAAAACAATCCTGGGGGGGTGGGGAGACATGAATTGTCTATCAATTAAGTGTTTTTTTGTATTACAGATGTACAGAAATTAATTGCTGTTTTATATTTGTTTCCTAGGGAGGATGTGTTGTTGACTCTGGTGTTAGAAAAAAAGACTTTCCGCAAAATGATTTCCAAGGTACATTGATATTGTATTATTTTGTAGCGTGGTTTTGAGCAAAGCGATTTATAATATTATTTACACAAGTCTGGTTTATTGATATTGGTGTCTATAGGAACCCTCAAAATCCTATTCAATAGATAATTTAGTTTCTAGTCCCGCAGAGATCCGTTGTAGTTTGAATAAGGCTAGATGTAGCATGGTAAAAAATAAAATAAAAAAAGATAGGCTAGGAACCAGAGGGGTTAAACATTAACCCGTCCTGACTCTATATTCTCCTCATCCATTTTAACCCTTTAGTTTTGTTTAAAAACTTACTGAGTCCTGCACCGATCTCTCTAAACCCTACAGGATATGACATGCTTTCAGCTCAGCCAATCCAGTGACTCCCAGTGTAGGAGGGCTTTGATACTATTGGATGAGGCTGTTATTCATAGTACTCAAAGCTCAGTTTCCTGAGCTCAAGGCTTCCGGAATGGAGCTTTTGATCAGGACTATGTCCCTGCATTTGGATGGATGATTTAGCCCTCTGAGAAATATTTATTCAAAATAATTTTAATAATTAGTATTGTATTAATATTTGAATATTTGTTATAAATGTATGGCTACTTGAGTTTGTGTGCATAAATGTATGATCATGTTGTGTGTGTTTATCTGCATAAATGTGGCTTAAAATTGTGTGGAGTTGTGGGTTTTTTTGGTTTTTATTATTAAAAGTCTGGATTTAAATGCCTAGGCTTTTTTTATTTTCCATTTATTCGTATATATCTCAGGCCAGCCTCGATAACTACCTTTTTGAGAAATGTTTTTCAGCTTACTCTGAGACAGCAAAATGTGCCTTTCTGATTTTAAGCAGTGTTGTGCCAAGAACGTGCCGCCATTTGTATAGGTCCAGTGGCTGGAAGAAATCGAATTTGCCTAGTTTTCCTATTTTGGTGTATGTCTCGTCATATTTATTACTTCCTGACCACTGCAATATTTGTTAGATTTTCCGAACCACTACTTCTGACAGTAAAAGTTTGTATATTTTTTTTATTTTTATATTATTATTATTATTATTATTATTATTATTATTATTATTTTTTAGCCGGTGACAAAACTGGAGAGATATCCAACAATAGTTTTTGTTTTTCTGTGTGTGTGCATATTAATGAGTTTATCTTTTTATTTACAATTGTGTACATATCTTTTTTAAGGATGTTAAACAAATCATTTATCATGTTTACATTTCAGGTAAAACCCCAAAGCTTGCTTTATTCATGAAGAAGACCGATAGCTTTCCTTCGCTTGCTGATAAAGAATATATTAGATCTCTAGATCTTTCAGCAAATGACTTGGAATCTATCGATCTAATAACTAAAAAGTCTACTTTAAAAAGTCATATGGAACGTCTAGAACGATTGGAGCTACAACAAAATTCATTGAGTGTTTTTCCAAAATCACTCTGTGATGTAAGTTTCACGATTAGTGACCAGTAATTTTTTTTACATTTTTTTTTTTTATTATTATTGAGGCACAGGTAATGAGACTCCGAAACCTACTATAGGCTATGCTCTGTTTTTGGTGCACCAGATCTTGGATCAGCATTTTGATTTATTGTTGGATGACAACTGTAACTAGACATATATAACCCAGCACGAGATTGCGTAACCACACACAATACAGAAAACCATTGATAGAGCCAGTCCTTAAATGGCTGTGTATAGTAAGTTAACACACAGAATAACCAGATAAACATGCCTTGATCTGGGAGAAGAGCGGTACCCATAAACGTATAAACAAGCAGAATATTGGTTGGTAATATTAGGGCTGGCTATCAGAAAAGCCACGGTCCATGAGCAGAGAAATAAAGATGGGTCATTCTACAAAGCCACACTCAAATACCAGGAGCTCAATTACAAAATATCTCAGGAACGTGCTGAGGGGGTGACTATAATCAAAACAGGGCAAAGGGAAATGGAGCCCTTATAAGCCTTGACCGGGAACCCTATTGGACCGTGTACGAGAGAGGTGGACTAGGAACACCATTGGCCAGGGGATGCGAGGGGAGGAACCTTTTGGGTCCTTTCATTACCAGACAGTACAGCGAGAATGTTGTGGAGAACACAAACTACAGTGATGCCCCACCAGAACAGATGCAAAAAGGTGCTTCCCTGGCCAAAGGGGGATAGGAGACCTGAGAAAGTACAGAGAGCTCTATGAACCATTAGAGGACGTGACAACAGCAACTTGCTCTCTCTTACTGTTTTCTTCAGTCTATGTCTTAGTTGGTCTACAGAATTGTGTTGGGAGTTAGCATGCATACTCAGAATTTGGACTGAATAGGTGGTGATCTTCTATAAGACTGCATGGGCACCACCAGACAGCTTGCACCGTAGAACCTTCACCTCCTTTTCGAGTGAGTAAATCCTGCTCTCACAAATAATTAGAACTGTGCGATGAGGAAAACCAACCTACCCCATGTTTTTAAGGACTGAAAGATAAGATAAAGTAACTCAATATAAACATATAACATAAACATTTAAGATTCGCTCATGACTGTACCTCAACTATTTAATAAATTCTATAGATAATAGTACCTTAAAAGATTCTTTCCTGCAATGTTACTGTAGGTAAACTAAAATCATACGAGAATAATTCTAAGATGTTATTTGAGCCAATGGAGGACCACTTATTCCAGTCTATGGGGTTAATTAATTTAAATCTCTGAACCTGTGACACATGAGTGCTGTTAAGATAGCGATGGATTCTCCAGTACTGTCTTGCAACGTTGAGTATTTACTCTTTCATTATTAGATTCCTACCTCTACATTTAAATTTCAGCTACTGCAAAGGTTTGGAATTTGACGAACGAGCTATTCAGTCATTTGTTTCCAGTTAGTATCTGTCCAATCTTTTGTTCTAGGGAGAAATAGATTTCTTTGTTAGAAAAATAATCAAGTGCTCAGTAAATGGATATAATTATTCTTTAATTTCCCAATATAGGCCTTAAAGTCATTAACGCATCTGGATCTTCGTAACAACACCTTCAGCTCATTCCCTTCTTGTGTCCTTGAAATTAACTCCATTGTGTTCCTTGACTTGTCAAGAAATGAGATTGGACCATCTTTGGATTTGAGTAAGACATCCGCATGTACACATTTAAAGCACTTGAATCTGTCTTACAACCAGTTGAAAACCTTTCCAGATGCCATTGGAAATATTGCAGTAAAGCTTGAAGAGTTGGTCTTGGAAGGGTAAGCATTTTTTACATTTTGAATGTTCTCTTAGAATGGAAATTCTTTTTAGGACTCTTTGAGCAAAAATCAGCTTCTGCTTGATGATGTTGGTGCCCATTCAGAGGTTAGAAAATAGAACTTATTGTAAAACAATTGCTGTTTACAACGTGATTTTTCTGTGGTTTTACAAATATCCTACCGATTTGCAGAAAGATCTGTTAATAGAGTTGCAAGTTTTTTTAAATGGCGTTAAAATCCATCGTTACCCAACTTGCCTACTTTTTTATGAGCTGGGTTGCCGTTCTGAAAATGCCCAGACCATGGTGCTGTATAAATCCAGAAGAAATCCCAAGTAGATGTTGTTAGGATGTTAAATTAATCTCCGATGTTTTTATAGCTTGGTGTATATGCAGTCCAAGTGGGCCCATTGATTAATCAAAGACATAGAGTTGGGGCAGTTATTTCTGTATTCTAAGGTCTGTTCCTATACAGGAAAACTACTGCTAGGGACTCCGTGGATGACTTATTTTTTAATGCTCTCTTACAAGTTTATTCACAAAAGGTGAAACTCCGGAGAATTGGCAGGAGAAGAGAACAATCTAGACCAAATAGCTGATTTGGAAAGTGAGATAAATGGGAGAATTTTTTCTGGGTTGGCTATTTTGACCTGGAGTTTTCACTTCTGCCAATTCTCTGGAGTTTCACATTCCGTGAATAGACCTGTTAGTAAGTAATCGATTAGCTTGTGAAGTGAATTAATGGAGCATGTGCAGTACTTGTTCACACTTCTTTTTATATTCTGTTGACAAACTGTTTTTTATGTTTTATAATCCAAATATTAAAAATGCCATAATAATAGCGTTATACTTAAATGGCAGCTATATGATTGCATTAGTTTGTTTGTTTTATTTACAAAAAACCTAAAGCCTTTCCTAAATAGTTTATTTTTTTTCTAGAAATGGCATTTTGGAAATCTTGACAACACTTTGCTTGCCAGAGCTAAGAACTATAAATTTGAACAAAAATTCAATTTCATCAATCACTCCTGATTTTCTGAAAGACTGTGCAAATCTGGAGACCTTTACCGCCACAACAAACATGCTTGGTAAGATTTTACCCCCGTTTTTAGATGCAAGTCTTTTGTTTTTAAAGATCAAGGTTATTTATGTTATAATTAAAATTTGTGAAAACCTGGTTTCTGTCATGTGTTTTATTTAAATTCAAGAGATTTGTGTAATTAAATAGTTTACTATGTATCACAATCCAAATAATTTATTAACGTCACACATGCAGAGTTAAAGCAAACTGTATGTAATTTACAGCAATTTTAAAAACTGCAGCTGTAAGTCCAAGCTCTTTATTTTCTCTGCTATTTAGAGACTATCAGGTCTATTCACTAATAGGTGAACCTCTGGAGATTTGGGAGAAGAAGAGCACAATCTAGGCCTAATAGCCTATATAGAAAGTGAGATAAATGGGAGAATTTTTCTGGTTTGGCTATTTTAGACTAGAATTTTCACTTCTCCAGCCAATTCTCCTAAGTTTCACCTTTAGTGAATAGATCTGTAAGTTTGGACTGGGTGGAGGTAAAACTACAAACTATGAATTGAGAGTGCACACTATTAGGTACTAGATGAAGCTATCACAATACACAGCTTTTTTAGAAATCCCTTTCATCATGCCTGATCAGTGACGATAAGACTGATACACCTCCTTATGGATGCAGAGAGTGCACTACAGCTGCTGCAAAAGCTGAGGCCTGTTCATTTCCTCAACAGCTGCTGAGTTGCTCCATTGCAGCAGTCTCACTGAACGCTTTGGCTGTGAATATTGAAGCAAAAGAGTGGAGGATTGCTTAATGAAACGTGCTGTGTCTGCAAAATCCACTGTTGTCCATTTTATTACCAATTTAGTGTTAACGTTTACCATGTTCCAATAAATATTTGGTGTTTTGCTCCACCAAAACCTTCAAACTGAACATTTCCTTATTGGATTATTTGCTGCGTGGAGGCGGCCATCTTTCCCACGTCACACTCAGCTACTCTGCAGCACCTCTCTATTTAGCTGCAAGTGCCAAATTGCTAACTTAGCACCTGCAGCGGCTGAGGAACTGAACGCGCCATGCACTTTACAGTAGAAAACAAACTGAAATTTTTATGTGGTTCTATATACACCTATATATTCTCTGGGCAATACTTGTGTGAAGGTCAGTCTGCATACAGATCTTAGATTTTTTTTTTTTTTTAATTTATGACACATTTGTGGACTTAAGTGCAGACGCTATCGTTTCTTGTTTGTGTTTAATACCAATGGATTACTTTGCATATGAACATCGGTGTTGTATGTAATGGACATAATTCTGCTTTGCTTTCTCTTTGCATCTCATTTTGCAGCTAAAGTTGATCTTTTTCTCTTCATCCCCACAGCTAGTGCTCCTAGTTTTCCATTTAAAATAACAAGCATCAAGTTGTCTCATAATAAGTTTAAGCGTGTCCCAAACAACATTCCTCCGCTTGCTCAGTAAGTATTACCAAATGAAATGCAACGTACTCTTTAGATGACTTTGTTAGTGCTGCTTGTATGACCATGTTTTAGGCTGGCATCAGACGAGTGCGCTATGTGCACCCGTACAGACGTTCTGACGCGCTTACCGGTGTCCGTCGCAGCGTTGTGACACTGCAACGGGGCCAGTCACATCAGTGGCATCACTAGGGTTGGTGTCACCCGGTGCGGTAACTTATGGTGTCACCCCCCCCCCCCCCGAGTTTTACAGATTTTTTTTTAACTACTCTTACTCCTAAATCAGTACTCCCATATAACACTGAATGCTCATACACACAGCGCACATTACTGTGAGGTTTATTGCTGTGGAGCTCTCTCATATGCTCACACAAATTTTTGCTAACTGCCAGCAAGTACGGTGCATGTTCGAAGGCAGTGAAAGCACACCTGGATATATATTGCCCAGCAGCTCACCCATGGATATATATTGCCCCAGCTCACATATGGATATACTGCCCCAGTTCACAATTATATATTGCCCCCAGCAGCTCACCCATGGATATATATTGCCTCAGCTCACATATGGATATATATTGCCCCAGCTCACATATGGATATATTGCCCCAGACCAGCTCACACATGGATATATTTGTAACGTTGGGGGCTTTCAGCCTTTCCGGTGTGCTTGCCTGCAGCATGTCTGATGCTGCTCGCTCACCAACGCCCGGTTTAAATTGAAACAGGCAGGGAGGTGGCTGATGCATGAGGTGCGATTTGAGAGGGGGGCGCGGTCTGGTGAAGGTCTTTTAAAAACCAACAGTTCCTTCTAAGCAGTGCCAGATCGTTGTTATCCATACCTGAGCTCCTTGTACCTGAATTCTCTCATGATTTAACCTGTTATTGACCTCTGCTTGTTTTCTGACTATTCTGCCTTCCGTCGCCCTAGACTATTTCCTTGTACTATGCTTCTGCACTGATATCGACCCGGCTATTCCATTTGACTATTCTATACTCTGTATTCCTGATTCTGGCTCGTCTGACTACCCCCGTGTTGCTGACCTGGTTTTGTATTACGACATTGTCTTTGATTAACTCTTTCTGTCTAGCTAGTATATATATACCTGGCCAATTTTTAAGGACCAGACAGTTAGGGATTCCTTTACGGCTACCCTGTTGGTAGTTCTTGGCTCTGTGGAGTGTTGGGCTTTAAGGACTGCGTGGTGGGATCCGGGAACCGTGACAATATTGCCCCCAGACAAGCTCACACATGGATATATTGCCCCCAGACCAGCTCACACATGGATATTGCCCCAGTTCTCATGGATACTGCCCCAAGCACACATGGATACTGCCCCAAGCACACATGGATACTGCCCCAAGCACACATGGATACTGCCCCAAGCACACATGGATACTGCCCCAAGCACACATGGATACTGCCCCAAGCACACATGGATACTGCACCAGCTCTCATTGATATGCCCCAGGAGCTCTCATGGATATGCCCCAGGAGCTCTCATGGATATGCCCCAGCTCCTCTCATGGATATTGCCCCAGCTCCTCTCATGGATATTGCCCCAGCTCCGCTCATGGATATTGCCCCAGCTCCGCTCATGGATATTGCCCCAGCTCCGCTCATGGATATTGCCCCAGCTCCTCTCATGGATATTGCCCCAGCTCCTCTCAGGGATATTGCCCCAGCTCCTCTCATGGATATACTGCCCCCAGCTCCTCTCATGGCTATACTGCCCCCAGCTCCTCTCATGGCTATACTGCCCCCAGCTCCTCTCATGGCTATACTGCCCCCAGCTCCTCTCATGGCTATACTGCCCCCAGCTCCTCTCATGGCTATACTGCCCCCAGCTCCTCTCATGGCTATGCCCCCAGCGCCTCTCATTGATATTGCCCCAGCTCATGGATATGCCCCAGCTCATGGATACTGCCCCAGCTCATGGATATACTGCCCCAGCTCATGGATATACTGCCCCAGCTCATGGATATACTGCCCCAGCTCATGGATATACTGCCCCAGCTCATGGATATACTGCCCCAGCACATGGATATACTGCCCCAGCACATGGATATACTGCCCCAGCACATGGATATACTGCCCCAGCACATGGATATACTGCCCCAGCACATGGATATACTGCCCCGGCTCATGAATATACTGCCCCGGCTCATGAATATACTGCCCCGGCTCATGAATATACTGCCCCGGCTCATGAATATACTGCCCCGGCTCATGAATATACTGCCCCGGCTCATGGATAATGCCCCCAGCACATGGATAATGCCCCCAGCTCATGGATAATGCCCCAACTCACCTCCTGCGCTGCGTGTCCAGCTCCCTCTGAGCGTCCGGCGGCATGGAGCTTGGGCGCTCGCCTGGGGGAGCCACGTGACCAGCCGCGATCTCGCGAGAACTCGGCTGGTGACGTGTTTCCCCCATGCGGGCGCTGAAGCTGCATAGCTTCGGAAGCTCGCAGGGAGCGAACACGCGGTGCAGGGTGAGACAACCGCCCTTAGGGTGACGATGTCACCCTATGGGCGGGTGTCACCTGGTGCAGGCCGCACCCCTGCCCCCACGTTACGACGCCCCTGGGTCACATGATTGTGCACGCTTGTGCGCACACGAAATGCACATGCAACAAGCGTCAGTTATCCAAGCCTCCCCATCGATGCACTAGGACGCGCGTTGACGGGGCTGCAAAGCTCGTTCCTCCATAGGAGGATCATGCTTTGCAGTGCTGAGCTAACGGAGTGAGCTCAGCAAGGTGGCCAGACAGGCGTCGGGTGGAAGGAACGTCCAGTCCACTTTCATGTACGTTCCTTCCGCTCTCCAAAGACACTCGCCTTAAGGAGTCTGTGTTAAGTTGAACAGAAATTGCTTCTGTTGCTGTAATTTAATGACTTTTTATGTTACTGTCATACCATGCTGTAATACATTCGTTTTAAGAGATTGCTAGGTTTGTACACGTATCTGTAAATATATTTCTTTAGTTTTCCCTTTTAAACAACACAAAGCATGTCTTCTCCATACTCTTAATTTGCTTTCAAATGCTTCTATTTTGATGTATATGGTACATCTGAGCCTCACCTTGAATTGCACATGCAACTTATTCAGTGTTAGAAATAAAGAAATGGAAAACCTTCTCTATAGATCTACTCTTGGGCAACTATTCATATTTTGGCGCATTTCAGCTCACTTCGGTGATTCCATATAGTAGAAAATTCTGTGAATTCACTATTTATCGAATGTTCACTGTATTTTGCAGAAAATTGAGTCGGCGAAGCAGTTATTTGACATTGGGAGATGAGCTCCAAATTGGCCTCTGCATATTCCACCGAACTGAAAAAGGAAACAAAATAGAATAAAATGAATAATTGAAAAAAAAATCATTACAAATTTAGTAAAAAAGTTTTTAAATAAGGTCTGTTTAAAAATAAAGTCTTTAAATAAACAAAAATGTATTTTTTGAAAAAATACAAAAATTAGAGAAAGGTCTTCGAAAAAAGAAGTTTTTGTAAAATAAATAAATAAAAATGGTCTTAACCTTTTCTCGTAACTTTTTTTTTTAATGAAATAAATGTCATATTCGATTCGCCCATTTAAACCCGTAGAATTGAAATTGCCAAAGCAGGTAATTTCACCGAAATTTCAGTGCAATTCAGTGTTCTGTAAATAGACGAATCATTGGTTTTCTATGGGAAAATTTTGGTGCCAGCAAAATGCTCCATATTTCGCCGTCTATTCGCCTGTATTTGGAGAAAATACAGTTTTGTGAATGCACGAATTGCTGTGAAATTCACCATTCAGTGCAATTTGATGGCATATTCGGATGTTTGTAAATAACCCTTTTATAGATCATATGGTCACATAGCTTCAGAACTCTGTTATGGTGGTTGCAATTAAGATTGCTTTGTCTGATTTGTAGATTTTTTTTATATTTCTGTTGCATTTCTTCACAATGAGGTTCTATTTTATTAAACCTGTATTCATAATCAGGGCAAATTTTAACTATACAATTCTGTCAGGAATTTAAAACATTAAATGAAGCACTGTCAGGCTCTACCCACTGCTTTTAATTGATCCATTCAGAGTCCTTGACCATTCAATACATTTATATCATGAAACTCTATCATGGGTTCTGCAGATATTTTGGATCTACATCTGCATTGATGGGAAATGTAGTTCCAAAACATAGATCAGCAACCTTGGGCATCCCTATGTCTTAAAACAGTTACTGTAGAGAATGTTCACAGAAATGTGTGATGACAACCTCTATAAAGCCCTGTTGTTGCTGTTCTTATTCACGTATATTGTTCTTATGGTATTATGAAAGATTTGAGGACTCCTCCAGTGTTGTTTCTGCTTTGATCTCCCATCTTCAGATCACAGCTTTAGTTTAAGAGGTAATCTTTACAGTGCTTGATCTGTCTGCGCTTTACTATATTGATTAATAAAAAGTAGTCATTGACAAGGTTTGTTTTATTTTTTAATCCCAACCCTCACTGAAATGTGTTTTATTGCTTTAACCTTTTTTTTTCTTCTAGTTTAAGATGTATAGATTTAAGCAACAACCAGATTGAAAATTTACCTTGTCCTTTGAAGTGGGCTTCATTGAATTTACGAGAAATTAACTTGAGTAACAATCAGATCCGCGCTTTGGACCTTGGTAAAGATGCATGCAGATGGTCACGGCTTGAAAAACTGCAACTGTCTCACAATAATCTGAAAGAGGTACAATATGTAATCTGGTATTACAAAGGATTTTTGCAAAATTCTAATACATTTTTTTAAAAAAAGTGTTTCTAGTGATCACTGTTGCTAAATACACAAAACCATACCATACGCATGCAAAGCATACAAAGAAACAAAGGTAAATGCAGTGCCCCATGTCACTCAAGCGGAACAATTTGAGATACAGTTTACGTTTACAATCTGAAGGATAGATACATTCCAAATACTAACACCTCAAAGCTTCCCAGCAGCGTCTGAAGATCTTACACCTCAAAATAAAAACCAGGAACACAACGCAATATTGCGAAGTATAGTATATACAAACCTGTTATAGCATTAATGCACACACTTTTACGATCCGTAGGCTTGTATTGATTCGCGTTTGGGTCGTTCAGGGCCTACTAATCTACCGCAACCTCCTGATATTTGTTCCACAGTACCTACAGTAAAAAAAGCTAAAGAACATGCATAGCGTAGTTTGTGTGTAATCCCAAAGTATTTAGAAAACTGCTAAACATATTAAAATGCCTTTTGGTAATCTAAAAATTTACAATATACAAATACCAAATATAAGGGCTTCCTCAGTGGCTGAATATAAAATAACGCAAATTCTCTTCATTGCATAGTTCATTAGTTCATCCTCGCCAGATCTTCCATTCAACCGCGGTTTTATTTTGAGATGCTAAGCTCCTCAGGCACTACTGGGATGCTTTGAATTGTTAATATTTGGATTGTGACCTTCAGATTGTGCACGTAACCTGTATAGCAAAGATTCTTTTAAACTCCAGGGGAATAACCTCCTTCATAAAAAATCTAATTACAGCCTGCATAGGCAAAGGGATAAGGGATATAGGCATAAGCTTCTTCTTCCTTTTGGAGAAAGAAAGTGCTGTATTTGCATTAGAATTATTATTATTTTGCTAAATCTAGGTGCCCTGCTCCAGTTGAACTGGTAAGAGCTGCTAATGGAGCAAAACACATTAGAGCCATTAACACTTAACAGCTGCCTGTTACCGGCTCCCTTATGAGTGAGCTGGTATATTGGCAGCTCAATTTGTAATCTACAGGAACCACTGTCTGTATTTGGCAGCAGTGCAACACACTGTCACTGGTTGTGTCATTTGGAGCCTCTAGGACTTGCGGAAGGCTGTCTTTGGCTTCTTTCAAGATTGCATCTATGCAATCTCGCAGGGCCTGTGAAAGACACTGGAAACTATTTGTTCCCAGGTTTCTTCTGCAAGTGGCAAGAGGATGCTGGGAATTGTGCTATCTTCTGCAACGTGGGGAGAAGTGGGAAGTATGGGTTTTTTACATTTTATTTTTTGTGCTAAATGAGTTAACACCAGATTCAAAGACTGTAATGACATACTTTGGAATGGCTTGTTTTTCTCTTGCTGCTCACAAATTCCTGTACACCGATATATAGAAGTGTTAATTTGTAGTAGGCAGTTGCAGATGCTGAGCTTCAACAATGGACTATATCCATTATAATTAAAGAGTGGCCCTGGTTATTTTTAAGATCTGCGCAAATAATTAAGGAACAACTTTGCACTAAAGCCTTGTTAAGGAGTATGGGCATTTGAATGTGTGGTTTATTTAAAGGTTCTAAAACTAAAACAATACAAAGTAAAGAAGAAAAAAAAACGACCTTTTTGTTAACATTGTAACAGAAGCAAGTCGATGAAGGGTAATTGCAATCTTCGTTTCATGTTAAAATGAACAAAATGAGATTTTGGACGTTGTACGGTGCCTCCTTCATGGTTTTCTTTAGCTTCTAAAATGACACAGGCCACTTTATTCTGCTCCACTATAGTGCGCGAGCACGGAAAGTCCCATTTATATAAATTGTAAGGCTTCCCTCTGACAAGGACGGTTAGGTGGTGACCTGGTTGGGTGCTGGGGGCTAAAATTGAGCTTAAAAAAGCCCTGCAGGATCTAAAAGCTGTGTTTATGGGTCCATTTCACTCAGCAGTCAGGTCACCTTCCCCAGGACTAGTACTTTAAATTCAGCTAGGGCTTTTATCGTATTGCCCCTGATAGACTAAACTTGGTATGGACAAAGATTGATTTCTTGCTGTAGAATTACAACTTTTATGCCTTACTAATATAAAGAGAGAAAATGGGAATTTTTCCCTTCAACAGCTGAAAAAGTAACATGCCAACCCTGGCTTACAGATTCTTTTGGCTTATACGGTTCTAGGCTCCATCTTACTCAAGCTGTTACATTGACCGCATATATTCAGTAACTAGCCACATGAGACTGCCATCCTAGTTCAAGGTTTGTATACCTGAACAATGTTTGAGAGATTTTTTAAATCCGATAACTTTTCATTATACTATATTTTATCTCTCCCCTAAATCAATTTTCATTATTCTACAAAAATACATATAATAAACTGGATATTGTTATACTTTTTCAATTCTGCAGAGCGACATTTTAAAGTGTTATGCTTTTTCCGAACTTTGTGTTCTAGATTCCCCCAGAAGTTGGCTGTTTTGAAAACATGACTTGCTTTGACGTCAGTTATAATCCTGATCTCAGAACGTTTCCTGATGAAATGGGAAAACTTTCAAAAGTTTGGGACCTTCCCCTTGATGGGCTTCAGTTAGACATTGATTTAAAAACCATAGGATGCAAAGCTAGAGACATAATAAGGTGACCTATTCTTTTATTCCATTTGTGTTTTTGCGTTACCTTTACAGTATATATCAAACTGCACATTGTAGTTTTTTAACGTCTTCACTCAGGGCCGGATTTGCATCTCAGGAGCCTGTAGGTACTGAAATGTGGCGCCCCCCCCCCCTCCCAAAAAAATAAGAAACCTGACAAAATAATTTTTACATTTTTGTTTGAGGCACATTAAAATATTATAAAACCTTTTAAAAAAAAATGAAAAAACTTTTCTCTCTGTGCTCAAATCAAAAGGGGCAGAATCTGTTGCCTTAGTTGAGTTAGTGCAGCGGCATTGTTGGTTTTATATGTAAAAGCATACAGTATCTCACAGAACTGAGTACACCCCTCACATTTTTGTAAATATTTTATTCTCTTTTCTTTCATGTAACAACACTGGACTAATGACACTTTGTTACAATGTAAGGTAGTGAGTGTACAGCTTGTATAACAGTGCACATTTGCTGTCCCCTCAAAATAACTCCACATACAGCCATTAATGTCTAAACCGCTGGCAACAAAAGGGAGTACACCCCTAAGTGAAAATGTCCAAATTGGGTTCAATTAGTAATTTTCCCTCCCCAGTGTCATGTGACAGAGTGTTCCAAGGTCTCAGGTGTGAATGGGGAGCAGGTGCGTTAAATTTGGTGTTATCGCTCTCACTCCTTAATACTGGTCACTGGAAGTTCAACATGGCAAACAACTGAGGATCTGAAAAAAGAATTGTTGCTCTACATAAAAATGGCCTCCCTAGGCTATAAGAAGATTGCTAAAACCCTCAACCTGAGCTGCAGTACGGTGGCCAAGACCATACAGCGTTTAACAGGACAGATTCCACTCAGAACAGGCCTCGTCTGTACAGGGATTTTCAAGCAATTATAACTGCCATAATCTTATCTCTGTACAATGGTGAGACCCCCAGAGCTCTCAATGTATCCTGCCCTCCCTGTGGCTGTTGTAATGTAGTAGCAAAGTCTGCTAAACATATTTTTACACTGGGGGTGGGGGCTGTTTTGCAGTAATACAGGGTGACAACACTGAGCTCTCAGATTTAATTTTGCCCCAAGGGATCACACTAATCTTGCAACAAAATGGTATGCAGAAGAGGTTTTATATTCCAATTTTTGCTTTTTACTGCATTACAATGCAAAATCACATTTACACATGTTTGGCAGTGGAAGGGTTAATTATGAAAATTCGTTGGTTCAGAGATTGGTTACATCAAACTTTACAAGTTACACCTGAACCCTATTCTTTTTTTGATGGCATATCTCCTTTAGATTCCTGCAGCAACGTTTAAAAAAGGCAGTACCTTATAATCGGATGAAGCTTTTAATCATGGGGAACACAGGAAGTGGAAAAACGACTCTGGTTCGTCAGCTTATGAAACGTAACCACCCAAATCAGGAATCCGAAAAATTTACAGTTGGTATAGATGTTAAAGACTGGCACATCCTTGCAAGGTCCAAAGTAAAAAGAGAAATTGTGTTAAATGTCTGGGATTTTGCAGGTAACTATCTTTTCAACGTTTCTAACTTATTTGCTTTGCAACAATACATCGCAGAAAAAGTGTACATTTTATCATGTTCATGTCTAAGGCTAGGGTCAAACGAAAGCATTTTTACACGCGAACGTAAAAAAGTGCGTCCGAACGAATTGACGTATTTTTTCACGGAGTGCGCGAAAACGGTCATACGATGCGCATTTTTCGTGCGTGATTTTTTCAGATCGCCAATAAAACTCTTTTTGCGTCTGGACGTTATGTAGGCTGGACATTAGCAGTGTCTGACATCTCCTAATCACGCAAACACGCCGCTATACCGCAGCTGCGCACTCTGTACGTCCGTACTAGCGGTTCGGCGTTCTCGAAAAAATGCGTTCGTTTTCCACTTGCGTTGCACGGCCGGACTTTCGTGCGACCGTACTTCGTATATTGGCCGTCATTGCCCGTCATTTGCTGCTAGTGCGGCCGTAATTATGTGCGCCAGAACGCACGTTAAAAGTGCGCTGGTCTGACCCCAGCCTTAGTTATTATTCCAATCTAGTGGTGTTAAAGATTATTATAATATAGCTTCATAAGCTTTTTTTTTTTTTTTTTGGTAACCTTTTAAAATGTGTTCCCAATATAGCAGCTAGCTAAGGTTTGAGTCGAGACCAGTGCAACTCTGCAGTGATAACAAAGATTTTTCAGCATAAGCTTGGACAATTGCTTTAGAAACACTGTCTGATTTTGATATAATTGTAACAGATCTTTGTGCCCAGACAGGGTCACATCTGTCAAATACTGCTTCCTCGCTGGACACCCAGGTTCTCCTCGTGACTCTCAAACCTTCCTCCAGTACCTTAGCAGCAAGTTAAGGACAGGTGCATGTAGAGAGCCTGGCTAGCACCCACAGAAATAAGCCAATGCTGTAGACTTGGAGCCTTTCGTTGGCCCAGCAAGCAGACGATGGCTGCTACCCCAAATCTTGAGCCGTGACTTCAAGCTTGGTCAGAATAGAACTGACTGTTTATTCACAGAGACACACAGGTACAGTCAAGGACCAAAACATTTGCATACAATCAAACAGATAACATCACAGATCAGATAACTGCACAGGACCTTCAAACAATGGACAATGGGACCTCCTAGGAGAAGGGGGAGGGAGAAAGCCGGTAAAACAAAAGGAATTTCTTGTAGAGAGAACGTACACAATAGTGTTAATAAGGAGATCTACACTATACAAAGAGGGGTTAGATAATTGAGGGAAAATACACAACAGGAGACTATACAGTAACTACACAAGGGAATAACATAGACATCAGTAATCTTTAGTTTGCTGGGGAATGTTTCAAACGGTAAAAAAACAAATATATTTAAAAGGTCCACCAGTTCCCCCAATAGTCTCTTTCACGGGCCATAGTTGCTAGGCAGGAGGCTAGCCTACGGCCCCCTCCGGATGCCCCAGTGACGGTAGGTTCCGTCACAATAATCATCTGTTCTTTTCTGTGATTATTTGAGCTGAAACTCACAGTCACCGCTCTTCTAGATCAGTGTTTCTCAAACCTGTCCTCAGGATCCCCCTAACAGGCCAGGTTTGACAGATATGTGAAGCACAGCACAGGTGATATGATTTGCTGCTCAGTGATTGCAGGATTCCGTCTGCATTTCCCCAAGGTGATCTGCAAAATCTGGCCTGGTTGAGGGTCCCGAGGACAGGTTTGGGAAACGCTGTTCTAGAACAGCTGAGTTGCAATGGCCTAGATCAACACTAACCCTTATGAACAGAACTCTATGGGCCATATTACATAGTTGGTGCTAACTTAACCAGAGCTGTTGTAAACTTACCAGAGCCATTATAGCCTATGGAGGTTTTCAGTTTACAACAGCTCTGGTTAAGTTAGCACCAACATTGTAATATAGCCCTACATGTGGTAAAGGTTTCCACTTAATTAGTGAGTACTCTGGTGTTGGGGCTTCTTTGTGATGTCGATGGTGACCATCAACTTGTTCATGCCTTTCTGCTGAATTTTGTAAAATTATCCTCTCAATGAGCAAACGTAACCTCTATTTCTATAGTAAACCACCTTGCAGTACAGCGGTTTTGTCAGAAAAGTTAGATAATTATGGAAGTTTCAGGAGTCACATCATGGCCTTTATAGTGTATGTTTAGCAGTCTCTGTGCTAGAGCAAGATTTCACTGTGGAAGCTTTGAAGAGGTGTCTATTTTTTAAGCTTTTTATGATTTAAAATGGTTTCTGCATATATTTTAGTATTATGTTGTGTGCTGTGTTTTTATATAATAAAACAAATCAAACAAGTCATTTTCACTCTGGATTAAATCTTAACAAATGTGCTCGGAGTACAATGCATCTTTCCGGTGCATTTATGACCATCTTCTAAGCTTCCACTAAAACGTATCAAGAGAATCCGGTGGATTTGAATCTCTCAAAGTGGTGAAATGTTAGAGTATGAATTTTCAATCATCGGTGTACACTGAACTGAAATAATACATACACAACTGAGCTGCCTGACAGGTAGATCACACACTTTACAAATACTTCTTTATATTCTTTTCTTTAAACCTAAGAATGGACCTTCTGGTTTTAACTGTGGCCACTTCATATAATTTACATTCTGCGTATCAGAAGATCAACAACACTTTAGGGGTTATTCAGAGAGCCGATCAGGCCCTGGAATGTCACAGAACAGTGAATTTCCCCATACAGAACCAGTTCTTGGCTATTCAGAGAGCAAGCAGTTGGCGAAATTTTGGTTAACTGCCAGCAAGTACGGTGCCTGTTCAATAGGCAGTGAAATCCCCCATAGAGAAGCAATGGTTAATCTATTCAGAAAACACCGAACAACCGTGAAAAGTTGCCGAAGTGCCCTGCTGTTCGGTGGATTAATTTGGCAGGTTTATTCAGACGAACCCCATAGGCTTCAATGTTAAAAATATTCCTGTTTTTATTAAATTAAATCTCTAATAAACTGTTTATTCTTTTAATCTGCAGTAAAAAGTCTCTTTATTGATTTTTTTTTTTTTTTTTTGGATTATTTATCTATAAAGTATTTTACCAAGAAGCAGACATTGAGATTTCTCTCGTTTTCAATGTAGCCATTTTGTGGGATTTTTTTTGGCAACATTTTTGTCCTGTTTCATCCCCCCCCCTTTTGTTAGCTTGTCATCTTTTTCCTGAAGCTGGTCTGCACTATGATTGTCGGCTTTTTCCGCCGTATTCGTCATGCTTTTTGCGGAGGTCCCGGCGGGTGTGCGGCAGGTTTTCCCGGCACTCCGGGGACCCTGTGGTGAATGCTGAATTCACCGCAGGGTGGGTATCTTTGATTCCCCGAAGTGCGGGGAATGAGAGGACACCCAATGTAGGCGACATTACGGTACTCTCTGAATAATCCCCATTGTGTGCTTGCACTACTAAACTATGTATTTGTGTGTGCTGTGGTGGATGCGTATATATATGTATGTGCACCTCTGTGAATAACAAAAAGATAATCATTCTAATATAATTATTTTGACTGCAGACCGTGTCTGGAAACAATCCACAAGTAATCGTTTCCATGTTCTGGTTTACTCCTAATGCTGCCATTTCATTTTCTTACTTTTAATTGCTTTGTTTTGCAAATCTATGCTGCAAATGTGATCTAATGTACAAATCTGAAAATTCTTTTGGCATAGGTCAGGAGGAATTCTACAGCACTCATCCTCACTTTATGACGCCACGTGCTTTGTATCTTGTTGTGTATGATCTCAGCAAAGGAGAATCGGAAGTTGATGCTATCAAGCCATGGCTTTTCAACATAAAGGTAATCATATACTCTATGTAATCAATAGTAACACTGAAGTGGACAAGCTATTGCACAATAATTCAGCAGAAGAGCATTTCCTCGTGTCCTCTGCAAATCAGGATTTATAATTCGTTGATTGAGTTGTTCAAGCGTGCTTGCATGTTGTTTTGTTTCACAGTTATTTATTTTTTATTTCAGGCTCGAGCGTCGTCCTCCCCTGTTATTCTTGTGGGAACTCATCTCGATGTTTCGGATGAGAAACAACAGAAAGCTTGCAATAGCAAGATAATAAGAGAACTTTTCAATCAACACGCGTTGCCATCTATTAAAGAATATCACTTACTCAATGCTACTGAAGAGTCAGATTATTTAAAAAAACTGAGGAAAGCAATCATAAAAGAATGCTTAGATTTCAAGGTAATGAAAAGTGGATGATAATGTTCTTGGGCGCTATTCCCTAGAGTGCGCTAAAATGGGGATGCTAACGGGGAAAATATGCACCACCTTTTAGGAGTAGTGAAAATTTTGCCTTGCGCGTACCCACGGTAATTAGCGCTAGCACTTTTAAATACCCTACTTATCTAAACACTAATGATTGCGCTCCCCATGTTAAATATAGGATGCGCAAAGTACAGTAATATCACGGAAACTGGAGCAAAAACCCATGCACAAAGTGATTTCTTACGGGTTTAGCGTCAGGAAGGTAATCTGGGGGGCATGCGTTAAAGTCACTTATCCTGGCGGTAACGCTTACATATCCAAATGTTACCATTCACTAGGGAATAGTGCCTCTTGGCTTTTATAGGGGTTAATGGGTGTATTGATTCCTTTGTTTTCCAGAGTCTTAAATATTATTCCACAACGCCATCTCTTCTTTAATGGCCAACAAAATCCATATTAGTTATTGTTGGACCTAGAAGTGAGCAGCAAGTTTGGAACTGGAGAAATGTTATATTTGCAAAGAAGTAGGACATAAAATGACAGCTATGACTTTGCCATCATCTCAGCATGATTGACAGCAGCACATCGTATTTATCACTCAGTAGTTGAGCATTTTACAGTTTGCACACAGTTCATGTAAACAAAAGCCATGGCGCTATTGTAAAATCAACTTCCTACTGCAGAGCAATTTAAATTCTGTGCCTACTCCCCATAGACGTTCACAGCATGTTTTTCCAGGTACCATTCCTTTGCAATGTCCTCAATTTGCACAACTAATTTTACTAAGGGAATTTCTCTCCTACTACAGTAAGCGTCCGTATAGTAGTACTGGGTCCGCAGTGAAAAATGACAAACCATATAAACCTAGTGTATCTATGTCTGGTAGATGTGCAACAACCTCCCAGTATATGCACTAAATGCTAAACAATGCATCAAATAAAACTGCACAATAGTGATTGCACATAGCACAGGATTTTAACACCGTATGTGAACTGTATGTAAACACTTTCAGAGCGAGTATGGCATGAAATAGGTGCTCCAGCATGTAATATGCATACAGTACATAAATATAAAACACATGTGAATATTACATTAGGAAAACAAAAGGAATGAATACTTAAATATTCCCAAAGAGGAAGAAAAAAGATTAAAAGCAACATAATAGTTCATTATCTGATCACGGGTTTTGCCTTTATTATAAAGGACCAAAATAGAGACTCTCATTTTCCTGAGCATAAAAGGAGTACTGACTGGGTGGAGTAGAGGTAACATCACTGCTCTATAACCGTGGAGAGAGACGTGGAGACACCGGTTCAATCCCGGCAAGAGCACCTCTCCAGTAAGTGTCCTTGGGCAAGACACCTAACGGTACATACTCACCACCCAGGACATACTTGAAAACGAGAGAAATCTCAATGTATCCTTCCTGATAAAATCCTTTCTAGAAGAAAAAAAAAAGCGTGTGTGTGTTTTCTCTGGAGTGACCTGATAGAACACAGACCTACACAATAGGAGGATACTGTCATATAAATTTGAAAAGGTTAAAAAAAGCCCTCTTGGACTAGTTTAGAGCAGGGGTCAACAACCATGGCCCTCCAGATATTTTGAAACTAGGTTTCCTTTGAGACTCGGCCAATCTAATGAGTACTTGAGCATCATGGAATTGTTTACTTTCAAAGCATTTGGAGGGCTAAGAAATAGACACCAACAACATCCGGTGGTGGGGCTGTGTCCTCAGTTCCTGGATGTACCTATCCGCTGATGTATGATTAGTCTGTCTGCTGCATTTATCTAATGTGGAAATAAAATGACATTGTTGAACAGTTACAGGTATTTATACAGCGTTAGCATATCCCACAACGCTTTACAATAGGGGAGCACAAACTGGAGACCTGTGCATGGTACATGATGAAAAGATGACCATACATATAGGATAACTGTCCAGGTAGTACAGCACTTAACCAACTGCTGAGTCAGACGTCCTGTGAGCTTACAATCTAAGGGACTGGGGTAGGTAAAACAGATGGGAGCCGAGGGAATGTGAAGGTGGTTTGCAGGGCAGCATTGGAAGGACCAGAAGCCTGGGCTTAGTGAGAGTAATTAGAGAGAGAAGTGGAAACTGCTGGAATGGAGACCTGAAATTATGGGCCGGGCCTGGTTGGGAGGGTGGATAGGGAGAGTTGGGTGGGACAGTAGAGGGTAAGGAGCAGTTCAGTCTGTGTGTGCTATAAACACTATAGACTATAAAAACAGATAAAAGGGAAATTAAATAGAGTAGCTGATACATGTTTCTTCCTGGATGGGCTTCTCAGCCAGCATCACTCCTCCACTTAATTTTCGAGACACATCTTGGCATAAAATGAGATTGACCGAATCTAGACTATACAGGCAAAAATACGCTTTATTTTTCAATAAGAACATTATTTGTTGTAGCCAGGGGGCACATACCTTGATATGATAGCTTACTATAATTATGATTAAGCACTCTTGAGTTTCGTGCATGCGTATTGTAACGTATTTTGTATCCAGACATTTATTCATATGAGGTCCATCACGAATGTTATACCTGTGAGCCACAATGAAATTAAGACATAATTTCAGCCTTCAGTTTGTTTTTGAGATGCATGTATTCTTTTTCATCTGCGTTTTTATTAATAAACCGCTTCTTACTCTTTTTAATCTCTCTCTACTCTATTTAATATAGTATTTTTTATTTTCCATTTTTATTTAACAATTTGTATTTAGTTAATCACTTTTTGTGTTTATAGGTTAATGTTAATACTATAATATATCAAAATAATTTGAAGATTTCCTTAAACAGAAATTAATCTGCAGAGTTCACTCTCTACATGCTTTAGACTGAAAACCTTATTTTGTCAGAAAAACTTACTGACTTTTTTTTTTTTTTATTCAGATCAGAGATCAGCCTGTTCTGGGGCAGCTAATCCCAGACAGTTACCTGGAACTTGAAAAGCGCATTTTGATTGAGCGCAGAAATGTTCCCATTGAATTTCCTGTTATAAAACACAAGAGGGTGCAAGAAATTGTAGAAGAAAACCAGTTGCAACTGGATGAACACGAACTACCACATGCAATCCACTTTCTGAAAGAATCTGGTGATTTTTTTTTTTGTTTTTCCATAGAATTATATAGCCTTTTTTTATTTTTTCCCACCTTTTTTCAATTTAACCATTGTAAGTCAAAATAAGCATTTTCATACACCAAGCAAGAACACAATCCTTTTAAAGGAACATAAAAATCTCACTATTAAACACCGGATACTAAAAATATATGGTTACTTGCAATAAGAATTCATAGTTGTACTTGTGTGTTGTAAACCCCAGAATGTGTTATTTTGGCTAAGTCTCGAAAACGTGGACTGACCAAAAGCCATGTCAGTTGAGAAACTTGAGTGCAACTGGGACCACACATGATGGAATGACTTGCGGGTCATCTTCCATTCCTTCATGTAAGACCCCAGACTCTGGGAGTCTTTAAGTGACTGCGTCTTTTGTGTAATTCTAGTGTCATCTCTGAGACCATACTGCAGGAGATACTAGTATGTCTCCTGTTTGATTAAAGCTCAATTTATTCTACAAATTGTTAGTGACACCTTGATTGATTACATGGATATTGCAGTCATTTATATGATTAACCCCTTAACGCTGCAGGACGTACATTTACGCCCTGCATTAGGCGGGCTTTGACGCCGCAGGACGTAATTGTACGTCCTTGGCGTTTACAGCCCCCCTCTGTTAATACTCACCTCCTCCGGTTGCTCCCTTCGCTGCTCTGACTCCTGCGGAGTCAGATCAGTGTGAATCCCTCCTCCGGCGCAGTGACGTCAGTTTCAGGCGTCCCCCCCCCCCCGCCGGAGCAGGGGAAGCGCCTGCAGGTGAGGGGGGGATCCTTTGGATCCCTCTATCTCCCCATCGCCGGGGACCAGGCGACTGTGGCCAGCATCGCTGGAAGGGTCACAGCCTGACCTTTCCAGTGATGTATGGGGGGTTAACCCCTTAGTTGCCAGGTCGCGGCCTGGCACCAATCGGTGGAAGACCGAGGCCTTTTTCCGGTGGGAGCCGCCATCTTAGATGGCAGCCCCCACCTCAGGGTCCCCCCGCATCAACTGACTCATCGCGCCATGCGCGATGTCAGTTAACCGAGGAACCCCCTTGCTGCAAGGGATTTCCTATGGAAACCCCATAGAGGAGATAGGGGGGTTCTTTGAACCCCTTTATCTCCTGATCGGTGGCAGCTAGGGGGTCATGTATGATATTGCTGGAAAGGCCAGAGCATGGCCTTTCCAATGATTTCAAACATGACCATGTTATAAGTAAAATAAAAGTTTTAAAAAAGTAAAAATAAAAATAATAAAAAAATAATAAATTAAATAATAAAAAAATAATTTTTTTTTTTTTTTTTTTTAATGCAGCACTATTGTTCACATTTCAATTATAATGTGAACAATGATGCTAAACTAATGATTTTTTTTTGGGGAGGGGGGGGTTAGCTAAAATCACGCAATTTCTCCAAAAAAAAAAAAAAAAAATGGGTTCCCTGTTCTAATTTTTTTAACAAATCTACCCCATAGCATATGACTGCAGAGTCTCGGATAATAAAATTTAAAAAAAAAACACTTTACACACTGTGAAAGATTGAGATTTTATTGAAAATTCAATTTTTTTTTACTTTTTTTACATTTTTTGTTATAGCATTTTGGCAGGGCATGACATATACATATAATAATGATATATTATTAATCTGCCGAGTCAGCCGGAAAGAACGATATATAATTTGTCTGGGTGGTATAATAATACGTGACTTAAAAACTGTCAAAATGAGCTCAGCAAACTTCTACTTCCGAAACAGCGCCAAAGTTGTAAAATTACTCCCGTCCTTAAGGGGTTAAAAATGGTCGACAAGATAACTTGCATTTGGAAGTTTCCCATGGCATATCAATCGATGAGCCTTATATAGAATATAAAAGACATTTAAGGGCTTATTCTTGCCGTTGAAGTGACACATCTGCAGTAAATTTAGCTAATCGCTGCTTTAAGCAATGCCAAATTTCTTGTCTGGAATTTCAGAGATTTGCATTAACCAAAGGTATATGTGGAGAACGTGTTTATTGAAAATTTCTATGAAAGAACCATGAAATTGTGCAACATCACTCTAATTATTCAGTTTGGCACGGTCCAAAACCCATCCTATATACAAAGGGGGGGGTACCTGCCACAGCGTAGTATATAACAAACAGTTAATGGCTATATTGCCTCAAGTGGACCTCCCAGTCTCTGTGCAGATAAACAGAAATGTTCAATAAGGAGGGAGAAAATTCTCCCACAGCGTACCATGCAAGCACAAATGTGCTGTGTGCATAAAGTGAGTTATGCAGAAAATCTTACAATATATCTTAAGTGGTATAAGCGAGTATAAAAATATATAGATGTGAAAATTTCCGATAGATTTACTAATCAAGTATTCAATAACACACACGTGACCATGAAATAGGTGTATATAGATCACCATACTGTATGTGTTTTTACATTAAATTCCAGTGTATGCATATTCCTTGTATGTTGGCGCCACCTAGTGTCTAAGTTTATGAACACCTCGTGAATATACAAGAGAGCCCATGCTATTCTCTCCGTTCGGGTCCTGAAGGTCAAAAGAAGCTTGATGCTTTCTGCCACGTTATCCTCTGCACCAAGGTATACCACTCACGTGGTATAGAGCCTTCCACATTGAGGCAACATAGCTGTAACTTGTTTGTTCAATACTTGTTTGTTATATACTGCACCTTGGCAGGTACTCCCCCTTTCATATATATATCTTTGAGCAGGAGCAGAACCCTGCTAATTTTGTACCCGCACATATTTAGGATGAAACCTGAATAGCTTTAGTCTCTTCCATTACCTAAGAGCTCTACCATAGGGTCACCTCCTTTTCCAATCCAAAATCCATCCTCTTTAAAACTGACATTTTTGTGGTAAAGTCCATTTGTTTTGCACATTTTTTTGTGTTGTGCTGCGTTCTAGTTATTGTAAGACTGTACAGCTCATATTATCAATCTCTGAAGATTTATGGAATGTTTCTGAAGCTCTTCGTGTAACTTTCCAGTGACTAACACTTATTTGTTTTCTACAGGTGTGCTACTCCACTTTGAAGATCCAGTCCTACAACTGCGAGATCTTTATTTTGTGGATCCTCAATGGCTCTGCAAAATTATGGCACAGGTAAACATTGACATTTGGAGCTTCACTTTTTTGCAGACCAGTAACATAGAAACATAGAAAAATGTCGGCAGATAAGAACCTTTCGGCCCCTCTAGTCTGCCCAATTACATGGATACTTTACCTGGATTTATCTTTTGTTTAGGACAGCCTTATGCCTATCCCATGCTTGCTTAAATTCAATTACTGTTTTGGCCAGTAATTATAGAATTTAGCTAAGTATGACGATAAGTTATAATTTTAATAATAAGACTCTGAGGCGAGTATTGCTTCTCTTTCTTGCTTTTATTAAACATAGCAGCAAGTGGCAACTAGCAAGAACTTTGAAAATATGAAGCATTTATATTGAATAAAGAGAAACCATATACCTGTTATTACTGTTATTATGTTATCTTCTAACACCCCTTCCACTCCTTTGGATCTGTCCTCTTTTCTGTTCAGTGCCCATCAAAACCAATCCACGTCCCTCCTACTTCCTCTTTCTTTGCTGTACGAGGTGATCAGTGTAGGTGTATAGGGAACCCAAAGGGCAATCCACCGGAACCAGGAAATCCTTTGAGGCTGAGGAAAGAAAAAACGTGAGAGTGGAAGATATTGGATCCGCAGAACCAGGAAATAACCAAAAAAACACAATAGTGGCGGGAGTGGTGGGCAATACTCGCCTCAGAGTCTTATTATTAAAATTCTAACTTATCGTCATACTTGGCTAAATTCTATAATTTTAATACATCGACTCTGAGGCTCCTATTGCTTGTTCAAAGCTAACCCACAACTGCGGATGACCAATGAACAACAGGTTTGAAATAGAATGAGCGGAAGGTGGATTCTCTGGACCAGTCAGCTGATCGCAATAAGTCCTCCAACCGACAACCTGCCGAAACAGCGGAAGAAGCAACAGCGCTACGAACTGAATGAGCTCCAAAAATTGAGGTATCTACACCCGCTAATACTAAGAGCCAACGAAGCCAGCGCGGAAGCGTAGTTGTACCTACCGAAGCGAAGGGAGATTTGAATGAAATAAAGAGAGGTGAAACCTCCGTGCCCCGGAGGGCGGCAGTACGAGATTCGTATTCCTGAAGACAAAGGACCGGGCATAAAGCCGGACGCGATGGGAAGGCCGGGTAAAAGGCAGACGAAATGGACGTTTTAGTACGGCGGGAGATGTCAAAGCGCACGCCTTCTGGTATGAAAGAACGGGCTTTGAAGTCTAACGCCCTGACATCAGCCACCCGTTTGCAAAAAATCATGCAAAGAAGGGCCAATAACGTAGGGTTAAATCCTTGTTAGAGGGCCATTGTTCCAAAAAGTCAAAGAGTATATGCACGTCCCAAGTTGTCGTATATCTAGGCAACGGAGGAGGATCAGATCTGATACCCTTAAGCAGACGACACACCAACGGGTGTTTGCCCAAAGGTGTCCCCTGAAAACCAACATGGTAAGCCGATAAAGCTGATCTATACACATTAAGTGTGCGATAAGCCTTGCCCTGATGGAAAATCTCCGTAAGGAAATCCAAAACAAAGCTCAAAGGGGTCTGGAAGGGATCTTGATCCCTTGACAGACACCAATGATGCCAGGTGAGCCAAGCTGATTTATAGCAGGATCTAGTACCTGGGGCCCACGCCTGCCGTAGGAGTGCAGTAGTTCGGTCCGAAATCTCTCCGGCTCCCCTGGGCGTCCCGAAACCAGTGAGGCCAATAACAGACTGGATCCTGGTGACAGGAGAGGGTGAGGTTGCCCGGAGGCGTCTCTCAGGAGATCCGGGAGAGAACGGGGAACATCCATGAGGAGATCCAATAGCACCGGGAACCAAGGCTGGTTCTGCCAAAAGGGGGTGATGATCACAATCTGGGCCTGTTGAGTCCTGACCTGACGCAGTGTGCGAGCTATCAGTTGAAATGGCGGGAAGGCGTACTGGCGAGCCCCGGACCAATCCTGAAGGAAAGCGTCCGTTGCCTCTGCCAACCCCCTCTGTGGGTCTGGCCGCCAACTGAAGAAGATCGGAAGATGGGCGTTGAGCCGGTAGGCAAAAAGATCCGCGTGAAATGGTCCCCAAAGGGATGTCACGTCGGAGAAAGCTGCCGAGCTCAGACGCCAATCCCCGGAGTCCTCTGTATGTCTCGAGTTCCAATCCGCGGATTGGTTTGAGATTCCTGGAATGAACTGTGCTTGGACCTCGACCCCGGTCTAAAAACACCACTCCCAGAGGCGGGAAGCCATTGTTGTCAGAAGGAGGGAGCGAGCTCCGCCCAGCGAGTTGATATATCGAACTGTTGGGAAGTTGTCCATCCGGAGGAGGACTGAACGATGAACGCGATCTTTGAGGAAACTCTGAAGCGCAAAAAGTCCTGCCAAGAGCTCCAGACCGTTCATGTGCAGTTGACGCTCCTGCACGGACCAGCGACCTCCCGTGGAGGAACCGTCGCAGTAAGCACCCCAACCTGACCCACAAGCGTCTGGGTATGCAAATTATGACTGTTGGACTTCAGCATAAATGGTGGCGTTTTGTTCATTAAAAAGTCAGAGAACTCTCAGAGCTCAGAGAGAGAGAATCCTGTTTTAAAGCATACAGCCGCACCTGGTGTCTTTATTACAAACTACGCTACAGTCCACACTCACCCTCAGAAGGCAGAGCGCGGCCTTCTGGAGATTCCTAACGGCTCCAGGGCAGAGGAACAGAAGCAGGCAGGTCAAGTCGCTCGAGGCGCTGAGGACAGCGCTCCCAGTAGCCGGGCTGACCGCAACGAAGGGGTGTCTGGAGAGCCAGGACAGACGGAAGGGAACGGTTCCTTCACAACCAGAAATCCCAGAGACTGGAAAAGATTGACCTTCCAATATACGTGGAGGCGTAGCTGATTTTCCGAGGAGGCCATCAGCAACACGTCGTCCAAATATATAAGGAGACGGACCCCTTTGGCGCGCAGCCATGCTACGACCGGTTTCAGCATCTTGGTAAAGCACCAAGGAGCCGAAGATAGGCCGAACGGCAGGCAACGGAATCGCCATAGGTCGGGACCCCAACGGAACTGAAGGAAATCCCGTGAAGAGAACTCCAGAACAAAACCTAGCACAGTATTGAGGACACAAGGGTCCGATGTAATGTGACACCATGCTGTGTGAAACAATTTTAAACGACCTCCTACTTTGGTCGTAGACGGATGAATAAGGTGTAAAGGTACCTGCATGCCTGAAGGTTGAGGAAGAATGACCGCCTCTGGAACCCCGGAATCCTCTGCCCCGCCATGGTCGGGATCGGGAAGGGAAGAACGGGGAAGGCGCGGGAGCCGTTGCAGTGGAGGGATTGCCTCCTGCGGGACCTCAACTGAAGGGTTTTGCACGGCCGGTAGCTCGGCCCCGATATCCACCGGCCCGTGGAAAAACCCTGGAGAACACTTTCTTAAGCGAATTGGACACTCGTTCCATAGTGTTGAAGGCCCCGGAATACTCATTCATATCTCTCAGAAAAGTTTTTCCAAACAAAGCTCCATTGGCCGCAGCGCCCAATTCGTTATCCGCCACACCAGCCAATTGGCGATCCATCTTAAGTAAAATACATTTACGTCTTTCAGAAGCTAGGGCCGTGTTGGCATTACCCAAAAAACTTAGAGACCGTTGGGTCCAATTAGTTATCTGAATCGGGTCCAGGGGTTCACCGGACAATTTTGCTCGTTCTGCTGTATCCAGCAATTTTATCAGAGGACCCATAGTGTCCAGTAGTTTGTCTTGACACACCTTTAAAGGCATGGTCTATGCCCTTGCTGGGAGTCCAGCCTTTAGGGGTGACGAAATCCACGAACACCTTATCCACTTCGGGAGTTAAAGGGACACTCTAGGCAACATGACCACCTAAGCTATTTTAGGTGGTCATGATGCCCAGAGTATCCTGCCCCCTGTCCCCCCTCCCTCCGCTCAGGGGTTCAGCTTAAAAAGCTGAAAACAGCTGAGAGGCGGAGGACTTTACTCCGCCCTCCCAGCTGTCAGTCAGCAGAGCGGGAATCATATTTCCCGCTTCTGCCGACTTTTGCCGAGTAGGAGACGTCATCGCGCTTTCAGCGCGATGACGTCTCCTACTCACCGCAGAAGCTGGCGGCTCCCTCTGAGGGTTAGTGTTGCGCGCATCCTCTTGCGCGCAACACTAATCCTCAGAGGGAGCCGGGAGGAAGCCTGCCGATTGGCTGGCTTATGTGAGAGGCGCGCATGTGCGCTTCTCACGTAAACCAGAAGCCAAGACGCAGCAAGAAAGACGGGAGTGGAAGAGGAGGGAGGTGAGTATAAAAGAAAAAAAAGAGGCCGCTGGAAACAAGAGGATTTTAGGGTAAGTATTACAGTTACAAAAAAAAAAAAAAAAATCAAAAGTTTTATTAAGGGAATAGGGATAGGTTAGGATAAAAAAACGGGGGGTGATTTTTTGAGTAGTGTTTCTTTAAGCACGTTTTACCACTCGTGGTGGGTCGAGGGCATTCCGCTTTCATGCGGTTTCGTGTATTTTTATCCAGGGCTTTCCGCACCTGCGCATCACCCCACTTTTCAACGTGGGGTAATGGGACCAATCTGCGGACCGTGGATGGGATAGGTCCTCTGGGCAGAAAAGGGGGTTCCCCAACGGGTCATAGATAATGCCCGGGCGGGCTGCTGTATCAACCTCTACGTTGTCTTCAGTAAACTCCTCATCCGAGGCATAAACGTCTAGGACATCGCTAGTGTCATCCTCCTCCGAATCAGGGATAGAGTCCTGAAGCGGGGCAGGGACAATAGCGGTGTCAGGGTTGGAGACAGAAGGGAATTTAAATCTCTTGGAGTGAGATGATGTCGTGTGTGCAGGAGCCCGTTTACGGGATGCAGCAATGGGGGATGGATGCACGTGTCCCGGCAGTGTTGCGGGAATGCCAGCCCCTCCAGTCATGTGCTGTGCTTTTTTCAGACTGTTTCCCTGTGGTGGCCAGGGGGATCTCGGGGGGCCTCACCGCAGTGAGTGTGTTGCCCATGTCATAATCCGCCAGTGGCGGGGTCATCAAGGTGGCGATTTTCAGCCATAACTTCTTTTAATGAGCGGGTAAAATCTGCAGACAAAACTGAGACCGCTTTAAATACAGCAGAGTCAATGGATGCCTGCATGTAAGGGTCTAAGGTGGGAGGCTGGGAAGGAGCCATCTGTGCCTGCACTAGAACGGGAGGATGAGACTGCTCACCCACACTCTCATCGGAGGATTGAGCAGATATTTCCGCCAGGGAGGCTGTACTTTGCGGGGTCTTTCCGCGAGGCATGGCGCTGGATGGAGCAGGAAGAATGTTCGGAATTTCCCCTGCGTGCGCAGACCTATCGGGTACACCCCGCCCACCTAGCCAGCGAGCTCGTGCAGCGTCTCGGAGAGGCAGGCAGACGGGGTTACACCGCGGTCACCAGGGGGATCAAAGGGAAACTTGAAGAAAAAACGCGAACGCCGCGGTTAAAGCCGGGCGCTCGCTAGAAACCTAAACAAATATACATATATATATATGTGTGTTTTTATTTATATCCCTAAAATAATAATCAAAAAACGGGATATCACAGCAGAGATAATATAAATACTTATCTAGTCGCCGAGCAGCTAAGAAAGAGGAAGTAGGAGGGACGTGGATTGGTTTTGATGGGCACTGAACAGGAAAGAGGACAGATCCAAAGGAGTGGAAGGGGTGTTAGAAGATACCATATACCTGTTATTACTGTTATGTTTTCTCTTTATTCAATATAAATGCTTCATATTTTCAAAGTTCTTGCTAGTTGCCACTTGCTATGTTTAATAAAAGCAAGAAAGCGAAGCAATAGGAGCCTCAGAGTCGATGTATTAAAATTAACATTGTGTTGTAGACCATCAGGTCTTTTAAAAATGTACTTTTTTACTTTAAAGTATTGTAACCTCAGCTCTTTTGATAGTGGTTTAAATTCTACTTTATACACTAAACACTTGATTTATGGAGATACTGAAATTTTCTTCACTTAAAACTCTTGTAGATCTGTTGCCTCCCCAATGTCTCTCATATTGGCTGTATACCTTAGCAGCTGACTGATGGGTAAGAGCATAAATGCTGGCCTACTGGCAGTTCTCTAGCTCTTCTTGAAGGCAAAAAATGCCAGCATGCTGGTGTTGCTGAGCGCTGTTAGGGTTGTGTCCCCTAGCAGCACCACTTGTATGTAAGTTGCTGGGCCCATGGAGATGCCCATGGACCATGAAGGGGACAATGCGCCGTACTGGCGATGGCCAAGAAACTGTTTACAATAGTTCATTAAACACTACAACATATCCAATTCCAATGCGTTATTCACATGTTATAAAGACATTGCAGCCAATGTTGGCACATCCCTAACAATGTAAATAATGTACCAAGGTTTCATATTTCTGTATTCTTACATGTAATAGGTCAGGGGTTCCCAACCACAGTCCTCAAGTACCCCTAAGAGGTCAGGTTTTAAGAATCACCTTGGGGAAATGCAGACTGAATCCTGCAATCACTGAGCAGCAAATCAGATCACCTGTGCTGGAAAACCTAGCCTGTTAGGGGTACTTGAGGACCGCGGTTGGGAACCACAGTAATAGGTAATCTGTATGTTTAGTAAAAAATACACGTTTAGTAATACATTTTTTTCAATATTACCACTGTGCACGCTTGATACTAAATCTAGTTCTGCTTAGTGTTTTAGATGCTTGTTTTACAAATTGAATGAAAGGAGTAGAGGTAACATCACTGCTCTGCGTGGAGAGAGCCTGTGGAGACACAGGTTCGATCCCGGCAAGAGCACCTCTCCAGTAAGTGTCCTTGGGCAAGACACCTAACAGTACATACTCGCCACCCAGGACATACTTGAAAACGAGAGAAATCTCAATGTATCCTTCCTGGTAAAATACTTTCTCAAAAAAAAAAAAAAAAAAAGATCATCCACTTGTGTATAACTAAACTATAACATCTTGTGCCATGTCATTAAGTATTAACAAAATAATCTGTTTAACAGATTTTAACAGTGAAATCTGATGGGGGTCATAGAAATCCTAAAGGTATTATCCGCTGCACAAATGTGGAGAGATTTCTTTCAAAAACAAGAAAATTTCCTGAAAATTACATGTCACAATATTTCAAGCTCTTGGAAAAATTTCAGATAGCTCTGCCTCTGGATGGTGGACGTCTTCTCATTCCAAGCAGGTACAAAAGTGAAACAAACAGTTGAAAATTGAGATTTCTTTGTTACTGTCAAAGAGGATTTGTTGCAAATAAGCTGTTCAGTCTGCTGCTATGGTATTAGTAATGGATTAGTAATGGATTGCACAAACTGCGATGTGTGCAAACCTAAACCCGCTAAAACATCTTCTATAGCTAAAACGAGAACATATCGTTAAATGTCAGGACCCTAGACTGGCATTCTGGCAACACAGTGCAGCAGGTGAAGGAAGGTTTGCGTCTTTCCCTAAAGTGTGCGGCTTTGTAGCAAAAGGCTTCCTCAGTATTTTGGAGTTGGCATTGCATATTTTAAAATAACTGAACATTAGCTTGTGTTTGCGAAGGTGTTTAAGACATATGGGTATATTTTCTGCAATTTGCTACGTTTTATTTTAGCTGCATGGAACGGTTTTGCACAGTCTGTAGGGGTTATTCAGAGAGCACTGAAATGTTGCCGACATTTCGGTGCTCTCTCATTCTCCATGCTTCCCTGCACTTCAGGGAATCAAAGTTCCCCACCCTCAGGGAATCAAAGTTTCCCAATTCACCGTAGGGTCCCTCAAGTGCAGGGGAAACCCGTCGAACTCAAGCCAAAAACTCACTGAACACCCACAGAAACCGCCTCAAAAAACACACCGAACATGTCGGAAAGAGCCGATGAGCCGCCGATCATAGCGCAGACCAGCTGGCGGAAAAAAAAACGACATGCTGACGAACGGGGTAAAAAAAACCCCCAAGGCGCTTGAAAGTGTCAAAATTGAAACGCTGTTTGAAAAAAAAAAAAAAAAAAAAGACTCAACGAAAATGTCTGGAATTGACATAAGGTCCTATGAATGATAATAAAAAGGTCTGTTACAGAAAAAAACAGCAAAAAAACATTTTGCCCAGAAAAATGCAGATCCTAAAAACAGATCCTAAAAAATCATTAACCTCCCTGGCGGTATTCCCGAGTGTGACTTGGGGATAAATTTCGCTACCGCGATCGGTAACCCCAAGCCACACTCGGGCTGGATGCATACTCACCGCATCCTTCGCTCCCTCGCCGTCTCCGCAGTCACCGCAGTGTGATCGCGGCAGCCGGCGACTTTGCTTCCTGATTCCGCTCCCTGCGAGTCACACGACGCAGGGGGGGCGGGACCAGGCGGCAAATTCAAACTAAAAAAAAAAAATTGCAGTAAAAAACTTTTTTTCAATAATCTTTGCTGTGCACTGGGTGCTGGAATTCCTGTCCAGATGTACACTCCTTTGCCAAAGTAATACAGGACACGGGGGTACCAAAAAAAAGAGTATTCTCAAAGCAGCTTTACAGAAATAAAAGCGAATAAAAATAATTGTAATAAGGCTTTGCAATACAAGTTTTGCTGGTGCTTGCCCAGATCCACCAACGAAACTTGTATTGCAAAGTCTTATTACATTTTAGAAATTATTTTTATTCGCCTTTTATTTCTGTAAAGCTGCTTTGAGAATAAATACTCTTTTTTTGGTACCCTCGTGTCCTGTATTACTTTGGCAAAGGAGTGTACATCTGGACAGGAATCCCAGCACCCAGAGGAAAGAGGCAGGTTTTTGGTTTGATTTATTTTATTGAATATAATTTATTTCCATTATTTTGGATAATTATTTGTGGGATAATAAATTCTTATTTTGTGTTTCAAACCTTCTGACTCCGTGTGTTTACGAGACTCTTGCTTGCACGGATTTCAGTGACTTATTCCTACAGAATACAGGCTTACTATATAAAACAACACATTTCCTTTCCAAGAAAATTGAAACGCTTTTAGACACAAAATTTTGCAAAAACTAGACCGCCAGGGAGGTTAAATAGACTTCTTACTTTAGATTAAAATAATAACGTTTATTAGATATTGTATAAAACGGGAATATTTTTGACATTGAAGCCTATGGGATTCGCCTGAATAAACCTGTCGCATGAAAACACAGGACCGCAGGGCACTTCGCAACTTTTCTCTGCTGTTCGGTGTTCTCTGAATAGATTAACCATTGCTTCTCTATGGGGATTTCACTGCCCTCTGACAGGCACCGTACGTGCAGTCAATTCGCCAAAATTTGGCAAACTGCCTGCTCTCTGAATAGCCGAATGGCCCCGAAATGGGACCATACGGGGAAATTCAATGTTCGGTGACATTGGGGGCCAGATCGGCTTTCTGAATAACCCTGTGTATCTTCAAGTTCCTATGCTTATAATAGGTGATATAATGCAGCTCGGATGGGCAGGCTTAATTTTTAAAGAATTTTGCGGATTTCTCAGAGTTTTAAACTCTCGCAGCGATCATAGTTCTCACATTTTTCTAAATTTCATTTTTAGTAAATCCAGCCCAAATACGTTTTGCATTCTGCTCCCATAACAAAAGGAAGTCTTAATCCCTATGCTTAATATACTTTTTGCAGCAAGACTGTGACTGAGAGGCTTGACGCACCATTATTAATGCGTAGAGCATGAATTTAGGACAGGGTGTTTTCTTGACTACTTTATATTTTATATTGTGTTGCTGGAAAAGTCCACCAAGGAAACTAATTTATTTATTTTTATATCCCTCCTATAGCTTGTCAGATCATCGGCCAGTAATAGAACTGCCGCATTGTGAAAATTCTGAGATCATTATAAGATTGTACGAAATGTCTTATTTTCCTATGGGCTTCTGGTCAAGGCTTATTAACAGACTGTTGGAAGTTTCATCTTATATGCTCTCAGGAAGAGGTTAGTGATCTTTTAAATTTGCTATTTAAAAAAAAAATTTAAAAGGAAAAAAAAACCTAGATCACTGTTCAAGTGCAATTGGTATGTGCTCAGCTTCTATTGAAGATGCGAAGTGTGTGTCTTTTTTACAAGTCACTTCTTGGTCTAGGACAGGGGTCAGCAAACTTGGCTCCCTGATGTTTTGGGAACTACATTTCCCATGTGGCTCAGTCAGCCTAATGTGTGACTGAACATCATGGGAGATGTAGTTTTAAAACCTCTGTAGAGCCACGTTTGCTGACCCCTGGTCTAAGAGGAAATCGAGCAGTTAATGCGAAGGCTCAAGCTTCATAATAAATTGCTGAGAGGTGAATATCTCCTTTTTAATTTTTTATAATTTATTTTTAATGCATTGTATTAGCAATCCTGATTAGTCTTCAAGAGTTTCTTTAAATAATAGTACTCTCCTGTAAATAAGGAGCAGCAGATGATTCTGTGTGCGTTTTGGAAGCTTTGGATTCTTCTGCGGAATTGGTTATCACCAGCTGTAAAAAACAAAACAAAAATCGGATACTCGCCTCTCACCCCGTGGCGAGACTGGCGGCTTGATCCGCCGCTTATGGCCTCTGGGAGCAGAGAGACTGGGAGGAAAATGTCTCCCTCCATCCGCCTGCAGGATCTCGTGAGAGGTGAAATCCTGCAGGTCATGTGACTGGGAGTTAAAGCCTCAATGGAGTCCTATGGACTCCATGGAGGGGATGCTCGTGGCGGCTCCTATGCTTCTTGGGTTATATCTCATTCCAGAGTTGTTGCAGGGGCTCAGACAGGGAGCGATTGTCTAGCCAGTGTGCCCTCTGCATGTAGGCCTCTATCAGCAACTCTTTTTACTCCAGGGCGTAGCTCTCCTCCTGTACCTGTCCTCTAGAGGAGCCCTGGTACTCCTGTTTCCCTTCTGTGTTTCTCATGTAGCAGTTGTCCCGTCTCTTGATGTGCCTGACCTGGGTCTACTACCCTCGCTGACGTTATGTCACAATCATCCTTACTCCTATGCCTCCTTTCCCCTAAGGCCTCCACTCAGGCATCCTCTCCCCCTCACTCCTCTTCCTCCCCTTCACCTTTCCACTCCCCCACACCCCTTCTCTCCATCTCACCACCACCTCCTCTTCCCAACCCTCTGCTCCATCTCACCCATGCATCCATACACCTCTCCCCCTCTTTCTAGATCTCTCCTAACCACCTCTTCCTCCTCGCCACCAGCACTCCTCCTCCTCCCTCCATCTTCTCTCCCACCACTCTCCATGACACAGTATAAAAAAGATGGGGGTCAAATACATGGGGTAGGGGACACGAGGGATACAAGAGGGGACAAGGTATAGGAGTAATGGCAGGTATGTGTGTGGTGATGTATAGGCCTATGTGTATGTGAATATGTGACTGTGTTTCACATGTATTTACATGAAATCAAGGGTTAATGTAAGCTGTAATGAAGGGTTAGTTAGTAACAAAAAACTACTTCCTACTCGAAGCAACTACACTCCACACCCTCTCGTATTCACAATTCTTTCCAACGCCTGGGTTCTGTGTCTAACTGGTGAATCGCAATCACAGTCAGCGAGTTGCATGCACAGCCCGGGTTTTGCCCAGAGATTGAAAAAACAAGGAAAAAGTTAAGTGCGGATCCTTAAACGTATGACTCAAGTTGTAAAGATAACCTCTCGCTAACTGGGGTGCCAAAACCTGTGCGAGGTTTGTAATACGAGCGGTAATTGTCAGGCGCTAATGTTTACCCCCTTGCGCCAATCTTTTTTTCCCCACTAGTGTCTGCCTTGTACCGTCAACTATGGCATAGGGCCCCAGGTTTGCCAATTTCCCACTCGAACTAGCTTCTGTGGAAGTCAATAGCCTAGAGTTTCAAATATTGTCTCCAACCTAGCTGTGAATTATTTATAAAGTATTTTACCAGGACGGATACATTGAGATTTCTCTCGTTTTCAAGTACGTCCTGGGAACATTGTATTTCTGTACCCTACTGTAAAAATGCAAAGTAATGCAAGATGTTAAAAGCAAACCACAATATTTGAATATGTTCAGTATGTACAATAGTATCTTGTGTCATCAATCTAAATGATTTTAAATAATGACTTAGATTAACAATTTTGGGGGGGCTTGATGTGATTGTATCAAATGATTGGAGAATGTTATCTCAGCGGTGTTTGAGTAGTAATTTGTTTATATATGCTTTGCTCTCTTGTCTTTTAATAAAGCATTAAAAAAACCAAAAAACTTTGAACATCATTCCACATTTGAAGACCAGTTTATTCATACATACATGCAGTCATTTCTAACTGGTCGACATACTTTTTTCAACTGTAATTTCAATTATGACAATTGGGCAATATATGCGATTCCTAGAAATTCTTTTATTTGTGCATCACTTTTTATTGTTATGCATATTCATTAAATCCTTAAGTGTTTTTCTAGATTGCTTATTGTGTTATTTTGAAATAAAATGGTACTTTTTCTTTGGGGGAAAAAAAACTTTTTTCCCCACACAGAAAGAGCTCAGCGACCCCACAAGATGTATTGGCGGCAGGGTATCTATTTGAATTGGTCCCCAGAGGCTTACACTTTAGTGGAGTCAACAACCTTACAAGGCAGTCCAAACAGCTTTTTGAAAGTGACGGTTCCATCTTGCAGAAAAGGTATCTGAATGAATTGATCTATACATCCTTTTGTAAATGTCGTATGGTAAAATATTCATAATCCCCAAAACAGAAGTTGAACATTTGTTGCATGGTGTGCCTAGAATTATTGCCAAGTCTTTTTTACGTACCAATATCTCTAAGCTCCATGTCATATAGATTACATATTGCATGTGTAACGCTTATTTGGCCCGGGGTCCCCGCTCCCCTAAGGCCCTCATGCTTGGCTTAACATTGTGATCCTTCCTGAGTCTCCGATATACGGGAGTAGAGATAATTCGGCAGTGCCCTTCTGGGCATCCGTGGTAATGGATGGTCTCCCAGGCAGGAACTAATAACAACTACAACTCACAAACTCCGGTAAATCACTTTCTCTGTATTCAAGATAGCGGCAAGACAAATAAAGACAGACAATAAAGTGACTAGCTAACACACCAATACTCTCTAACCAGACCCAACTCCCTCCCAAACAACCTATATCCCACCCTCCTCTTCACCCTTGTGGCTGGCGGAGATAGTTGATGCACAGAAGCGTTTAACACATGCGATAACCGCAGACACTCCCAAGAAGGTTGTAAGTGAATCCACGTGCTGGCTTGGTAGATTTAATAGTGTAGAAGGAGAGGGAGTGCCCTGTCAGTGGGACAGGGGTAGAGGGTTACCAAAGATATTCAGCCACACAAGGCTGTAGGAGGAACCCCCGGGATCTGTCAGCTCTCCACTTTAACAGACTGCTGTCCCGGGTGCTGCCACTGTACCACAAACTGCCTGGCTGCTTTGATCACGGCTGCTGCTCCAAACTGCTAGGCGGCTGCAGCCCACTCCGGTAATGTGATTGTGCCAAACCGCTAGGTGGTCTCGGCCTACTTCTGCAACACTTCCACACGCTCACAGCGCTGCTCCAGTCTGCTTCCACTTAAACAATCTGCTCACTCGCTCGGAACGTCCCGGCCAGCCTCCCGCTGCCAGGCCCGCTTTGGTTTCCACTGCCAGGCCTCACACACAGCAGACTCTGCAGCGTCAGTCTCCTCAGACTCGTGTCTCCTTGTGCTCTCCCTCTATATCTGGCATCCACACACTTTTATTGTTCACACAAGTCACGTGTCCATAGCTCTCCCATTGGCCGCGTAGGTCACATGCAAGGGCCTCGTGTTGGCCCTGTATTCCAGGGCACAATTAACAGTCTCCATGGTGCCAGAAAAATACAAGGGGCTACACATGCTTCTTTCTCCTCCCACAACGCATTGCATTACTAAACATGCTTGAATGAATTTCAACTTGTCTGCTCTGAATATCAACTGTCATTTTCTCTGTTTCTATGTTTACTCAAATCGTTATTAGGTGAATGTCGATGGTTAGTGTTATGGATGTCCATAAATGACTCTGTAAAGAAATAGGTTGCTTTTAATGTCTCTTATTACTCGAGTCATGTGAAAGAACCATTGGGATATCTGGCTTTTATATTCATCACTATGGTGCATATATAACCTATGGTGTAGTATGAGCCCTGATGACCTGTATTCCAAATGTATTTAATAGGTATTCTCAGTGTCTGAAAAGTACATTTTTAATATATCTGACACCCTTCCTTCCTAATATGTCAGTGCTCTGTATATGTGTATTAACTCCACTAAATGTTCAAAACAAATTTTAATTCCATTTGCAAAGTCTGATGTTCTTTCTTTTCGGTAGGTTGTGTTTTATTAGGACAAGTTGTGGATCACATCGATTCCCTCATGGAAGAATGGTTTCCAGGTTTACTGGAAACAGATATTTGTGGAGAAAGTGAAACACTATTAAAAAAGTGGGTACTGTACAGCTTTGATGATAGCCAGGAACACAAAAAAATCTTACTTTCAGATTTGCTGACGAAAGCTGAGGGAGGTGAGAAACTTCAAATGTCCTGATACATAAATGTTTTGGACCACAGGGTTCAAGGTTGAGCACGGTGTAGCAATTTATTTCAGATGTTTATTTAGCACTAATCACATACTTTGTAAAATGGTTACGATTTAGATCTTTAATCTAAAAAATTGAATATGCAATCACGAGCGCAGATGACACCTTTTCTCTCTTGTTATGTAATCTGCAATCAGGCCCGGATTAAGATCTCTATGGGCCTGGAGCTGAATATTGTGGTGGGCTTTTTTTCTAATTTAGTGAAAGGAAAACCTATTTTAGGTTATTTAATAGTGCAGATACAGCTATACATAACCAGGCAGATACTGTGTGATTAATTTTTCATTCAGATTTCAATCATATAAAGAGTGTAAAAATTATTTTCCCATTTCATCATCCAAACTTGTGGTTATATATTCTATCGGGAATTTGTGTTAAAAAAAAAATGGGAAACTGTTCCTGCATTTTTCTGAGAAAATATACAATTTTAACCAAAAAATTTAAAAAAAAGAAAATTTCCCTTGTGTTTTGAAACCTGTTTTTCTTACAAATAATATGACTATGTATGAAACACTGACCTTGCTCCCAGCGTGGGAATTGAGAAGGGGAGTAATGGCAGTGGTATTGCTCATTTTATACGTGACAAATGGACAATGCCATCACTTTGGGACTAAAAATAAATAAATAAAAATAGTTTTCTTTTCTTTTCTTTTAGACTTTACATGGTTATGTTGTGTATTAATGCAAAGGCCAGACTCTGACCTGTCCAATGACACCTCACTTGACCTTGTGAGGTGTAAAGATTAGTGAGGCAGGGGTCCAAAGTGTACTACGCTGCAGCGTGGCGGTTTAGGTTTTTGATGTAACAATTCGTAACAATGGATTGTACCAACGCCCATCACCTCCACACTTGTTGGTGACATGAGAAATGTGATGGTTAGTTAGTGCAGCATCATTGTTTACTTTTTAATTGAAAAGTGAAAAATATTACTGTTGGAAAGAAAAATTAAATATTATTTTATTTTTTTACTTCAAACCTGGTCATGTTTGGATCATTGGAAAGGCCATGCTCTGGCCTTTCCAGTGATACATGACTCAGCCCTGTAGCTGCTATGGATTTGGAGATACAGGTGCATACATAGTTATCCTTTCTCTGGGCCGATTCTGAGCTGCTGCTCCATCTGCCCCTATGTTAATCCGGCCCTGTATGCAATAGCAAACACTATAGGGTTATCCAGAGAGAGCCGATCTGGCCCCGAAATGTCACCAAACAGGGCATTTCCCAGTACAGTGACATTTCGGGGCCATGCGGCTATTTAGAAAGCAGGCAGTTTGCCAAATTTTGGAGAATTGCCTGCATATACGTGTCTGTTTGAAGGCAGTGAAATCCACCAAAGAGAAGTAATGGTTAACCTTTTTAGAGAACACCGAACGGCAGTGAAAAGTTGCCGAAGTGCCGTGCTGTTCTGTTTTCATCAGCAGGTTTATACAGGCGAACCCCATAGGCTTCAATGTTAAAAATATTCCAATTTTTATTCAATTTCTAATAAACCATTTATTATTTGAATCTGCAGTAAAAAGTAATTTTTTTTTAATTTATTTTTTTAGAATCTTTTAGGCATTTTTCTGAATTTTTGGCCAAAATTTTTTTAACATGTTTTTATTTTTATTTGTATAAAAGCAGTTTTTCTTTTTTCTGTAACATTCCTTGTTATTATAATTCATAGGAGCTCATATGTAAATTCCAGGCATTTTCGTTGAGTAGTTTTTTGTGCAAACAGTTTCAATTTTGACACTTTCAATCGTATTGTTTCTTGTATATACATATTTTTTCATATAAATTAGTCAGTTTTTTCCGGCGGCTGGTCGGCGCTGTGATCAGCTGTACGTCAGCTTTTTCTGACGTGGTCAGCGTGTTTTTTGCGGCGGTTCCAGTGTTCGGTGAGTTTTCTCTGCACTTCGGGGACCCTGCAGTGCGTGCTGAATACACTGCAGGGTGGGGAACTTTGATTCCCTGAAGTACAGGGAAGTGCGGGAAAAGAGAGAACACCTCCCTGAATAACCCCTTCTATCAAAACAGCTGAAAAGCACAACAACAAAAAAATCCAGATTATTTTTGTTTGTTTTTCTTAACCACTTCAATGCGGTGGACGCGCTCAGCGCGTACAACCGCATTGGTACTTCGCTGAGGAGGACGCGCTGAGCGCGTCCTCCCTTTGCAGCCGCGATCAGCCGGTATTCCGGCTGATCGCTTGGCCCCCCGGTGCGGGCTGACATCATCGATGTCAGCCCAGCCTCCGGTACCCCGGCGGGCACGATAGGCGTCATCGCGCATGCGCGATGACGTCTATTTCAGGCACCCCCCCCTGCCATTGCAGGGAAGGTGCCTGAAGGGGAGGGGGGGGAGGTCCTTCGGACCCCCTCTCCCCCTCCCCTTCCCCGCGGGTCAGCGATTAAAGAAAGGCACCGCCTGGAAGGGCACAGCCTGCCCTTCCAAGCGGCGGCTGTCTTTAACCCCTAGGGGGCTGGATCGCGATATGGCGCCAACATGCGCCGTATCGCGGTCCCCTCCCGGAGCTGGCCGACATCTTGGATGTCGGCCAAGCTTCCGGGATATCCCCCTAATGACTGGCGTCATCGCGCAGAGCGCGATGGCGCCAGTTTTGAAATTAACCCCTTGCTGCCACCTATAGTGGAGATAGGGGGTTCATTGGAACCCCCCATCTCCCGATCCGTGACAGCTAGGGGTTAATGTTTGCTATCATTGGAACGGCCAGAGCGTGGCCTTTCCAATGATACCAAACATGACCATGTAAAATAAAAAAAAAAAAATTTTTTTTTTTTTTTTTTAGATTTATTAGTGCAACAATATTGTTCCCATTTCAATTATAATGTGAACAATGATGCTGCACTAACGAATTTTTCTATGGGGGGCGTTTGCTAAAAAACACGTAATTTTCCCCAAAAAAAGTAATGATTCCTCATTACTAATTTTTTTAACAAGCGCACCCCATAGAAAATATAACCGCAAACGATCGCATTTTAAAATGTGTAAAAAAAACACTTTACACATTGTAAATTATTGAAAATTCTAATATTATTGCATTTTTTGTTATAATATACAGACATGACATAACGTATACATATAAAAATGACATATTATGAATCTGCACAGTCTGCCGGAAAGAACGATATATAATATGTCTGGGTCATATATTAAAATAAGGCTTCAAAACGCGGTTAAACATGATGAGCGAAACCGGTAAAAATTAGCTCAGCACAGAGGTGGGAAAAGGCTCAGCAGCGAAAGGGTTAATTGGTGTACTTGCAATCGTTTATGCACATGCAGCTGTAGCCTGGAAAAAGGTCACTATACCCTCCCTATATTACAAATTACACTTGTGCACCAGTTGCAGATACCACCCCCCCCCCCCACACAAATAGTATTGAATTAGTGCGGTTTGTACCAACCTAAAACAACGGTTGTAATATTGAATCATGAATTTGTGTCATTTTTACCTGTCGTCACCTGTCATTTTTTTCCCTGGAAAGAAATGGAAGAACCAATCCTTTCTGAAATTTAAGGCTCTACTGCCCTATGAGTTTGTGTTTTCCAATTCTTTCTGGGGAAGAATTGATAAAGGATTAGATGGAGATGAAAAGTTGATCTATGTTTTTAATGTATATCCAATAGATTTATTATTTTCCATTCAGTCAATGAATGCGGTGTATATTTATGCTTATACCATATTTTTGCTGTGTGGTAATGTTTCTGTCATATCGTTTATATAATATTCATATACACACATGTACCATATATATTTACACATGTACTTATGTGCTCATTTTTTCATATTGTTCACCATTATGTTTTATGTTGTAGGAGATTTGTTGGTAAATCCTGACGATCACAAATCAACCATACCAATCTCTCAGATTGCTCCTGATCTTGTGCTTGCTGATCTGCCTAGACATATCATGCTGAACAGTGAGGAGTTGGAATTTGAGCAGGCTCCTGAATTTTTATTAGGTGGTTTGCCGTTAATGTATAATTTTTTTATTTTTTAAAAAAAATATATAATAATAAAGTTTATTATTGCAGAAGTCATTTACACATCCCAGTAATTCAGAGAACTGCTTCACATAACTCATGTGCTACATTCTCCATATGCAGCAAGGAACTCTGGGTAAGATATGCAAATGATATTTGCAATTTTTTTGCATCCTGGGTCTGTGAGAAACGTGAGAGTTCTGCAATAATAAGCTTCATTATTTTCTGTGTGAAGACTTTAAATCTCACTTTTTGCCCTCCAACACAAATTAAGAGTATTGATTTGCCCTAAGGGTTAAGCATTAAACTGCAACTGATCACGGTCTATCTCCTGCTGATTAGGGCATAACAAGTATGAAACCGCTGTACAAGAGTGGCTGTGATTTGTTGCAAATCCTGACCTTTGCTAAACCAAAGCCATCTAGTATAGCATGGCACTCGTAAGAGGGTTCTGTGTTAAAACAGACCTAAGATGCAAAAAAGGGAGAAATTACAAACCTCATTTGCATATCTTACCCATAATGACTTTTGCAATAATAATCTTTATTATTTGCTGTGTGGATTTTAATCTCCCTTTTTGCCCTCCACCACAATTTAAATGAATATATATACAAACATATACAGTTAGGTCCATATATATTTGGACACAGGCACATTTTTTTTTCTGGTTTTTACCAAAACCTATTCAAGCTTTAGTTATATAATGGATATGGGCTGAAAGTGCACACTCTCAGGTTTAATTTGAGGGTGTGTACATCCAAATTGGAGGAAGGGTTTAGGAATTACAGCTTTTAAGAGTAGCCTCCCTCCTTTTTCAAGGGACCAAAAGTAATAGATCAATTGAATCTAAAGCTGCTTCATGGCCAGTTGTGGCCTGCCCTTCATTATTTCTTCATTGATTAAGCAGGTAAAAGTTCTGGAGTAGATTCTAAGTGTGGTATTTGCATTTGGAATCTATTGCTGTGAACCTACATCATGTGTTCAAAGGAGCTGTCTATGTAAGTGAAACAGACCATTGTAAAGCTTCAAAAACAAAACAAATCCATCAGAGATAGCAGCAACATTAGGCGTGGGACAAATCAACAGTTTGGTACATTCTGAGGAAAGAAGAATGCACTGGTGAGCTTGGCAACCTAAAAAGGCCTGGGTGTCCACGAAAGACAACAGTGGTGCAGGATCCTCTCTACGGTAAAGAAAACCCCATTCACAACATCCAGACAAGTGCAGGACACTCTCCAGTAGGTAGGCGTATCATTGTCAAAGGCTACAATCAAGAGAAGACTTCACAAGAGCAAATACAGAGTGTTCACCACAAGGTGCAAACCATTCATAAGCCTGAAGAATAGAAAATCCAGATTAGACTTTGCCAAAAAACATCTAAAAAAGCCATACCAATTTTGGAAAAGCATTCTTTGGACGGATGAAACGAAGATAAATCTGTACCAGAATGACAGGAAGAATAAAGTGTGAAGGCTTGGAACAGCTCATGATCCAAAGCACACAACATCATCTGTAAAACATGGTGGAGGCAGTGTGATGGCATGCATGGCTTCCAGTGGCACTGGGTCATTGGTGTTTATTGATGATGTGACGAAGACAGAAGCCGCTGAAAGAATTCAGCAGTGTTTAGAGAGATACTGTTAGCCCAGATTCAGTCAAATGCAGCAAAGTTGATTGGACGGCGCTTCACAGTGCAGATGGACAATGATCCAAAACACACTGCAAAAGCAACCCAGGAGTTTTTGAAGGAAAAGTAGAATATCCTGCAATGACCACGTCAATCACCTGATTTCAACCCGATTGAGCATGCATTTCACTTGCTGAAAGCAAAACTAAAAGGCAGAAAGACCCACAAACAAAGAACTGAATACAGCTGCGGTTAGAGCCTGGCAAAGCATCAGAAAGGAGGAAACCAAGTCTTTGGTGATGTCCATGGGTTCCTGACTTCAGGCAGTCATTGCCAGTAAAGGATTCAACAAAATATTAAAAATGAACATTTTATTTATGATTTATATTCATTTGTCCAATTACATTTGGAGCCCCTGAAAATGGGGGGACTGTGTATAAAAATGGTTGCAGTTCCTAAAATTTGTACTTGATATTTTCAACCCCTTGAATTTAAGCTGAAAGTCTGCACTTCAAGTTAATTTAGATTGTTTCGTTTTAATTTTATTCTGTTGGCATACAGAGCCAAACGTATGAAAATTGTACCTAGGTCCAAATATATATGGAACTAAATGTAATATATATATTTTAATAATTTCTTATGCTAAGGAAAAGTAATGTATTTCTCAAATGCATAGGGTGATCAAAAGGGGAAGGAACAGAGATTTATAATAAAAATTTGAGTAACTGTGTGTGCTGACACATTAGGGGAAGTGTAGTTAAAAAAATATACAAGTCGGTTCTACATGGTAGGTCTAAAGCTTGAATTCTTTAAAGTTTTGTTCCTAAGTTCTAAATATGGGTAGTGGATAGTCTAACATATTTCTTAGCGCAGAACAGGGGGAATACTTTCTCACTTTTTCAAAGTTCGTTTCTTAGAAGTACCCATGCTTATGTTACTTTATGTTTAGGTGACGGAGGATTTGGATCTGTTTACAGAGCGCTCTACAAAGGAAAAGATGTAGCTGTGAAAATTTTCAACAAGCATACATCCCTTCGACTGTTAAGACAGGTCAGGAAAACTTTTCTAATTAATTATATTTTAAGTAGTAACCAAGAACAGTCTGTTTTTGGAGTATATCTCATTGTTTTAACCATTTTTATTTTTTTACAGGAACTTACAGTGCTTAGTCATCTTCATCATCCCAGTTTAGTTTGTTTGTTAGCTGCTGGAGTTCGTCCAAGGATGTTGGTAATGGAACTGGCCCCCAAAGGTTCTCTTGATCGCCTGCTTCTACAAGACAGTTCTAATCTTACCCGAACTCTTCAACACAGGATAGCACTACACGTGGCTGATGGATTGAGGTACAGATAACTATAGGAGGAGATCGATCTTGTAATTCATAAATAAAAATTTAGTGCCTGTGCATATATAAACGAATCACAATATCCGGAAGCAGGTATAAGTAATCTATTCCATTACATATCCCAGAAAGATATTATTTAATGAGATTACATCTTCTTTTCCGAACGTTCTTCATGTGTCAAACATATTTGTTAATTTTATGATTGTTTCAACCATTGTACAGCACAGTATAAATATGTTGGTGCATTATAAATAATTGTAATGAAATTTCTTATTAGTATCAAAGTCGACCTTCTGTTGGTCAGGGAGTCTGAGGCTGTAGTGGTTATTCAGCGAGAGCGTCAATCTAGCCCCGAAATGTCACCAAACAGTGAGTTTCCCCATACGTTGACATTTTGTGGCCATTTGGCTATTCAGAGAGCAGGCAGTTTACCAAATTTTCAGTGAGTTTTCAACAGGTGTTCGGCATGTTTTTTTTGCAGCGGTTCTGGCGGGATTTCACTGAGTTTTCGGTGAGTGCACTTCAGGGACCCTGCGGTGAATGCTGAATTCACCGCAAGGTGGGGAACTTTAATTTCCCGAACTGCAATTTGTCACGGTTCCCAACACGCAGTACTTAACGCCCAACACTCCACAGAACCCAGATGCTACCAACAGAGTAGCCGCGAAGAATCCCTAACTGTCTGGTCCTTAGAATTGGCCAGGTAAACCAGCTAGACAGAAAAGGGTTAAGCAAAAGACAATGTTGTAATACAAAACCAGGTTAGCAACACGGGGGTAGTCAGACGAGCCAGAATCAGGAATACAGAGTATAGAATAGTCAAATGGAATAGCCGGGTCGATATCAGTGCAGTAGCGTAGTACAAGAAAATAGTCTAGGGCAACAGAAGGCAGAATAGTCAGAAAACAAGCAGAGGTGAATAACAGATTAAATCACAATAGAATTCAGGTTCAAGGAGCTCAGGTATGGATAACCACGATCTGGCAACTGCTGAGAGTTAACTGAGGGTTTTTAAAGACCTTCACCAGACCGCGCCCCCACTCAAGCCGCGCCTCATGCAGCCACCTCCCTGCCTGTCTCCATTTAAACCGGGCGTTGGTCAGCGAGCCGCATCAGACATGCTGTCCTCAAGCACACAGGTAAGGCTGGAAGCCCCCAACGTTACACAATTGACAACTTGGAGGTACAAATAGAATATTATCCAGTTAATGACCTGGAAAGAAAAATCAAGGACCTGCCTAAATAAACAACAGTAAAAAAGTGTATGTGTATGTGTATATATATATATATATATATATATATATATAATATATATTCCATTGCCCTGACAGAGAGTGTTAGGTTATCACTCATGCTTGGCTGCTGTGCTTAGCATTAAACACCACAGACACTCTAAAGCAGTGGTTCTCAACCTGTGGACCCTCAGGACCCACAATTGTCCTTGGTCATTAAGTCGCGACCCAAAAATAATTGAATTTCTGTAACATAATTTATTCCACAAAATAACATGTGCAACGTTCTACAATGTATGCACTTTTTAAACAATTTTGTAAACAAACAGGGATTCTTTCCAAAATGGATAGCGCAGTAATCACAGCAGTAGTGAAAACGAAAGTGCTGTTGAGGCAAAAACCCAATAAAATAAACTGTAATTGAAACATGTGAAATTAATTAGAATTTATGGGAAGACTGGGGATGCTTCTTGCTCTGAGTAAGTGTCTTAAAGTCTGGGGTGATGGCAGACAAAGCAACTCTAATTTAAATCACTACTGAATGAATATAAAATTATTATAAAAAGCTTAACAAACTCACCTGCTCCACGCTCCCCCGCCGTCCGTCTCTTCCACTGCGCACATTAATTCTTCACAGCAGCGGCAGCCTGCCCTCCCTGAGCCTACTCAATTTCCGTAGCTGAACGCTCCGCTAATTCCGCAAGTTCAAGCTGGCCAAGAGATTGAGAAGTCTGCAGCTCGCATCTGGCACTGCCTTCTTCCTGAACCTACGCTCTTCAGTGCCTCAGAGAAGCACTGAAAGCAATGGAATAGCTTGGACCAATGGGAAAGCACCATTGGTCCAAGCCATTCAAAAAACACCTCTTTGGGAGGCTGGCCTCCCATGCATTGATTGACGCAAGACAGCCATGTGACTGTCTTCATCTCAGAACAGTCAATGGGCGTGGGGCTGTGCTCGGGGTGTGGCTTCAGTGTGACGGTTCACTGTGGTGGCACCTCTTCCCTGCAGGTGGAGGGGACAGTGCGCAGCTGGCACTCGGTTGCCTGGAGTGGACGACGGAGACACTGAGAGCAGCCCGATCCTGGAGAGCACTGAACCTGAACCTATGTAACCTGTGTATATCTGGCTCTGATACCGCACGACCCTAGTATGCAGGGAGGCGGGGATCAGGAGCAGTTTGTGATTCTGCTTTCTGCAAGGATTATCACATCAGGAGGAAGGCAGGAAAGGAGAATTGAGAGATGTATATATTAAAAGTGAGAGTGATATAGGGAGAAAGGAGAGAGATGAGGAGAAATGGAGAGGAAGAGCTAGATATAAGGACAGATGGAAAAAATACAGAGAAGGACACACAGATATAGATAGACAGACAGAATAACAGATATTCAGAAAGAAAGATGCATAAATAGGTAAGGACAGAGTAACGAAAGGACAGACAAACAGGGAAAAACACAATCAAATATACATAGGAAGCCACCCCCTTACACAACAGCCTTTTGCTTCACTGAGATGTACACAGTGGCTCTTGGTGTTGACAGCCAGTAGTAGAATGCTCTGGACACATGTCATTCCCTGTTGGGAGTACAGAGCTGCTGCCAGTTACTGTGTCCCACCCCACACCTTACAGATTCCCCCCCCCCCACCTTGCCATCACATAGTATCTTACATGATGCAGCAGGCTCGTGGTGGCTGGATCTGTAGCTGAGGGGCGGGGCAATCTTTGTTTCCCTCACTAGCAACTGTGCGCTGGAACTTCCTTCAAGCAGGGAAGTTCCAGCACGTGGTTGCTGGTGAGGGAGGCAGAGGTAGCCGTGCCGCCTGAGACCCGCTGTTGCAGGGAAGATGCATCAGCAAGTCCCAGACATTCGAGAGGCCTGGGGGCACTCGCGACCCACTACTTGGAGAAACACTGCTCTAAAGGCTACATCATTTTCAGTATTTTTTGTATCTCATTGACGTGGTAATTCTACTAGACTACTGTGGGCATCATTACAGTCACCGCGATAAAACGGGAACGCAAAAGATGAAAACCTGCACCTGCGTCCCCGTTCTAGCACGATATTATGATGCAGGCGCTAAAAAACCTGACTGCATCGTTATCGGGCGCTAAGCCCTGGGATGTGCGCAGCAGCGCTAAGTGTCGCCGTGAGCATCCGCTCAGTGGAGTCCATAGGACTCCATCGAGGCAGACGGCGCCGGTCACATGACCTGCCGGATCTCACCTCGTGAGATCCGGCAGGTCAGTGTAGTGATCTGCAGAGGGAGACTATGGGACTTTTTTCCCCAGTCTCTCCCTGCTCCCGGCGGAGAGAGGAGGCGGGGGATAGGAGGTGACTATCTGACCAATTTTGGGGGGGGGGGGTTTGCTGGTGCTGACGGATTCTGCAGCACCGGAATCCGTTAGTACCAGGTCCTGGCTGTGGTTGACTTTTCAGTAACCGCAGCCGGACGGTAATTGGCATTAGTATATTGTAATACTAACGCTAATTAACACTTTGCGCTCCCCATGTTAAGTATAGGGAGCGCAAAAGTACAGTAACCTCGCGCTGAAAAGTGCAAGATACCAATCGCTAATAGCATTAGCGTTTGGATTGAAATATGGTGGGGCCACCAATGTGCTACCGTTAACGCTCACTCAGGTGAGCGCTAACGTTAGTGTGAAGACTGTAATGGTGCCCTGTTTCTTTTGCATACTGGAACAAAAAAGTGAATAGATTTTTTGGAGATGGGGCTTTGTTTTATTTCTTTTTCTGCTTTCTTCCAAAGGTATCTTCATTCATCAATGATCATTTACAGGGATTTGAAGCCCCACAATGTCCTACTATATACTTTGTATCCTAATTCTGCAGTCATTGCTAAGATTGCAGACTATGGTATTGCTCAATATTGTTGTCGTATGGGCATAAAGACATCAGAGGGCACACCCGGTAAGAAATGTAGTTTTCAAGAAAAAGATTGGCTGTGAAAAAATTATATAAATGGAAATGATACTGAACGAGAAAAATAATGAGCTACTGTTTTAACTAGAAAAACAGAAATTGGCTTCATAAATGTTTCATAGCAAACCAATGTTATTAATTTTGAATTTCCTTTTAAATACGTATATGGAAAGAAGACCAATGCTTATTTTTTTGACAATCCTTGAAAACTGCTTTCCAAAATGTGACAAAAAAGCAGTATATACTTTTCTTTTAATCAGGTTTCAACAATGCCACTTGCATATACCCAGGACCAGGGCTTTTTTTTCCAGGAAGTACTCGCCGGTACTCAGTACCGGCACCTCACCACCAGCCCGAACTAACAGGAAAGAGCATGATGCTCCTCCCTCCTCCTGCAGTGGCAGACAGAGAATCGGAAGCGCTCGGCAGCTCATATTGCTCCTGAACGCTTCCGATTGTCAGGAGTGTATGTAGGGACCGATAACCCCCCTCTTCTCCCAGTAAGTGACAAGGGAGGGCTGGTTAAATAAAATCTCCCCTCTGTTTCTTCAGTGCCCCAACCCTGGCAGATGTGTGTAAACATGCCACACCCCCCTCTCTCTGCAGCCGCTGAAAGTTTGAACAGCATGGGGAGGGGGGGATGCAGCATATTTACACACATCTGCCAGAGCTGCGGATTGTCAGGCAAGCGGTGTGATCAGAGGAGCTGACACTGTAAGGCGGTACAGGTCGCCGTCTAAAAGTGCAAGACCAGGAGGGGTGCAAAAAAAAATTTGCATCCTTGGTCACTTGCCTTGACATGGATCCAAATTTTTCAACTATCTGCCTGGCACTGTGTCCCTGCTGCTCCTCCTCTAAGATGCAGCCGGTGCCCAGCGAGCTGCATTGTATCGGCCAGGTCAGAGAGCAGACTCCCCCACGGTGCTGGATCCGGAAGCCTGCGCTCTCTCTCCTCCTGGTCCCTTCCTCCTTGTTGGTGTCTGTCCCCCTCTGATGATGCCAAGAGCAGGGCGTGCCAAAAGAAGTCTACACTGCCGCCTCACCCCCAGCCTCCCCAGCAGTTCCAGACAGTGTGCGGTGCACCCTGGAAGGTGAGAAGGTGGAAATTTAAGTCCTGGCTGCATTGCTCTGCAGGGACTCAGTGACAGGAATGCCTCAGAACAAAGGAAAAAAACTGTTGCTGCTTCCAAATACACTTCAAAACAGCATTTAAAAATATCAGCTCTGGCAACACAGGTATGTTAACCGGGTCCTGCTGTTACCACCATGTGGGGCATTCTAAAGGTCAAACACCCTCTCATTGGTGTCCCCCAATATTATACAACCAGTACTTGGTGGATAGTGGAGCTCATACACACTGCGCATTACTGTGCGTTTCATTGCCGTGGTGCTCACAAATGCTTGGGGATTATCCACTATCCATTATGCCAGCGTTGCAAAAAAAAAGAACAGAAAACCGCTAACTGCACTGCAATACAGACTTTTCTTGCAGCAGAGGCACTTGGTGGATAACTCCCATAGGGTTACAATAGTTGTTGTTCATTTAAAGGAACACAGTATTAAAAAATATGGTTCCCTTTTATAGTGTCTTCCTTTAAGTGAGCTACGATATTGTTTATTAGGACATGAAAATAGTCATAATCAGTTTTTCCCCCGGACGTGAGAGTACCCCCACCTATTTTTCCAGAAAACAAAAGCCCTGCCCAGGACATACTTGAAAACTAGAGAAATCTCAATGTATTTTTCCTAGTAAAATATGTTGCAAATAAATAAATACCAGTGCACAAACAGGAGATGGTGACAGGGGAAGTGTCCCAGTGACCGTTTTTAACCACTTCGCTGCGGAGGAGCGATCGGATTGCAGCCAGCGATCGGCGGGATTCCGGCCGATCGCTGTGCCCCCCGGTGCAGGCTGACATCCTTGATGTCAGCCCAGCACTCCGGGACCGCCGTGGGCACAATAGATGTCATCGCGGCGGCGCAATCACATCTATTTTTCGGACCTCTCTCCCTCCCGATCGCCGGGGACCAGAGTTTAAAGTCAGGCACCGAACTCATTCTGACTGTTTTATACCCATTATTTTTAGATGACAGCCTAGGTCCTATTAAACTAACCCCCCCCCCCCCCAGACAAAAAATGTTTTTTAAAAAAATATTTTTATTTTTTTTATAGCTTTTTTTTTTTTTTTTTACACCAAACCTAGTCATGCTTGGTATCATTGGAAAGGCCATGACCCTCTAGTTGCCACGGATCGAGAGATAAAGGGATCCAAAGGATCCCCCTATCTCCCCTTGGCAGCTAGGGGGTTAACTGGCCCACTGATATCCTCACACATATTGTGGAGATGTCAGTGGGTGGGGTGGGGGGGACCAGGAGGCCTGGGTGACATCCAAGATGTCAGCCACCTCCATGTTTAAATCGCGACTCTGCGCCGATTTGCTCCGAGTCGCAATCCGGGAAGCGAAACTGTTAACATTATACACAGCTGAAAAGGGGAGACTCTCCCCTTTCCAGCGTGGTAAAAAATAAGTTTCTAGCTGCCATGGTTGGAGAGATAGAGGGCTCCAAAGGAGGGGGGGGCACCTGCCGATGACGTCACCACGCAGCGTGCTCACCAGCCCCTCTAAAGCAGAGGGGCAGGCTTCCTCCCTGCCAGATCTCCGTTGGATCCAGCAGGGAGGTAAGTATTCGGAAGGGAGGGAGGTTAGGAGCCGCTGACGTACTATGTCAGGGTTATTCAGAGAGCGTGAAAAGCAGGAGAATAACTGGAGAATGAAAAATTCTAGGTCAAAATAGCCAATTTGGAAAGTGAGATGAAAGGGAGAATGTTTCTGGTTTGGCTATTTTGACCTAGAATTTTTCATTCTCCAGTCATTCTCCTGCTTTTCACGCTCTCTGAATAACCCTGTGTATGTCTGCGGGTCTAAGGGAGACCCGTGGGCAGGACGTACATAGTACGTCAGCGGTCCTTAAGGGGTTAATATCCTGCATCCAAAGCAGACTCTCCAACCTCCGAAGCTGCAACCTGTGCTTCTCAGTCTCTGTGTCTCTCAGCTCTTCCGGTGCCCATTCTAATCTTTCCCCTGTGTGGGAATCCTTCTCATCTGGTACCCTCCCTCAAGCAGGAGCTATTTAATCCCTTAATTGCAGGGACACCTGCAGCAAAACAAAAACTCCTTCCCTCCTCGGGGTTAATGCCTACAACTTCAACAATATACAGGGGAATACACAGTGCCATCCATGCACTAGGTCACAATATCTGCAGGGGTGCCTGCACACCCACCCCCATACTCCTAAACACATGTACCTAACTACCCCCATACACCTAAAAACGCACACCCCTAACTACTCCCATACACCCCTAAATTAACATATAGCTTAAAAATCTATAACAATTGCCCTCTCTCCTGCTTACCTTTTTTCTAGGAAGGGGCTGCAACCCTGGTGGTCTAGAGGTGGGGGCGTGCAAAATATCTTCCACGCTGGATTTCACTGCTGCTGAATCTGAGTGCAGACGCTCACTGATAATGTGTCAGCTGAGCACTGGAGTTTTGACATGTCAGTGAGTGCTGGAGTCCGGCGTGGCACATGCTTTGTGCTGGAGCACAGATTGCATTGCATGCCCCCAGCCACTAAGACCACCATGGATTGCAATTACTTTGAAGGAGCCCGTCGGCTGTATAAGAGATACAGCCAGCCAACCGGCCGTAAAGGCCAATGAGCAAACGACCGATACCCCAGATGGCCAGCCATGGCCTGGCTCCAAACGAGAACAGTGCGCTATTCCCCTATTCTTGTCTCGAGCCAGTGTTCTTGACTTTTTCTCATTTCAAACTGGTATTTTTCTCGGAGCCTGGTTGTAAATGTATTGTTTATTGTACTCTTTATCTACTTATTTGTAGGTTTTCGAGCCCCTGAGGTTGCAAGGGGAAATGTAATTTACAACCAGCAAGCTGATGTTTATTCCTTTGGTTTGTTGCTGTATGACATTCTCACAGCTGGAGCTCGAATGATTGAAGGTTTGAAGTTTCCTAATGAATTTGATGAGGTGGCTATCCAAGGAAAATTACCAGGTAACACGGCTACCTTCAAACTACAGGGCAAGATGTAATGTGGGGAGAAGTGGAACTGTGTACATTCTTCTGGTATTTAAAAAATACCTTAATAAAGTCAGTCTCATAAAAGAAACATTTAGCTACTTAAATTATTGTCTGAGTTGAAGTAGCAAGCAGCCAGAAAGGGTGGATTTGATCCTTATCTCCGTGGCTCATAGCATGGGTGGGAATTTCTGTTACTCTGTATGGTGTTGAGAAGAATGAACGGGATTTAGATCATTGTCAGCAAACGGATGGAAAACACCTGGTATACAGCTAACAAAAAGGGGGACAAGTCACTGTTTGGAAATTGATTTAAAAAAATCTAAAGAGAATAATTATTCATGGTCCGTAGCAGTATTTAGTAAATTGACAGTGTGCGGTTTCTGGTGTATATGACTATACGATCCAGCACAAACAAAAGTCAAGAGTATATACTGTATAAAACCCATAAATGGACCATTGCGTAATACAGTATAACAATAGTATGTGTACTAGTTCCCTTTAGAAATACACTCACAAGATGGCAAAAATGCCAGCGCTTATCATAAAAGATGTTACCCCCTCCTTTGTATATTCTGGCGCGTATGCTGTTGCTGTATCCAGTCCATGTAAGCGGCAGCAGCAATGGAACGGGCAATAAAGACAGGAGCGACTGAATCCGCAACAGGACTTCATGCTTAAACCAGGGGATTTATTCAATAATACATACACCTATAAACTATTCAATGCGTTTCGTTGGTCATGACTAACTTCATCGGGGATTAAGAACATAAATGTAACCCCTCCATTTAAATAGTCTCTCTGTTTTCATCCTCCTTCAAATCTTAAATCTTCCACCGGTGAAACAAACTTCTGGTCCTCTACCATCTTGGAATGAGGTGGCAATCGCTTCTAGTCGGTCAGGACGAATGATCCTTGCGGATCCCAGCTTTCAAAATCCTTAATGCCCACAACTGTTAATTCCGATCCTCCACCATCTAAAATGAGGTAAAGATTACAGTTGGCCAATCAAAGCAGTAATCCTCACGGGTGCCATCTAGAAAAGTCCTAAATATCCACAGTTCTGAATAAACACACACTACTGCGGATATCATGGAGGTTAGCGCTGCGTTCCGGGTTGAGGTGCTGAGATGGCACCTTCCCTGGAATACAACGATAATATGGAGACGGTAAGCGAAAATCTGTAGGTGCAGAATTTCCTGCTTACCATCTCAGTGTTAACGTCAACTAGGGAATATAACCCATACAGTTTTATTATGTTTATATTAATGACATGCCCTACATCATGTGTAGCTTATAGCCCTTATCTAGTTAGAATTTAAAGGGCATTTATTTATCAAACAAACTAGTTTGCATTTTGTTCAGTGACTTTAAATGAGCTGTGATTCTAAATTATTTTGCCTGCTTTCTAGATCCAGTGAAAGAATATAATTGTGCTGCATGGCCAGAAGTTGAAGTACTAATTAAAAAATGTTTGAAAGAAAACCCACAAGAGCGTCCGAACTCTGCCCAGGTACTCTTTTAATTTCTATTCAGGAATCACTAAATTGTAATACTCAAATGTATTTTTCCTGTAGTGCCCCTTTTTTTGTGTTGATGACATTTCTCTTCCTCTACCTTCGGTCTTGCCAGATCACTTTTTAAACTGTCTGATCAGTTGAGGTGGACAGAAGCAGACGCTCTCATTTTTGAGTAGCCGGCACGTACACTGATTTACCAAAAGCAGCCTGGAATAGAAAAAAATCTAGTTTAACCACCCTAAGGCTCGGGTCAGACGAGCGCACTGATTACGTCCGTTATAGCATATAATTATGACCAATGGAGCTCCACACATACAGTACGTCCACACGGAACTGTGGACGCATAACAGACGTGGCAAACGGACGCAGGTTAGGAAAGAATGTAAATCCGCAAGAATGGACAGAGTGTGCTGCGTCCGCAATATGTGAGCGTTTGGTTAAGTGACATTAACACATGCCCCCCATATTACATTCCAGATACTAAAAGGGATAAACAAAACTGTTAACACACCGGTGATTACACTCCCTTCCGCAAACTTACTGTACTTTGTGCTCCCTATACCTAACATGGGGAGTGCAATAAGTAGTGTTAGGATTACAAAATGTGGTAGAAAAAGTAAAAAAAATTACCCGGCTGCCTCATACAAACAAACATACAAATTGTGTTAAGTTTGTTGTTTATTATAGAGATGCATTGCTCCTAACCAACCTATTTTGGACTCCTTATGCATAATATTCACCACATATCTTCCATAGAATTGTTGGAAAGTGTGCCCTTCACTTTTTTTTCAAAAGGTTGAGAACCAACCTTGGAGATTCAAGAAAAAAACCATATTTGTCACAGGTACTCGAAGGCTGGGGTCAGACGAGCGCAGTTAACATATCAGTGTTGCCGCACATTTGTACGTCCGTGGCAGCATAGCATTCTGACCAATGGAGCCCCACACACGACGTACGTCCGCACGGAAGTGCGAATGCATGACGGACGCGGCAAACAGACGCAGGTTAGGCAAGAACGTAAAACCGCTAGAACGGACATGCGGAGTGCGCCATGTCCACATAGCTTTGTGTGTGAGTGATGGAACGAAGTCAGACGGACTGCATTTTTGACGTCCAGCATTTTGACGGACAAAATGTTTTTCATTTTAATTTATTTTCCCTTCTACATCAGTCAAAAAAACATCAGTCACAAAAACGGACCGTGTGGCCACTACCTTGTCAGTCAGAAAGTAAGTCTGTTGTGCACGGACGCACAGTCTGCACAGAATGCGCTCGTCTGACCCTAGCCTAAATGGCACCTATATTTAAGTAGTATAAAGTGACAAATGACAGCCTAGATGCAGGGTGGTGTGTCAGGAAAGATCCTCCAAACGTCATGATATATAAATTACACACAAAGTTCAAATTCCCACGGTGCAAATGTCAACCAAAAAATTCATGCAAAACAAGAATAGACCATATCCACTTCCATAATCTACAAGGAATAAATGCTACAGCGTAAATGTTTTCCAGGGTTTCTATAGTTCATTGATAGGAATTTTCTATTGAGCCCAAAACCATGATGTTGGTATGTATTAATGGTAACGTATTAAGACATATTGGGCTGTATCACCCATAAAAGGTGATAGTGCTCTGCACAAATCGCTAATTGGTTAAAAACAACAGCAAATCGGTATTAGCGCTTTTTAGTGCTTGCTTATTGTACTTTGCGCTCCCTATACTTAACATGGGGAGTGCAAAGTGCAAGCACTCAGTGATTAGCATTAGGATCGCAAGGTCCTAACTAAAAAAAGTTAACACCAGCTCTGAACTGGTGCTTACAGAGCCCCGACGGTGTCATGCAGAAAACGTTTTTTTAAGGCGTGCGCTTGAGAAGCAACATTCAGCAATGGCAGGTGAAAATGACATGAACGGCAAAATACGCTATTCTAAGACTTTGGCCATCGTGTGGAAGTTGGTATCCCACTCAGAAAGAAGTGTTTTAGTAATAAGTACAATAAAATACAGGATAATTGGTTTTGTGTGCTTTGTAACATGCATTTATAAAAATAAAAAAAAGACCTACAGGACAAGAAGGTCTAACGTGAAACTCCGTAGAATTGGCAGGAGAAGTGAAAATCCTAGGTCAAAAGCAGCCAAACCAGAAAAATTCTCCCATTTATCTCACTTTCCAAATCGGCTATTGGGTTCTCTTCTCCTGCCAATTCTCCTGAGTTTCACCTTTTAGTGAATAGACCGGATTGACTTGCCACCAATCAGTTACTGGGAAACTTCAGCTGTTCAGAGAAGCAAAAATCAACAATGGCAGGCAAACAAAGTTGATGTGAACAATGGTGCTTACTTTACTCATTTTATGAAAGAAAAACAAAGTATATTCTGCATTCATTGTTGTTTTACCGTTGTTTGCAACACAAGGGAATATACAATTTTAAGGTGGTTATCTTCATTCAGCTTGGATAGAAACAAAGGCAAAAACAATGCTGCACGACCTCAACAGAAACACCAGTGCCAGCTACAGAGATATAAAAGCTATATACATTTTCAGGAGAAAAAAGGTGTAATCTGCGCTTGTTTCTATCAGGAGGTTTTAGTTTGTTTAATGGCCATGAAACGTATGCTCACTCGCCCCATCAAGGCACCTCTTTGTAGAGTGAGTACCTAACCAATGTACCAAAAGCCGCTCTACTGAGCAGCTCCATGCCCCTCCTGCTGCTTTTCAGCTAAGGAGAGGCAGAAAGATGGTGGGTTTTATTTATACACGCACCAAACCCTTCCCATTTGGGGTTGAAAACAAAAACATGGAAAAAGGAACAGCAGCAAAAAGACTAACTGGTGTTACAAGCATAATATACATACATACAGAAAAAATGGCGTCGCGCCCATACTCACCAGAGGGGCTGTAACAGCCCAGTTCATGTATAAAACCTAACAAGAGAAAAAAGGTGTCATCTGCGCTCGTTTCTATCAGGAGGTTTTAGTTTGTTTCAATGTATATACATTTTCCACAAACTACAGTGGAAAAACCCATGGTAACCCCATTGTTAACTTGGGCACAAACGATGATGAAAACAAAATGTGAAAAGCATTGAGGACTAGGGTGGCTGTTCCCTAAACAGAGTATTCACCATAGTTGATCCATCATAGTTTGCTAAAGTCATACGATTTATTTCAAGTGTTACCCTTTAATCATCTTATGTTTCCCTAAATACTTTGTATATCAGAATGGTGTGAATGCTAACACTGATTGCCACATGAAACCGTGCCAAACTAAGGGACCTGATTCGGAGAGGCTCTGTACTTTAGAACTCCATTTTAAAAAATTAAAAATAAATATTTTTTTGGGTCATATAATAAATTAGGAATTCATTATATGCGTTTAAACATGAGGAGTATAACGTGGTCAAAATGAGCTCCGCACACAGAGGTGAAATGACTCCCACAGTGAAGTGGTTAAAAAGCAAAAATCTGTTAATATGGGGTATTTAAAAACTCAGGCCAAAATTCCAAAACTTTTTAGCTGAGGTCTTTTTTGGCGGTTGTAGATTTTGGGGGTCAAAGTTCGACAAGGTGTGTGTTTTTTGTTTTTTTTTTCTATCATAGTTCATAAAAAAATGTTATAGTTAATTAAACGATATGATGTAAATAATGGTATCTTTAGAAAGTCCATTTAATGGCGACAAAAACTATATTTAATGTGTAGGTTCCACAAACATGTAAGAGGAAAATTAGAGCTAAACCCAAACAGCGCAGAAATGTAAAAACAGCAGTGGGTACTTTCGGACAGACAATGGTAAAATCGCCTGGTCCCTATGGGGTTAATGGTAGGTTTATGTTAACAGTGATAGACCGAACAACAACAAAAAAAATCCAGAAAAAACATTTCAAAAAAGTTCTAAATTGATCTGCATTTTAATGAGTGAAATAAGTATTTGATTCCTTCGCAAAACATTAATACTTGGTGGCAAAATCCTTGTTGACAGTCAGAGGTCAGACATTTCGTGTAGTTGGCCACCAAGTTTGCACATATCTCAGGAGGGATTTTGTCCAACTCCTCTTTGCAGATCCTCTCCAAGTCATTAAAGTTTAGGGTATGACGTTTGGCAACTCGAACCTTCAGCTCCCTCTGTAGCTTTTCTATACGATTAAGATCTCGAGACTGACTAGGCCGCTTCAAGACCTTAATGTGCTTCTTCTTGAGCCACTCCTTTGTTGCCTCGGCCACCTGTTTTAGGTCATTGTCATGCTGGAATACCCATCCACAACCCATTTTCAATGCCCTGACTGAGGCAAGGAGTGTCTCACACAAGAGTTTGATGGCACATGGCCCGTCCATCGTCCCTTTGATGCGGTGAAGTAGTCCTGTCCCTTAGCAGAAAAACACCCCCAAAGCATAAGGTTTCCACCTCCATGTTTGACTGTGGGAATAGTGTTCTTGGGTTCATAGGCAGCATTCCTCCTCCTCCAAACAAGGCGAGTAGAGTTGATGCCAAAGAGCTCGATTTTGGTCTCCCCTGACCACAACACTTTCACCCAGTTCTACTCTGAATCATTCAGATGTTCACTGGCAAACTTCAGACAGGCCTGTACATGTGCTTTCTTGAGCAGGGGGACCTTTCAGTCCTTTACGGCATACTGTGTTACCAATTGTTTTCTTGGTGACTATGGTCCCAGCTGCCTTGACATTGACCAGATCCTCCCGTGTAGTTCTGGGCTGATTCTTCACTGTTCTCATGATCAGTGAAACTCCACGAAGTGAGATCTTGCATGGAACCCCAGACCGAGGAAGATTGACCATTATTTTGTGTTTCTTTGCGAATAATCGCACGAACTGTTGTCACCTTTTCACCAAGCTGCTTAACGATGATCTTGTAGCCCATTTCAGCCTTGTGTAGGTCTACAATCCTGTCCGTTACATCCTTGGACAGCTCTTTGGTCTTGGCCATGGCAGAGAGTTTGGAATCTGATTGCTTCTGTGAAAGGTGTCTTTTGTACAGGTAACAAGCTGAGATTAAGAGCACTACCTTTGAGAGCGTGCTCCTACTCTCTGCTCGTTGCCTGTATAAAAGACACATGGGAGCCAGAAATCTTACTGATTGATAGGGTACTTATTTCACTCATTAAAATGCAAATAATTTTTTCTGGATTTTTTTTGTTAGGTCTCACTGTAAGGCTAGAGTCAGACGAACGCATTTTTCGCGTCGTCCATGAAAAAGTGCTTTCGAACAAATGGATGTATTTTTCCACGGAATACGCGATAGCGGTCATACGATGCGTATTTTCGTCCATGATTTTGTACGGATCATCAATAAAAACCCTTTTTGCGTCTGGACGTTATGTTGGCCGGACATTAGCAGCATCTGACATCTCCTAATCACGCACACACGCCGCTATGTGGACGCAGCGCACTCTGTATGTCAGTACTAGCGGTTTGAGGTTCTCGAAAAAATGCATTCGTTTGCCGCTTGCGTTGCCCGGCCGAACTTTTGTGTGGCCATACTTCGTATATTGCCCGTCACTGGCCATCATTTGCTGCTACTACGGTCGTGATAAAGTGCGGCTGCACGTGCGTTCACACTGCATTCATCTGACCCCAGCCTTAGAGTTAACCTACCACTAAAATTATAGACTGATTATTTCTTTGTCAGTGGACAAATGTACAAAACCGGCAGGGGATCAAATAATTTTTTCCCTCACTATAGTTAACATATAGATTTTTTTTTTAAATACTTAGGTCGGGCCATGTCATTAAATATCAGTCAAGCTGTGGACACAACAATCTGAATTAGCCACTGTGATGGAAAATAGTGGCTTGTGAGAACAAGAGAGCTCACAAGTTTACAGGTCATCTCTTCCACCATTGGAACCAGTCCACGTGTATAGAAAAGCTTGTCATGATGCCACTTCAGTCGTGTCTTTATGGAGGTGCTCCCTGCTTGGCGATGTGTAATCAAGCACATGAAGTCATGTCTTTTAAATGTTTGTCCTTGGTTTTTTTAATTTTAATTATGGCATTCCTACAGGAGTATAGCTACTTTATTACATATTGCTGTCAAAGACACAACAGACAGACTGTCTAGAAGCATGAATGTCTTAAACATTTTTAATTATGTTCTTAAATATTTGCACTTCTCTTTCATTTTAAATAATCTTCCATTATTTACTGGTGGCACATTTTTTCCTTCTTTTAAGCTTTAACTCTGGACAGGCTGTAATGCAAGTTAATACATTGCGGCCTGCTGTAACTTTTGCCAGGCAGCAAATCCTATTCTCCAACAGTGGGTCACTAACAATGGTTTAACTATAGTTTCCATAGAATATCTTCTCAAGCACCTTTTTATATTATAAATGTGTTAATCTAATTGTTTGAAAAGGTTTTTGTGAATTATTCTGTTAACATATTGTAGGGGGAATATATGTGCGTTAATGTGTTATTGGCCCTCTATAGGGATGCTATCATGCTAACTTTTTCTCTGTCAGTATCTTGATAACCACAGAGTCACTGACCTAGATTCATTAAGTATTGGTGTGCCATTATCCATTAAGGCAGTTGCCTTAAACCAGGTGTCGGCATCCTTGGCCCACCAGATGTTTTGGAAATAAATCACCCATGATCCTCATGCACGGATTAGGTTGTTTGAGCATCATGGGAACATCTGGAGGGCCAAAGTTGCAGACCCCGGCATTAAACATTATTATATTCAATAACTTTGTGATGTACATTGGAATCTTTAACTTTTATTAGAAACAGATGTGTTTTAAGAATATTCCATTAATATGATTTCTCTCACTACCTAGAAATGTGTAGTGTAACTTCCTATTTACTTTACACTAATGCTATCATTTACCTGCATTATGTTTCACAGGTTTATGGCATCTTGAACTCAGCAGAACTCCTCTGTTTGATGAGAAATCTTGTCATTCCTAGCACTCTGACAGTTGAATGCATGGCAGCTGCTGTACCTTGCCTAAAGAAACATACCGTCTGGGTCGGGAGTGGCAACGCTGAGAAAGGGCAGATATCACGTATCAACTTAATCCAAGGAGGACATACATGTGAGGTAACGATGATATTGGTGTTTGTGTTCTGAAAACCCCATCAATCCTAGATGTACATGAAGAACTGTCAGTAAGAACATTAGGTGCCTAATAAATCAACATATCTGCTTAATAATACATGATTGATAAGGAAAATTAACAAAGCCTTATCACAACATGTGTAACTTTGCTGTCAGCATTTGCCATGCTGTTATTTTCTTAAGGAGAGCTGTTTAGGTTAAATAAATCCTTTATTTTTAGGGTTATTGATATGCGGGTCAGCAGTATTCACATCCTTTAGAATATGTATTCATTAAGTCATAGGTACCATGGTGTGATTGATTGTTCATTGCTTTAGAACGCTTTATGCTTTCACAAATGGAAACCTCTGAAGGAATGTATCTCAGAATATGTATGCTTGTCTGCATACCTAGAACACACCATACAAGGCTGCTCTGTTATTATTATTATTATTATTATTTATTTATAAAGCGCCAGCATATTCCGCAGCGCTGTACAATAAGCACAGTACAGACAGGGTTACAATACATTGAACAACATTTGACAAACAGTACAGGAGGAGATGAGGGCCCTATTCCCGTAGGAACTCACAATCTAGGAGGGTTGGGGTTGGAAACAGGAGGAGAGGACTGTAAGGTGAGAGTGATTGATGGTTACGTCAGTGAGTTGGGTGGTAGGCTTCCCTAAATAGGAATGTTTTCAGGGAGCGTTTGAAGGAAGAGAAGTTAGGGGAAAGTCTGACAGATGTTAACCATCTTCACATTCCCTCTGCTCCTATCTGTTTCACCTACCCCAGTCCCTTAGATTGTAAGCTCATGGGATGTCTGACTGAGCACTTGGTTACGTGCTGTACTACCTGGACAGTTATCCTACGGGCAGGGTCATCTTTGCAACATGTATCGTGTACGTCTCTTGTTAGTGCTCCCCTATTGTAAAGCTCTACGGAATATGTTGGCGCTGTATAAATGCCTGTATAATAATAATATGGAAGACCATGATATCGCTTGGCATAACTTCTCTAAATGATAAAATGGACCTTTCACGGTTTATGGCAGTACAACAATCTGCATTCTGGAATATTGTCGTAGGAATCCTCCTTGTACTATAAGCTACTGAAGGAATCTATTGATTGTGTGGGGACTTATACGGTATGCAAAAGGCATCAACATCACTCAACGAGTATATGAACATTTCTATAGAGACTATACATTAGCTTTAAAAACCAGCTCAATCTCTGCTTAAATTTGCCTTGAAATTTGGTTTATATCAGAGACACACATTAGGCTGTGATGGTGGCAATGTTCCTGTATGAGGTTAGTATTAGTTTAACACACAGGAAAAAATGTAATGATATCTTTGCAAATATATTAGTTATTCATCTTAATATTTCATTTACCAGCTGCCACTGATTTCATTCTGTTTGTAGGATTTTTCAGACAGCCGAATCTTGTGCCTTACACTTGTAACTTTACTTGGACGGAAGGAGCACTGGATTTTGGTTGGAACACAGTCTGGTGAAATAATGGCTGCCAATACTGAAGAGCTGAATAAGAAGCATTGCATGCAGAAAATGATGGACTCTGTCATTTGCTTACTACATACTCATTTTCTAAGGCAAAGGTATTAGTGTTTATTTAAGAATGTAATATCAAACCAAACCAAAACCGGAGAAATGAAACGGTGCTCCATAATGATTGTCCCTCAAGTGAATAAAATGTATCAATCCGTTGTGAAAATAAACAGGATTCATATAAGAACATAATCACCATTGACACCTCCAAATCCTTGCATCTGCCCAAAATTATAGGAAGGTAGTGAGGGAAAATGAATTTCTATGGGTGAAACATGCTTTGGGTGTTTTCTTTGTCTTAAGAAGACGTTATACCAGTTCCTTGTATTTAGGGGAATCCGGTCTCCAGAAAAACTAGGGTAAAGGGAAAGGATATATGTATATTCCCTGTAAGTGAATTTATCTCATAAGATCCGTCACTAGGTTAGGCAATTTAGGAACTGTCGTTTTGGAGTGCATGTTGTGGCAGGCTTATGCAACTTATGGTCCTATTTTGTAACCAAATCTGCATTTATTTCTTAGGGGATTCTTAAAATCTTTAAGACTATCAGGGTTATTCAGAGAGCGTGAAAAGCAGGAGAATGACTGGAAAATGAAAAATTATATGTCAAAATAGCCAAACCAGAAAAATTCTCCCTTTCATCTCCCTTTCCAAATCGGCTATTTTGACCCAGAATTTTTCATTCTCCAGTCATTCTCTAGTCATTCTCCTGCTTTTCACACTCTCTGAATAACCCTGTGTATAATAGTGGAGTGCTCTGAATATTCTATATTTTGCCTGTTTTTCTCATTGGTCTCTCATAAGCACCTTTCTAATTTAATGGGTGTTCCAGATAAGTGGCCGCCATTCTGGTTTTGTACATTTCATGGAGAGGACTGGCCAACCTCTTTGGTATTTGCACCCTTCCCTGTCACAAGTGCTTTATCACAGGATCTATTCAACCTCGATCTTGCGGGAACCCATTGGGGATGCTTAATCCATGTAAGGTCATAGACCTCAGAAGAGCAGTCATTAGGATAGGAAGGATAGGACCTGCCACGGTGGTGTATATTGATGTCGTGGAAGGCTTATGCAATTTACCATGAGTGGGGCTTTTGGTCATTCGGCCATGGGCTGCGTGGAAGGTTTGCAGGCTGGAACGCTGAGGCTCCTGCTCTAAACCAATGCATGTGCAGAAGGGTGTTCCAGTTCTCCTGCTTTTTGGCCTTTTACTACATTTCCTGCAGTTTTTCTCATCTTTATATTCTGTATTAACAGTTTGATTATTTCCAGTTTTTTTATTAATACGTGTAATGTGTGCCAACCTTGACCCGCTTCGCTGCGGAGGATGCGCTGAGCACTTGGTTGATTTGCACACTTCCATACGGATGACACGCTCTCCGCATCCTTGCGTCTCTGCAGCAACACGGTTATGTGCCTCCGATCCCGGCCACCAAACTGGGTGCCGATATCCAGATGTCGGGCCTCACTGTGGGATCATGGGAGGCACAATGACATCTAAATTAGTGGTCGTCAGAGATGCCCTGTGGAGGGGGGGGGTTGTTCGTACCTTTCTCTCTCCCTATTGCTAAGGGGCACAGAAAAAAGAGACATCACTGGAAAGGACACAATCCCTTAACTGCCGGGACCGTGGCCTTCTTTCGGTGCCATGACTTGATGACGTCAGTATGGGAATCCCCCCCCCCCCCCAGCTGAACAACGGATTCCCTATGTTAGAGATATGGGGGTCCTTTGAACCACTGTATCTCCTAATCAGTAAAGTGCAGAGCGTTATATCGACTATTATTGGAAAGGCCAGAGCATTGCCTTTCCAATGATACCAAACCTGTCCAGGTTTTCTGTAACAATAAAATTTAAAATTTATTAAAAATAAATGCGTTTTTTTTTTTATTCTAATTTTATATTGCAGCACTATTGTTCACTTTTCAATTATACTGTGAACCGTGATCCTGCACGAACTCGCCTTCTCATTTCCCACAAAGAAAAATTACGTTTTTTCAGTTTTAGTTAAAACCGCATATTTTCTCTGAAAGCTAAGGTTCCCATTCTGAAGGCTTTTTTTTTTTAAACAAGAGTACCCCATAGAATACAGTCAGGTCCAGAAATATTGGGACATCGACACAATTTTAACATCTTTGGCTCTATACACCACCACAATGGAGTTGGAATGAAACTAACACAATGTGCTTTAACTGCAGACTGTCAGCTTTAATTTGAGGGTATGTACATCCAACTCAGGTGAACGATGTAGGACTTACAGCAGTATGAAGATGTGCCTCCCACTTGTTAAGGGACCAAAAGTAATGGGACAATTGGCTTCTCAGCTGTTCCATGGCCAGGTGTGTGATATTCCCTCATTACCCCAATTACAATGTGCAGATAAAAGGCCCAGAGTTCATTTCAAGTGTGCTATTTGCATTTGGAATCTGTTGCTGTCAACTCTCAAGATGAGATCCACAGAGCTGTCACTAACAGTGAAGCAATCCATCATTAGGCTGAAGAAACAAAACAAACGCATCAGAGAGATAGCAAGAACATTAGGTGTGGCCAAAACAGCTGTTTGGAACATTCTCAAAAAGAAGGAATGCACCGGTGAGCTCAGCAACACCAAAAGACACGGGAGACCACAGAAAACAACTGTGGTGGATGACCGAAGAATTCTTTCCCTGGTGAAGAAAACACCCTTTACAACAGTTGGCCAGATCAGGAAGACTCTCCAGGAGGTAGGTGTATGTGTGTCAAAGTCAACAATCACCAGAGTGAATACAGAGGGTTCACCACAAGATGTAAACCATTGGTGAGCCTCAAAAACAGGAAGGCCAGATTAGAGTTTGCCAAACAACACCTAGCAAAGCCTTCACAGTTCTGGAACAAGATCCTATGGACAGATTAGACCAAGATCAACTTGTACCAGAGTGATGGGAAGAGAAGAGTATGAACTACTCATGATCCTAAGCATACCACCTCATCAGTGAAGCATGTAGTGTCATGGTAGTGTCATGGCGTGGGCATGTATGGCTGCCAATGGAACTGGTTCTCTTGTATTTATTGATGTGACTGCTGACAAAAGCAGCAGGATGAATTCTGAAGTGTTTCGGGCAATATTATCTGCTCACATTCAGCCAAAAGCTGCAGAACTCCTTGGACGGTGCTTCACAGTGCAGATGGACAATGACCCAAAGCATACTGCAAAAGCAACCAAAGAGTTTTTGAAGGGACAGAAGTGGAATGTTATGCAATGGTCAAGTCAATCACCTGACCTGAATCCCATTGAGCATGCATTTCACTTGCTGAAGGCAAAACTTAAGGGAAAACGCCCCAAGAACAAGCAGGAACTGAAGACAGTTGCAGTAGAGGCCTGGCAGAGCATCACCAGGGATGAAACCCAGCGTCTGGTGATGTCTCTGCGTTCCAGACTTCAGGCTGTGATTGACTGCAAAGGATTTGCAACCAAGTACTAAGAAGGGAAAGTTTGATTTATGATTATTATTGTGTCCCATTACCTTTGGTCCCTTAACAAGTGGGAGGCACATCTGCAAACTGCTGTACGTCCTACACCGTTCACCTGAGTTGGCTGTACATACCCTCAAATTAAAGCTGACAGTCTGCAGTTAAAGCACATTGTGTTTGTTTCATTCCAACTCCATTGTGGTGGTGTATAGAACCAAAGATGTTAGAATTGTGTCGATGTCCCAATATTTCTGGACCTGACTGTATATAACCACAAAGGCTCGGATGATAAAATGTCAATAAAACCATTTTAGACCTTGAAATGATTGTAAAAAAAAAATTGCATTTCCTTTCAGAATTACATTTTTTGTTATAGCATTCTGACAGGAGATGACGTATACATACACTGAGTGGCCAGATTCTTATGACCACCTAACGTTTTTAGGCAAATTAGCTATAATTTCACGATTAAGTTGCTAGGGCCAGACCATTATAAATAGGGAAGCAGGTTATTTACTACGACAGTAGAGGTGATCTGTTTCCTGAAGATTTGGGTAAACCACACGATCTAACAGCCTTTGAACGTGGGATGACTGTTGGCGCTCGGAGCCATGGAGTGAGTATCAGCAACACAGCAGGATTAGTTAAATGTTCAAGAGCAGCTGTTGTTAAAGTGTTTTGAAGACTGGACTGTCAGCCGAAAATCTGGGTCTGAACATGCGAATTGTGGCCGTCAGCAACTAGTCAATGTTAGGGCAGAACGGAGAGTGGCAAGACTGGTACAAGACAACAGAAGGGCAACAGTGCATCAAATTACTGCAGATCTTAATCAGGGATCATCTCAAATGATCTCTGAACGCACTGTTCGCCGTACACTGCATCGTATGGGATATGGAAGCCGAAGGCCTGGTCGAACACCTTTGCTGTCTGCAGTTAACAAGATAAAACGTCTCCAATTCGCACAGGAACACAAGGATTGGACAGTCGAGCGTTGGAAAAAAGTCATGTGGTCCGATGAATCGAGTTTCCAGTTGCATCATGCAGATGGCCGAGTGAGAATTTGGTGGAAACAGCATGAAAGCATGCACCCCACATGCATGAGTACAACCCTTCAAGCTGGTGGGGGCGGTGTTATGGTTTGGGGCCCTTAAATTTGTGTGGAACAACGTCTGAATAGCACAACATACCAAAGTATCGTTGCTGATAAAGTTCATCCTACCATGTTGATGGCGTATCCCAATGGAGATGGCTTCTTCCAACAAGATAATGCGTCATGCTACGGTGCTCCTATTGTGCAGGAGTGGTTTCAAGAACATGAGGGAGAATTTACCTTGCTTAGGTGGCCCCCCCAATCACCAGATCTCAATCCAACTGAGCATTTGTGGGACGAAGTTGAAAGAACCATCAGGCAGCTGCTTCCACAACCATCAAATCTCGCAGAACTGGACAGTGCTATTCATCAGGCATGGTGTCAGATTCCTTGCATCACCTTTCAACATCTCATGAAGTCAATGCCAAGAAGAATCGCTGCAGTATTGAAGGCAAAAGGTGGCCCAACGAAGTACTGATGGGGTGGTCATAATAATCTGGCCACTCGGTGTATAATAATAATAATAAATCATGAATCTACAGAGTCTGCTGAAAATAAGGATTTATAATTCATCTGGGTCGTTTAATAAAACAAGACTTCAAATCGTGTTTAAATAGGAGCACAAAACGTTCAAAAGGAGCTCCGCATACAGCGTGAAATGGCTCCGTAGTGAAGGGGTTAAAATATGGGCTGTGCACAAATTCGCTCTAAACCACACTGTAAAAATACAACCTAATAGCTATTTTAATGTATAATGTTCAATAACCGCGTCTTCTTTTTTTAGCCAGAAAACCTGTTACATTCTAGCAGGGACTGCAAATGGCAGCATCGCAGTTTTTGAAGAATCCGCAATAGAGGTAAGAACCGATATTTGTGCTATAGAATAGACTTGTGCACAGCGTTTTGGTTTTTTCTTTCATCTTTTAACATTAAACCCTATAGGTGAATCCTGTAAGTTGCAATGTTAAAAATATATCCCCGTTTTTAGTACTTTGAAATCATGTTGTTCCATTTTTTTTTTTTTTTTTTTTCAACCCGGTGTCATTTTCATTCCGTTTTTTTCGTTTTGGATCATTTTGTTTCGTTTTGGGTCATTTTCGTTACATCACTCTCGTTCCGTTTGATATCATTTCGGATCGTCTTTGAATTGTAATTTTGGCCGATTCGTAATATCGGACTGCCGATTTATAATGTTTTTCAGAAATGAAAAATATAACATAAATACAAATCTCGGACGAAAACGAAATTCTGAAGCTACGAAATGCACATGTCTACTGTAGAATAGCTGCTGCACTTCTTGATTTCTACGTTTTGATGTGTAACAGCAACTGGGTTTACAGGTCTGCAGCTTGTGGACCAGACCCAAACCTGTTACAGCGTCCATCCCTTCTCTTCAGACAAGCTGATCCACGCAGCTTTCTGTCCCACAACCCTTGAAGTGCTGTATATTTTTATGTATCTCTCCCCAAACCTCAGACACACAGCTTAATGCTGGGGAATTAATTTATGCTTGAATGGAAAATGGGGTCCATTATATGAGAAACCATGAGGGGGAGGTAACATGACACAATCAGCAGAATACATTGTCTGCATGAGGGGGAGTCGAATTCCCTCAGAAGACACAGAAACCTAATTGGTATACACTAAATGGGATTATCAAACAGAGCATCAGATCAATGGAAGGACAAACAGATAGGAGAACAATATGTCTACATTGTATCTCTAACACAAATTAACTCCTAAAATACAAAGAGTTTCAAGATAGAAATATATTTAACTTGTTAACCCTTAGGTGCCCCTTATGCCCATTGCCATTGAGAATTGGCTTTGCCACATTGGTCCACAATTTCTTGGCAGGAGGCCAGCATCCACACTTCTCCATCAGACACAGAGGGCTTGTATAGTGTGGGCAATGGTGCCAAGGAGGGTGAGGGCACAAAGTAAGAGGGAGCTTTGTTTACAGGACACTTTTGGTTTGTAGACCTGAAAGCGGTAGTAGCTTTGTTCTGACTTGTATATATTTATTAGAGGTTTGTTTATGCATATATAAACTAGTTATCTATTGCAACAAATTTTCTCTTAACACAAAATAATCTTTTCATGATCACTGTTCACTTTTTCTAGTCAACAAATGCTGTCCCTCTCAAGGTGCTAAGTGTTGGTGATATGAGTACCCCTGTAATGAGCTTGTGCGAGTCCACATATTCTTCAGAGAAGACTTCTGTTTGGGGCATATACGGAACAAAAGTAATATTATTTTCAAGTGATTTTTCTATTCAAAAGACAATCGACACAAAAGCTTCTGTGTTGTAAGTGGTTTTCTATTTGATGATTTTTAACACTTGTTATTGTAATAAAACGGAAATGTATACTTTATGTCCCGTTATAATAACTTCTGGTGCTAGAAAAAAGGTTCACTTGTGGAATTTAGGTAGTATGAAAAAAAGTGCATATTGTTTGTACAGTTCAACATGTAGGTCATTTGTGATTTAGGAGATAAAGAAGTGGTTAGCAATAAAGAATAATCTACAAAGATACATAGGAACAATTATGCAACCATATGAAGACCTATAAATAAAGGTACATGTTTGCTTAAACAAGAGAAGGTGAGGAATATTGCAAAAAATAGGTTTGTGAGGGTCCTGGAAACGAGCAAAAGCACCAGTGGCCTGTTCTACATTGAGCCCCACGCAGGTATCACAAGCTCGATTGGGCGATTTTATAAAAGTAAAGATTCCATAAGCAAATCAGACTATCACCCAGACAGGGTGGCCAGTACTGAAATGCCAAGGACGTCATCCCTGCATGAAAGGTGCAACAACCCCAGACTATCGTTTCAGCCTTGTTAACCCTCCATAAGAGGGTATAGCTGACACCCCGAGCAAGGGGTTCACGTCTGGATTACCCTGATTGTTGTTCGTACGCAGTCATGACCCTCACTCACAAACCTCTTTTCTTGCTCAATGTAATAGTGCATGCTGAAAAGAATATGGGTATCCTATTCATTATGAAGCTGAACATTTGAGGAGCAATATACAATCTTCACAGTGATATATTTGACATGTGTGTTTAAAGGTTTTACAAAAGGAAGGGATATAGCTTGGTCAGAAAATAAATGAACTGGATATGATTTGTCTTAAGATAGAGTGTTCTGTGGAATACAGGAGAACCACCCCATTTTTGTTAAATGAAGATAAATCCTAATCAGGTCTCTTTTATTGTGATCATCTGCAATGGGTCTGTGTGTGAGAAAATGAGCAAAACTTTGCTTATTCAAGGTCACATTATTGTTAGTGTTAATAAACTATTTTAAGGCATGATTTGATTTCATGAAGTAAAATCCTAATTCTAAAGATATTTAACAGATCTGGTAGTTAAAAAAGGAGTAAAATCTCAGGATCTCTTGGACATGCTATGTTTTATTTTAAATATAACTTAATATGTTTATCCTTTTGTCCCGCCTCCATATTTATTTAGATACTCGCATGGGTCTTCAAGTGATCAAAACATAACCTGCATTGCTGTTGATAAACATATATATATCGCAAAGAAATATAGCCCTTTTGTGGAAATTTGGGATAAGAAGACTGAAAAATTATGTGAAATGCTAGACTGTTCAGTCTTTCTAAAGTAAGTGGCTGTATTGTGTTTCAGTCAGTTTGATATAATTTTGAAAAATTGGTGGGTGTTATTGAAAAGCGGATGCATTTGTCAAATCAAAGTATGATAGTGGTTTGCGTATCACAAATGATAAAATTTTTTGGTTTCTTGTTCATACTTCTTTAATACTTTATTTTAAAGTGCATTTAATGAATTTTAGAGAGGAGATCGAAAAACGGCAAGATGATGTCTATACTGCTCGAGTGAAAGCTTTGTTCCTACAGAAAAATACTGCTCTGTGGGTGGGTACAGGTGGAGGCCATGTTCTGCTAATTGACCAATCAACTCGCAGACCAATGCGAATAATTCCTAGTTGCTGTGACACTATTCGTTGCATGGCACCAGCTCAATTAGGTAAGCGAGTAAGTAGTTTGCTTACCCTTGTTCATTGAGGAATGTGTATGGTGTGTGACACTGTCTTCCTGCTGACATTATAATGTTTATCATTTTTACCCTATGCGTTGACAACGTGGTATGTTTTTTATATAGAATTCTTACACTATTTAATAAGTAATATGAATTCTGTGGATTTTTCAAAAAAGCTCAAAGACAGTCTGTGTTGTAGCTGTTCTGTTCAAACTGAAGTTTTGCACATATTACACACCTGACGTCATGCAAAAAATGACTCCCCATTTTCTCTTCATGGCTCTAATCATCTTAGCCATATTTCCCCATTGAAAGCATGAAAGAACGAGACTCGCTTTCTTCCAGTTACCCTGACCTACAAAACCCTCGCTAACTCAGCTCCCCGCTACCTGTCCTCACTAATCACCAAATACACCCCAGCCCGCTCCCTAAGATCAAACCGTGACCTGCGCCTAGCATCTCCCTGCATCACCTCTTCCCATGATAGACTGCAGGACTTCTCACGCGCAGCCCCCATTCTTTGGAACGCTCGCCCTCGTACGGTCAGACTTTCCCCTAATTTCTCTTCCTTCAAACGCTCCCTTAAAACATTCCTATTTAGAGAAGCCTACCACCCAACTCAGACGCAACCATCAATCACTCTCACCTTACAGTCCTCTCCTCCGGTTTCCAACCCCAACCCTTCTAGGTTGTGAGTTCCTACGGGAATAGGGCCCTCATCTCCTCCTGTACTGTTTGTCAAATGTTGTTCAATGTATTGTAACCCTGTCTATACTGTGCCTATTGTACAGCGCTGCGGAATATGCTGGCGCTTTATAAATAAAGAATAATAATAATAATAATAAAATGTTTTTTGGGGACCACAATCATGTAACCGTAAGAGCTAAAAATCTGGTGCACTGTTTTACGAAGGGCAAGTCGTTGAAGAGCGAGTCTCAGATTTGCCTGTTAAATGTTTTCATGTCATAGTTACATAGGCTAAAAAAGATGTGCGTCCATCAAGTTTGCGTTTCACACATCAGCTACTTCTGTTGATCCAAAAGAAAGCAAAAAAACCCAGTCTGAAACACTGTCATGCCCAGGTACCGGGGTGGCACTGGGATGTGGGGGATATGAACCCAGGATGCAGGTCTGCACAAATAAACAGGTTGGTAGGGGTGGAGGAGGATGAAAGCATATGGAAACTGACCAGATTGGATTCCGGAAGATAGTTGGGAGCGTGGTATAATTGCAGGAACCAGGAAAACAAAATAAACAGGAACAAATAGGCTTTGCAGAGCAGCAAGTAAACAGTACTTTTCTCCAAGCACACAGGAGCTGTAATGTACCAGCAATCGGTCAGTGTGGGGCGGAGCCCATTATTTTGCGTGTTTTGGGTGATTAACTGTGTTACTGCTGGATTGTGATTTCTGCATACAGGTTCCGGAGTGAAACAGAACATAAGTGTTTTGTCAGGAACGTCAGGGTTGGTAATGAGATGGGGCATGACAAACACTTTCCAAATATGTCAGATTTCTCCTTTGAGAAATATGTGAGCTTTTACTCACATATTAAAATGTATACCTTTTAATATTATGTTTTTTCAGGAAGTTTTCTACTCATTGTTTTAAAAGTCTGTACAGACACTGTCCCAAACCACCTAACCAGGTAGAGAATTCCACAGCTTTATTGTTCTCACTGTAAAAAATAAGCTTTAGACTGAATTTCCTTTTGTCCAGTCTAATTGGGTTTACAGTATCTTAATTTTTAAAATAAGCTACTTTTATTAAACACTTGTTTTATATATTTTATTCTTTTGGTGTGAGTATTTTATTATATTTTACACCACGGAAGTGCCATATTGGAGCTAGCGTATTTGCCAAGCAATGGATGTCAACCTTTTTCAACTTATGTCACACTGACAATGAATTACATTTGTCAAGGCAAAGAACCAGATTTCTAATGGTATTTTTTGTCAATTTATATACAATCTTATTACTGATATATAAATATATTTTTTTTTTATTTTCTTTTAAAGTTCTATTCACACCTGATAACGTGCTACTGCTCAGCTTCCACTTTGTCACATTCTGGTTTCAATAACAATGTATGACTTTTCTCTTTTAGATAAAGGGAGCTTAAAAAATGTAGTCCTTGTTTTGGGATGTCGCTACACACCTCACAAAGGTAATTTTTCCTGCTTTTAACTAAAATTTGACACTTTCGAACTTCAATTCAACAGTTTAAACATTTTTATTCTAATAACAGAATTAAAATATTTGTATTAATAAAATATATATATATATATATATATACATACATACATACATACATACATATACACGTGTGTGTGTGTTATCTGGAAGGAATGGACACACAGGGTTATTCAGAGAGCGTGAAAAGCAGGAGAATTACTGGAGAATGAAAAATTCTAGGTCAAAATAGCCAAACCAGAAAAATTCTCACTTTCCAAATCGGCTATTTTGACCTAGAATTTCTCATTCTCCAGTCATTCTCCTGCTTTTCACTCTCTCTGAATAACCCTGTAAGTCTTAGTTTGTTTATTAAAGTTAGGTTTATTTAGTACTCTGTTCAGGTAGATTGACTCAAGTTATATGCTTAGAGTAACTCCAGGAGAGAAGAAAAAATAATTTAATCAAAAATTTATATTTTTGCTGATCCGTATAGATGTTAAATAGTTACTGTTTTTTTTGTTTTGTTTCCATTTTAATTAACAAAAATAAACTTTTAATTTTCAGTAGTTGCTGCATTTTTCTCTCTCTTCGATGTTGCTAAAAATCGTCCCATTTCCTTTACCATCTAATTTCCTTATTCTACAAAGTCACAGACTGGGTAACCGGCTATACAGGTTATGAGCTCTCTTGCCTTTCTAAGTAAATGCTCCAAGATGAGACTTTCAGTGAGCTAGGATTTGGCAACAACCCCAACACTTTGACCCACCATCTTAATGGGGATTGGACCTGGAACAACTGGCAGTTGGGAAGAGTGACAAAGGATAGGAAATCTAAAAGAAAGCAGTTCCCCTTAAAATCAGCCACCCATAAGCAGGGGTTGAGGGGATAAAAAGTAGAAAGGCAGGAATATTTTTCTAGTGTTCAAGTCTAGTTTGAATATACAGTATTCAATCTACTACCAGACTGCTTCTCTTTAAATATTTAAAAAGGATTGCAAACTGCTGGACTGGGGAGAAGGAAAACTAGGATCCTGTTAATTTATCTAATTCCTCCCATTCTTCAACCTGGGGCTGAGCTGCCCCTCCCACTCTGTTGGCCATGGTTGATGGATATGGAGGACAAGAGTCTGCATTATCAGAGCAAGGCATGTGGTCCAGGAACAAGTGGCGCTGCTGCTGCTGCTGCTAATGACATTTTGTTAATGCACATCTTTAATGCCTGGTATCCTATGGATAGGTCCACCCTAATGAGCCATCTTTGTAATAGCAACTATAAATAGTAACTGTAATTAAAAAGATTATTTTGAGTACGAAAGTCAGGAATTGCTTTACACAACCATGATGTGAAGCAAACTTTAATGTAGTTTATTCAAACAATGGTACCACAGTCATTTGAATAGACAGCTACGCTTCAAACACCATTGCCACTGCTCGAAGTGATACTCCCTATACTATGAGTATTTTGAAACTTTGGTGCACAACAGTATAGCCGTACTACAGAAATAAAAGTGAAAATTTGACACTACACGATTTGACGTGAAGTGTAAAAAAATAACTACCATTAAAAACCTAAGGTTATTGGTTAGTAATTTTTTGTTAAAAGCGTTAGAGTTTAGGGTTGGGGATTTGCTTTTGTAAAATATTTTTACGGTAGCATGATTTTTGTATACCTTCATAAGGCAACATATTGTTAAACTTTCACTTTTATTCATTGTAGTTTCAATATGCTTAACCTAAAGTGAATGTCTCTTCAAACAACGGTAGCACCATCGTTTGAACTATTAACTTCTATTCAAACAGCGGCACTATTGCTTGAATTAACTATGATGAACTTTGCTTCAAACATTGTTACTACCTATGATTGAAGCTATGCTCTACTTTTTTATTCCAGCTACTTTTTTGCTGGCCTTTAGGTGATGGTAAACCTTAATGCATAAAGGTCATAGCATGTATAGGGCTGTTGTAGTGTTCATGTATATCCCTAGCCCGGGTTTTAACAATAGAATGTCCTTTAACCTTTTCAGTGCCGAGTTATTTCATACACATGTCCAAGAAAACCTAAAACCATTTGATACAATGAATGCAAAACAGGAACAAATTTTTATGGGCACAGTTAAAATCTTTGCATGCTTTTATTTATAAATCATGCATATGTAGGTCCTGGCACTGTCTGTATATAACCTCTTTGCAAGATATATGTTACGCAGGTCAAGCACAACAAGACTAGTAAGAGCAGTAGAACTAAAAGGTACCTGTGACACTTGAATGGAATATATATATATAATGTCTTGGTAACCTGTATTTCTGAAACAAAGAATATACAAAATAATTGAAACTATTTTTTTTTTTGTATTTCCTGTAGAAACACCGTCGTTTCTTTCTGTGTGGGACACCAATCTTCCACACGAAGTCCAAAATCTTAAAAAACACAATGAGTTACGACAAGAGGAGGCAGAAAGACTAAGAATATCATTGGATTGATTTAATGCTTTGTAAGTTCACATGAAAATGTGAACTCCCAGGACTCTCTTTAACAAGCCTTAACTTTCTTTTATGACTACTCAGCGTTTCAGGGCCCTATCTTTAGCGCTATTTCAGGACTCAATTACAATCTGAGCGCAATAGCACTCAGATATGTGAGCGTTAACGCTAGGTTAAGTAACTTTACTTCATGCTCCTATTACATCCCTAGCACTAACGGGTTAAAAAATACATTAGCGCATTGGGGATTGCGCTCCCTTCTGCGAGTTTACTGTATTTTGCACTCCTTATGCTTAACATAGGGAGCACAAAGTCCTAACGCTAATTACCGCACCGCTGTGGTAACTGAAAAGTTAGCACCAGCTTCTTAGTTGTGTTTAACGGATACCGCTTCTGTGGAATCAGTCAGCACCAGCTGAAAATCCAGCCAAGAATCAGATACTTAATAAATACAGGGTTCCAGGACAAAGTAAACTGGTACAAAGCAGCTTGATATGTTTCAGAACATGGAGGCATTTGCCAAATTGAAATACTGGGGGTAACCCAAATTGGTTCGCTTGAATAATTGACAAAATACCAATGGAAAATAAAACTTAACTTTTACTTGAAAAAGATAAAAACCTCAGGGAGTGTGTTTGATTGACAGACTCAATGCGGTAAGTGTCCGAACATAGGACACTGAAAAATCAGTAAGAGTTTGGACGTATAAACACAGACATAAAGACACAGTCCGGACCATACAGAAAACAAAACAATCATATGATAGGTGGAGTCTATCACAAAGGCTGCCTAACCAAACCCAGTTCAAAATAGCACGGGTATATGTAGAAATAGCAGACTATAAATGTAGCTGGAAACAGACCTTCGTGGGTGTGTGAATATAGGAGAAAAAGAATGAAAAAAATTAATTTGTCGCTAAATACCCAAGAACCAAAGAAGCTGGAAAAGCACAAAAAACATACAGCAACTCAAACAATGTATCGCATCTACAGCTGGATATGGCTAGGCTTCATATATTTTCAGGAGAAAATTACACATCAGCCTGCCTTGTCTCAGGATGCTAAAATAAGCATTTGCAATGATTTGAAAGGAGAAGAAAAAAAGATTCTTACTGCATGATTTGTGCTGACTGGGTGTCATTAGGTTAGAGCAGTCATAGACAGAAAAAAAGTCTAATTTAACTCATGTGATAGGTGGGGACTATCACAAAGGCTGCCTGACCAAACCCATTTCAAAATAGCATGTGTATATACAGAAACAATAGCAAACAATAAATGTAGCTACAAGCAGACTTTCATGGGTCTGTAAATATAGGGAAAAAAGAATGGAAAACCTAATTTGTTGCTAAATACCCAAGAACCAGAGAAGCTGTGCTTAAATGTTATAAATCACAGTTCCCTCTAATAGAATAAATGAAGATTGCGAATTTTAGCTTTGCAGACGTTATTGAAAATCAAAATGGAAAAAATGTCTTGGTTTGTATAATGCACACGGTTTATTTTACTTAATTGACTTTAATCCTGTACTATTTGGATTACTTAACACTGTCACAGGATTTTAATTTTCCATTATGTTTAAAAATCCTTAACCCGATCACTGGCAAAAACGTGTACACAATTTTATATTGTTAAACAATGCGAAACAAAAACTGTCAAACACATCCTTGTTTACAAATCTTTTGTAATGCAAGACAACAGCCAAGGATTGAGAAGAATAGGGATAACTACGGAATCACTCAGTAATGCACAAGAGTACAATTCAGGTGGCTATAACTGATGAACTTAATAGTACAGATGCAAAGTGTCACAGACACGGCAATGTAAAATATTAAGAACTATACTGCGCCACAGCATCTGTCTGCGATATATAAAAAAAAGAGTGTGTGCGCCTACAGGGTTAATTTATTCACCAGAGGTAACTAGGATCTGAAAGGGCCTTTTGTCTTTTAGGGAGCATCAAAACTCCTTTGAATTGCGAGGTGTAAACTTTTGTCACCCCGGAGCCTCAAAGGGAATTGTTTGTTTGAATCTGAGGAAGTGGGGAAGTCTTGTTCTGAGCTCACAGGAAGACAATGGACACTTTCCTAGCCGGGCGGGCTCCTACGGGTGCCATAATTAATAGTAAAGCCACAAACAGCTCTTTGTTCTGGGAGCTGTATCCTAAAATGTTGGGGGATAAGGGATGTAAGGAGCATGCCTGGAAGTTGAACGGTGACATGGGAGGTCCAGGAGCAGATATGGACACTCCTCTGTGTCCATGAAATCTGAGCACCAAAAGAATTGTGTAAATGTAAGCTGCCCACTCTGCCATGTGCTTACTTCCTGTGGTCCATGCAAGTGAGGAGTAATTGCCGTTCTTTCCAACCCGGCCCCGGGGGACAGATTCCTCTAGTTGTAACTATAGGGATTTCTGTTACTTTTCCTGTTTATTTTTCTGCTTGTATATGTAAATCTTGTTTATATCTTTTATATCTTTTTATTAAGCTCGGCCTTTGTCTGATCTAAGAATCACATCACCTGATGATATATTTTATCCTAATAGCTTTGAGGCCTTGAGTTTCTAGATGATCTACTAAATTGGTTTTGGTGGAGTCAGCCTACTAAACTGTGTTTTGTGGGTTTTAAATGAAGGGGCGCTTCAGGTCACCTCCGTTCCATATTAGGCATAGACCTGTGGTGGCAGCATTTAATTAAGGGAAGTGGGTCGCAATAAGAGGGTTGGTTAGTCATTATTTTGGGTCTTGCACAGGTGAATAGTGATTTGTAACCCTTCGCCAAGTCGCGTGCCCTTGTGGAGTGAAACAAGTACGTGACACAAGGTATTACTATAAAATCCATATGCAGGCATGATGCCCACATACAAATATTTATGTTTTGGGGATTTGAAAGCTGCATTGCCAATAATGAGAAAAAGGGGGTTGTGAGGGTCCTAAGAAGGAGCAATGGCATTAGTGACCTGCTCTACGGTGGGGCCTGCTCAGTTCTCACAAGGCTTGAGCTCTATTGTGCCATTACTGGGACAACCGCTCCATATGCAAATCAGACTGCAATCACCCAGAAAGTGTGGCCAGTACTGAATGCCAAGGACATCATCCCTGCACAAGAGATGCAGCAACCCCGACAATCGTTTCTACTTTGTTAGGCCTCATTAGGAGGGTATAGTTGGCACCTCGAGCAAAGGGTTCACGTTTGGATTACCCTGTATACTTGTAGTGAGAAAAGGGGGGTTGTGTGAGGGTCCGAAGAATGAGCAACGGCACTAGTTTTCTGCTCTACGGTGAGGCCCGCTCAGGTCTCACAAGATACTGTATCTTCCGACACTATGCTTATTATCACTCCCAGTACACTCCCGAGGACGCCAATCTGTAGGCGAAATGCGTAGAGTGATGAGTGATTTTTAAATCTCCTTCATTGATTTTGGTCTCCTGTGGGGAATAGTGTTACTTTTCAGAGAGGACTAATCTGAAGCGCTTCTGGTCATTCTCGATTTCCTTGTATATATCCAGTTCAGGTGGACTAGTTACTTTGTATGCAAGGTATGCTACTGCTCTGATTATACTGGTGCAATAACTTTTCCTCCTTTCCTATTCATCGTAAACACACGAAGGTTCACATTCCTACTGTGTCAGGATATTTTTGCGCTAGTTTCAGAATTTGGTTATTCAATAACCCTTTGTCTCCCAGCCATAGGAGAACCTTTTATCTGTTTTTCAGTTTGTGTTCTCTTAGTGGCAAATTATTAAAAGTTACGTTTTAATTATATCCACCATATCGTGCTTCTAAAATAAAAAAAGCATGTATTACATTGTTTTATTCAGTTAACTATCTCAAAATAGCAATTTTGTATAAACCTTTTTATTTTAAGTGTTACACTCCTATCACATGTTTTAAATAAAGGTTCTGATCATTTTTTTCCAACAAAAAGTGTTTGTTACTGAAAGGATTAAACCATTGTATTCTGATAAAATGTGATGTATTCCAGAAATAAAGATCTAGGACAGCTGCCTTGTAAAATTGACATAGCAGGTAACCTAATCTGACTTGATGAAGTACAGGTGTCGTGGAGGACAAACACAATCAAAAATTCCAAAAATGAAATGTCTTTTACTTAAACGCACTTGCGCTATATTTCCTACCATTAATAAAAGATTCAAATTTAGAATTCAAAAAGTAATCTAAGTGGATGAACTGTAGTATATAATAAGCATAAAATCCGACTTATTTTCTGTGTTTATGAGCTGTATTGTGTAATACTTTAAGCACTTTGATCTGATATGTTGCAGTATTTTATAAATCTTTCTTTTTTGGAATAGGCATATTCTCTATTTTAACTCTTTCCTTCATACACTATTTCTATTTGGCTCATATTAAAAAATGCCAACTGTGTCAGCAATATTTGTTTTTTTGACTCGCGATGCAGATGTCTCGAATATAACGCGACCCCTCCAATTTTGAGGTAATTTTTTGTCACCAAAATCTAGCGGTATACTCGAGTGTAGATACTCGAGTATACCGCTAGATTTTGGTGACAAAAATTTACCTCAAAATTGGAGGGGTCGCGTTATATTCGAGACATCTGCATCGCGTTTAAAAAAAAAACCCACAAAAAAACCCTTGACTTGCTCATGGATCCCAAGTCTCCGTGACTAGTGGTGGATGAGGCTGCCTGCTAGAGCCGGAGGTCAGAAAATGACACCTGCTGGTGTGCTGGCTATTGGTGAATGATTAACGGTGTTGGTCATCTCGCTCCGCAAGCCACCTTATCGCAAGTAAGGAGACGGGTGGCCGGTGGCTTCATACTTAGTAACAACTACAATCATTCTAGAACAGAGCATCCTGGCATGAGGGGTATCCTGACTGTGTTAAGAAAACCTGGAAGGATTTTAATGGTTTCCCAGTATAGTATACTTTTATAATTTTGCTCCTCACGTTATATTCAAGTCTTGATTATTCTCTCATTTCCATAATAAATCTCTATCCATCGCATTATATTCGGGTCGTGCTATACTCGAATATCTACAGTATTATTCCCAGATGGAAATATTATATTTGATCTTTTGTAAAGAGTAAAACAAAAAAAGTAAAATGGCTACCAAGTTGGGGAATAAAATTGTAGTACTGCTACAATAACACAAAGTGTTTCACTGATTCTAAATAGAGAATTTTAACAATGAATTGAAGAAACACCTGAATAGTATTTAATAATCATTCTTAATCATATTCCATATATTCTTGAGTTACTATAAAAATTGTTATTCCTTGCACAGATACACAGTAGTTAGCAATTGGTTATTTTTAAGTATAATCCCAATGGATACAGTTGCACATTTTATTGTATCAAAATATTTTATGTTAATGTTAACTGTCTGTATCTAGCTATATGAATGTTACATTTATGATTTACATATTCACATTTGCTGGCAAATACAAAAGATATTTACCAAAGAGTTTTTTTGCATACTATGTTAAAGTGTTTAATGTATAATGGTTACTACTCAGAATTTGAGAATATTTTTTTTTATTAAAGTTAACTTTATTATTTATCCTTTGATCTAGCCACTGCACACCAGGATCAGTGCTTCTGCTTTTCTTTTTTTGTGCAGCCATGGAATTTGCAGGGTACATCATAAACAGAAAATAAATAAATGTAAAACAAATGCCTACTTCTTTATGCGGAGGCTAAATAAACATTCAGAATTCATGACTGAAGTACTGGGCGGCTAAGCTGTTTACCAATCAGTGAAAACAAAATCCTGCATACTTTCCTACTGTGTTTAGGATTGTGCTTCCTTCCCTACTGCACCCTGCACTAAAACTGCCCTCTCAGAGGGAACCACATCTCCTATAAGGGCAGGGCAGTCCTAATCAAGCATTGGCTGTGAGTTTACCCTATAGGGGAAAAAGAGCGATCTCCATTCACCTGCTGATACATCTGTGGTCTGCCACCCTGCACCTAGACACACTGTCAAATTTCCATACAATTCCTGTCAGTGCATATGTGTTTATTTTCCCAGAAACTACTCTTGCAATTGAGGAGAATGGTAATCTCTACTAGCAGATAGAATGCAAGAAAATAGTTCATAACAATTGGTGTATTGACCTTCCACATAATTGTTTGACATAACTAAAATCTGGATAGCCCAGAAAACTCTGGTTTTGAGCGTCTTAAGGATTTTTAAATTCTGGATAAATGGTGCCAGACCTGTACGAGTTTAACTTTATTTGATGTAGCTAGCAGATTGTGGAGATATATCATTTGTCATTTATTCTCTAGGAAAGTTTTAAATTATAGACCTACTGTACCGTCACATATAAAAAGATAATTTCGAAGGGCCACTGCCACCAAAAAAAATGAAATGTCCTTGTTTTGTTTATAGTGTGGATATCTTCCATGTGCTTTTGGTTTTCTCTAGTATGTTTAGTTAAGAATCTATTTTACGCTGTATGTGTCACTGGGTGCATCCGTTTTGTGGTCTTTTTTGTTGTAAACTGCCACCCCCCCCCCACACACACACACACAATGGTCCCTATCACCTCCTTAACGCTAGAGCTAGTACTCGCACACATGAGTATTAGCGCTAGGATAAATGAGGCAAACACATGCCGCCCATATCACATTCCGAATGCTAATGGGTTAAAAAAAATGTTAGTGCATTGGTAATTTTTATACCGCACGCTTACTGTGCTTTGCACTCCTATACTTAACATGGCCAAATCTGCCGCTTATGGCCACCGGGAGCAGAGTGAGACTGGGAACAAGAAGTGCCCCGTCTCCCTTCACGAATCACTCCACAGCCCTGCACGATGTCGCGAGAGGTCACATGGCCTGGCAGCACAAGCCTCCATAGAGTCCTAGTGACTCCAGGAGGTGATTCTCGCAGCGGCGCATTATCATTGCAACGTGTATCCAGGAACTTAGCACTGTGGTACGGGGCAAGCTGCCGAATCAACACCGGCCCATGATACGGTGATGCAACAGGGGCGCTAAGGGGAAATCTGCAGGAGCAGGTATTCCCCATTAGCATCCCCGGTTTAGTGACAGGCACATGATGGTGCCCAGTATCTTTACATAATTTGCCACTCACTGTATGGCACTGGGCATAGAATGGAGTGAATGGGTCGATCACAGACTCAAATTATTGTATTGTTTGAGATGTATTCAAAGGACATCACCAGGTGGTAGATTTGAAGTCTTTTATGCCCCCCGTCATTCACAAAATGGAAACCAATAAAAACCCAACTTTACTTTTCCTTTTTACATGCAATTACTTCAAAGGAAGAAAAAAACAGCAGCATGTGTTTTAGAAAGTGGATCTTCTGTAATGCACAAGTAATCTAGTTGCAGCCTATGTAAGTAGTGGCGTGCAAGAGATACTTAGAGCATTCTATCAAGAATGATTAAATAAATATCGTATTTTTATTTCTCATGTAGCTAAAGATATTTAAATGCAGACACCCCAACGGTAAAATAAATAAGGCTGGATTATTTTTTTTTATATCAAGGTGGTGTATTTTAGGGCTATTAACTCTTTGCTGAGTGACTCGGTCCAATCATATGGGACATTTAGATTTCTCAAGATAGCTAGACAGCTAGACCTATTGCAATATGTTAGTATTTTTCGCTTCAGAGAAAAACTCTGAAACAGAGATACTGCTAATGTGATTTTTCTTTTTACAACAAATTTGTCTTGTAACTCTACATTTTATACTTCCTAATAATAAAATAAACAAAACTTATTAACCCCAGCAGTTTTTGGAGTTTGGTCTATTTTTTAGAAATAAATTCCAATCCCATATTCTACATTTTATACATAATGCATGAAATTCAATGTGCCAAAACTACAACAGAAAAATGTAGAGCCAAGTTCCAATCAAGCTGTTATGTTAATGATGGATTCCAGCGATTTAGCTTACTGGCTTTAGCGGTGATTTAATCTGGCTACTGAAAAGATTTTTGTTGCCCTGACTAAATTGCACTTGGTCAAGATGTGGGTGACACCAGAAAGAAAGCATTCAATTCCTGATTTTGTAAACCGATGGTCGCCAGGGGTTAATTGATTCCATACATATGTGGAAAAAAATAAAAACAAAATTTTTTTTAAAGCGCCTTTCCTTTTTTCTGTAACAGACCGTTTTTATTATCATTCATAGGACCTTTATATGTTATGTAAATTTCAGACATTTTCATTAAGTAGTTATTTTGCAAACAGTGTTTCAATTTTAACACCTTCAATCATATTGTTTTTGGTTTTTTTTTTTACCCGTCCAGCGGCTTGTCGGCTTTTTTTTTTCTTTTGCGGCTGGTCAGTGCTGTGCTCGTCGGCTGTGGTTGGCAGCAGTCCAGCGGGTTTGCGGCGGCGGTTGACGGGTTTGTGGCAGTTGGCGGCAACATTCGACGGTTGATTTACTGCACTTCGGGGACCCTGCAGTGAATGCTGAATTCAACACAGGGTGGGGAGATTTGATTCCCCAAAGTGCGGGGAACAACAGAGCACCAAAATGTCACCAACATTTAGGGGCTCTGTAAATAACCCCTTATACGTTTGTGATCAGTGAGCCCAAAATGGCTGTGCTGTTTTTGGCCTAAATGTGAACTCGTTATGACTGCATCTTTCTGACACCTAGGCTGCCAATCTATATTGAAATGTTATATTTTATATATTCTAGGTATACATGATTATTAAAACTCTGGGAAACATCCATAAAATAAAGTTGTTCATGAGGCCAAACATCCACTTAAGATACAAATTTGGTTAAGAGTTCAAGTAAAGCTAGACGTTAACATAAAGTTATTTTTTTCCTCACTCGATTTGCTTTGTCGTGGCGAGCTTATACTTATAATGGCCATTGCAAAAAAATAATAATTCTAAACGTCTCATTTTGTAGGCTCTACTAGATTTTCAGCACCTGTGAAAATTTTTTGGTTTTGGGGGGGACTGCTAGTGATGCATAACTCCGTCTGATAGGAGTTGAACACTCAACATTCTGTGTTTGTTTGTATTACTTTTACTATCAGTCAGTCCAGTCATATTGGTAGCTCATCCTGGCCACAATGCCTAGTTGGACTCCAATTAGGAGTTCCAGGGCAGGTTGTATATAAATTCTTCAGATGTATATGTGCTGCAATAGAACAGAAACCTTGCAGTGTTCTTTGAGGGTTCGGCCTATTTGCTATGAACTGTATCACGGTACATTATTTCTGATATATATTTATATGTATTTTATTGTAGCACTTTGAGTTGTACATTATCCTATAAATAAGTTACTGGCACTTCTTTTTGGAATTTAAGAGTTCGTCTCCCTACTAGGCAATTCTTTTGGGGGTTTTTGGCGAGTGACCATATACTTATAATAGCCTTTGTAAGTGAACTAAAAATCTTACGTTGTAGGTTCTACTGGGTTTAGGCTAGGGTCAGACGAGCGCATTTTGTACGGACTGTGTGACCTTGCAGTACGGACGCACATTCTGACGGAAGACGCAGTAGTGGCCACACGGTCCGTTTTAGTGGCTGACGTTATTTTTGATGGATGTAGATGGGAAATGAAAAAACATTTTGTCTGTCAAAAATGCTCGACGCATAAATGCAGTCCGTCTGACTTCGTTCCATTACTCACACACAAAGCTATGTGGACGTGGAGCACTCCGCATGTCCGTTCTAGCAGTTTTACGTTCTTGCCTAACCTGTGTCTGTTTGCCGCGTCCGTCATGCATTCGCACTTCCGTGCGGACGTACGTCGTGTGTGGGGCTCCATTGGTCAGAATGTTATGCTGCCACGGACGTACAAATGTGCAGCAACACTGATATGATAACTGCGCTCGTCTGACCCCAGCCTTGGAGTACCTGTGACAAATATGTTTTTTTTCTTGAATCTCCAAGGTTGGTTGAAAAAAGAGAAGGGCACACTTTCCAACAATTCTATGGAAGATATGTGGTGAATATTATGCATAATGAGTCCAAAATAGGTTGGTTAGGAGCAATGCATCGCTATAATAAACAACAAACTTAACACAATTTGTATGTTTGTTTGTATGAGGCAGCCGGGTAATTTTTTTTTACTTTTTCTACCACATTTTGTAATCCTAACACTACTTATTGCACTCCCCATGTTAGGTATAGGGAGCACAAAGTACAGTAAGTTTGCGGAAGGGAGTGTAATCACCGGTGTGTTAACAGTTTTTTTTTATCCCTTTTAGTATCTGGAATGTAATATGGGGGGCATGTGTTAATGTCACTTAACCAAACGCTCACATATCTGAGTGCGCTAGTGTTAAGAATGTAATAGTGCCCTAAAAGTGCCATAATCACCCATAGAAACATCAGTTTTTTTTTTTTTTTTTTTAACTTCATTATCTGCCCTAACCTAAAAGTAGATCACAAGTATACAACATTATAACTCCTGGGAATACACGCATTTGCTTTGCAAGCCATGGAATTAGATGTTTTCGTACTAATTGACACATATATGCATAAAATGGTTCTTGAGCATTTTATATTGTTAAATTAAGGAGAACAAGGCTACTCCTTAAATAAGTCTATTATTTTAAAATAAAACCTAGAATAGTGTGTGATCGGGTGAGTAACATTTTGCCAAAGTAATCCAGTTTGAAAACCTAAAATAAAATGAAGTTTTAAAAATAACTAAACAAGGTCTATTTTTGTAGTTGCACATGCTGACACTAATGAAACTGACGCAAATGCATTGTTTTATACCTGTAGTGCTGTGTGCAACGTCTCTTAAAACATAACATACATTACTTACTAGCACAAATTTAAAAATATTTCTGCAAAGGAAGTAACTACAACCTGCAAATGATAATTATTTTGTTTGCTGATGGTTCGAATATATTCAGGTGGAGCACAGTTTCATTTAGATTCATAAATGCTCTGACATTTACATTAGGTCATGTTGGCCAAGATTGAACAAATATAATATTCATTATACCAGCATCACCTGCTTGACTAGTTGACGCCATTCAAAATGTCATGTAATTTAATTTTAAAATATTAATCAACTGTGAATCAATTAAAGGGAAACTAATACCAAAAAATGAATGTTCTCGTATATACAGTCAGGTCCAGAAATATTGGGACATCGACACAATTCTAACATCTTTGACTCTATACACCACCACAATGGAGTTGGAATGAAACAAACACAATGTGCTTTAACTGCAGACTGTCAGCTTTAATTTGAGGGTATGTACATCCAACTCAGGTGAACGATGTAGGACTTACAGCAGTTTGCAGATGTGCCTCCCACTTGTTAAGGGACCAAAAGTAATGGGACAATTGGCTTCTCAGTTGTTCCATGGCCAGGTGTGTGATAATCCCTCATTACCCCAATTACAATGTGCAGATAAAAGGCCCAGAGTTCATTTCAAGTGTGCTATTTGCATTTGAAATCTGTTGCTGTCAACTCTCAAGATGAGAACCACAGAGCTGTCACTAACAGTGAAGCAAGCCATCATTAGGCTGAAGAAACAAAACAAATCCATCAGAGAGATAGCAAGAACATTAGGCGTGGCCAAAACAACTGTTTGGAACATCCTCAAAAAGAAGGAACGCACCGGTGAGCTCGGCAACATCAAAAGACCCGGGAGACCACGGAAAACAACTGTGGTGGATGAATGAAGAATTCTTTCCCTGGTGAAGAAAACACCCTTCACAACAGTTGGCCAGATCAAGAACACTCTCCAGGAGGTAGGTGTATGTGTGTCAAAGTCAATAATCACCAGAGTGAATACAGAGAGTTCACCACAAGATGTAATCCATTGGTGAGCCTCAAAAACAGGAAGGCCATATTAGAGATGTCAAACAACACCTAACAAAGCCTTCACAGTGCTGGAACAAGATCCTATGGACAGATGAGACCAAGATCAACTTGTACCAGAGTGATGGGAAGAGAAGAGTATGGAGAAGGAAAGGAACTGCTCATGATCCTAAGCATACCACCTCATCAGTGAAGCATGGTGGTGGTAGTGTCATGGCGTGGACATGTATGGCTGCCAATGGAACTGGTTCTCTTGTATTTATTGATGATGTGACTGCTGACAAAAGCAGCAGGATGAATTCTGAAGTGTTTCGGGCAATATTATCTGCTCACATTCAGCCAAATGCTGCAGAACTCCTTGGACGGCGCTTCACATTACAGATGGGCAATGACTCAAAGCATATTGCAAAAGCAACCACAGAGTTGTTGAAGGGACAGAAGTGGAATGTTATGCAATGGCCAAGTCAATCCCCTGACCTGAATCCCATTGAGCATGCATTTCACTTGCTGAAGACGAAACTGAAGGGAAAATGCCCCAAGAACAAGCAGGAACTGAAGACCGTTGGAGTAGAGGCCTGGCAGAGCATCACCAGGGATGAAACCCAGCGTCTGGTGATGTCTATGTGTTCCAGACTTCAGGCTGTGATTGACTGCAAAGGATTTGCAACCAAGTATTAAGAAGGGAAAGTTTGATTTATGATTATTATTCTGTCCCATTACTTTTGGTCCCTTAACAAGTGGGAGACACATCTGCAAACTGCTGTAAGTCCTACACCGTTCACCTGAGTTGGATGTACATACCCTCAAATTAAAGCTGACAGTCTGCAGTTAAAGCACATTGTGTTTGTTTCATTCCAACTCCATTGTGGTGGTGTATAGAACCAAAGATGTTAGAATTGTGTCGATGTCCCAATATTTCTGGACCTGACTGTATATTGCTGGTATCTTACGTGTAGTTTGTTTTTCTCATGTTTAGATAAGAAAATATTTTACTCTGTCACTGTGGACATCCATTCTGTGGTCTTTTGTTTGTAATTTACACCCCAACAGTATCTTTATAACACTTACTCCTCACCATGGAGCATTGAATAGAGTTTATAGGTCAGATCTCCAAAGATCGGACACCTAAGGATTGTATCCTAGTATCCTTAGTGTGGGAAGTATACAAAAGACATGGGGGGTAAGGTATTTAAAGTATTTTACCCTTGGCTGTGGAAGACGTGTGGGACTTTCTAGTGTTTTAAATGCAACATGAGGAGAACGTGCCTCACACAACATTGCTTACCCACAGCCTCGATGGAGATCTCCACTGGTCCGGGGGAATCCCATAGTGGTCTGACTTCCTGACAGGCCATGCCTTGGGACCTCCCCGATCCACTGACATCATGTATGCGCTTGATGACACCACAAAGGGACCCCCTGTTCAGGCAGGGAATGCCCTATTGTCAATACTCATTGTGCGGGGTTGTTGGTTCGAGCCCAGTATGCGGTGGTAAGGAGGAGTGAGTGAATTCCAGTGGAAAACTATGATGTGCTTAGTAACAAAGTTGATAATAAAGAAGAAATAAAGAACCCCCCCAAGAACTCTCATCATAGAAAGTAACAAAATTCCATATATACAAAGGGTCCCCCACCTATAGAGAAGGTAGATATATATCGTAAGCGTGTCAACAGATAAAAACCCGAGTTGGAACCCACTTGTATTGGTACTAAGAGTCAAAAGGGGTGATAGGTGACTAGTGTAGCATCTTATAAATGCTGTGTCCGGTTGCATATAACATAAAAGCCATTAAAATCACACTGTTACCCAATGTGGGTCCATAATAATGGACATTTGTATGCAAAGCAGCAATATGGACCGTTTCAATGCCAATTGAATGAGTAACAATTGCAGTATACGTGCCAATGCAGTAATTGTATCGCTAGTTCTTATATTAACCAATTTATATCATTCAAGTGATGCATGTATTTGAATTACTAAGGGAAGGGCTGATATTGATGAGCAGTCTCCTTTGAAGGGCACATTTTATAGGGGTCCCGGCACAATAATTACGATATCTGCTGTACCAATATAACTGTGGTCCATTTCTAGGGCCAGGGGTGATATCAGTTGGATATAGGCACTAACAGAGGTCCCCGCCAAAGGTTTTATTGTATTATAATTGTCATATTGATAAAGGTTAATTTTTGTTGCTCATATACCATCACTGGTTGTGTCTCGCTTAGAGACACAATCACTCTTTTATACTTTGGTTCAGGTTTAAAAGTAGAGCCTCCAAAATTATCTTTACTAAAAAATAAGATGGGATATTTCATAATTATCTATGGTGGCTTGGCATGAAGGGCTGATGCCGATGAATCATAACAATATTATTATTATTATTATTATTCTTTATTTATAAAGCGCCAGCATATTCCGCAGCGCTGTACAATAAGCACAGTATAGACAGGGTTACAATACATTGAACAACATTTGACAAACAGTACAGGAGGAGATGAGGGCCCTATTCCCGTAGGAACTCACAATCTGGGAGGGTTGAGGTTGGAAACAGGAGGAGAGGACTGTAAGGTGAGAGTGATTGATGGTTGTGTCAGGGAGTCGGGTGGTAGGCTTCCCTAAATAGGAATGTTTTAAGGGAGCGTTTGAAGGAAGAGAAGTTAGGGGAAAGTCTGACAGTACGAGGGAGAGCGTTCCAGAGAGTGGGGGCTGCGCGTGAGAAATTCTGCAGTCTATCATGGGAAGAGGTGATGCGGGGAGAAGCTAGGCGCAGGTCACTGTTTGACCTTAGGGAGCGGGCTGGGGTGTATCTGGTGATTAGTGAGGACAGGTAGTGGGGCGCTGAGTTAGTGAGGGTTTTGTAGGTAAGGATAAGGATTTTGAACTTAATTCTGCAGTGGATGGGGAGCCAGTGAAGGGACTCGCAGAGGGGAGCGGCAGAGACAGAGCGGCGGGTGAGGTGAATTAGCCTGGCGGAGGCGTTCAGGATGGATTGTAGGGGGAGAGGCGGGACAGAGGGAGGCCAGATAAGAGATTATTGCAATAGTCGAGTCGGGAGATTACCAGGGCGGGTATGAGTTGTTTTGTGGTGACAGCGGTAAGAAATGGCCGAATTCTGGAAATATTACGCAGTTGGTATCGGCAGGAGGAGGAAAGAGACTGGATGTGGGGGATGAAGGAAAGAGCAGAGTCAAGTGTAACTCCAAGACAGCGAACTTGGTTTGATGGGGAGATGGTGATACCCTCCACCGTGATAGAGAAGTCAGGAGGTGGGGAGGCATTGGAGGGAGGAATAAGTAGGAGCTCAGTCTTTGACATGTTGATCTTTAGGTGGTGGGAGGCCATCCAGGAGGAGATGCCAGATAAACAGTCACTGACTTTTGAAAGGACAGGGGGAGAGAGATCAGGGGTAGAGAGGTAGATCTGAGTGTCATCAGCGTAGAGGTGGTAATTAAAGCCAAAGCTGTTGATGATTTTGCCCAGGGAGGAGGTGTAGAGGGAAAAGAGCAGAGGACCAAGGACAGAGCCTTGAGGTACACCAACAATATCAGCCTTGGTAGAAAAGGGGAACTAACTCCAGCCAGTTTAGGAGGAGGGTAGAGGAAACTACTGACGCAGGCCCCAGAGCACCACAATCCAAAAAATTGCATATCACCCAGTTATATAGACAAGGCACTAAAGAGGAGGAAAGCAGTTCTTAAGGGGAACAAGATCCTCAAAAAGTGTGAGGCAGTGTGTCTACAGACTACACCTGAGGGAGGATGTGCAAGCCAGTTGGCAAAACAGGAGAAGCCAAGAAATGCAGACCCCAGCATCACTGGTACCCTTTAAAAATTATACCAGTTATGTTTGTAAAAACAAAGTCCTAACTTTAGACTGGCAGAGGATTGAGGTGTACCTGTTGGGTACAGGTAGTTGCAAACCACAAAGTGTCCAGGTCCTTAAATTTGTTTCACATGTATGGTCTGACGGAAGCCTGTTCCACCTTTGAACCCTTTAATGCCAGTGGCAGGTGGGCTTAAATGCCCCTCGCAGCATAGCAAGCCTGTGGCTTTCTGGCCCTCCTCCCTTCCCAGTGACTGATTGCCATCATTGGCTGCACGAGGACTGGCTGAAATTAGGACAGCATAGCATGCCCATCAGCAATAAAGGGTTAAGAGTCTCCCCTTTCACATGTCCCACACTGGCTGGCACAGTCCCTCACAGTCAGGGCCAGCCCAAGACATTGTGCTACCTCTGTCCAAGGATGAAACTATGCCCCCGCCCTCCAAATCATGTGTATCACAGAACCCCACAGCTGTAAAACTCACAGTAATGTGTGGTGTGTACGAATTTATCACAGAGCTTCACAGCAATAAAACTCACTCGCTGCCTACTTCCTGAATCTACTCTCTTCAGTGCCTCAGAGAGGCAATGAGAGCAATTGAATTGCTTGAGCCAATGGGAAAGCACCATTGGTCTCAAGCCATTCAATTGCTTTCAAAAAATGCCTCCATGGTAGGCAGGCTTTCCATGCATTGATTGACGCATGTGACTGTCCTCGTCAGTCATGGGGCGTTGCCGCGGGGGGGGGGAAGAGCTCAGAGCACATGTGTGCTATTGTGTTGGGGGTGTGGCCTCAACTCCTGACATTGACTGAGTCAGGCAGTGTCAGAGAGATGAGAGGAGTGGCAGTCACGTGACTGACTACTCGTCCATTGTGCGCAGGAGTGCCGGGAGTGCGCCAGTGACTCTTGAGTGTGCAGCCAGAACCTGATGCAGCACGCCTGACTGCCTGGTACATATAATTCTGGGACCTGACTGCCTGGGTACATATAATTCTGGGGTCTGTGCCTGGGTACATATAATGCTTGGGTCTGACTGGTACATATAATGCTGGGATCTGTCTGGCTGGTACATATAATTCTGGGGTCCTGTGTTTATCTGACTCTGATACTAGCCAGTGCCTCACCCAGCCACTGATCTCACCGCCCGTCACTGAGATGAAGGTATCTACTTTCCAGGTAGCAAGGATAACTTGCCACAAACTTGTGGCTCATTTGAATTGTAAGTCTTGCAAACTTGCTGCTAATTGTCACTGGCAAGTAGGGATGAGCCAAAAGCCCCCGTGTTCGATTCGTCTTCGAACTCGAACAATTTTCCATGAAATAAAGGTTAAGAATAAAAACGAAAAATTCCTTCAAATATTGTGCCTAGGAGGTCCCCATAACCTGCCCGTGAAGTGGCGAATTTGTAGGATGTACAGAAACATTTAAAAATAAAGACATTTCAAATGACGGTAAATGTTTTTTTTTATATATATTCATAAACAACTGCTTGGGGCGGCGGCCTGTATGAAAAGAGGAGACGTTTTAGGACACGTATAACAAGTTTAGTGATTTTTATTTGGCTAAATTATGGTGAAACTTATGTAGGCTTTGGATGAAAGTAACAATAGGTGCTTTAAAATTGGGCCTTTAGTGTCGGCAACAGTGCCGTCACACCATAACCCCTCTGTGGTATTGTGGAAGAGTGCAGGGTTGGACCCTGCGGTCAAATCTTAAAATGATATGAATCTGGTACAGGCGTCAGTGCACCCAAATATTTTGCATTTGGTGGCAGCAAGTGCCTTCACACCGTAACTCCTCTGTGGTATTGTGGAAGAGTGCAGTGGTGGACCCTGTGGTTCAATATTAGAGAGAAATCTCAAGGTATCCTTCCTGGTAAAATCCTTTATAAATAAATAAATAAAATATGAATCTGGTATAGGCGTCAGTGGCAGTGCACCCAAATATTGTGCCTTTGGTGGTAGGGATGAGCTGTTAGGTTCGATCTGATCGGCGTTCGCATCGAACATCGGCTGTTCGACAGTTTGCGAACTTCAAACTTTTTGGGACGTTCTCCAAAAGTTCGAAAAAAAAAAAAAAAAAAAATTTTTTTTTTTAAAAAAAGTATAAAAAAATACTAAAACCTCTAGAAATAAAGCTATTCTTTACTGCAGAATATTATAAGCAACGGTTTATTAGATATTGAATTAAAACGGGAATATTTTTAACATTGAAGCCTATGGGATAAAACATTCGTGTTACTAAAACATCAGGCAGACACGACCCTCTAATCAGGCACTGTAGAGGGCAGCCTGCAGGGGCCTCCCAAGGATCCTCTTGAGCATTGAGGAGCATGCGGCCACCGCATGACAGAGCTGCGAATGTGCGGGCTAGCCACCCGGGTGCATGTGGCAGAGACAGGCAGCGCAGGGAGGGAGCCACTGCACCTGCGGCCACGGCAGACCCCCCCCCCACAACCAGGATCCAGGGAGCCCCCACTGACCACCAGGCTAAGGTAAGGCGACACATTTCTAAAAAAAATAAAATCCGAGGACATTTTTAAATGTCCCAGGGTGTGACGTCCTCCGCCCCAGCAATGTTGCCTGGGGGATCTGGTTTACCTCCTGGCTCTCAGGTTGATTCCTGACCCTCAAGGGTTAATGGCTGGCCAGCGTCTGAAGGGGTGGGGCCTAGCAATAACATGAGAGGTCACCGGGTTTAAAAGAGGGTGCAAGAGGTTGCTTAGGTGCCCTGACGAAGGTATCCACTCTGAGCTTTCTATTGCTACATTGAATTCTGGTATTTTGTCTTTGGCATTTTCTGAGGACCTCGTGTATCTGACCTAGGCTATGGATTGACGATTCTTTCTGCTTTTCCCTTTATCTATTCCGCGTTTATATTGTAACCATGCACGAATCTACTGGTCCTAACCCCGGCTTGCTAACGTACACCCCGCTGATATACCCTGTTATATTTCTAGTACCGCTTTGCAGTCGTTCTTTCGTGCTGCGCTCGTACTATCGTGTTTTTCAGTGTTAGTCCTTATATTTACCCTCTGGTTTTTGTATCCCTGAATTTCCCACTGGTTTATTCATATACAGGGTTATTCAGAGAGAGTGAAAAGCAGGAGAATGACTGGAGAATGAAAAATTCTAGGTCAAAATTGCCGATTTGGAAAGTGAGATGAAAGGGAGAATTTTTCTGGTTTGGCTATTTTGACCTACAATTTTTCATTCTCCAGTCATTCTCCTGCTTTTCACGCTCTGAATAACCCTGATAGTGTTATTGGCCTAATCACAAGGCATTCTCTCAGGCTGTGTCTAGTTCCCATACCAGAGGGAACTAGTTGTGTGTATGTTTTTAGCAAATTTATAGGGGAAGGTAAGGGCAGGTATGATATATATATATATATATATGTGTGTATAGATAAGATATATTTCCATATTCCTATAAATATATATATATCCAGACTTGTATTACACACACATTTTGGCAACTAATTGCCCCCCCCCCATTTGGCTGATCCCTCCAGAAGAAATGTAATATATATATATATTCTCTGCTTTGTCGGGTTCAACATTTCTTCTGGAGGGATCAGCCAAATGGGGGGGGGACGCATTTAGTTGAGATTGTCCACATGCCACCCCCCCATGTGTATATGTGGTCTGAGGTCTGTGGGTGGGTGTATATATATATCTGCGTGTTGATATATACATATGTCTGTGTGTGGTATCAATGCATCCCTACTCTATAAACGGCTCTCCGTGTCCCTATAATATATATGATCGGGGTTTACCTTTTTTTTATATTTTTATACTATTCCTATTAAATTAACAGTAATTTTTGATGTATTTTATTCAGTAGAAACTTTTTTTGCCTATATAACATGTGCTTTGTGAAGATAAAGCGGTTTTGTGTGTACATTTTAATTTAGTGGATTCCTGTCCAGTGCAGTGAGAAGCAAACGTAATGTTAATAAGGCGGAGCGGAGTGAAGTCAAGCCTGCAAAATGTTTGCTTCTCTTCGCTACGCTGTGCGTCGCTACACGCTCAGTGTGTCTCAGCCTTTAGTCCCGCATCGCTAGCTTACCAAATCAGTTTGTATACTTGTTACTGACCCTGCTTGTTCTGAGGACCCGATCTGTTGCCGACTTTGCCTGCCATTTGACTATTCTCTCTGTGTATTCCCTGCCTGTTCTGTTTGTTTCCTGTTGCTACTGGTGTGCGCCAATTCTCACCATATACAGTAGCGTAGTACAAGTGCCTAAACATTGCTGACCCAGTTTTGTTATAGCTGCTGATGTAACTGAGTAGATCGGGGATCTCTTCTGCATTTCCAAAACCTCCACCACTGCACTCTTCCACAATACCACAGAGGGGTTACTTACGGTGTGAAGGCACTTGCTGCCACCAAAGGCATAATATTTGGGTGCACTGCCACTGACGCCTATACCAGATTCATATTTTAATATTTGACCACAGGGTCCAACCCTGCACTCTTCCACAATACCACAGAGGACTTACAGTGTGACGGCACTGTTGCCGACACTAAAGGCCCAATTTAAAGCACCTATTGTTACTTTCATCCAAAGCCTGCATAAGTTTCACCATAATTTAGCCAACAAATCACTAAACTTGTTCTGAATGTCCTAAAACGTCTACTCTTTTCATACAGGCTGCCGCCCCAAGCAGTTGTTTATGAATAGATTAAAGGAAAGCCATTTACCGTCATTTGAAATGTCATTTTTTTGTTTTTAAATGTTTCTATACATCCTACAAATCTGCCACTTCACGGGCAGGTTATGGGGACGTCCTAGGCACGATATTTGAAGGAATTTTTCGGTTTTATTCTTAACCTTTATCTTATTGGAAAACTCACTGTTCCTTTAAAAACGTTTTTTTTGAAAACTTTTTGTCCTTGTTTCCTGTCCCCCAGGGCACTACCCCATACACCTTTTATGGCAAATATCTTGGATATATGCCCTCTTGGAGGGCACTCTAAAATTCGAACTTTCGAGTCCCATTGACTTGCATTGAGTTCGGTTCGTGTTCGAACTTTTAAATTGCGAACCGAAATTTTGAATGCGAACCGAACACAGTGTTCGGCTCATCACTATTTGGTGGCAGCAAGTGCCTTCACACCGTAAGTAACCCCTCTGTGGTTTTGTGAAAGAGTGCAGTGGTGGAGATTTTAGGAATGCAGAAGAGATCCCCGCTCTATTCAGTTACGTCAGCATCAGGGGATTGATTGCTGCTGATCCAGGACTGATTCATTTTTATAAATGTCAGCCGGTCTACAGAGTCGTGGACAGACGCACTCTTTTGTCTATGACAAAACCTCCAGCGGCACTGAATGTCATTTCAGAAAGCACGCTGGATGAAGGTCAGCCTAGTAGCTCCATAGCATATTGGTTAAGTTCTGGCCAGTGATCCAATCTCAACACCCAGTAAGCCAGTGGATCATCTGCTGTAAAGGTATCCAGGCAGTGCCGGACTGGCCTACCGGGATACTGGTAGCAATCCCGGCAGGCTGCTGCGATCTTTGGGCCGCTTTTACTTCTACATATGCAGCATCATGAGCTCTTTGAGAAACCGCGGGCTGGTAGCGGCCGGGCCGGCCCACGGGTTATGCACTGTCTGGCCGCTTCGGCCGTCTTGTGTGTTGCTGTAAAGTCAGTGTGACCGCACATCACGTGGTGGGTGAAGGAGGCAGCCAATACAGTGTGCGTGTCGTGCCGTCCAAGCCTTGTGAGTGTCTGGGAAGGCATGCGCGCTGCAGCGGCTGTCAGCCCGGCCCCTCCTCACACAGAGGGGCTGGCAGCAGCCTGTATTATCAGAGGGCAAATCAGATCCACCTCCCTCCGAGAGAAACTTTACAGTCAGTGTGTTTCTCTCGGAAGGAGGTAGATCTGATTTGCCCTCTGATACTACAGGCTGCCCACTGCCGCCAGCCCCTCTGTGTGAGGAGGGGCCGGGCTGACAGCCGCTGCAGCGCGCATGCCTTCCCAGACACTCACAAGGCTGGGAAGACACGGCACGCACACTGTATTGGCTGCCCCCTTCACCCACCACGTGAAGTGCGGAGACGCGCAGGTGCAGAACGTCCCCGCGCTTCTCACGCACCACTAGTGGCTTGGCCATACATAACGAGGAGACCAGCCAGCAAGTCAACTCCCTTTGAAGGCTCCAGGGTTGGCAGCGCTGGGCCTCCTCATGGTGAGGTCACACGTCAGCTTCGCTAGAGCACCGTGGGAAAAGGACCATCACCAATGCCATGTTGAGTGTGGCGGGGTGGGGCAAGGACAGGGTCACAGACCCGTTGCTGGGAGCTATGCTGTTTTGCAGCTCTGCTTTCATCCCCCAAAATATATGGAGGAGACCTTAAAATGGGGGTAGTTAGGCTCATAAAGTGGACTTGGTCACAAAATAGGGACTGGTATTCCTGGGTAGGGACACTTGGCAGTTATGCACAGCATACCCTAAGCTCTAGGACAGGTTTGCAGCTGACCCCCCCCTTCCTTAGCATTTATATATGCCCCTCTGTGTGCGGCCCGCCCGAGGGAGCATGCACTGTGCAGGGAGGGGAGGTGGAGCGGGCACGCTGCCAGCAGGTCTCCCTCTCTAGGAGGGTCAGGGGGTGGAGGAGGAGAGAGCCAGGTCTGTTCAAGTAGCCTGTGTATTAGTATAAGCTGGTCGGAGTGATTACTCATCCTCCGCCGGAGTACACAGGGTGAGTGCTTGCTGGGGTCCTGGCTGCCATGCAGACTCCTGGCTGGTCCTTCTCTACTAAATCTAAACTTTTTCTTGTACCCTGAAGGGCTCCTCTTACCCAGCGTAACTGTATAGCTCTGCAATACCCTCAAACTCTCCGCACATTGAGGGTATCGCAGAGCTATACAGTAAACACACCGCACATTACTGGGGCTGGTGTGAAATTCTTTCCAGGGCTGGTTTTTATCCCCAGTCCGGCCCTGTATCCAGGTCTGCCTTTGCTCCTAGGTAGTCCTGCACCATATGGTGGTGACGCTGGCAATGGGTGCCTACATTTAATGTCCCTGGGCGTCGTGGACTAAAAAAATTGGAAAAGGCCTCAGTCAAGCGGTCCCCTTCACCGCTCTTCCTCTGATAAACAGCAGCCTCCGAAGCACCTGTGTCATCACTTGGTAACTTACCAGTGCCTGGAAAGGTGTTACACAAGTGTCACTTTAGAGCTTCCTCAAGTTGTTTCATCCGGTCCTCCCTCTGTGCGGGCAGGATGAGCTCTGCAACTTTACCCTTGTAATGTGGATCGAGAAGGCTTGCCAACCAGTAATGATCCCTCTCCTTGATAGCACGAATCCTGTGGTCCTTTAGCAGGCTTTGCAGGATAAGGGAGCCCATGCAGCATTAGCTTCCGAGTCTTCCTGGTCAATGAGGATGACCCCATCGTGCACTTCCTCCTCCCAGCCACGAACTAGTCCTTGGGTTTCTGGGCACACAAAACCCTCCCTTGAGGAATCCCCACCTTCAATGCCCCCATTACTTAAATATTCCTCCTCCTGTCTGATCTGAGGACCCGCAGGAATGCTGTCTTCGTAAAGACTGGGGCCTTGAGAGCTAGGGAAGGCCTCCTCTTCCTCCCGCTGCTCTGCCTCTAGTGCCACATCTATAATTCCCTGCAGAGTGTGCTCCAGCAGGAACACTAAAGGAATTGTGTCACTGATGCATGCACTGTCCCTGCTCACCATCCTCGTTGCCTCCTCAAATGGTGACAGTACAGTGCATGCATCCTTGATCATCAGCCACTGCGGGTCGGGGAAACAAGTTGACCTGAACCTGTCCTTGTGCCATACTCACACAGGTATTCATTGATGGCCCTCTGGCAATGCTGCAGCGTCTGCACAAGCAGCAATGTCGAGTTCCACCTGGTGGGCATGTCACAGATCAGATGGTTTCTGGGAAGGTGGAATTTTCTTTGAATTTCTGCCAGGCGAACGCTTGCTGGGAATGACCGTCTGAAGTGGCTGCAGACGTTTCTGGCCTGGCTGAGAAGCTCTGCCAGCCCTGGGTACCTGGTTAGGAAACTCTGTACCACTAGATTAAGGACGTGTGCTAGGCATGGTACATGCGTCAATTTACCCTTGCGTAGGGCGGAGAGAAGGTTGCTGCCATTATCACAGATGACCATTCCCAGCTCAAGCGGCTGTCAGGTCGGCACACGAAAATCCAAGGGTGTGCTACGGTTGGCACTAAATGCAACAATAGGCAATCCTAAACCCTGGTGCGATACCAGTCCTTAAGGTGGCTGGGTTACGCAATAGTGGGAGGTGAACCTATAAGGCAGGGACAAGCAAGCAAGGAGGACAGAAACCAGTCCTTAGAGTGGCTGGCATGGAGACAGGTAGTAATGGAGCGGTAATATAGAGTGATCAAACACAATCCACGGTTAGGGAGTAAGAAGAATACAAAGTCGAATGCCAATAGCCGAGTCAAAGGGGCATAGAAGTTCACAAGTCAAAAGCCAGGTCATACACAGAAATCAGTCAGAGGTACTATAAACAAGCACTTGGGGGTCAGACAAGCAAAAACAACGAAAGGGCAGTGAGAAATGGCAAAAGCAAGTTTAAATCTCGCGCCCTGCAATCCAATTGGGCAACAGATCACATGGTGCAGGGAGACCTTGTGGAGGCATAATGACGTCACGCCGCCGGTGGAGCTTAAACCTGGAGAGGCCGGCGGCGCGCGCAGATAAGGTGCAGGGAAGGACCGCGAGGAGGACGCTGGCTCCGGGACCGCGGGGAAGGAAGCCGGAGCCGCCGCGACGTGACAGCGACATGGTGTTAACCATCTCTGCACCTGCCCCTGCAGAGCTGACAGACTTTCTGGCCCGGTGTGACTCCTGTCCCCTAAACAAACCAGCTCAAGCACAGTATGGCATCTTTTTGCTTGAGCCATTGCGTAGCCCCTGTCACTCGTCGGTTTAACTGCCACTTCACCAGAGACCGAGAAGGAGGAGGAGGAAGAAGAGGAAAAGGTGGTGGAGCAGACAGACCTCATATAAGCAGCTTTCTGGAGGCATGGTGGATGAACAATGTCCAGCACAGAGCCCAGAGTTACCCAGTGTGCCGTGAAGGAAATGGAACGGCCCTGTCCATGCTTACTGGACCACGTGTCTAAAGTCATGTGCACCTTGCTGCTGACTGCCTTTCCTAATGACTCCATAACATTGTGTTCCACGTGCTGGTATAGTGCTGGAATGGCCTTCCATGAAAAGAAATGGCGTTTTGGAACCTGCCACTGTGGTACAGCACATTCGGCATATTCACGGTAGGAAGCAGAGTCCACCAGCTGGAAAGGCAGCAGCTGTAATGCGAGTAATTTTGCTAAGCTGGCATTTAGACGCTGTGCTTGGGGATGGTTGGGACTATATTTTTTCTTATGCTGCAGCAGCTGGGGCAACGTATTCTGACTGTGTAAATCTTCAGCTGATGGGATGCTGTCACATTCTGAGGAAGGACCTGGTACACCCATTACTGTAGCATCCTGTCAGTGGAGGATGTAGGCCATGACATGGCAGGACATATGGGGCAGTATTACAATGTTGGTGCTAACTTAACCAGAGCAGTTGTAAACTTAAAACCTCCATAGGCTATAATGGCTCTGGTAAGTTTGCAACAGCTCTGGTTAAGTTCGCACCAACTATGTAATATGGCCCATAGTCGGGGTAGAGAGAGATGAGTAGGAGGACCTATGCAATGTGTTGTGCCAACTGGATGCATGGCAGGTGGTCATATGTCACCTCATGCACGTGGTACCTAAGTGTCCGATGTCTTTACCACGCTTGATCCCCTTCTGACATACATTACAAATAGCAATGGTGCGGTCTGCTGCACATTTCTTAAAGAACTCCCAGACAGCAGACTTCCTGTACATGTGCTTTGAGACAACAGCACTCTGCACCTGAGCAGCTGTGACTTCTGATGCCTTGGACTGGCTACGGTTGCTCATAGAGGAAGTTGTGCTTCGTGTTTGTTGTGCCTCCTCCTCACTTGACTCCTCTGTTCGATCAGGCACCCAAGTGGAGTCAGTGACCTCATCATCGTCATCACCCCCTATCTCCTAGTCACTGGAGCCAACTTGGCAGTATGCTGCAGCTGCTGGGGCAACATGAGTGCCCGTTAATTGTGTGTCACTGGCACCCCCTCCCTCTAGGTTGATTATACTCTCTTCCTCAACCTCAGAGTTTGAATCGAGCACTGGAGTTGCTGTGCATTCTCAAGCAGCATGTCACTGTCATTGTAGTCAAACAATTCAGCTGACTCCTCCGTCTATGGTGGTGAGGCTACGGCAGGAGTAGCTGTGGACATGGAGGCTGCATTAGATGCTTTGGCAGCTGAGGTGGACTGTAAACCACTACAAGCCTGGCTGGCAGAGGATGAGGATGGCCTGGTTAGCCAATCCACCAAATCCTCTGTATGTTGCTGCTGCTTAAGACGGCAAGTACCAGTTAGAAAGGACAAGCGTGCCCCTGCAGAGGATGCACCACATCCACGACGACCAGGGGCACAGTCTTCCGACACAAAGGCTGCTTGCCCTCTTATCTGTGTCTGGGAGCGTCTGCCTGTCCTTTTTGGTCTTTCTGACATGTTGAGTGTTATATAGATTAAAGATATACAGAACTCTGCTATAAGTCAGTGATTTTACTGATATTTTTCCTGTAAGGCTGCCAATGTCCTCTACTCTCTCTCTGATTCACTTCCTCTCCTTCAGGCTGCAACACCCTGATACCTGGCAAGACACAGATTCAACTATGAATAGATAAACAGATGAACTCTGATTAAACTGTGTTATTGTATGGTATCTAGAATTAGATTAAAGATATACAGATTTTCCAGAACAATGCTATATGTCAGTGATACACACTGTCCCTGATAGCCTGGCTGTGCCAAGACAGATTCTAATTTGCTGAACTGTGGCAGAACTCACTGATAGCCTGGCAGTGCCAACACAGATTCAAATTCCCAGAAATCTCCTACAACGTCACTGATACACCCTAACAGAACAATCTCCTCTCCTCTCTGATTTACTCCTGCAAACACACACGCTGGGGCTGCAGGCAGGGAAGCCTTATATAGTGTGCTGCGGGACTTAGCTCTGTGAGCCCATGATTGGGCAAAATTTGCCCATTCAGGACTCTGAGCTGTGATTGGCATAGTCTTGCACCTGTCTTGCACCTAAACTGTGGTCAGGTGCAGGCTGTAGCCAATTACAAGCTTCAGGCCAGTGGAAAAGTGCATTGTGGTCCATTGTGGGCGAACATGCGGTGAACACACGGAAATGTTCGTAGTTTGCGAACAGGTGATGTTCGAATCGAACTCCGAACCAAACAGCTCATCCCTAATCATGAGGATACCTTCACAGCAAAGGGAAGATAGTCAGCAGTAAACGCAGCCAAGCGAGCACTGCAAAAGGCTGTGTCCTCTGGAAATGATCATTATTTAGCATTACTGGATCATCGCAACACGCCAACACAAGGCATGAAGAGTAGTCCCGCACAAAGACTGAGGAGTCAACAGATCAAATCGTTGCTTCCCATGAGAGGGAGTCTGTTAATACAGGATAGATTGATGAATGACGGGCACCAAAGCCTTTGCAGGAACAATCAGGCATTGCAAGCGTCTCAATACAACAGGGGAGCCAATGACCTGTGGCCTCTAAATGTTGGTGAACAGGTGTGGATACCACCTCCAATGAACCAGTAAAAAGAGTGGCGGAAAGCTTGCCTGAGAGCAGCAGTAGGAACAGAGCCTATGGAGTGCTAGAAGAGTCAGGACAAGTTCGGAGTAGAAATAGGAGACACCTGAGAGGCACTGGACGCTTCATGCTTCAATTAAGGCACCCCACACCGTTTGGAAAGTGCCACTTTTCCCAAAAGCTCTCTATAATGGGCTCCATCACCTCGTTGTTGAGGAAGGGCATATGTAGTGGCTGCAGTTTGTTCGAGATCGCTGCGCAGGTCTCCCAGACGATCCTTCCAGCCATGACATTCGGAATGAGTAGCCCAGGGTTTTAAATGAACATTCCGTTGCCAAGTATCTGCTGCAATAAAATAACATCACATTAGTAAATGCAAATAACTAATGAAAAATATGGTTATTTACATTCTCACTTCAAACATTCTTTTTATTACAGTGCAAGAGGTGAAGAAGAGGTGGCGGAACCTGCGAGGCATGTTTCACAGGGAACACAAGAAGATTATGGAGCACAAGTTGGGAGATGGAGCACTAACATCTGACTGGGCTTTTTACAAACAAATATTGTTCGTGGTTGACATTGTAGAGCCTAGACAACTACAAGGCAATATCTCCCCAGCTAAAAGTGGCACCCAGGAGGGGGAAGATGTCCATAGCAACAACCCAGATGAGCCATTTGATCTTGTGATTCCGAACTCACCACCACCACCACCACAGATGGCAACCTCAACAGACGTGTCAAAGCCTCAGTCGCAACTGTTTTGTGTGCCAGGAATGAGTGACCAGCCCGAAAGAGCCCGTCCTATTAGCATTTTGAAGAGGAAAAGAGTGGAGCAGTCTGCTTACGAAAAATATCTTGAGATAGTGGAGAAGCTTAAATTCTTGTCTGAAAGTGGATAGATGAAAAGGGACAGCCACATGTTTTTCTTTTATTTAATTAAATGTTATCGGTAACATTCCATTCTGTGTTTAAAATAAAGGTCATGATAAACACTTTCTATGTTTACATTTAGTAAACCAAATACTGTTTATATACCGCAACTCTAATGCCTGTAATTTTACTTTTATTCATTTTATGTATCATATACGCACACATACAGATAATGTCGGCTGTGACGAGAGGAGAGGAGAGGAGTGGTGTTTGAGGGACGGTATGTGTCCCCTCGAGTTTTGTCATATTGTTGGGACTAGCACTCCAGGCCGGAGTTTGGGTTCAGCTCGGGGCACACAAATCTCCGGGTTTTGCAGTTTTCCCTGGGGAGGCTTAATTGATTGATTGGGTGCTGCTAGAGGGAAATAAAAGCAAGAAGTGAGGTTCATTCAGGTCTCCACCCTGGGACTCAGACCAGCTACTGAGGGAGCAAAGCTGAACCAGAGATCAGGCTGCAAAAAGGAAAGGTTGGAATACACTTTGTTGTCTGAAACGGTAGTGAGGGAAAACCTTAACTGTTTAGTTAGTGCCGGACAGGCAAGGGTATTGTTTTGTTTTGTTTTGTTTCTTGACCTGTATGCAGCTCTTGAATAAAAGTACAGAGGGCTGTACATTGTAAAGAAATCCTGCGATTGGTACTACCTTTATCCTGGGAAGGGTACCCCCCATTTGAGCTGTACCCCACACGGCAATGGAGTTCCGTCTTTATATCAATATGTATTAAAGTCAATTGCCTCAGAGTGACGGTTAGTCGTTCCTCGGGTGATATGTGATACATCCTCAGCCCCTGTTGCGCCCCCTGGGGGGGTCGGGGCATGTTTCTGTGCCACTGGCTGGTCGAGTGCCAGCATTCCATGATGGCCAATTGGCGTCTGAGGGGGCGGGGCCTGGTGTGGTCACGAGTAGCCACCGTGTTTAAAGCAGGGTGCGAGGAGTTGCCTTATCGCCCTGACGTGGAGTCTAGTTCCCGCATCGCCTATTGTTTATTACGCTCATTGCTAATTTGTTGCCAACCCATTTCTGTCGGAGGACCCTGATTATGTATTGTGACCCGGCTTTACACTTTGACTATTCTCTGGTTTATCCCCTTTGGTGTTTATTTGTACGGATTGATGTTGCATTGTTTTGAGACCTGCAGCTTTGAGACCTGCCTGTCTCCTTGAACAATCCATCTCACGCTCCTGGCCTCTGATAGCTACCCATTCCATCCTAAATCCTAATCACAAGGCACCTTATTGTGGGTCTATCTATCATGCTGTGAGCTCTGCATATGTTATTTACTATCCGGTATCTGCACGATCAGGTTTGATTACGAATGTCAGGTTTTTCTCTGATGTAACTGCCCTGCAGCCTACATAATTCATATGCTGTGACAAACCATTGTGTACAAACAAATGTTAAAATCTTCTTGCTTATGAGTCTTAGTCCCGTTTTTAATCCCAAAACTTGTTATATTGTTTCTCCTTGTCTTGTATTGACGCTAAACTGTCTTTTGGTCACGAAACCAATTGAACTTCAGTGCTACTTAAGATTATCTACCTACTCCCGGGCTTTGGAAATCAGGCTCTTGAATACTATTTATTTTGTAAATGCTGTTCAGAAAAATCTGCTCTCTACGATCCTAACTATGCTATTCCCGTGTGAGCGCTATAGCGTTCGTTACAATATGGTCTCTCTGAAATTGGAGAATAGCATGTAAAAGGAAGTCTCCAGACACATGCGATAATGATCAAAAAAATTGCGTTTTTCTGGAGTTCTCCGTGCCAATGGTGGAACTCTCCTAATCGCTTCCTTTTCACCCATATTGGGGTCACCCAACTTTGTCATTTTTGCTTCTGTAGGCGCCATCTCATAGATGGATTTCTTCCCAATTTGCAGCGCATCCAGCTCCTCCATATCCATATACACGCACACAAAGGACTGCAGTGTTTCCAAAAGCATAATAAACTGGTCTTTATATATAAGACAACTTCATTCTGGTATTGGCAGCCTCCACACTCCACATCTGATCTGGTTCGTCTGACTGATCGCTCGCAGTGGACGAAACTAGTCGTCCGTTGCTGTCTGTTGTCTGCTGACCTGGATCATCCATAGTCTCTCACAGTGGACAACCCTAGTCTGACCTAGTCATATGACCGACGTTGTCCATAGTCTGGCGAACAAGTTGGACGTCCGACTATGAATCGTGTGGATGGCCAGCCTTAGACTTTGATAGCAGTGACTCGAGACTTGACTTGGACTTGAGCCTTATGACTTGAAAAGTCATTATACCTTCTAAGGCTAGGGTCAAACGAAAGTATTTTTACACGCGAACGTAAAAAAGTGCGTCCGAACGCATTGATGTATTTTTTCACGGAATATGCGAAAACGGTCATACGATGCGCATTTTCGTGCGTGATGTTTTACGAATCCAAACCAGGAAACTTTTTGCGTCTGGACGTTATGTTGGCCGGACACGAGCAGGGTCTGACGTCTCCAAATCACACACACACACCGCTAGCGGGCGCAGCGCACTCTGTACGTCCGTACTAGCGGTTCTGCGTTCTCGAAAAAATGCGTTCATTTTCCACTTGCGTTGCGCGGCCGGACTTTTGTGCGACCGTACTTCGTATATTGGCCGTCATTGCCCATCATTTGCTGCTAGTGCGGCCGTGATTAAGTGCGCCAGAACGCACGTTAAAAATGCGCTGGTCTGACCCCAGCCTAAAACCTGAGGTCCAAGTTGGGATCAAACAAAACAATATTTTTAAAACACCCAACTCATTCATTTTTTTTAATAACACCCTAAGAGAGATAATAAATATATATATATATATATATAGAAAATGGTGGATGAAGGTGGTCATTGGTATGGTGTGCTCTATTTTGGTGTTTGGTGTGTGTGTGTATATATGTATATATATATTACACACACACACACCAACCCCAAAATAGAGCACACCATACCAATGACCACCATTTTCTGCAAGAAAAAAACACATTTAAAAAAATTCAAAAAACCTGACTGAGGTAAAATGATGGGGATTCAGTTAACAAAGTATGATCATAGTTTGCGTAAGCCTGTCACAGTCGCCAATGTACCCCATCGTTGACAGGTCCTATCTTACTTGACTGTATCTGCATTTACAGAATTAACTCAACTTTGAGCTTCCCCGTAGGGATTAGCCTTTATAGGTTGTCACGGTGGGACACACCTGTGAACTGGGAGGGGTGCATACCCAGGAAAGTAGTCAGCTATATATATATATATATATATATATAACAAACCACAGGGTGGGTTGCACTCAACCTAAACTTGCAACACAAGCGGGTGCATCTAAGACTTCATATACAAAACACCAAAATATATATATAGTTAAATGATAAAATATGTCAGCCAGAATGCTCTCTCATTCTCGGCTGTAAACAAAAAGACTCTTGAAACACTAATTAGAGTGCCCATGAGGATCTTGGCAGTGCCTGCTTCTAGTGCTCCGGTGGAGCACGTCTTCAACCATGGATGCATCATACTACGACCCCATTGTGCACACGTCTTACAGACTTTTGGCGAATTTAATCTATTGCAAGTGCAATGCATAATAGGGTCCAAAGAAAACAACTCTCATTGATTCAAACATTCATTCCCTCTGTTTCTATAATAATTTTGTTATTCTCAGTTAACAAATACACTTAGTGTGAACAAACTGTATCTCACAATTTTATATTTTAATCGCTCATGAAATTATTGCTCTGAATAAGTAATTAATGCTTTGAAACTAAATTATGCAATGAGCACTAATGATTAATTGGGTCTTAAATACAAAGACTTGAGACTTACTTGTAACTTGCAAAACAATGACTTGGTCCCACCTCTGATTATCTGAGTATCACTGCGGTTAGCGCTGCTTCCGGAGCGAGGTGCTCAGGTGCAGATTTTCCCTATTAGCGTCTCCATGTTAGCGTGAACTAAGAAATAGGGCCCAATAGCTCTAATAAGTTTATAAAAGCTCTGGTTAAGTTAGCACCAACTATGGAATGGAGCCCTAAGTTAATAATATTTTGTTATATAAAAACTGAAAGGTGATAATCATCAATATTAGGCTTTTTTTCCCCCCTCACTAGATAACAGGTGAATAAGCATATGACTACAATACATTTTTATTACCATGTCATATTCTAGTTAGCATGATTTAGGTTGACATTCTAAGAGAAAGTCAATTTATTACCGTGCTCATATTGCAGGGTGGGTCAGCAAATACATGAGAGTTTAATTTTGAATTCTGGCATAAACTTTGTTTACATAGCTTTCTGATTAACTGGCATATTATTGCCATGAGAAATTAATAGAACAAAAAACATATAAAAGCAGCAGATTCTGGAGCATTTATTTGACTCTGCGGTGTTCATGATACAGGTGTGAAACCTTCATTGAACACCACGATGTCTCCAACCATTTTATTTCTGTTTTCGCTGGTTTGTTTCTGTGCAGGTAAGTCACGTTTGTTAATTAGTCATTGTCTGTGGATTATAGAGTTTATAATCTCTGATGCCCTGTTTAATATTTTCTTCTTACTTGTAAAATAGCACTCTTTGGTAATAAACAGATTACACAGCAAAATCAAACTTTCACCAATCGGTGCAATTTCAGGCCAATTCGTCTATTCACTAAGCTGTCAATTCATCAAATACTGGGGAATTGACAGCAAAATATGGTGGAATTTTCCATAACTGGGCGGTGTTCCGTGGCAACGAAACTGTCTCACAGAAGACTATTGTGTATTCACAGAACGCCGAATTGCACCGAAATTCTGACGAAATGCTTTGATTTTCAGTGATTCAATTCATCACGTTTAAACAGGCATATCCCATAGGATTCCATTTAAAAAGTAACATATTTTTTTTTTCTTTTAAAGACTGTTTTATTCTTTTCATTTTTTGCAAAAGAACCTTTATTTTTTAGCATTCCTTTTTTGTATTTGTAGACGACATTTTTTTTTTTTTTTTTTACTTTTTTACAATTTTGTTACAGACCAGGACATTTTTATTATTTGGACACATTTTATTAATTTATACTCTTATTAGGAGAATAGAAGTCTTTATTTTTTTGCAGTTCGGCAGAATTCACTGATGCTAATTCGGCGCAATTCAGCAGTTATCGGTGCAGGTCGGTTTTTGGCGATGTCCGATAACTGCTTTGGTGACTCCAATTTCGGCAAACTATGGTGACCATTCGTTATATATTGAATTCACCATATTTTCTGTGAAATAGAGTCGCTGAAATGTGGCGAATTGCAGCGAAACTCAAAGCCCTGAACTTGCACGCATAGGAATTGCATGTCATAGGAAGATACTTTTTTCACTCCCTTTTCAGGGATTAATGAACTGAATATTGCCATAGTTAAAATATTTACTTGTGCTTAGTGTAACTAAGAGATCGTGAAAGCAAAGGCAGAAGTCACAAAACATAAATGTATTTCTGCAGAGCAGAATACAGTATAAAGAACCTGTAGTGCTGTTTTTCTGCCTGGTACATATTTCATTATGATGTAAAATGATAAGCGAAAAATTGACGATACAAATATGGGCAAGCACAACATTTATTTCATGTATTTACGAAGTGCTATTAAAATTATTCATAAACATACAGGGTAATTCAAAGAGATCCGAATTGCTTGAGAAAGGTAACCGAACGCTGATTTTCAGCGTTCGGTTACCTTTCTTGGCCATTCGGCTATCCAGAGAGCAGGCAATTCGCCAAATCCTAGCGAATTTCCTGTACATACGGTGCCTGTTCGAGGGCAGTGAAATCCCCATGAAAAAGCACTGCTTCGGCTATTCAGAGAACACAAACCAGCAGTGAAAGGTTCCCGAAATGCCCTGCCATGCGGTGGTTTCATGCGGCAGATTTATTCAGGCGAATCCCTTAGGCTTCAATGTTAAAAATATTCTGGTTTTAATTCAATATCTAATAAACCGCTCATTCTAAAATTCTGCAGTAAAGAATCTCTTTATTTATAGATTTTTTTAGGATATTTTAAGCATTTTTCATTTTTTTTATTTTTTCTAAAAGTCCGATTTTTTTAGTTTACTTCTTTTTTTCTGTAACAGCCCTTTTTATTATCATTCCCTGGACCTCATATGTAAATTTCAGACATTTTCGCTCAGTAGTTTCTTTGCAAACAGCGTTTCACTTTTCAAACATTCAAGCAAACTGTTTTCCTAATTTATTCACTGCCTTCTTCTGCGGTGTCGGTTTTTTCCAGCAGCTTCGCTGCCTGTGATCGGCTCCTGTTCGGGTTTTTCCGTGGTTTTCGGCAGGTTAATCCAGATGTTTTTGCAGGTTTTCGGCGTGCATTCACCGGGTTTTGCGGTTAGTTTTCGTCGGGTTTGCGGCAGCTTTTCCCTGCAATTCGGGGACCCTGTGGTGCTTGCTGAATACACCGCAGGGTCACCGAAATGGGATCGGCAAAAGGAACCGAATTGAAGAGAACAAAAAGTCACCGAACGTGCGGTGACTTTTCGATTCTCTTTGAATTACCCTGATAGAATAACAAAGTAACTCTCCATTTAGAATTCTCTTCTCAACACTGTTTGAGGGATGAGGATAGATTTTAAAAAGTGAACATTGATTTCTAATTTGCTGTTATTTTAAATGAGATGACCTATGAAAACTTAATTTCTTTCAAATCATTGCTGCATTGGATTATTCCTCTGTTTTATTTTATGCAGTTATTTCTGTGATTATAATTAATTTTATACACTTATATATAATACTATACACAATTAAATTACTTCCCTTTCCACATGAAAATGGTTCCTTGTAGAATTTACATGCTTTGAGAGGGAAATCCGTCAACAACTAATTAATGTGTTTTATTTCAAGCAGCATATGAATTTTACATAATGTGTTACCCAACTCCATGGGAGATATTGTTTGTTACTTGTTAGCAATTAGAAATTATATTTATTCCAGAAAATTAATTTTTTTCCTTCTCATTTTTTCCCAGCAAAACCACAAGGTAATTTTAGCACTTTTGATATTCCATAAGTATACAGATCATTGATTACATGTTGATTCCATTGATGGAACGTTGCCGGCCATTCTTTCATTTTTCCTTTCTGAATTGTTGAAGTTTATTATGGTGGTTCTCACGAGACAGAAGGGTTATTCAATAAGTGGCGAACTGCACCAAAGTGGCAGTGAAATGCCCTGATTTATGGTGATTCAGTTCAACAGGTTTAAACAGACGAATCCCATAGGTTTCAATGTAACTACGGTTTCTGAAAATAAAAGACATAAAGAAGAGGAAAGGGAAAAGATGGTCTTAATACATACTGTATATATTGACTTAGGACCCGCTGACACACCAGGTTTTCAGTATATCTGAAGCACAGCACAGGTGATATGATTTGCTGCTCAGTGATTGCAGGATTCAGTCTGTATTTCCCCAAGGTGATCTGTAAAATCTGGCCTGGTTGAGGGTCCTGAGGACAGGTTTGGGAAACACTGCTTTAGATCCTCTTTTAAGGTAGCAGCACTCAGAGTCAGTTACGGTTGCTGGGGCAGACGCTTGCCTTGGAGTGCTTCTACCTTAAAAAAGGATCTTAGGTAGTATAGTCAGACAAAGTAATCTTAACTATACCAAGGCAATTGCATACTTACTAGTTTACTGAGACTCCGAGCACTGTAATCCGCAGCAGTTACTGTAACTCAATGTGAGTGGTAGTGTCAGGCCCAGATTAAGGCTGGGGTCAGACTAGCGCACTTTTAACGTGCGTTCTGGAGCACATAATCACGGCCGCAGTAGCAGCAAATGACAGGCAATGACAGCCAATATACGAAGTATGGCTGCACGAAAGTCCGGCCGCGCAACCCAAGTGGAAAATGAACGCATTATTTCGAGAATGCATAACCGCTAGTACTGACGTACAGAGTGTGCTGCAGCGGCATAGCACGTGTGTGCGTGATTAGGAGACGTCAGACGCTGCTCATGGCCGGCCAACATAACGTCCAGACGCAAAAAGTGTTTTATTGATGATCCGTACAAAATCACAGACGAAAATGCTCATCGTATGACCGCTATTGCGTATTCCATGAAAAAATGCGTCCATTCGTTCAAACGCACTTTTTGACGGTCGCTGCGAAATATGCGTTAGTCTGACCCTAGCCTTAGATCTCTATGGGCCTGGAGCTGAATATTTTACTGGGCTTTTTTTGTAATTTAGTGAAATGAAAACATATTTTTGGTTATTTAATAGTCAGATACGGGTATATCTAACCAGGAAGATACTGTGTGATTTAATTTTTCATTCAGATTTCAATCATTTAGAGTGTAATTTTTTTTTTCCCATTTTATCATCCAAACCTTTGTGGTTATATATTCTTTAGGGCATTCTTGTTATAAAAAAAAAAAAAAAAGGGAAATGGGAACCTGTTACTGCATTTTTCTGAGAAAATATACAATTTTAACCCAAAAAAAATAAATGAAATATTTCCCTTGTGTTTTGGAACATGTTTTTTTTACGAATAATATGACTGTATTAGGCGAATGTCAGACGAACGCAGTCTCAGTGCACTCTGCGTGCGTGCATAATGGACAGACGTACTGACGGAAGATACTGTAGACACCACACGGTCCGTTTTTGTTGACGGACGTAGAAATAAAAGGGAATTATGAGAAACAAAATTAATATAAAAAATTATACAAATTTGAAAAGGATATGAAAAGCCATTTTGTGCATCAAGGTGCTGGACGTCGCAAATGCGCTGCGTCTGACATCTCACTCACACAGAACGCTACGCGGACGTGGCGCACTGCGCGTCCGTCTAGCGGTTTTACGTTCTTGCCTCGTCCGTTTGCCACGTGTGTTGTGCGTGCACAGTTCGGTGTGCACGTACTTCGTGTGTGGGTCTCTATTGATCATGATTGTATGCTACGACGGATATTAAACTGTGCGGCAACAGAAACGTGATCCCTGCATTCGTCTGACGCTGGCCTAAAACACTGACCTTGCTCCCAGCGTGGGAAATGAGAAGGTGAGTAATGGCAGTGGTATTGCTCTTTTTATACGTGACAAATGGACAATGCCATCGCTTTGGAACTAAAAATAAATAAATAAAAAATTATTTTCTTTTCTTTTAGATTTTCCATGGTCAGGTTTGGTATTAATGCAAAGGCCAGACTCTGCCCTGTCCAATGACACCTCACTTGACCTTGTGAGGTGTAAAGATTAGTGACGCAGCGGTCGGAAATTTCCCTACAGTGCATTTCGCTGTAGAGCGGCGGTTTAGGTTTTTGATGGTACAATCCATTGTTACGAATTGTTACATCACCCAACACCTCCACACTTGTTGGTGACATGAGAAATGTGATGGTTAGTTAGTGCAGCATCATTGTTTACTTTATAATTGAAAAGTGAAAAATATTACTGTTGGAAAGAAAAAGTGAATATGTATTATTTTTTTTAATTTATTTTTTTACCTAAAACCTGATCACGATTAGTATCATTGGAAAGGTCATGCTTTGTCCTTTCCAGAGATACCTCACTTGACCCTGTTGCTGCTATGGAGTTGGCGATACATGGGTCCAAATGCAGACATAGTTATCCTTTCTCTGGGCCTATTCTGAGGCACGGGCCGGGAGCTACTGCTCCATCTGCCCCTATGTTATTCCGGCCCTGGGTAGTGTAACCGCTGATAATGTGCTGAGAGTTACAGTTACAGCTGATCTTAGTGCTGAAAGCCACAGTAATATACCTTAATAAATCCATATTGAGTGTCTGAGCACTGATCAGTGATCAACTGTTAGTGCAGCTCTCAGAGCAATGTCAGAAACCGATGCATTTGGTTTTCGGACAAATTAAATTGTAGATGAAAGAAATGTAAAGAATTTCGTGAGGAACTAAATAAATTTTGTTTAAGGTGCGGGTCAGACGAGCGCAGTGTTCATGTCCGTGTTGCCGCACATTTTAACATCCGTGGTAGCATACAATTATAATCGATAGAGACCCACACATGAAGTACATCCGCACACAAGTGCTAAGCACAACGGACACGGCCAATGGACGCAAGTTAGGGAAGAATATCAATCCACTAGAACGGACGTGCGGAGTGCGCCACGTCCACATAGCTTTGTGTGTGAGTGATGGAACGTAGTCAGACAGACTGCATTTTTGACGGACAAAATTTTTTTTCATATTAATTTATTTTCCCATCTACATCAGTCAAAAAAAAGTCAGTCACAAAAACGGACCATGTGGCCACTACCTTGCCGTTGTGCACAGACGCACAATCCACACAGAATGCGTTCATCTGACCATAGCCTTAGGAAGAATTCATTCATCTGAAACAACATTTTGTGGTGTGCATATGTCTAATGAAGATGATGTTCAGAGACATATATAGGATAACAATTCTGGGTGGTGTGGATTTAAAATGGCGCTTTTGCAAGGAATTTTGTTAATTGTAAACAGTAAATATTCTCTGCCTAACAAACGGGGTTATTCAGAGAGAGGGAAAACCAGGACAATGACTGGAGAAGTGAAAATTCTATGTCAAAATAGCCAAACCAGAAAAATTCTCCCATTTATTTCACTTTCCAAATTGGCTATTTTTACCTAGAATTTTCAGTTCTCCAGTCATTCTCCTGGTTTTCACCCCTCTCTGAATAACCCTGATAGTCAGCTCTCAGCACATTGTCAGGGCCAAGAGCGAATGTACTGTGTAATGGAAGTGGCATAGCGGGGGGGGGGCAGTGGCCCTGGGTGCAATTTTCTTAGGGGCGCATAATTTCAAAATAAATTTGCGCCCCTAAAAGTTGCCAGAAGCCGATCAGGATCGGCAAGGGGTCTGCTCGGCTCACGGACACTGGTGTCCATGCTGCCGCAGCCCTTGAATCACATTGTGCGATCCACCGAACTTAAGGGAGGAGCAGGTCGCAGGATGACTCAGACTGTTGGTAGCTGACTTGACGTGACCGTGACACAGCACACTAGTCCCACGCTTCCCTGCTGTGGTGCGGGTGGGACCAAACTGCCGAGTAGGAGGGTGAGCCTGGCTGAGGGTGGCTAACAGTGTGTCTCTGTGGCCATCTGGGTCGGATAGTTGAGTGAGTCCACAGCCACCGCGGTAGCTGGTCTGTCTGTATTAATGGCTGCCTGCAGCCCTCATTCCGGCTGTGAGGAGGTCTTGCACACCTTGTCGCTAAATAGCCTGTGTGCCTGACCCTGCATATGAGAAGCAGGGAAGCCAGGCTCAGCTATCAGTCCGAGGCAGCCAGCTGTGACCTAATGGCTGAAAAAGAAAAAAAAGGAAAGAAAGAAAAACAAAAAAGTTCCTTGCAGCAAATTAACAGGCAATTGGCAGGTGTTCTCTTGGCCCCATACACCATCTTAATGGATCTGGTCAGCAATGTCGTTGCTGTTGCAGTAGGCTCTATTATGATATACTGTATATGTATCCTATTTTGACATATATCCGAATTCTAATATATTGGCTAAGTTTAAACATTTTATGCTGGGGGTTATTCATAGTATGTAAGAAGTTGATTATTAGGGTGACCATGTGGACCATGTTTAAAGGGACACATGGATAAGTCTTGCCCTGAAACATGTATTATTTATATGCTGCAGCAGGGAAAATATTGTCGCTCACCTGGCCTTCCTTTTGGATCCATTAAATGCAGTGTAATGATTCTACATGCTGTTGGGTGGCATTTATCATGCAATGCCCATCAGCCTTAATTAATATATATATGCGCATATAAACCTGGATAATACGGCCACCTTGGAGGATTTTAATGATGCAGGGTTGTGAGGGCTCTTCGCTGGATGTGTTCATACTTATACAAGGTTGTGAGGGTAGGGGATAGGTATGGCCTGGCACTCTGCACTGGAAAAACTGTTCTATCTTGTACACAACCGCATTAGAGCTGGGTCTCAGCCCGGGTCTTAGCGTTTCCCTAGCGCACTATTGAATCTTGTCCACTGACAACCGTGAACAAGGCAATCTGTTGGTGGGTCGTCAGGTGCTACATTTTAATGGCTCGCATTAGATTTTTCATGTAGCGTTAGCGTTTTAGCTCATACCAGGTGATAGTGCCCATTGTGCTTAGCGCCGCATCACAGTAATTTTCCAACTCTGGGTGCTCAGCCACACGGCCCGACGTTGACTGAGCGCACAGAGAAGATAGGCCTGTATACACTGGGCACAGCTCGATGGGCAGTGCAGCCTACAGGCGCTGCACGTCGCTTCGCGTTTGGTGTAGTTTCTCGTTTTTTATGTAACAGACTTTTTTACTATCATTCATTGGACCTTATATGTAAAATTCCAGGCATTTTCGTTCAGAAGTTTTTTTGCAAACAGCATTTCAATCGTATCCCCCCCCCCCCGTTCGTGAGCTTGTCGGCTTTTTCCAGTGACTTCTCTGCGCTGTGATCGGTGGCTCGATGGTTTTTTCCGACGTGTTCGCCGTGTTTTTTTGCGGCGGCTCCGGAGGGTTTTTCTGTGAGGTTTGGTCGGGTGTTCGGCAGGTTTTCCCTGCAATTTGGAGACTGAATTCACCGCAGGGTGGGGAACTTTGATTTCCGGAAGTGCGAGGAACGAGAGAGCACAGAAACGTCGGCGACGTGTCAGTGCTCTCTGAATAAGTCCTATAGTATTCATAAAACACCATCCTTCAAAACACAAGCAAAATTTTTTATTTTTTTTCAGTTTTGGTTAAAATTGTGTATTTTCTCAGAACAAAGCAGTAACAGGTTCCCATTTCATTTTTTTTAAAAAATAAGATTGCCCTATAGAATATCTAACCAAAGATTTGGATGATAAAATGTTAAAAAAAAATTTTTTACACGCTCTAATGATTGAAATCTGAATTGAAATTTACCCAAAACAGTATCTGACTGCATACCAGTATCTGCATTATTAAATTATTAGCCTAAAATATTTTTTCATTTCACTAAATTCCAAAAATAGACCACCAAAATCTTCAGCTCCAGGCCCATAGAGGTCTTAATCGACCCTGGTCATGTTTGGTACCATTAGAAAGGCCAGACTCTGACCTGTCCTATGATACCTAAAGTGACTTTGTTAGGTGTAAATAATGGGAATACAGGGGTCCAAAGGACCTCCACTGTCCTCGCAGTGGTGATCAATGTGTAATAACGCTTTTCTACATCACCTCTACATCAGTGATACATGGAACATATTTATGGCAGATTATATTAATTGTGTCTACATGCATTTCTTATTGTTCAGACAGCAGAAAGGATACTGCGCTGGGACTATTTGGAAAATCAACGGTTCAGCTTGGAGGTAAGATACCTGGAGACTGGAACTGGCAGCATATGGGGCATTGCTAGCCCTAGTATATGTCACGTTAAAATTATTTTCTTAACAAAGATATACACAAGTAAGGGGTTATTCACTAAGTACTGAAATTGCCACGAATTGCACCAAATGATGAGTTTCACTGTACAGTGAAATTTCGTGGCAATTTGTGCATTCACCACACTGGGGGGGGGCGTGATTCTTGCCTTGCCCCGAGCGCTGACAAGCCACGCTACACCACTGTGTGATCTTTCTGATACTGCCACACTATAGAACATCAAACGATTTCCATGTGTCTGGATGTGTTTTGGTCTGTGTATAAATGTGTGTATGGGTGTGTCCGCAATCCGGGTGGTAAAAAGGTAATGTGGGTGGAAGAATAGATTTTGGGTAAGAAACACTCTGGGAGAAAGTGAGGATAAGGGGCAAAGGAAAAGTCAAAGGACAATATGAGGGCAAGCAACAGTAAAAGCGTGTGAGCGTGTATGTGTCTTTTGTGTAAGATTGCCTCTGTCACGATTTCACTCGGTATCCATGATGTGGATCCCTAAGAACAGACCTCTAAACCCACCGATCCTTGAATGGTCGGTAACACTATCTCTATGTGACCCAGTCAGGGAGTAGATACACAGGCACAGCAATGTGCACAGCCTAAGGATACTTAATGCGGATCTCCAAACAGGATAGGCATTTATGCAGGAAGGGTTAAGATTAGGGGTGGTGGAGAAACAAGCCGGGTCAGTATCAGGCAGGGTATTCATACAATCTGCTTTAGAAGTAGAATGGTTGTTATAACAATCCGAGTCAGCAACAAGCAAGATACTCACACACTCGGAGTCAGTAATAGGCAGGATAATCATACACTCTGAGTCAGCAATGGGCATAACACTCATACAAGCCTGGTCAGAATGAGAATGGTCGTTATGTTTAGTATCCTTAGAAAGGCTAGACTCTAACCTGTCCAATGATACCTAAAGTGACTTTGTCGGGTGTAAAGAATGAAAATACAGGGGTTCAAAGGACCCCCCCACTCTCCTCGCAGCAGTGAAGCCGCTTGTGTTTTAGATGGATCAATGTGTAATACCGCTTTGCTACATCACATCCACATCAGTGATACATGTAACATATTTATGACATATTATATTAATTGTGTCTACATGTATTTCTTATTGTTCAGACAGCATAAAGGATACTCTGCTAGGAAATCTATTTCCAAAATTGAAAATAATTGGAAAATCAACAGCTCAGCTTGGAGGTAAGATACCTGGCGACTGGAACTGGCAGCATATGGGGCGTTGCTAGCCCTAGTATATGTCCTGTTAAAATTATTTTCTTTAAAAAGATATACAAAAGTTTACAAACAAGTAAGGGGTTATTCACTACTATTATTATTATTTATTTATAAAGCGCCAGCATATTCCGCAGCGCTGTACAATAAGCACAGTACAGACAGGGTTACAATACATTGAACAACATTTGACAAACAGTACAGGAGGAGATGAGGGCCCTATTCCCGTAGGAACTCACAATCTAGGAGGGTTGGGGTTGGAAACAGGAGGAGAGGACTGTAAGGTGAGAGTGATTGATGGTTGCGTCAGTGAATTGGGTGGTAGGCTTCCCTAAATAGGAATGTTTTCAGGGAGCGTTTGAAGGAAGAGAAGTTAGGGGAAAGTCTGACAGTACGAGGGAGAGCGTTCCAGAGAGTGGGGGCTGCGCGTGAGAAATCCTGCAGTCTATCATGGGAACTGAACTACGTACTACGTACTGAAATTGCCACGAATTGCACCAAATGATGAGTTTCATTGTACTGTGCAATTTCTGGGCAACTTATCTATTCACCACATGAGGGAGGGGGTGTGATTCTTGCCTTTCCCCGAGCGCTGACAAGCCACGCTACACCACTGTGTGATGGTTCTGATACTGCCACAATATAGAACATCAAACCATTTCCATGTATCTTTTGTTGTATGTCTGGATGTGTTTGTGTTTTGGTCGGTGTATAAAGTGTGTGTGTGTGTGTGTGTCAGCAATCCGGGTGGGAAAAAACAGTTTTGGGTAAGAAACCGTCTGGGAGAAAGTGAGGATAAGGGGTAAAGGAAAAGTCAAAGGACAATATGAGGGCAAGCAACAGTAAGAGAGTGTGTGTGTATGTGTCTGTGTAAGATTGCCTCTTTGTATGTATGTTGTCTTTGTGTAAAATCTACAGATGCAATTATTAATAAAGTGTCTATATAGCAAAGAATTAACAAATAGGTTTGACACAGAAAAAGATGGGAAAGAGGACCCTGCTCATGAGCTTACAGCATGTTACATATCTGTAACTGAGGAGATGTACGTAGGTAAAGGCACATTTTTATACAGAGCATTGTATGTGAGTATATTGAACTGAAATCTAAAAGAAAGTGTAGTATTTGAACCGGTGTGGGGTGAGAGGAGGTACGAGATGTACAGTAGATGAGTCTAGCAGAGGCATTCGTTATAGACTGTTAAGTGATAATCTTTTGTTTCGCTTGCCTTAGTCCTTTAGATTGTAAGCTCACGGGATGTCTGGCTGAGCACTTGTATAAAGTGCTGCATTTGCAGGACAATTATTCTATCGGCAGGGCCATCTGTTCCTTAAGTTTTATTATTTATTATGTCTCCTGTTTGTGCTTCCTCATTGTAAAGCGCTGTGGAATCTGATGGCGCTGTATACGTACTTGTAACTGTACTGGTATCTTTTAAGGCAGATGAAAAGAGTGTTAGTCGAAGCAGGAGATAAGAGCTTGGATGAGCATTTTAGTAGAGTCCTGAGTTAGAAAAGGGTGGTGCAATGATTTTTAGTTGAAAGAGACTAGACTTGAGTATTAACTGTATGTGATGAGTGAAGGAGAGATCCACCTCAAAAGGTTCATTAACTGTTAAATACTGTATATGATAAAGCACAGTCCCAAAGTAAAACTCCCTATTAGATTTTGGTAAATGTTGCATAATGGGAAGAATCCACAAAATGGAAACGGGAGATAAAAAACCCACCTTTTTTATATTTCTTTTTTACATGCAATTACTTCAAACAAAGAAAAAAAGCAGCATTTGTTTTATAAGATGGTTTTCTTTGTAATGCACAAGTAATCTAGTTACAATTTATGTTAGTGGTAGTGTCCCTTTTAAACTAAAAAATTAAAGCCAGGTGGACGTCTCCCCTTACACAGCCACCTATTTAATGCCACACAGAGCTGCCACATTAGATTTTGTCCCTGCAAAACCCACTATTTCCCTCAATTCTGTTGATTTCTGCCACATTATGTTGATGCTGTAAGTAGTTTATTTCTCTCCTAATTTGCCGTTTCCCTACATTTAGATTCCTGTCTCACTGCTTTTGCTTCTGACCTTTGCTTACACATTTGTTCCTTATCCTCACAATTGACATAAACTAATATTCCATATAGTTATGGAACAATGACATTGACTCAAGTTTAAGGGGTTGCAAGGTTTCACTTTCAAGACAAATTATGACAGTATACAACTTACAAATAGAACCATACAAATGTAATTAAAAAGTGTTGCACCTTTTGACAGTGTCTTTTATTTCAACTTGAACTGAAAATTTTTGTGCCTCACTTTATCTGCCACGCATAGGTGTGCACAAGGGGTATGCCTAGGCACACCCTAATGTTGGGTGAAGAGGTCCATCATTGACATTTTAGATGTCCCTTATTTGGTTCACGATGAAAAGCATAAAAACTGACTAGCTCTGATTACAGGCTTGTTATTGCTAATGAAAAATGTGTATTTTGAGTAAAATCTTCTAAACCTAAGTTTTAAATTAATAAATGTTCCATTGGTGCACACCCTAAAGCAGGGGTAGGGAACCTTTTTGGCTGAGAGAGCCATGAACGGCACATATTTTAAAATGTAATTCTGTGAGAGCCATACAATAGATTTAAAACTAAATACAAGTAAATGTGTGCATTTTATGTAAGACCAACACTTTTAAAGTACAATAAGTCTCTGAATTCTTTTTAATAACGACGTTATGCTGTTGCTAACCAATGATGAATAAAGTACTTACCATTAATGCGACTTCTGGTGCTGCATGGTTCTGCTGATGGCTTTGTAGTCTGGTTGATAAGTGGTGAGGTTAAGCTTCATGCAGGCGTTGAGACTTCCATCTGTTAAACGTGATCAAAGGTTGGTCTTAATGTTCTTTAGATGTGAGAAAGACTGCTCACATGCATACGTAGAGCCAAACATTGTCAGTACAGCAATACTCACACGCTGCAGTGTGTGGTATGTGACGGGAAGCACGTTCCAAGTTTTGACAATCAGCTGGTCCGCGGGTTGAAGTTTTTTCATTTCTCCCCACTTGTGTTTGCTCGCCAACTCTGTTTGCTGTCGTGCAAGTCTTTCCAAATCTTCGGTGACTTGAACTTATTCACCCACATGTCTGAGGCCTTCAGGTCAGCAGCTTGTAGCTCAAAATCTCTGATGGAGACATCGGGGATGTAACTCAGGTCGGCGCTGTCCACTGCACACTCATGTGGATGGGTGATAAACTTAAAAAGACGAGTGCGCTCACGAAATTCTCCAACGCACGCTTTCGAATGACTGCAGGAGATTAGATGTGAAGCCCGCTAGCTGCTGAAGATTAAGATGTTGAGCAGGGTCACTTGCTGTGCATGCATCTCTAAACTCTCCCAGTTTTTGAAAGTGTAGTAAACGACCTGTTTCAATGTCTGCGATGAAGAGTTCTAGCTTGTTTTCAAATGCAAACACTGCTTGTTGAAGGGATAAGACTGTATTTCCAACGCCTTGCATTTTCACATTGAACTGGTTCAGATGTTCAGTCATGTCCACGAGATCAACAAGGGGGTGTTTGTGAGGGTCCTGAGAACGAGCAACAGCACAATGGCCTGCTCTACGGTGGGTGCCCGCTCAGGTCTCACAAACAAGGTTTTTAGCTTGCTTGTGCCATTACAGGGATGAATTTTCCATATGCAAATCAGCCTGCTCTCACCCAGAAAGGGTGGCCAGTGCTGATTGCCAAGGACGTCATCCCTGCACGAGAGGTGCAGCAACCCCCGATGATCGTTTCAGCCTTCTTGGGCCTCGTCAGGAGGGTATAGCTGACACGAGATAGTAGAACTTCAGGAGCCACTCAGTGTTCGCTAACTCAGGATGCTTGACATTTTTCATTTCAAGAAAAGTCCGGATTTCGCTCAGACAAGCCGCGAAACGGCTGAGCACCTTCCCTCTTGACAACCAACGCACATTGCTGTGCAGAAGCAGACCAGGATAATTATTCCCAACTTCATCCAGCAGTGTTTTAAACTGGCGATCATTTAAAGCTCGGGCAACAATAAAGTTGACCACCCGAATGACCAGCGACATCACCTCACCAAGCTGCTGAGCACAAAGCGCCTCCTGATGTAGGATGCAGTGAAAATCTAGGATGGGTCTCTTTTCATGTTCACGAAGAAGTGCTACGAATCCTTTGTTTTTCCCCACCATGCACGGAGCACCATCAGTACACACCGAAATAAGTTTATCCATCGGTAGATTTTTTTCTTTAGCTAACTCAGTGAAAGACTTGCACAAATCCTCCCCTCTTGTTGTCCCTTTCATAGGCAAAACAGCAAGACTTTCCTCACGTAGTGTGTCACCGACAGCATACCTTGCAATCACGCTGAACTGGGATAAATGGCTTACGTCTGTTGACTCATCCAAAGCAAGAGAAAAGAATGGTGCTGCATTTATGTCCTTCACTTGTGTTGCCTCAATTTTATTTGCCATCATGATGGTACGATCGTGAACAGTTCTTGCCGACAGAGGCATGTCTTTTATTTGTTTGATTATTTTGTCTTTATCCGAAAAGTCGTCAAAAAGTTCATTGGCAACATCAAGCATGAATGTTTTCGCATACTCCCCATCTGTGAATGACTTTCCGTTTCTCACAATTGCTAAAGCACCAGCAAAGCTAGCCGAATTAGTCCCCTTGTTGGGTCCAAACACGGAGTTGCTGCTGACTAGCTTGCACTCTGCACAGTAGCTCTTGACATGCTTTCTTCCTGCTGTCCCCTACAGGATATTTCGATGCAAATGTAGTATGGAGTGTGTCGAAGTGCCGCTTTATATTTGACCGTTTCATCGATGCAATTTTATCATTGCATATTAGACACACTGCATAACCTGCTCTCTCCACAAAGGCGAATTCCTCTGTCCATTCCTGCTGAAAAGTACGATACTTCTCATCCTTTTTTCTTTTAGCCATCTTCTTCGATAAAAGGGTTTCTGCAATTAGCTAGCTGACTACTTGATTAAAAGGAAGGAAGTTTACAGTGTAGGTATGGTGGGCCCGTGTGAGACCACCGTAAAAATTGCAGAAGCAGATCACAGTGAGTGAACGGTCAAAAATTTATCACGGGGATAGTGGCACCCAAGGGGACCACCGTAAAAATTGCAAAAGCAGATCACAGTGAGTGAACGGTCAAAAAATTATCACAGGGATAGTGGCACCCAAGGGGACCACCGTAAAAATTGCAGAAGCATTTCACAGTGAGTGAACGGTCAAAAAATTATCACGGAGATAGCGCCACCCAAGGGGACCACAGTAAAAATTGCAGAAGCAGATCAGTGAGTGAACGGTCAAAATTTATTACGGGGATAGTGGCTCCCAGGGGACCCACCGAAAAAAATTACAATTGGTAGGGTCAACAACAGAACCCGAAAGATAAAATAAAAATTGTCACTACAAAAGGTGTATTTTAATTTAGAGGGCGCAGAGCTGGAGACAAATGTAGGGGGTGTAAAAATATTTTTATGTTGCAGGAGCTTTTCACCCTGAGTGGCCTTGTATTCTCTCCTGGTTAAGGGGCTGAAGGTGCTCGATGGGGCAGATTTGAATGCAGAGAGATGTAAACTCCACTGGGAAGTGTGAGACAGGCCTGATTGTGCACCCCGTGGCGTAGTATATAAACAACAGATGGTACAGGGTACTTAGCTTATGTTTTTGTTTCCTGGAGGTATTCCCACTCTCCTTTCGGTGAATCAATGCTGTATAAATCTGATTGTGCACCCCGTCAGATCAGTTCATCCAGGTGATGTGCAGCGAATTCCCCTTTATCCCCTCCAACGTGTTCGTCAGAGGCGGGGGGCCAAGCAATAAACAGGAGGGAAGCGCGTTGAGGTACTGATGCCGCACAATGCTATCTCCAAGATGGCCGCACCGCGTGCGAGCGGACCTTAACTCGGTCAGTCCAAATATCGCCCCTGAACAGTGGTCGGAATGAGCTCCCACTCTAAGAAGCCACCAGGGAAGTGCCTGAAATTCAAGCTGCAGGGGTGTTCTTGACGGCTCGGTACGGAGCGCAAGCAAAAGCGGCCATCCACTTGGCCCGCCTCCCGGAAACCCCCAGGAGGGAAGTTTACTTCCTGACCTTACAACGACCCGTGTACGCATTATCCAAAGAGGACAGCTGTGATTGGCTCCAGCCACCACCCGCAATTTTATATTTTTAGTGTTAAAAGTTTTCTTATTAAATATTTGTCTGCAAGCCAGATGCAGCCAGCAAGAGAGCTACATCTGGCTCGCGAGCCATAGGTTCCCGACCCCTGCCCTAAAGCAACAGGCTGCGCATGCCAGTGCTACTACGTATGTCATTCCAATACAGCACGTAATTAAAACTAGGCATTCGATTTATTCTTTTTTTCTATAGTAATTTTGTTTTAATTACAGGAGTTGCGGTAAAGTATATGCGATAAATAATGGGTTTGCAGTGTCTGTTCGCAATGCTGCCGACCCCAATCACAGAACCCTCAAGCTTTAGCAAACCCTGTGTCACGGTCAGCCACTATGGCGGTACCCGGCATGCGCCAAGTAGGGCCCAGGTATGAGTAAAAGCCGCTATATGCAGAGATGCGTGACACAATGATCTAGGATATGTAAATAAACCACAGGAGACACTGGGGACCTCTGCACGGCTATACCGAAAGAGCCCTATACTGATAGATCGGTCCTTAGCGTGTCCGAATCTGCACTAATAGAAAAAGGTTACCTTGTAGCCGTGCAGAGTCCTGGGGAAAACACAGATACCTGAAGGAGTTATACTCAACAACCTTGCAGGGAAGGACTTCAATATACAAAAGCCGTGGTCAACAGGGATACACAACATATTAATCAATATGCACAGAACAGCTAGGGATGTCCAGAAGAGTCGTCAGTAAATAAGCCAGGAGTCAAAACCAAAACGTATACCTTGAGCCAAAGCGGGGATACAGCACCAGAGAAAATCCTTCAGCCAGGCCTGAGGGTCAATACCAGGAAGTCAATCAGAACATGAAACTCAGACAATGGGGAAACACTGAAGTAGAACTAGGACAGAATAGCAGGGAGCTCTCAGGAACAAACCAGTAGCTGAAGTGAACCAGGATGCAAGAGCCTGGTGATATGGGCCCATGGCTTTATATAGGGGAGTAATAGGCCCATATCACCAGCAGAAGCTCAACGAGCAATGAACTTAACCCCTGAACTGCATCTCAGGGAAAGCAGCACAGGGAAACACATAGGAACCAAGACACATGAGGAATACAGAGGGCAGGGAGACAGGGTTGGAACGTGACACCCTGCCCATAGAGTAGGCAATCAGAGTCCAGTATGAAAAAAATGACTTTAGTCAATCCGTTAGCCTGGTATACATATTCTACATTCCTCTTTCTTTGGTTAGGCTATCGTTTTTTTCCCCCATATATGTATTTTTTATTCAGATTTTCATAAAAAGGAGGAAAAGGAAGGTATACAGAAAGAAAAAAAGAAAAGGAGGGGGAAGGGGAGTAAACAAGTACAGTCATCCAGCTCATGTAAAATACAGAAGAAGAAAAAAAAGTATTCTGTAAATGAACACTTTTTTAATTTTAATATTACTAACAAAATTGCACAACACAAAAAAGGCAACAAAGTACTCAGTACAATCTAACATTATGAATTCCTAATTACAAAAAGGAGTGAATAAATAAATACAATTCAAGATCCTCTCAGTCTCTGTTCGCTTTATATATAAGGCCGGTATCAGACTAGCGCTCTAGGTGCGCCCGTACTGACGTGCCTACCCGCGTCCGTCGCAGCATTGTGATGCTGCAACGGGGCCGGTCAACAGGGCTGGCCACAAAATGCATGCACAACAAGCGTCCACTCACAAAGCCTCCCCATTGAAACCCTAGACGTGCGTCGACGGTGCTGCAAAGCGCGATCCTCCAAATGAACGTGAAAGGTTATATCCACCCAAAAATTTGATCATAACCTATACATTTTATTATTATACGGAAAATTGAGGGGAAGTCATAAAAGATTGATAAAGAAATCTATTCCCTGAATACCAAATAGCATTACACTCACCATAACAGTTTTGTAATGAGTAATGTACTGCATCCAACTACCAGATAGCTTCTATTTTGCTAATCCAATCTCCTCCTTACGGAAAGTTTGTTTTACTACTTCCAAAAAGCTCATTTTATTCAATATCTCACTCTCAAATCTTCACTAAGGCATACATTAATCTCATTTGAACAGCTATGTACAAAGTACCCTTTGCCTCCTCATTTACTGTCTGTTATCTATTGATTGATAATGGAAACATTTACTAAGGATTTACCGTTAAATGCCACTAGGGAATGACCGGGTCACGACCATGGAAAAAAGGGAAGAGGGTATGAGCCCAATGTGCAGTGAATAACGAGCTGAGCCACGTGGATAAGTTATAATGGGGGTTTATTATATAGACAGCAGCATGGAAGATGATGGACGGGCAGGGCCGGATTTGCACCTCAGGAGCCTGTAGGCAAAGAAATGCGGAGCGCCCCTACCCCCAAACAAAAAAAGAAACATGCCAAAATTACTATTTAACCCTTTCACTGCTGAGGCATTTCACCGCTGTGTGCTGAGCTCACTTTTACCGTTTTGTGCTCATCCTGTTTAAATGCGATTTGAAGTCAAGTTTTATTATAGGACCCAGACAAATTATATATCCTTTTTTTCAGCAGACTCCACAGATTCAAAATATATCATTATTCTGTGTATAAGTAAAGATTTTTTTTGATTTTTTTTAAAATTTTGTTAAAATTCAGATGAACAACACTGCATATTTTTTTCTATCTACACTTTATGACCAGAACTTTTGTGGTTATATATTGATACATTAGGCGCCTTTTTGTACAAAAATATGCAGTTTTCTAAAAATCAAAAAAATCTGCTTTTTTCTTATGTCATGACTCATTGTATGTAATACATAAAATTAGTATATCTAAACCAATTGAAATGGAAAAGCTATATATTTTCTGAAACTAGACAAAATTCCGCAAAAAAAGAGACCTTTATGACACATTTTTAAATTTATTTTGTTATTCATAACTTTATTCAAAAAACCTCATATTTAATGTAAAAAAAAAATCATAATATGTCAAGATTTATATTGCATAATTTCATATAAAATTTTGGTAAAATATTTTTTTTTTTTGCTTAACTATATAAATATATCTCTCCTACAAAATATAGATCCAATTTGATTGCATAGATCAAGTTTAGGCCGCGTTGGAGGCGCTAATTTGCGCCATGCGCAAAATAATTTTAGGCTGGGGTCAGACCAGCGCACTTTTAACGTGCGTTCTGGCGCACATAATTACGGCCGCACTAGTAGCAGATGACGGGCAATGACGGCCAATATACGATGTACGGCCGCACAAAAGTCCGACCGTGCAATGCAAGTGGAATTTTAACGCATTTTTTTGAGAACGCTGAACCGCTAGTACTGACGTACTGAGTGCGCAGCTGTGGCATAGCGGCGTGTTTGCGTGATTAGGAGATGTCAGACGCTGCTAATGTCCAGCCTACACAACGTCCAGACGCAAAAAGAGTTTTATTGACGATCCGTACAAAATCACGCCCGAAAATGCGCGTCGTCTGACCGTTTTTGCGCATTCTGTGAAAAAATACGTCAATGCGTTCGGATGCACTTTTTCACGTTCGCGGGGAAAAATGCTTTCGTCTGACTCTAGCCTTAGAGGTAGCTTTTTATGCCGGTTTTTGAAAGGAGGCATACCTGCAATTAAATGGCTCTAGCTCAACAACAGGTATCTAAAATATGCCAAATAAAGTATCCGGACAAAGTAGACTTCCAGATGAATCAAACGTGGGGTTACTTATTATTCTATCATAAATATTGAGCCCGCAACAACTTGTGGAATTTGGATTTGTGCTAAAAAAATTAATAAATTTAAATTCCACATGCTGTTGCGCCCTCTATTTTTATGATAGAATTTTATGTAACCCCTCATTTGATTTGTCTGGGTGTCTAGTTTCTCCTAATATATACTTTATTTGGCCGGTTTTAATTTCCTGTTGAGCTAGAGCCATTTAATTGCAGGTATGCCTTCTTAAAAAAAAAAAAAAAAACTCACAAACTTTTCCCCATGAATTTGTGCTCAACAATTATGTAGTCTATCAACAATTGTATAGTGACTCAAAATGCTGCACAAACACACAACATGCCCGCCACACATTTTACAATCAGTTGGATTGGCACATGGGGCATCCATGTGAGCAGTAACGCCACGTCAAGGCCCCAACCAGGTTACTGAGTCCATTCACACATCTTTCACATCTGTTTCACTCACGGAATCACACACCTTTCATGCAAGAAGCTAGCAAAAGTTGAGTGGGTGACGTTAAGGGGGCAAAGAAGGGAAAAGTGCAGAAACACGGAAAGGGAGAAGAGAAAGATACAAAAGGGCAAAAGGGAAACACAATGAGGATTAGAGGGGGTGGAATAGAAACACCCCCCCCCATTCACATCTGTTTCACTCACTGAATCACACACCATTCATGAAAGAAGAGAGTGAAGGGAAGGGGCAAAGAAAAGGGCAGAGACAAAGAAGTTGAAGACACACCATTAACACCGCAGTTAAATCTGTCTTCAGAGGCTTCTTTCTACATCTGACGTATGGAGGACATCAGATTGTTGGTGATGGGGCAACCTATTTTATTGTATGTGGGGTGAATTACATTATAACTGGGGGTGGGTAGTGAACTGTAGGTGGGTAGTGAAACGTGGTTGGTATTGAACCGTGGTGGGTAGTTTTTTATTAACGCTTGAATTAACACTGCTATAAAATAATGGGGCTGGTTTTGTTTTGTATTTTTATTTGGGAAAATTTAGAGGAATAGCACTATCCAGGAATAATTGCCAGCATGATCCGGGCAAGCTCCGTCCAGATTACACTGCACTGTGTCCATCAGAATGTCATCAAGATCTGTAAAGATCTTAACGGTGCTATTGCCAGATTTATCAAGAAGCACAAAATCAGTGGCATACCTCAACCTGAAATCTGTTTATTCTCAGCCGAGAAACCATTCGGTCCCGGTATGCCACTAGTAATGTGTCACTGTATGATAAATCTTAAAGCAATCAGGTACACAAAGACCTGGTTTGGAGGGACAGTCGGGGCAGTGAAGGCGGCTTTCCTTACGCCGCCCTTGCCGCGTGCAAACCCGACACCTTTTACATGGGGTCACTCTTTTTTCAGTTGGTGGAATGTAGCCAGGAAAGTGGCGGTCACGCAACCTAATTACATCTTCCACCTCTTCAACAACTGGAGCATTCTCTTCTGGACAGAGAAGGCACTCGATAACAGATTCCTGAAATTTTAGGAATGTTATCTGTCGGGCATGAGTGGCCTGATACAAGATGAATACGTTAAGCATTGACATCTGTATCAGATGGACTGCCAGCTTTTTGTACCATACATATGCCTTGCGAGAAGCAAAATATGGTACAAGCATCTGGTCAGACTTGTCCACTCCCCCCATGTATCGATCATAATCTTAAACACATAGGGGTTTCATGACAGGGGAATCTCTCCATTTGACGTGAACTGCAGATGTGCATTCATTATGTATTGTTATAAGCAGATGCACATCCTTTTTGTCAGTGTATTTCACAGCCAGCAGTTCACTGCAGCGCAAGGCAGATGTTTCTCCTCTCTTTTGCTTCCCAAACTGTTTTGTTGGAAAGCCTTTCCTATTCAAACAGATCGTGCCACAGGCTCCAGTACCATTTCTGTACAAAAATTTGTACAGCGGCACACCCGTGTAAAAGTTATCTGTATAAATACAGTAACCTTTACCGAATAGTGGATAAGAGCGGTCCCTCACTATTTTTTCAGTGGTGGAGAGAGAGGGGGGCAGTCAGGAGGGGCCAGCTGCGAGTCCTTGCCAGTGTATACACGAAAGCGATACATGTATCCACTGGAACTTTCGCACAGCTTATAAAGTTTTATCCCATAGCAAGCCCGCTTCGAAGGAATGTACTGCTTGAAAACAAGACGTCCCTTGTAAAGCAGCAAGGACTCGTCGACTGACAAGTTTTGGCCCGGAGTGTATAACTCTTCAAATCTTGCCATCAGATGGTCAAGAAGTGGCCGCAACTTGTACAGTCGGTCGTGATCTTGGTGGTCACGGGGCAAAGCATTTGCATTATCATTATAATGCAAATACCGCAGGAGCAATAAATATCTGTCCCTGCTCATAGTAGCCGGGAAGATGGGGGTGGTTTGGGTACTCTTATTTGACCAGTATGAGGATATGCTTGGTTTTTGTACAATCCCCATCTGCAGAGTGAGGCCCCAGAACTTCCTCATCTCTGGCAAACTGGTCGGGGTCCATTTACGCGCCCTCGCACTTGGCAACAATTCTGCCCCTAGACCTTGAAAATATTGTTCAGCATACAGATTGCTCTGCTGAACAATAAATGCCAAGAACCCATCATCTATATATAGTTGAAAAAAGTTGATGGGTTCAAAATTAGTGGTGTCCACTAGGCAGTGGCGACTCTAGGAACGATATTTAGGGGGGGCACAGAAGATACCGCAGTCAAAACTGGGGGGCACTAATAATTTTCACCACTAAATCATATCACTGAATAAAACTATCACCTGGTGTGAACTAAAATACCATCACTAAAGGAAAAATTTAGCGCGAGTCGCTAAAACTTAGTGCCTGATGACCTACTAACAGATCACCTTGTCTGCGGTAGTCCATAAACCAGGTCGTTTGGCGCACGCTAGGAAAACTCGAAGACCCGAGCTGAGACCCAGCGCTAATGCGGTTGTATACAGGATAGAACTGTTTTTTGTTTCCAGTGCAGAGTGCCGGGCCATACCTATCCCCCGCCCTCACAAGCTTGAATATGAACACCTACAGTGAATAACCTCACACCCTGCATTATTAAAAGCCTCCAAGGTGGCCGTATCATCCATGTTTTGATGCACACATATATTAAGGTGTCAGGATCCCTGGCTGTAGCCATTCTGGAACCCCCCTGGTGGTACACTTCCTATCCTGTTCCTGCCCTGCAACCAGCATCCAGCAGTGTAAGAGTTAACACCAAACACATGTGACTCACGAAATAAAGAGCTCTGCCCCTCACACACACCTTGCTGGTTCATTACAGCTCATGCTCACGAAGAGTGAACATCGTTGCTTTGTTGCTACTCTGCTACCTGATCCTGATTCCCTATTTCTGGTTCCTGCAATTACAACCATCATCCCCATCATCCTCTGCAATCAACCTGGTTAGTCTTTATTTCCATCCACCCTCCACTATCCATATCCTCTGTTTATCAGTACAGACCACTGCATCCTGGGCTCATACCCCTGCCATCCAGGTGCCAATCAGGTACCATCCCCACGTTCCTGACAGAATGAACCAGCCCGATACAAATGAGCCCGCAGTGCTGCACTTTATGGTGGAGTTACTGAAGATGACCTTCCAGGAACTATTTAAAAACCTGGCTGATTCCCTGGTGCAATTGCTGCAGAATATTCTCGGCACCTCCACTAAGGTGTGCGCTCCTCCAAACAAAGCCATGATCCCCTGTCTCCTGAAGAGCGTGTCAGGAGACAAAATAGCAATTTGTGCCTGTACTGCGGGGCAGGATCACATTGGATATCAGATTGCCCAGAAAAAACCCCAGATCTGCGGTTGTCAAACCAGCACCGGTTTCTAAGCCTGCTGCCAATCCCAAAGACGCTCCAGTGCTTAGAACTCTGAAGCAAACCCAGGCTTCCAGGCCTGCTTCTAGGCCTAAACCTGCTTCAAAGAGACCCACCATCCTTAAGCCGGTACCCCTACCCAAACCGGCCCCCAGGAGATCTCTAGAACCCAAACCAGCATCCCGAACAACTCCTGTACCTACACCTGTACCCAGACGAACTGTACCCGCTGTATCCAGGCATGTGACCTCTCTGGAGGTCAGTTCAGAAGAGGAGTATGAGAACCCTGTAATGCCTATGGAGACCGATTACACTGTGCCCATAGAACCTGTCCTTCCCATGGATCTGGAGACCACCGTACCTGTGGAGACAGATCTACCAACCCCTATGGAGATCATGTCCATGCCAGTTTCTACTGTGACACAGATCCCTTTCAAACAGGTAATGAAGGCCAGGCTGAAGAAAGCCCAGAAGATTAAGAGCTCCCTTATGGCAATTACAACTCCCATCACTCCCAGCCAGCACGATCCGCCGCTGTTTTCCTGGGTTTCTTCCCTGTCTGAATATGACCCAGAGGACATCGCTGTCTCTGAGGAGAGCCCACCGAGACAGACAGCCCGACGCTCAAAAGGACCCCCAGGTCAACACCAGGGGTCTGACACCCCTTTGAAGGCATGGCGAGGCTTCTGTTCTTCATCCAGCGATGGATCTGTATCAGAAAGGGATTGTGGCGGGGAAGAGCAAGAAGAAGAGGACGAGGGCATTAAGTCCTGGCTGTGCGACTATCCTTCCCTTAGTGATGGATCAGGTTTAGAAGGGGAACTGGGAGAAATGGAGAAGATGCCTACCCCGATGCCTTCTTCCTATGTGGGCACCAGGTTCGAAGGTGACTCTGCCTCCTACTTGTCTCCTTCGGTCACCAAGGCCAGACGCTCCAAGGACACTCCTGTTCATCAAGACCCCTTACCCGAGGATACATGTCCCTATACGGTACAGGGATGTTTTGCTCTACCTACCTTGGTACCACCTGGATACATGGGCACCCTCATTCCTGATGCATCAGTTGACCCATCACCGGAGGACCGAGTCACTGCTTCTAATGGGACTGTGGTTCGTCGCAAAGATCTCGACATCTTCGAAAAGGGGTTACTCCGGCGTAAGGAGATTGAAGATGCTGAAGGGGGAACGCCATCTGGGTACACGGGAATTCTCATTCCTGTCATGTCTGCTGACCACAAGAACACCATGTCACGGCGGGGGAAGAAGAACAAGGCATGTGCCCAACCCTGTACCACCACTCCTGACCACCGTTCTGCCCTCCAGTGGTGTGACGAGTACTGGTCCCAGCACCCACCAGAGTGACTCGTGCCTGGTCATGGGCAGTCCTGCTGCCATCCTTGGTCACTCGGAGCGTGACCTGAAAGGGGAGGTGCTGTCAGGATCCCTGGCTGTAGCCATTCTGGAACCCCCCTGGTGGTACACTTCCTATCCTGTTCCTGCCCAGCAACCAGCATCCAGCAGTGTAAGAGTTAACACCAAACACATGTGACTCACGAAATAAAGGGCTCTGCCCCGCACTCACACATTACTGGTTCATTACAGCTCATGCTCACGAAGAGTGAATATCGTTGCTTTGTTGCTACTCTGCTACCTAATCCTGATTCCCCATTTCTGGTTCCTGCAATTACAACCATCATCCCCATCATCCTCTTCAATCAACCTGGTTAGTCTTTATTTCCATCCACCCTCCACTATCCATATCCTCTGTTTATCAGTATAGACCACTGCATCCTGGGCTCATACCCCTGCTATCCAGGTGCCACCCAGGTACCATCCCCACGTTCCTGACATAAGGCTGATGGACATTGCATGATAAATGCCACCCAGCAGCATGTAGAATCATTACACTGCATTTAATAGATCCAAAAGGAAGGCCAGGTGAGCGACAAAAATTTCCCTGCTGCAGCATATAAGTAATACATGTTTCAGGGCAAGACTTATCCATGTGTCACTTTAAACATGGTCCACACGGTCACCCTAATAATCAACCACTTCCATACTATGAATAACCTCCAGTATAAAATGTTTAAAATTAGGCAATATATTAGGATATATGTGGATAAAGGATACATTTATAATAGAGTCTACTGCAACAGCAATGACAATGCGGACCAGATCCATTGCTACGGTGTATGGGGCCAAGAGTACACCTGTGCTGCATTCCTTTCAATTGCCTGTTCATTTTGGGTGAGGACCTGTTTTTTCTGTTTTTTTGGAGATAGCGGCAAGGGTTCAGAAGCAGGTAAAATGTTGCAATTAGCGCCCCTAAAAAATTAGCGCTGGCACCAAGTGATCTGTAAGCTGCAAAAGCGCTAGAGATCTCCAGCGCTCTCCGTGTTAAGTAAAGAACGTGGAAAGTACAGTAAGCTCGCGGTACAAATCGCTAATAGCGACGCACTAAGTGATTTTTCCCATTTGTAGCAGGGGGCAAACGATCTGTTGGTCAGGCGCTAGACTCAATTAACCTGGCGCTAACGCAAAACTTTGCGAACCACACCAGGTAATAGTTCCCTAAATAAGTATATATAAATAAGATTCCAAAACCCCAGAGTAACGTGATGCAATGAGTAATGTGATGCAATGATGCTTTTTTATTGTACTAACCTGATACTTTATTTGCCGCAATTCGGCAGTTTTCGCTGAATGTCTGATAGCTGCTTCAGTGACTACACTTTTAGCAAATTACAGTGACCATTCGCTAAATAGGAATTCACTATATTTTCGGCTAAATGAATTCCCCGAAATGTGACGAAAAGCAAAGGATCTAAAGATGATGAGACGCTTTAGATTCTAACTTCCATAATAACCCCTAAAATGCCATAAACCCAGGGAAATACAATAAAAATAATAAACAATGTGGCATTTAGCTACCCCTTAACCCCTAATATGCCATTAATCATGGGAAAAAATGAAATGAATACACTGTGCAGCATGTAGCCTACCTAAGCCTACCTTCCAATGACCCATAGATTGTCCATATACGATGCATAGGGACGGAGATGCAGCGGAAAAAAAAAAGCGGTCTGGGATACAGTAGGGGAGATAACACACGTTTTATAAAGTCCCTCTCTTCTCCCAGCGCAGCTTGTAATAAAGGGGGTTTTACTATCCAGCCCTCCCTGTTATACTCTGTCATTAGCTTTCAGTGTGATTTATTTGAATCTTGTCCTTCTCCAGCTGCTTTTATCATCTTGTCTGCTCATAGTCATGCAAGGGTTAAGTAAAGGTTTCCTCTCCTGTGCTGGCTGTCTGTGCTGTGAGTGAGTATTCTGTCAGATTTTCGAGTAGGGGTCAGGAAGGATTACGCATACAAACCTTTTCTGTAGCTTTGCGATGTTGTGCTCTTCATGCTGCTCCTTCACTCAATGTAATATCACAAAAAGGATTAAAACTAAAATGTAGCGCATTTTATTTTAGTTTCTATCGTTTTTAGTATCTCGAGTCGTACGAAAACTAAATTATCCCAAAATTCGGACTAAATCGTTTTAGTACTAAAACGAATGCACTTGTCTACCCTATTCATCCTCCCCTAATGTGTCACCCCTCTCCTCTTAGTTTGTAAGCGCTCGAGCAGGGTCCTCCCTCCTTCTGTTCCGTGTGTGTAACATATATGTATATTTGTTATTCTGTTTCTCCCACTGTGCAGCGCTAAGGAATTTGTTGACGCTTTATAAATACTTGTAACTGTAATTCAACTAAGGCAACAGATTCTGCCCCTTCTTTTGATTTGAGCGCAGAGAAAAACAGTTTCAGTTTTTTAAAATGTTTTTTTTTAGGTCTTTTGCCTCAAAACAAAAATTTAACCACTGTAGTAACAATGGTCACTTAGCTGTCACAATTGTCACTGCCACCTCCAACATGGCCACTGTGGATATAAATGTAACCCTAAAATGACCCCGTAACCTAGCGATTGGCCCTCCATCCAATCACGGGGGATGAATTTTTCAAATCTTGATAATTTAACATTTGCATCCTCAGTCTGCATGTGGATTGCGAGGTGTTACAGTGTCGCAGAGGCTGTCTCCATAAAATAGGTGATAAATTGCTAATACATATATACACACACACACACACACACACACACACACACTTATATATATATATATATATATATATATATTATATACGCACATATATTTATATATATAGATACGATCAAACGGCGTAATTTTCTTTTGAAAATACATTTTCAGAAAGCAAATTATGGCTAAAAGGTTTCTAAGCGCTGAGGAAGCAGCTGACGTCCTCATGATGTCAGACCCTGATCCCTGCGCTGATGAATCTTTTGAAGATTCAGACAGCGACTTAGTGACGGTTCCAGCGACGAAGAACTACGTGATGAGCCACGGCATGGCCGCACCGAGATACCAGGGTGCTCCCGTGGTAGTGCAGGGACCGCACGGTCTGTAGTTGCACTACCTGATCCTGCACTGGCCCAACAGCCTATTGCAGGGGTATCTGCAACACAGGCTGTGGCGATGCCTGAACCAGGATCTGACTGGACCTCCCCTAATATGGTCCAGCCAGTATTGCCACAATTTTCTGGCAATCCTGGTATCCTAGTGGTATAGGCGACTCTACAGGGGGGCAATTGCCCCCCCAGGTTATTCCTTGCCCCCCATGTTCCCCCCCCCACCAAAAATCAGCATCTAGCTTCCCACACTTGTTCCGCTGTATCTCCGCTGTATCTCCCAGAACAGGACGCCCCCTTGTGGTAGGTGCCTGTAGGTACATAGATATTGGTACGTATCTGGTGGCACGATGGTGGCCGCTGAATGGTAGGTGATGGTTCCCTTAGTTCGTATGAAGCATATGGAGAAAAGAAACAATATATAGTGCAGATGGTACTGACACATAAACTGTATGCTGAAGTGTAATGCTTTTCACTCACAGATTAAAGAGCCCGAACACTGGCTCTAAGTGGGTAAAGGCTCTTGGGTGTTTTACTTCTCCGTTTCTTAAGGTGACCCACACCTTATATTGAATGGAGTATGGCTCGTATACAGTAAACATAAAAAGAAAGCAGAACAATTTCCTTGTGCATATCTTTTTAAAAACTCAAATGGCATAGGTAGAGTATAGTTGTTCAACTCACATTTGTAGGAGCTATAGACCAAGCTCTTGGTGTGTACGCCTCAGGGCTTGTTTAAGGTAAAGCCCAAAAACCTCTTTAAATCCAGAACACCAGGGGAAAATTTTTAAAAATATTAAAATTATTTATTGAAACATAAATAAAATACTGGCTCAAACCAGAAGACCAGAACGCGTTTCGCCAGACGTACTGGCTTCTTCAGCTGGTTTACAGGTACTGGCTAACATCCATTTCTTAAATAGTCTGATGCATGAAATCAATTAAAATCAATTAAAAGTCCCCACATGTTCCAAATTAGATGATTGGCATGGATCACCTGTCTCAAACTGCATCATAGACGGCGTGAGACAGAAGCCGCCATCTTGCGCTCTATCGTCCTGTGCGTTCCATTTTGCGTGTCATATCGGATCCCGGAAGTAGCATGCGTTCCATTCCATACATCCTTCCGGATCTCCAGACGCATTCATCTACTGACTTCAAATGTCCATTGAATCGACATATAACCACCCTTGGTTACCCTCGAGCAAAATTAAAACCGAAAAAAACAGATCAATAGAACGCTCATTACAAATACAATAAGATCTTCCCCAAATCCACTATATAAAGGAATTATTGTGTGCAAATATGCTCCATATCTATGGATCTTCATATAAAAACTGAATGGCAGTTTTATAAATCCATTCTAATAGAACTACTTAAATTATTAACTACCTATAAGAGATTGTATTACCTATAAAGGTCTATTTACCTATATTGTCATGGGGTCAATACTTGAAACTTCTAAATTACGAACATTAGTGCAAAATAATTATTATAGAGTATTATATTTATTGTTCTTTTTAAGGTGACTATTAAATATCTAATTTAAATGCTATTTACTTAAGTGTTTGTGCTAAATTGTGCAAAACTATTTGAAGTGCCACAATAATCTATGGCATATACATATATACATATATGACATATACACATGACCATTATGGGATAAATACAAAGATTATTATGGGATAGATATCGATAAATTCATTATGATTAAGCTGCTTATATTGCTGCCCACAAGGAATTATATTCCTTCTCAAAACCCATATCATCATATTTCCATTAAAGTGCCGCTGTAAGTGATTATACAAATCTGAAGGTACATGCCTACTCTGCCTAATGGTAAATCCGGCCCTGTGGACGGGGCAGGAACGGAGTTGACTGAGGAGGTATTGCAGGGAGGAACAAGACACAGAGGGAAACAAAGCAGAAGACTTACACAAGACACAAGACCGGAAAAGGGCTGACTGGAAACTTGAAGCAGGGGGCACTGGAGGCAAGGATACAGCCAGTGGCGTCACTAGGGTTGGTGTCACCCGGTGCGGTAACTTATGGTGTCACCCTCACCCTGAGTTTTATGGATTTTTTTTAAACTGCTCTTACTCATAATTCAGTACTCTCATATAACACTGAATGCTCATACACACAGCGCACATTACTGTGAGGTTTATTGCTGTGGAGCTCTCTCATATGCTCACACAAATTTTTGCCAACTGTCAGCAAGTACGGTGCCTGTTCGAAGGCAGTGAAGGCACACATGGATATATATTGCCCCCAGCAGCTCACCCATGGATATATATTGCCCCAGCTCACATATGGATATATTGCCCCAAACCAGCTCACACATGGATATATTGCCTCAGACCAGCTCACACATGGATATATTGCCCCCAGACCAGCTCACACATGGATATATTGCCCCCAGACCAGCTCACACATGGATATATTGCCCCCAGACCGGCTCACACATGGATATATTGCCCCCAGACCAGCTCACACATGGATATATTGCCCCAGACCAGCTCACACATGGATATATTGCCCCAGACCAGCTCACACATGGATACTGCCCCAGGAGCTCTCATGGATACTGCCCCAGGAGCTCTCATGGATATGCCCCAGGAGCTCTCATGGATATGCCCCAGCAGCTCTCATGTATAATGCCCCAGCAGCTCTCATGTATAATGCCCCAGCAGCTCTCCTGTATAATGCCCCAGCAGCTCTCATGTATAATGCCCCAGCAGCTCTCATGTATAATGCCCCAGCAGCTCTCATGTATAATGCCCCAGCAGCTCTCATGTATAATGCCCCAGCAGCTCTCATGTATAATGCCCCAGCAGCTCTCATGTATAATGCCCCAGCAGCTCTCATGTATAATGCCCCAGCAGCTCTCATGGATATTGCCCCCAGGCCCCAGCTCACCTCCTGCCACTGCGCCGCTGCCGCGTGTTCTGCTCTCTCTGAGCGTCCGGCGGCATGGAGCTTGGGCACTTGCCTGGGGGAGCCACGTGACCAGCCGCGATCTCGTGAGAACTCTGCTAGTGATGTGTTTCCCCCAGGCGAGCGCTGAAGCTGCATAGCTTCAGAAGCTCGCAGGGAGCGAACACATGGTGCAGGGTGAGACACCCGCCCTTAGGGCGGGTGTCACCTGGTGCAGGCCGCACCCCCCGCCCCCACATTACGATGCCCCTGGATACAGCAGTAGTCAGTAATTGTGATACAGTCCATGCAATGGGTCGTGGCAGGCAGTTGGCAAACATAGTACTATAAAACCCAAGCTCCCCCCCAAAACAAAATCATTAGTGAAGCATCATTGTTCACATTATAATTGAAATGTGAACAATAGTGCTGCATTAGAAAAAAAAAAACGTATTTATTTTTTTATTATTTAATTAATTATTTTATTATTTTTAATTTTTACTTTTAAAATGGTCATGTTTAATATCATTGGAAAGGCCATGCTCTGGCCTTTCCAGCAATATCATACATGACCCCCTAGCTGCCACCGATCAGGAGATAGGGGGGTTCAAAGAACCCCCCTATCTCCTCTATGGGGTTTCCATAGGAAATCCCTTTGCAGCAAGGGGGTTCCCCGGTTAACTGACATCATCACGCATGGCGCGATGAGTCAGTTGACGCAGGGGGACCCAGAGGTGGGGGCTGCCATCCAAGATGGCGGCCCCCACCGGAAAAAGGCCTCGGTCTTCCACCGATTGGGGCCAGGCCGCGACCTGACAACTAAGGGGTTAACCCCCTACATTGCTGGAAAGGTCAGGCTGTGACCCTTCCAACGATGCTGGCCACAGCCGCCTGGTCCCCGGCGATGGGGAGATAGAGGGATCCAAAGGATCCTCCCCTCCCCTTCAGGCGCTTCCCCTGCTCCGGCGGGGGGGCGCCTGAAACTGACGCCATCGCGCCCCCGGTGCGATGACGTCAGTGCGCCAGAGGAGGAAACCCTGCCGATCTGACTCCGTGGGACTTCGATCAGCAAGGGAGCCGCCGGAGGAGGTGAGTATCTGCCGAGGGGGCTGCAAACACTGAGGACGTACAATTACGTCCTGCGGCGTCAAAGCCCGCCTAATGCAGGACGTACTTGTATTGTCAAACAATTAATTTGGACCCAATATCAAGATCGGGTCCAAAGTGGAAACGGAGTTTATAGACCAGCGTGATTAGGATTAAACCTTAGTTGATAATTTAATGATAAAGAAAACAGAATTTGTGGCTATTTTATCTTGCCTAATGGCTGGTATACTGATGCCACTGGTGGCTGGTAGTTTTTGTCGAAATAATAAAATAAATAAAACAAATATACATTGGAACTAACAATAATCTTTATTAAACATATACAGTAATTAATTAGAATAAATATGAAGGTGGTGATTCGGCAAATGTGTGATTTGTATCGGTGGATACCTTATAGCAGTCTAACCATTGAACCCATATAGCGATTAATTGTCGCTATTTGCAAATAGAGGGCCTATTAGGTACATATTGTATAATGAATAGACCCTACTTTAAATTGACAAGCATAGGGTTCTATTAGCTCCACTTGAGTAACTATTGCCAATTGAAGGTACCTAATTTAAAGAGCAGTCAATGATAGAATCTAAATAGGTTTGCTCATTCAACTCAAAAGGGGCGGCTCCCAGCTTGTTTGCATATACCAAAATTACGATTAGTGTGAGGCTCATATAAATATCAGCAGATTGATTAGAGAAACCGCATCAAGACTCGTTTCACACAATCTAATTCACAATGTCAGATAGTATATATATTACATGTGAAGTGTGTTTGACATAAAAAAACAGTCTAATATAATTGTTGGTTGAAAAAGACAATATGACAATATCTCAGGTAGAAAATTACTTTAGGGAGTTGTGTATTTGCTGTGAATTAGGTTGTTAAACCTGTAGTGTGTAGTATACTTCCACAAATGGAGCAATTGATTCAGGATAGAAAAATATCGTTAGAAAAATTAGACCAAAGTACTAAATGGTGTAGGTATTAATTGACCCCAATACGGCTATCCCTCAAAGCGGGGATACATAGATATATAGTTACACCGTGGTAGTTACTGCAATACAAGTTCTGTCATATCCCTAAAATATCCAGCATATACAGATTCTATGTCTTCCCTGAATAAACACACAAATTGCAAGGTTGTCTGCCAGGATCCAATTACCGGATCAAACACATCGCCAGAAGCATTGAAAAAGTGCACCCCGTGCAAACTGTTAAAAGACAATCATTTGGTCATCACCAAAAGATGAGAATTCGCTGACGCGCGTTTCGCCGTATACACACTGCTTCGTCCAAAGTGTAAATGTGCTTGTACCTACGTTCCATATTTATGGAAGTTCCCCCTGTTGGTTTTATTCGTTACCGGACTAAGACTAAATTTGCATGATTCGGGGGGCGTGGCCTGACGACTGCCTAAGATGGACGCACGTTAGGTGAGCTCCGAGTGAATCCTAAGAGTTATAGCCCTATATGCATCGTTGACCCGCTATGGTGAAGGGCAAGAAGCGCACAGCAACCTGCACGACCCCTGGAGTTCCGACCACACCGGCTCCCGCACGCCTGGAGCGGTATTTTGCCCCTGTCTCCGACTCCTACCAGCACGCGGTCACCTGTCATGGCGGCCTCTCCCGCCGGCGCTGACTTTTCCCTGCCTGAGCTGGGGGCGGCCTCGCAGCGCATAGAACGCTCCCTCGCTGACATGCCCACGAAATCGGACATCAGGGAAATGGTGGCAGAGGTGAGGGAGTCCCTGCAGCATGATATCCTGGAGCTTCGGAAGGAGGTAGGGCACGTGGAGGCCAGAGTCCGCGATCTCGAGCACGCAGCTGAGCAAGCGGTGGAGGTGGGGATGCACGCCCCTGCTGGGGACGCAGCAATGTCGGCGATTTGGAGACGCCTGGATGACCTGGACAACCGCTCCAGACGTCAAAATTTGCGGCTTCGGGGGGTCCCGGAGCGGAGAGTGAGACAGCTCCACGCAGATATTTACCGGGACTTTTCAATTACATCCTGGGGGTCAAGGTCGTTAACCCAGAGGACCTGGCGCGGGCCCATCGCGCGCTGCGACCCCCTCCTACCTCGCCCACTGCACCACCGAGAGACATTATATGCAACCTCACAAACTACACGCTCAAAGACCGCATCTCGCTCCGGGCGAGAACACAACCCACGTGGGACTTTGGAGGGGCTAAAATACAGATCTTCAATGACCTCTCTCCCACCACGCTACAGGCCAAACGCATCCTACGCCCACTTACTCGCACACTGCAGGAGGCCGGGATTCCCTACCGCTGAGGCTTCCCCCTGTCATTATCGGTCCGCTGTGATAACAATTGGATCACCGTTCGCACACCGGAGGATATCCCGGAATTTCTACGCTCTCTAAACCTCCCAGAGATGGAAATACCCTCTTGGGAATTATTCGAGTTTCAACCGCTGATGTCCGCGGGAGGATTGCCACAGCGCCGTCAGCGCCGTCGAAGGGAACCTGCACAAGTTCACGACGACAGTGTGACAGGAGCCGAATGATGGATGAGGTGAGCTGCACCCACACCTCTGAGAAATACACGGAGAGTCTGCCAGAGCGGACCCTACTTCGAACGCTGAGACCTTGGTCTGGAGGCCATGAAGGCCTCACTGAACGATCTTCGCGTTCCAACATTGCCTTGATATTGTCCTGAATTCTGTGAATAATAGATTTCTTATGTTCTTCATTACCATCGTCCGCCGCCAACGGGAGGGAAGGGGAGGGGGAAGGGGAAATGAAAGGGGGGGAGGGGAAAAAAAAAAAAATTGTTACGGGGGAGGGGGGTAAGGAACCATCTGCTCTTCAACACACAGTGGCAACAGGATTATGAGACGGCGGCCAATTTCGCTTTTCACTGAGACCTTAGGCACCACTCCAATGCTAGCCGCTTTGTCCTACTGAACGATCTGGAGGACTGGACATTGTGCCCTGTAAGTCACGCTTTTTGAACTTTGTCGCATGTTAGTTTATCTCATGGCTAACCGATCAGTTGCGTTAGAATTTGTGACACCCCCCCAATTTTTTGATAACAGAAGAGGGGAGAATGTACATACACGGATAGAGGGGAGGGAAATGATGAAACGAAAATAGGGAGGGGGAATTGGGGGAAATAAATAAGAATTGAAGTGGAAAAGAAGGACTCAGATGCTGAATAATATATGCTGCAATTCCTATAGGGCGCGGGATCGGGGGAGGGGCATGTAAGCGACACACCAGCAAAGGAATTTGGGAAAACTAATCACATAGGATGTCAGAGGGGGGAAGGGGGGGGGAAATAAATAATTATTTACTTACTTTGGGACAAAATAGCGGGCGATTGGGGGGGGGGTTTGCAGCGCGGTACTATACATTTCACTCTTTGGTCCAGACCGATTTAGGTTACTGTCGGGAAGGTGAGGTCGTTTAATTATCCAGAATATTGTTGCATACAACTTCCTACGACTGGTGTCACTACCTCCCTCGTGTATTTTTGAGTATAACATGTCACGTATGACTGCACCAAGCGGCAGTGGGGGGGGGGTGATGTTGTTTAACTCTCCAGACTGTTGTTGAGTATAACTTAATGTGGGAGGAATTTTTTCCATATGGTTTAAGATATATTATGTTGGTTAAGTCCGCACTAGGCAACGATAATATGGATGCTATTATTTAACTCTTCAGTATATAGTATACCTTACTACGAGAGGAAGCTTTCCCCCTATGTTTTCTAGAGTAATAAGTTGGTTCTGTTTACGCCTACTGACACTTAAAAAGGTGATAGTGTTTAACTCACCAGACTGCTGCTACTTATACTTTATTACGGGAGGACTATCTTTCTCATCCTCAGCATGGTGTTACGTATGCCTCTGCAATGAGGGAACACTCTCACCTCATATACTCTCCAGTTTATTTTATTTATTTTTTTTGAGAAAGGATTTTACCAGGAAGGATACATTAAGATTTCTCTTGTTTACAAGTATGTCCTGGGTGTCGAGTATGTACCGTTAGATGTCTTGCCAAGGACACTTACTGGAGAGGTTGCTCGCTGGGATCGAACCCATGACTCCACAGGCTCTCTCCACGCAGAGCAGTGATGTTACCTCTACTCCACCCAGCCGGTATTATTGTGTTGATTAAGACAGCGCAATGTGTTTTTAAGCTCTTAGCTCACTTTTGCTCTATACTTCCCCTTTTCGGGCACTTTTCGTTACAATGAACTCAAACGGGTTCACTCGTGGTTTGAATTTATCACTTTTCATTCACAACTGTTGATTTTACTGCTTCATTGTTTATGCTTATTCAATTTTACTTTCATTGAACTGTGAATCAGGCTACTCACCTCCGAGAGGCTTGGTGTACTACCCCCTGGGGACTCTGCAGGGGAGGCCCTACTCCTACCCCTGACTTTGATCCTCCAGTCACACCTTTTGCCTCATTGGCCAATCTTCTCTCTCTTATTGGCGCACTTACCTGTCACTCTACTCTTTCTCTTTCTCTTTCTCTTTCTCTCTTCCCTGTTCGTATCCTGCTATTCACCTTCCCCCCCTTTTTTTTTTTTTTTGCTTTGTTGTTTTGTTTGTATCTTCTCAGATGGCGACCTTGTTCTCCCCGGGGACGCTCCGAATGTTAAGGGTGACGGAACGCCGGAGCCCCTGCTCCCGGAGACTTCTCCCCCCACATCAGGTCTTGCCATCTGGGATACACTCCCCATACCCGCTTCATTTACATATAATAACTCCAGACCACACCCTTCTTTTTATTATTGCATTTACCTTCCCCCCCTTTTTTTTTTTTTTCTCTCTCTCTCTCTTCCTCCCGCCATATCCCCCTTCTTCTCTCTCTCCTCACTTCTATTGATCTCACTGTCAAACCTTCCCTCTTATTCTTTTCTCATATCTGTCTATCTTTGGAACCTCTTTTTCCTCCCTTGGTAGCCACCGGTACTCACGCACAACTACACTCAAGCTATCGCCAGTAATACTGACCTGACTCACCTGGACGAATTAAGTCAGACCAATGATAGTAACCGGTTGGTATTGTTATTACCACTCGTCTTTGTTGTATCATTATTCTTTATTAATGTCTTAATCCTGTATTTTCTGTACTGTTCTACTGTAATAAAAACTATTTGATCAAAAAAAAAAAAAATTTGCATGATTCGGTTTCCGCAGTAATCATTGGTCATAAGACCATCTCTCCACCAATGGGCTTGTAGTACTAGTTCAATACTGTGTGAGATCCTTTAGTTTGTATGCGGAGCTAATGCGTTCCAACTTAATTAGAAGTCAGATGACTCGTCAATCAATTACGCTGTCCAATGCGGTCTACACATAGGGATCAACCTTAAACAGACGCCAAAACAAGGGATTGTATAATGAAATTGGCGTATGGCAAACCCTGGTAAAACTACAACTTTTTTCATTGCTGCCAAGATCCATATGCTATTCTAAGATGGATCCATTACCGAATCTACACACTGAACAGTAATGTTCCGTCTAATGGAGAAGTCAAGGGGTAATTAATCAGCCTAGTGCACTCACTATCTGACTGTCACTCGAAAAATGAAGGGAGTAAGATTTAGCAGTTGTCTCCCTCTAAGAATTATAACCCTTTAAAGAATGGGTCTATTCATTACTACAGTTGTTAATATACACCCATGAAGAATCGAGTCTGCAGTCAATAAGAGTGATGCTTGAGTGTCCGTACTTAGGGAACTCCATAAATTGAATATTAGGAGTCATAGGTATCAAGTGTGACCAGAAAGAAAATTAGAAATAAAATGTAAAATACAAAGTGATGTATGTACGTAGTGATGCTTCAATTATGGGACCACATTATTTTTAAGACATATACCGATATATATTCGTTCCTAGTACAATAAATCTAAATATGTATCGCTTGATCATTAACCTTGTCTTCAAAAATACTCAACAGATGAGGAACATTAGATGAAGGGAGTGAAAGTAAATCCCTCATTCAAGCCCTCTGGGGCCAACGTATGTAGGGTGTAAATCCAGAAACATTCCCTACGTCTTAAGATCAGATCATAGTTCCCCCCCTCTTTGTGGATGCTTAACCAGTTCTATTCCACAAAATTTTAAGTTGTTAATATTTCCTGTTTGACATTGTCTAACATGCCTTGCTACTGGGGTGTCTATATGTCCTCCAACTGATCTGATGTGTTCTCTAATCCTATATGACCAATGATTACTGCGGAAACCGAATCATGCAAATTTAGTCTTAGTCCGGTAACGAATAAAACCAACAGGGGGAACTTCCATAAATATGGAACGTAGGTACAAGCACATTTACGCTTTGGACGAAGCCGTGTGTATACGGCGAAACGCGTGTCAGCGAATTCTCATCTTTTGGTGATGACCAAATGATTGTCTTTTAACAGTTTGCACGGGGTGCACTTTTTCAATGCTTCTGGCGATGTGTTTGATCTGGTAATTGGATCCTGGCAGACAACCTTGCAATTTGTGTGTTTATTCAGGGAAGACATAGAATCTGTATATGCTGGATATTTTAGGGATATGACAGAACTTGTATTGCAGTAACTACCACGGTGTAACTATATATCTATGTATCCCCGCTTTGAGGGATAGCCGTATTGGGGGCAATTAATACCTACAGCATTTAGTACTTTGGTCTAATTTTTCTAAAGATATTTTTCTATCCTGAATCAATTGCTCCATTTGTGGAAGTATACTACACACTACAGGTTTAAAAACCTAATTCACAGCAAATACACAACTCCCTAAAGTAATTTTCTACCTGAGATATTGTCCTATTGTCTTTTTCAACCAACAATTATATTAGACTGTTTTTTTATGTCAAACACACTTCACATGTAATATATATACTATCTGACATTGTGAATTAGATTGTGTGAAACGAGTCTTGATGCGGTTTCTCTAATCAATCTGCTGATATTTATATGAGCCTCACACTAATCGTAATTTTGGTATATGCAAACAAGCTGGGAGCCGCCCCTTTTGAGTTGAATGAGCAAACCTATTTAGATTCTATCATTGACTGCTCTTTAAATTAGGTACCTTCAATTGGCAATAGTTACTCAAGTGGAGCTAATAGAACCCTATGCTTGTCAATTTAAAGTAGGGTCTATTCATTATACAATATGTACCTAATAGTAGGCCCTCTATTTGCAAATAGCGACAATTAATCGCTATATGGGTTCAATGGTTAGACTGCTATAAGGTATCCACCGATACAAATCACACATTTGCCGAATCACCACCTTCATATTTATTCTAATTAATTACTGTATATGTTTAATAAAGATTATTGTTAGTTCCAATGTATATTTGTTTTATTTAGTTTATTATTTCGACAAAAACTACCAGCCACCAGTGGCATCAGTATACCAGCCATTAGGCAAGATAAAATAGCCACAAATTCTGTTTTCTTTATCGTACTTGTATTGTGTTGCCTTCAGGCACGGGGTACATATTTGCGTATATGGTAGGAATGTCCTCGGATATCTGTTTATTGGGCAGCTGTTCTGAGGTACAAAAGCATAATTACTTATTAGGACCTTTATACCTCTCCAGCGTTTGTTTTAATATATCATACCCCTTTATGGTTATTTCTTAATTAACGGTAAGAATTCTTTAATTATCTTTTTTCTTAATGCAGTTAAACCATCTATCCCCAGAATTAATGCGAACAAAGCTAAGCCATCCTTGTGATTATTACTATAGCCAGGTGTATAGATGTAAAGTATATTTTTATAATAATATTTTTAATATAATTAGTCCATTTTATACTCTGATCCATACAAAACTCCATTACTTCCCTTTCCACAATAAAATGGTTCCTTTGCAGTAAGTTGAATTTAAGAGGAAAAGAAGTCTACTAATTAATGTGTTTTATTTCAAGGCAACATATTAAATTTACAGAATGAATTACCAACATCAGTGACAGCTCTTGTTTGTTACTTGTTAACATGTAAAGATTATATTTATACCAGAAAAGTAATTTTCTTATTTATTTTTTTTCCTGCAAAACATCCATCAGGTAATTTTAGCACTTTTGAAATTGTATAAGTATACAGACCTTTGGTTTCTTGATGATTTCACTGATGGAACGTTGCCTGCCATACTTTCATGTTGGATGTCAGCCATGCTGTGGGACTGCACCCAGGCCACAGGAGTCATTGCACATGTGGATGCTGGGCAGGGAAAACCCATGATGGGAGATTCAGGGGGTCATTTCCCCAGTGTATTTCTTACTGTAATAACCTATTTGGCAAGCAGGTGTGCTCTTGTTTGTTACTTGTTAGCATGTAAAGATTTTATTTATGCCAGAAAACAAATTTTTTTCTTCTAATTTTTTTCCCCCAGATAATTACGCATCAGGTAATTTTAACACTTTTGATATCCCATAAGTATACAGATCATTGGTTACATGTTGATTTCAATAATGGAACATTGCCTGCCTTACGTTCGTGTTTCCTTTCCGGAATGCTAAAGTTTATCATACAGGGTTATCCAAAGAGATCCGAATTGCTTGAGAAAGGTAACCGAATGCTGAAAATCAGTGTTCGGTTACCTTTCCTGGCCATTCGGTTATCCAGAGAGCAGGCAATTCGCCAAATCCTGGCGAATTGCCTGCACATACGGTGCCTGTTCGGTGCCTGTTCGAGGGCAGTGAAAACCCCATGAAAAAGCACTGCTTCGGCTATTCAGAGAACACAAACCAGCAGTGAAAGGTTCCCCTAATGCCCTGCCATTCGGTGGTTTAATTCGGCAAGTTTATTCAGGAGAATCCCATAGGTTTCAATGTTAAAAATATTCCCGTTTTAATTCAATATCTAATAAACCGGTCATTATAAAATTCTGCAGCAAAAAGTCTCTTTATTTATAGATTTTTTAGGATACTTTAAGCATTTTTCAGATTTTTTTTTTTTTTTTTAAAAGTCCGATTTTTTTTTATATTTTTTTTTCAGTTTACTTATTTTTTTTGTAACAGCCCTCTTTATTATCATTCCCTGGACCTCCTGTGAAAATTTCAGACATTTTCGCTCAGTAGTTTCTTTGCAAACAGCGTTTCATTTTCCCAGATTCATACAAATGGTTTTTCTAATTTATTCACTGCCTCCTCTACGTCACAGCTGCTTCGGCTCCTTTTCGGCTCCTGTTCGGCTCCTGTTCGGCTTTTTCGAAGGTTAATCCAGATGTTTTTGCTTGTTTTCAGCGTGCATTCGGTTAGTTTTCGTCAGGTTTTCGGCAGCTTTTCCCTGCAATTCGGGGACCCTGTGGTGTTTGCTGAATACACCGCAGGGTCACCGAAATGCAATCGGCAAATGGAACCGAATTGAAGAGAACGAAAAGTCACCGAACGTGCGGTGACTTTTCGAATCTCTTTGGATAACCCTGATAGTTGCACCCAGGGGTGGACTGACCCATCGGCCACTCAGGCACTGCCCAAGGGCCCAGATGGGGGAGGGGCCCGGATTTGAGCCCCATTAGTCTACCTGCTGCCCCTGCAGTGCTGGAGCATCATGGGGATTCCCTCCCCAGGCCGGAGGATGCCCCACGGACGTCCTGTGTCCCTGCAGTGCGTGGTGCCAAACTAGCATTGAGCAGGGGCTACAGCCACAGCGGGCTGACATTTTGGATGTCAGCCATGCTGTGGGACTGCCCCCAGGCCGCAGGAATCCTTGCACATGTGGATGCTGGGCAGGGAAAACCCATGATGGGAGATTCAGGGGGTCATTTCCCCAGTGTATTTCTTACTGTAATAACCTATTTGACAAGCAGGTGTGCTCTTGTTTGTTATTTGTTAGCATGTAAAGATTTTATTTATGCCAGAAAACTAATTTTTTTCTTCTCATTTTTTTTCCACAGATAATTACGCATCAGGTAATTTTAACACTTTTGATATCCCATAAGTATACAGATCATTGGTTACATGTTGATTTCAATAATGGAACATTGCCTGCCTTACGTTCGTGTTTCCTTTCCGGAATGCTAAAGTTTATCATAGTTGCACCCAGGGGTGGACTGACCCAACGGCCACTCAGGCACTGCCCAAGGGCCCAGATGGGGGAGGGGCCCGGATTTGAGCCCCATTAGTCTACCTGCTGCCCCTGCAGTGCTGGAGCATCATGGGGATTCCCTCCCCAGGCCGGAGGATGCCCCACGGACGTCCTGTGTCCCTGCAGTGCGTGGTGCCAAACTTGCATTGAGCAGGGGCTACAGCCACAGCGGGCTGACATTTTGGATGTCAGCCATGCTGTGGGACTGCCCCCAGGCCGCAGGAATCATTGCACATGTGGATGCTGGGCAGGGAAAACCCATGATGGGAGATTCAGGGGGTCATTTCCCCAGTGTATTTCTTACTGTAATGACCTATTTGACAAGCAGGTGTGCTCTTGTTTGTTATTTGTTAGCATGTAAAGATTTTATTTATGCCAGAAAACTAATTTTTTTCTTCTCATTTTTTTTCCACAGATAATTACGCATCAGGTAATTTTAACACTTTTGATATCCCATAAGTATACAGATCATTGGTTACATGTTGATTTCAATAATGGAACATTGCCTGCCTTACGTTCGTGTTTCCTTTCCGGAATGCTAAAGTTTATCATAGTTGCACCCAGGGGTGGACTGACCCATCGGCCACTCAGGCACTGCCCAAGGGCCCAGATGGGGGAGGGGCCCGGATTTGAGCCCCATTAGTCTACCTGCTGCCCCTGCAGTGCTGGAGCATCATGGGGATTCCCTCCCCAGGCCGGAGGATGCTCCACGGACGTCCTGTGTCCCTGCAGTGCGTGGTGCCAAACTAGCATTGAGCAGGGGCTACAGCCACAGCGGGCTGACATTTTGGATGTCAGCCATGCTGTGGGACTGCCCCCAGGCCGCAGGAGTCATTGCACATGTGGATGCTGGGAAGGGAAAACCCATGATGGGAGATTCAGGGGGTCATTTCCCCAGTGTATTTCTTACTGTAATAACCTATTTGGCAAGCAGGTGTGCTCTTGTTTGTTACCTGTTAGCATGTCACTGGTCATTGATTACATGTTGATTTCACTAATGGAACATTGTCTGCCATACTTTCATGTTTCCTGTCTGGAATACTGTTTAACATAGTTGCACTCAGGCACTGCCCGAGGGCACGGATGGGCGAGGGGCCTGGATGGGCGAGGGGCCCGCATTAGAGACCCATTATTCTACCTTGCTGCCCCTGCAGTGCTGAAACATCCATGGAGCATCATAGGGATTCCCTTCCCAGTTCGGAGAATGCTTCATGGACACCCTGTGTCCCTTCATTGCTCGGTACCCATCTGGCATTGAGAAGGGTCTACAGCTACAGCGGGTTGACATTTTAGATGTCAGACATGCTGTGGGACTGCCCTGGCCGCGGAAGTCAACGTGCATGTGCATGCTGGGCAGGGAAAACCTATTATGGGTAATTTCTGCAGTGTATTTCTTACTGTAATAACTAGGGATGCACCGAAATTTCAGCCACCGACTTTATCGGCTGAAAATGGTGCTGTCGGTTTTGGCCGAAATGGAAAATCAGCCAAAAAAATTTCCAGTGGAAATGGGTCCTCGAAGCCCGGCCGAGCTGGGGGCTCGCCTGAGTCTGGAGGCCCTGCCGAGCTGGGGGCTCGCCTGAGTCTGGAGGCCCAGCTGAGCCAGGGGCTCACCTGAGTCTGAAGGCCGGCCGAGCAGAGTCCAAGGCTTCCGTGACGTCATGCCGGCAATTGCCGCCCCCCCGAGAAAATCACCGCCGCCGGCATTCTTCTCATCTCTGAGGCGAGCGGCCGCTGGCCTGGGATGGGATCCACCTGACCAACACGCGATCTCGCGAGAACGTGGCTGGTCAGGTGGTTCCTGTTGAGCGGCCAAGCTGCATCATGCCAGCGGCCGCTCGCCCCGGATATGAGAAGAACGCCGGCGGGGCCTGGCAGCAGAGGTGAGAGCTGGGGGCAGTATATACCCATGTGAGCTGGGGGCAATATATACCCATGTAAGCTGAGGGCATTATATACCCATGTGAGCTGGGGGCAGTATATACCCATGTGAGCTGGGGAACCGTATATACCCATGTGAGCTGGGGGCAGTATATATCCATGTGAGCTGGGGGCAGTATATATCCATGTGAGCTGGGGCACTATATACCCATGTGAGCTGGGGGCAATATATATATCCATGTGAGCTGGGGGCAATATATATATCCATGTGAGCTGGGGGCAATATATATAACCATGTGAGCTGGGGTAAATATACCCATGTGTGAGGTGGGGCAAATATACCCATGTGTAAGCTGGGGCAAATATACCCATGTGTAAGCTGGGGCAAATATACCCATGTGTGAACTGGGGGCAAATATACCCATGTGTGAGCTGGGGGCAAATGTACACATGTGAGCTGGCGGCAAATATACCCATCCGAGCTGGGGGCAAATAAATCCATGCGAGCTGGGGCAAATAAATCCATGCAAGCTGGGGGCACTATATATATCCATGCGAGCTGGGGTCACTATATATATCCATGCGAGCTGGGGGCACTATATATATCCATGTGAGCTGGGGCACTATATATATGCATGTGAGCTGGGGGCACTATATATATCCCTGTGAGCTGGGGGCACTATATATATCCCTGTGAGCTGGGGGCTATATATATATCCATGTGAACGAGGGGCAATATATATATATCCATGTGAGCTGAGGGCCAATATATCCACCTGTCACTGCGAACCCAACACCAGCTCTTGGCCAAAACTGGTAGAATGCCCCCTGAAACCTGTGTCTGGATCCACCCCTGGTCCCGGGAGAGCTGTGTCTGCTCCAACTCACTCCTGCTCACAGAGCTCCAGACAAACCTGGCAAGTAGTCACCTCTGTCGGTACAGTGGTTCCGGTTTGCCATTCGGCCTCTAGCTTCTTGATCATTACACAGGAGCCACTCTCTAGCTTCTTTATTAGCGTCTGGGCTTCACTGAGCTCTGTGCGTAGGGTGTGGGTAGAGTCCTCGCAGGCCTGCAGCTGGGCTGACAATTTTTGCATGGTGGCTGACTGTTCTTGCACTTCCATGCAGCGACCTTCTCTCTCCCCCTTGACAGATCGCAGTTCGGTCTGATGCTCTTGCAATGTCTCTGTCAGGGCCATTATCTGTGCCCAGGCAGCAAGCAATTCAGCCTGTAACAAACTGACCAGATCGTCCATTGTCTGTGTGGCCCCATCTCTCATGAGGGAAACAGCCTGGGTCCCAGCCTCCTCGGTGACCCAATACTGCCTGCTGGGAGACATCTTAATGCTGTAATCCCAGGGCTGTGGCGGTGTTTCCCTCTGCTCTGCTTTTGGCTTGGCTGCCCCTCTTTTTTTCTTCCTCTTTCCGCTGACTGGTGTGGGGAGGCTTCCTCCAGGGGCCTCGGCGACTTGTAGATGGGCTGCAGTCTGCAAACTTTTTAAGTCCATTTTGAGTGCCTATTCCTCAGAAGCGAGCCCCTGCAGCACGGGCCAAAAGGCAGAGTCCTCATACATATCCAGGTAGTGCCCTTGGATGGCGCACAATTCCTCATGTCTGGCAGCCTGTGGACTGCTATAATTGTCTCCTCCATTAAAGTAGATCCATGCTGGGCCAGGACCGCGGAACACATAGCCTGGGGGAGGCCTCTCGTCAGTTTCCCAATCCTCCTCACTCACACATTGCAGTAAATCCTCATATTTGCACTCTAGATTGAGTGTGGCACGCAGCCAGCGAACACACTGGTCTCCATGGCTCGCAGTGGGCTGAAGCCCAACACTTGGTGTAGCAGATTAGAGATGGGAGATGTGACCGATTAGACCTGTATATCTACCGCGATATGTATTATATAGGCATATTTATATCTATGGCTATCTATAGATACCAGGCCATTTGTCGCAGCTGGCCTAAGAAATCAATGGCTGCGTTTCCAGCCTGCTGGAAGGAAGCAATTAAACAGATCCGTGACAATTTGCTCTGAAGTCATCAAAGGTGTGAAATAAAGAAATCACCCTTTTGCTTCTACCCAGCAGGCAGAAGGGGCAATTGCTCATGGCAGGGAGAAGACACAGCCGGAGTGGCACCCCAACCGCATATCAAAGAAGCAATCACATCCGTGGATCACTGGAGGTGGTCTCTGGGAGATGATTGATGGACCAGGGAATTAAGATTAATGATGAAGCGTACTGAGCGTTCTCCGGAGAGGGGAATTCTGGGGATTGTACTCAAAGGCTCTGCCAGCTAGGAGGCTGGATTTAGAAAAAAGCAGCCTTATATCTATTCTGAATCAAGCATGGCTCGGGGCTATTTCCTTGGAGGGCAATCGAAAATTGAGGGAATACTGCCAGCTCCTGAGGGAATACTGCCAGTTCTCAGGACCCTCACAAACACCCCCTTGTTTCTCAGCTCCTAATAGAACCTCCCTATGGCTGATCATCTAGCATATATTGTAAGTAACTCGGATCTGCTGTTATCTCCCTTTTATTTGTTTGCTGTTTGTGTGTAATGTGTAATTAATTGATTTATCTTATCCATCTTTTTTATAACAAATGCACTGTGATAATTTTTTCTATATCATAATAAATATTCCTTATTAAGATCTGCTTTCTGCCTGATATTCGATCTATGCTAACTGAAGAGACTGGAGTATTGCTTGTTGTTTTAAGCTCGAGTAGCTACGAAATTGTGAGTTGTGGTCGCTGGGGACGGCGGGGATTGTTGTCTATGCAGTCACTGTCTGGGTCTAGGGTAGACAGACAGCGGGGTTGCTTAGCCCTGCATCTCTCGCTGCGACGTAAGTCCATGAGGACTGGTGGCAGCGTAACTAATAGAATAGGAAAGTGAGCCCAGGGATTGTGGGAGACATGTGGTAGTCACTACCTGCTTCAAGAGAAGACTAGTACTGCGTTACACTCCTGGGACCATTGTATCGTGCTCTACGTACCTGTTGCGAGAGAAAATGTGGCTGGGGACGATTAGATAAGCAAGCGTGTGGATTGTGGTCCACGCAGTCATTATCTGGGTATAGGATAGACAGATAGTGAGCGGCTTAACCCGGCGTCTTTCGCGGCACCGCGCGTAGTGGTCGTGACACTCGGGGTCTCCACAGATGAAGATCCTCTGTGATCCTCTGCTCGTAAGGAATAAACGAGCCCTCTTGCTCCACACAACGCAGGGTACTTGGCCATTTGTAATCCACATGCAATTTGTCATCCATGGGTACAAATCCGCTCCCACAGCACCCGCAGCACTGTCTGATCCACAGTCCTCTGTAGACTGTTTTCGTCCACCACGGGCAACACCTCTGCGGTCTCTCTCAGCGAGAACACCTATCCACTCGCTCCGGGTTGAATCACTCTTGTGCCTATGGCCCTTACTTGAATATCCGATCCATCCACGGCAAAGGGTCCCCAATATCAGGAAGCAAATCCCGCCGCTGCCAGCCAATGTGACAGAACTCTTTACCCCAACAGGGTCACATCTGCCAATGCCGCTTCCTCGCAGGACCCCCATTGTTCTACCCAGACAGACTCCTGTGCCTTTCTCCAGTCCTCAGACGTAGCCTAAGGACTGGGACACATAGAGCCTGCTAGCATTCCCTAGAAATAAGATGAGGCTGTAGATCTAAAGTCTTTCATGGTAGAAATGGCACTCACTTTTAATCAGTGACACAGAATTTATGTGGTCAAACAGGGGTCATTTGCATCTACAAAACCCCCTTAGAAACTGCTGGGGGACCTAATTACACTGAAACATAATTGCACAAACATTGACTTCTTGAAAGGTGAAATCTAATTTCATTAGGTCAGTTAGATTAGACTGTTAAAGTAAACATTACTTAGCATTTTTAATGAGGATGGACCAACAGAAATCCAATTACATTGCGTACAGACAGCAGATTTAAAAACTATTCAATAGAAGCAGATAACAGGTACACAAAGACTAGACAATGCATTCTTACATAATCACAGATCACACAAACATTCTGCACATGAGGGCAATGAAAATACTAACGAAACCCAAGCCTGCACCCCAAACCCATCTCCATGCCCACGCACCCTAAATCTAAAGTGATGCTCATTACAGTGCACCACTAGTAATAACCTATTCGGCAAGCAGATGTGCTCTTGTTTGTTACTTGTTTGTGTACATGTGTGTAAGTGTTACATGTAAAGATTTTATTTATACCAGAAAACTAATTTTCTTCCATCAGGTAATTTTAACACTTTTGAAATTGCATAAGTATACAGATCGTTGTTACATGTTGATTTCACCGATGGAACATTGCCTGCCATACTTTCATGTTTCCTTTCTGGAATGCTGAAGTTTATCACCGGTGCACCCAGGGGTGGGCTGACCCATCGGGCACTCAGGCATTGCCAAAGGGCCCGGATGGGGGAGGGGCCCAGATTAAGGTTCCATCAGTTTACCTTCCTGTCCCTGCAGTACTGGAACATCCATGGAGCATCATGGGGATTCCCTCCCCAGCTCGGAGGACACTCCACGGACGTCCTGTGTCCCTGCAGTGCTTAGTGCCAATTTGGTACTGAGCAGGGGTTGCAGCCACAGTGGGCTGACATTATGGATGTCAGCCATGCTGTGGGACTGCCCCCGGGCCACAGGAGTCATTGCACAAGTGCACAATAACGTCACAAACTTGGATATCCCCTGCTGGACTAGAAAAACTCATTAAGGGAGATGTAGCGGTGTATCTCTGGACCCGTGTGTCCTATAAGGACGGTTCTGGTGCCATTGGAAATGCCCAACATGCCTATCTTTGTAATGTAATTTTTAGCAATAAATAAATAAAAAAAAACTTTGCTGTAAGTTTTATTTCTGTGGAGCTGTATAATGTGCAGTGTCAATAATGTACACTATATTTTATAGTGATCTGCGGTTTCCACATTTGCCACAGGGACATTCTGTGCCAATAATGTCCCAGCCTTATGTAACTGGCCTACACCCTCGCTGCCCGTTCGTATGGACTCTGTGTTGTGTTTTGTGTGTTGTCGAGCATCAAAGATGAGACCGGCAACTGGATCGCTGGGAGCATGCGGTTTTTAATCTGAGTAAAAACACATATAAAACACGGCAATGAGAATATCCTCTGTGACATCCACCTCAAACAGCTCCCTCGTGTTCTGCTATGCTGAGTAATATAGCCACATTACAATACAATAAATATATACATATATACAAAAAGAAAATACATAAATTCAGCAGGAAAATACAAATAAAACATAAAAATGGGAATAAAACATATCATACCTGAGTAAAAACATATATAAAACACGGCAATGAGAATATCCTCTGTGACATCCACCTGCACAGACCAAGCATTGCGTTAACACAGGTTTATCACTTGTTTTGCTGATATTTTACAATCAAAGACCTGTGCTAAACAATGGAGCTGTTTTACTCTGTATACATGAACCTCTTAGAGGAACTAACATGACAACTACACATACAGTTGTGTTCAAAATTATTCAACCCCCACTGAAATTGAGTGTTTTGGCCAGTTTGACATTGATTTTGATCATTCAGTCATCTTGCTTACAATTAAATCAAAGAGGCACGTGTAGGTCAGACAAATATAACATAACATTTATAATGAAATAACCACAAATGTCTTTTCTGTGCTCACATCATTATCAGTTTTATTCAACCCCCAAGTGACATTCAATCTTAGTACTTCGTACAACATCCTTTTACAGTTATAACAGCTTTTAAACGTGAAGCATAGCTTGACACAAGTGTCTTGCAGCGATCTACGGGTATCTTCGCCCATTCGTTATGGCAAAAGCCTCCAGTTCAGTCACATTCTTAGGCTTGCGCACTGCAACTGCATTCTTTAAGTCCCACCAAAGGTTCTCAATCGGATTTAAGTCTGGTGACTGCGATGACCACTCCAAAATGTTCCAGCCTTTAATCTGCAACCATGCTCTAGTGGACTTGGAGGTATGCTTGGGATCATTGTCCTGTTGAAAGGTCCAACGTCTCCCAAGCCTCAGGTTTGTGACAGACTGCATCACATTGTCATCCAATATCTCCTGGTACTGAAGAGAATTCGTGGTACCTTGTACCTTGCTTCCCTGTACCTGCAGAAGCAAAACCGCCCCAAAGCATGATTGACCCCCCGCCATGCTTCACAGTAGGCAAGGTGTTCTTTTCTTCATAGGCCTTGTTCTTCCTCCTCCAAACATAGCGTTGATCCATGGCCCCAAACAGTTCTAATTTTGTTTCATCAGTCCACAGAACACTATCCCAAAACTTCTGTGGTTTGTCCACATGACTTTTGGCATACTGCAGTCGACTCTTCTTATTCTTTGGAGACAGCAAGGGGGTGCGCCTGGGAGTTCTGGCATGGAGGCCTTCATTATGCAGTGTGCGCCGTATTGTCTGAGCTGAAACTTCAGTACCCACATCTGACAAATCTTTTCTCAGTTCCTCAGCAGTCACACGGGGACTTTTCTCCACTCTACGCTTCAGGTAGTGCACAGCAGTCAAAGTCAGCATCTTCTTTCTGCCATGACCAGATAGCGTTTCAACAGTGCCCTTTGCCTTGAATTTGCGAATGATGCTTCCTATGGTCTCTCTTGGTATGTTTAACATCTTTGCAATCTTCTTCTAGCCATTGCCCTTCCTGGGAAGAGTAATCACCTCTTCTCTTGTCTTCCTGGACCATTCTCTTGACTTCACCATGTTTGTAACCACACCAGTAAATGTCTAGAAGGAGCTGAGTATCACAGTCATTTTAAAGCTGCCTAATTGGTGCTTATTATGCTTTATTGCTGCTCCGTGACATCCACAGGTGTTTTCAATACCTGATTGAAAACACTTGAATGAACCTCTGTTCTTCAGAGTGGTAGTCTTTAAGGGGTTGAATAATTGTGTCAATGAATTCACAAAAGAAACATTTACTACTGTATTACAAAACCAATTGATGTCATTTTAGTTGCATATGGTTCTTTAAAAAGTCCTTGTAGGATTTCATTCTGAATACAATTACAAATGTACACTAAATTCCCTAAAACCCTTTACAGCATTGAGGGTTGAATAATTTTGAACACAACTGTATATAAAGGTTAAATCTAAACACAGAAACCATTTTGGGAGAACTTTTGCATGGGTTTAGAACTCTAAGGGATGAGAATCTGAGAGCTTCAAATAACACCTCCTACCTCAAGCAGCTTCCTCGTGTTCTGAGAGAAAAGCCCGGGCTCACAGGGGATGAGGTCATGCTTCATTAGCATATTAGCATTAACTCCTAAATGGCTGCACAAAATTAAAACAAAAACATCCCAAAAGCTTCCTTAGGGTGAGACATTCACAATACTACAGGAGTTTCTCTAAAATGGGGGATATTAGGGGAATTAACACATACTGTGCTCTTAAAGACACACACACATATTTACATTGGTTACATTTAGCTGCAATGAGTTAGTGATGGCTGCTGCAGCAGAGCAGTGGCACAATGGATTCCCCAATTCTCTGCTGGGTCCAACTGGATTTTCTTCACACAATTTTCAAAAAGATTAATTTAATGAGTTAAGGAATAAATTCTTTAGTACAACAATATACATGTGGGGTTACATTGTAGGGGTGGGGTTTTTTATGGGTTTGGCCTCCTGTGGGTGCAGCACAAGGGGGCCCCATGATCTCCTATTGCTCGGGGGCCCCATTAGTTGTCAGTCCGCCCCTGGTTGCATCAATGACAATTTTTCACTGTTACTTGCAAAAACCGTATGTAACGGCAGTTAGTGTGTAACCCTTAGAATTACAGTTTTTACTGAACCATTTTATCACCGGTTTCAAATTTAGTGTTTAAATACTGCTTTCATATATTTTGAGAACAAACTTTTAAATCTTTGAAATTTTACAATAACTGTTTTAATCTCGATATAGGCAATACCGAAATAAAACTACATTTAAATGACATCTCCACAGTTGAGCAATATCCACTTTTTTATAGATTGTTACCTTTGCATGGGAATTAGAGGGTCAAATGTAAAACCTGTCCATGTTACAGTAGAATTCAAATCTCTGCAGATTGATTCACTGGTCTCAAATCACATTAGGGGAAGAAAACCAGGCCCTATGAAGAAAATCATCCCATCCTAACATAACATGCAAATTCAAAATCACTAAACCCAGCGTTTCAGAGACCGTTTATTTTTGATCAGTTTTGCTGGCTCAGGATGAGAAAAATGAGCAACTGAATTGCTGATACTTAAGTGCTTCCTATACAAAGTAAAGTTAACCTGACGTGAAAGCTGAATTGCAGTGGGGCTGTTATACTTAATGGATTTCCCATTACTTGTACTGACTCGCTTGTGTTCCATTTGTGGAAATAAGAGCTGAAGCTTGTTCTGGTGCAACACATTTATTTTGTGATTTTCATCTGAAACAGGTAAATAACTCAGGTTTTTACTCTGGGCGTGCTGGTTCTCTCCTGCATTCAGCGCTTGTTTCAGCATTACTGAACTACGGAGACATCCACATGGCACCAATAACAGTTCCAGTGGCCGAGTACACCGTGCTGGTAGGAGGGTAAAGCGGCAGCACAAGAGCTATGGACAATGCAGTTATGGGCTTGTCAGTAATAACAAAAAATTATTTATTCTTTTGGGGTGCAATGAGAGTGCCACACTCTCCCCCTCAAAATTGTATGTCAACAGACATTTCCTCTTGTCTTTTTTCAGGCTAACACATTAGATCTGCGTATTCTAAAAACTGGCTGTCTGGAAGATGTGTTTCTTAACAATATATATTGTGGCAAGGGTCCTCCGTCAACCACGTCTTCTAGGGCAGTAATTGTAGCGAGACAGCAGGTCTTTTGTAAACAGTGAAGTTTATTCCTTTTTACCTTCAGAAAGGTGCACAGCAAACAGTGGCAGCTCAGCAACACAGCAATTCACAGCAACACAGCGATTCTGTGAGTTAGCAATTCAGCAGATACAGCGATACGGCAGTTCACTCTGGTGGGTGCTCGCCCACCCTTTTCTCTCTCTCTCCCTGCGGTATCAGCTTCCTTTTGTTTCTTTTTTAAACCCTTACTGGTGGACCACACCTACAGTCCTAGCTGACCCTGCTAATACCTGGTCTGGAAGTGATCCAGGTTGTTGGGATAGTGGCCCGCCCTTCACTCCACTATCCCAACCCCAGGGACCCATAACACACTTTCCAGGGAGCTAGGTTGCTCCAAAAACAAACAGTTTCCCTGGGGTTCTTTTAAATGCAGTGTACCAGGCCTGGTCTCAGGTATCTCCCATTCAATACCAAGCCCTGCTTCCTATCACACACCCTCCCCCTCAGCTCAGAACCATCGGGAGGAGCGACCACAGACAGCAACGCATGTACTCGAGACAGCCCATCAACGTTACCCTGTAGCAGGCCAGCCCTGTGCTCCACAGTAAAGCTGAAAGGCTGCAGGCTGAGGAACCACCTAGTGACTCTCGCATTCGTCTCCCTGTTCTGACTCATCCATGTGAGGGGAGCATGGTCAGTGACCAGCCTGAACCTCCTCCCCAACAGGTAGTACTTCAGGGTCTCCAAAGCCCACTTAATGGCAAGGCACTCCTTCTCCACGACAGAATAGTTCTTTTCCCTCGGCAACAGCTTTCTGCTGAGGAAAAGAACAGGGTGCTCCTCACCCTGATATTCCTGGGAGAGGACCGCCCCCAATCCAGCCTCGGAGGCATCAGTCTGCACCACGAAATCCTTAGTAAAATCAGGGGACACCAAGACGGGATAGGCACATAGGGCCTCCTTCAAACCAGCAAAAGCAATTTCCGTCTCAGGAGACCATTTCACCATTACGGGGGCTCTCGCTTTCGTGAGATCTGTCAGGGGCGCGGCTATCGCAGCAAAGTTCGGTATGAACCTCCTGTAGTAGCCGGTCAACCCAAGAAATGCCCTCACCTGTTTTTTCGTCAATGGCTGCGGCCAGTTTTGTATGGCCTCAACCTTAGTGGTTTGAGGCTTGACCAATCCCTTACCGATGGTATAGCCCAAGTACTTCGCTTCCTCCAGACCAATGGTACTTTTTGCAGGGTTGGCCACCAGGCCAGCAGCCCGCACAGCATCAAGTACCCTCTGAACTTTCGGAAGGTGGGTTTCCCAATCCGTACTAAAAACTACCACATCATCTAAGTATGCAGCAGCGTAGCGGGCATGGGGTCTCAGAATCTTATCCATCAGCCTCTGAAACGTGGCTGGGGCCCCGTGCAAACCGAATGGCAACACCGTATATTGAAACAAGCCCTGGGGGGTTGAAAAGGCGGTTTTTTCCTTTGCTTGCTCAGTGAGTGGCACCTGCCAATATCCCTTCGTCAAGTCAATGGTTGTGAGATAACGCGCTTTCCCCAGCCTCTCAATCAGCTCATCAACCCTAGGCATCGGATAGGTGTCAAATTTAGAAATACTGTTTAACTTACGGAAATCATTACAAAACCTTATTGACCCATCCGGTTTGGGGACAAGCACAATGGGACTGTTCCACTCACTATGAGACTCCTCTATCACCCCTAGTTTTAGCATTTTTTCCACCTCTCTCTCTATAGCTTGTCTACGGGCCTCCGGAACCCTATAGGGTTTCAGACAGGCTTTCTTCCCTGGCTCGGTTATAATATCGTGTGTCATTATTTTGGTCCTCCCTGGTATCGCCGAGAACACCTCCCGGTTCCTTCTGAGAAACTCGTTAACTTCTGCCTTCTGATGCACCGAGAGGGTGTCAGAAAGGTTTACCTCAGGCTTAGTGAGAGGGAGGTCTGAAGGCCTCATGGCCACTAAGACCTCTCTATCCTTCCACGGTTTTAACAGGTTTAAATGATAAATCTGCTCAGGCTTTCTCCTTCCAGGTTGGCTCACTTTATAAGTAACATCACCCACTTTGTCAATTATTTCATAGGGGCCCTGCCAGGTAGCCAAAAATTTATTTTCTACAGTGGGGACCAGGACCAATACCCTATCACCAGGTTGAAATACTCTGAGCCGGGCATTCTTATTGTAACTGTACCTTTGGGCTTCTTGGGCCTTTCTCATATGTTCTCTAACCAGGGGTATGACCGCTTCCATGCGCTCCTGCATCTGAGATATATGTTCAATGACACTGCGGTAGGGTGTCGTCTCCTGTTCCCAGGTCTCTTTAACAACATCCAGCAGACCTCTGGGATGTCGGCCATATAATAACTCGAACGGGGAGAAGCCCGTAGAGGCCTGGGGAACCTCGCGGATAGAGAACATTAAATAGGGTAGTAAAAGGTCCCAATTCCTGCCATCTCTATCAATGACCTTTCTCAGCATACTCTTAAGGGTCTTGTTAAACCGCTCCACTAACCCATCAGTTTGCGGGTGATATACCGAGGTCCTTAGTTGTTTAATGCCCATTAACTTACATAATTCCCTCATAACTCTGGACATAAATGGGGTCCCCTGGTCTGTTAGTATCTCTTTTGGTATCCCCACCCTGCTAAACATCAGCACGAGCTCTTTGGCTATTGACTTGGCAGAGCTATTACGCGGGGCATCGCTTCCGGGTATCGTGTCGCGTAATCAAGAACGACCAGTATATACTGGTGCCCCCTAGCAGATTTAACCAGGGGACCTACCAAGTCCATAGCAATTCGCTCAAACGGGATGTCAAGGATAGGCAAGGGTACCAATGGACCCCGGAAACCTGGAGTCGGAGCAGTAAGTTGGCATTTAGGGCAGGAGGTACAAAAATTCTTTATGGCAGCAAGTACTCCCGGCCAATAGAATCTCCTGAGGACCCTCTCCTTTGTTTTATCCACTCCCAAGTGTCCCCCCAGTACATGGTTATGTGCAAGGCTTAAGACAGTGTTCCTAAAATTCTGTGGTACCAATAATTGCTTAATAAAGTCAGTACCTCTCTTTTCTACGCGATAGAGCAGTTTGCTAGCCACTTCAAAATGGGGATAAGGCAATATCTTCCCGGCCTGGGTCATAATCCCATCCATAACTTGAACGTTATTCCTGGCTTCCAACAGGGTTGGGTCCTCCCATTGGGCTCTTTTAAAGTTACCAGGGCCACCCGCCAGTTCTAATAACTCTTCCGCCTGACCAACATTGATTCCTGGCTCATTACTTTGAGATGTTTGATTGCCTACTAATACCGGGATAGGACCACATGTCATGTGCTTTCCAGTGACTCCATCTTCCAGATCAGCATCAGAAAAAGGAAAAACATAAACCTCCTCTACTGGCCTCAGTTCAGGGGCTTTCCATAGTTCCAGGAAATAAGGAAAGTCTCTCCCTATGACAACTTCATGGGCCAGGTTAGGTACCACCCCCACACGATACTTCACATTCCCACACTGGGTTTCAATATCCACTTCAGCTGTGGGGTACTCCCGTTTATCACCATGCACACAGACAATCCCCAATTTCTCCATATGATTGAACACAACCCCAGGTACTATGGATTTAGTCACCAGGGTGACCATACTACCGGAGTCTAGCAAGGCTCTACGCAATCTGCCATTAACCTTTACAGTACAAAAGTGGGGATCATAGTCATTACCAGCGTGGTCATAGCCAGACAACAATGAATGTGCATCATTACAGTCCATAGGCTCATCGTTCACGCAGTCTCTGGCTATATGGCCCACCCTATTGCATTTAAAGCACCTATTCATCTGGTTATACTGAGGTGCTCTCTGCACCCTGGGAGAAATGTCTCTGCTGTTTTCTGCGTATCCAGGTTCCTCTACACCTCGCACCCTCGGTACAGTCTTACCAGTGCGTGTGGCATTCTGGGTTTTAGGGTTGCGGGCTTGGGTCGCTGACGGCGGATGCAGAACTTCTCCAGAAGCTATAAACCTTTCCACCAACGCAATCAACTGGTCGGCGGTTTGGGGGTCACCTTGGTTTACCCAGCGTCGCAGAGGGGTTGGCAATCCACGCTGAAAGCGATCCATGACCAGGTTTTCTACTATCTTCGTAGCAGAGTTGACCTCCGGTTGTAGCCACTTCCTGGCAAGATGTATTAGGTCAAACATCTGGGACCGTGCAGCTTGGTTAGGAGAGTACGCCCAGGAATGAAATCTTTGTGCCCGTACTGCTGTGGTCACCCCCAGGCGCGCCATGATCTCAGCTTTAAGCTCCACATAGTCACTGGCCTGTGCTGGCTCTAAGTCATAGTAGGCCTTTTGAGGTTCTCCACTCAGAAAAGGGGCAAGTATACTCGCCCACTCAGCCGCCGGCCACCCTTCTCTCGATGCAGTACGCTCAAAGGCCAACAGGTACGCCTCCACATCATCCGCTGTAGACATTTTTTTAGATAATGGCTGGCCCGGATTACCTTAGGGCCTTGGTGGCCGCCTGTCGGATCAGACTCCAGCTTGTCTGACACGGCCCGAATCTCTTTGTGCAGAGCATGCGTGGCAGACAACTGTTCCTCACGGACCTTGCCAATGGCCTCCATTTGAGCCATCAAGATTTGCTGTACCAGAGTCTCTGTAGTTTCTTTCTGAGCTTTGGCCATAGCCATAGCATTCTCTGCCTGGGCTAATATCAGCTGCTGCAGGGTTTCCCGGGTCTCGGTAGTCCTCCTATTCGCTTCCTGCTGAGCAGCGGTAGATTGGACCAGAGCTTTCACAACGTCCTCCATGCTGTTTGTGGTTTATACTGCCCTCAGACTAGTGCGGTTGGTCCTCACACAGGGCACCATGTGTGGCAAGGGTCCTCCGTCAACCACGTCTTCTAGGGCAGTAATTGTAGCGAGACAGCAGGTCTTTTGTAAACAGTGAAGTTTATTCCTTTTTACCTTCAGAAAGGTGCACAGCAAACAGTGGCAGCTCAGCAACACAGCAATTCACAGCAACACAGCGATTCTGTGAGTTAGCAATTCAGCAGATACAGCGATACGGCAGTTCACTCTGGTGGGTGCTCGCCCACCCTTTTCTCTCTCTCTCCCTGCGGTATCAGCTTCCTTTTGTTTCTTTTTTAAACCCTTACTGGTGGACCACACCTACAGTCCTAGCTGACCCTGCTAATACCTGGTCTGGAAGTGATCCAGGTTGTTGGGATAGTGGCCCGCCCTTCACTCCACTATCCCAACCCCAGGGACCCATAACACACTTTCCAGGGAGCTAGGTTGCTCCAAAAACAAACAGTTTCCCTGGGGTTCTTTTAAATGCAGTGTACCAGGCCTGGTCTCAGGTATCTCCCATTCAATACCAAGCCCTGCTTCCTATCACAATATATATATATATATATATATATATATATATATATATATATATATATATATATTCGCAGGAATAAATCCTAAACCTGGTAGTTACACTTCTTACTGTCTACCAAGGGTCATGGATAAGGCTCATTGTGCACATTAAGCCTGGACCATAATCATTTTTCTATTTCAATATTCAGTTCCCAGTAGAGAATTGAAGAACAATTGTTCACTTTCTTTCTTTCAATTTCTTTTCATTACAGTCTGATTACAGCAAAGTGTAACAGATCTCTGTACCCAAACAGGGTCACATCTGTCAAATGCCGCTTCCTCGCATGGACACCCGGGTTCTTCTCCTGACTCTCACACCTTTCTCTAGTACCTCAGCCGCAGCTTACGGACTGCTGCATGTAGAGAGTCTGACTAGCACCCCCAGAAATAAGCTGTAGCTGTAGACCCGGAGCCTTTCCTTGGCACAGCGGGCAGAAGATTCCTGGTACCCCAAATCATGAGTCGTGACTTCAAGCTTGGTCAGAATAGAATGGACTGTTTATTACACAGGCACAGAGATACACCGGAAAGAACAACCCCCTTCATGCTTATACCCAACAGATAACATCACAGATAAAGTCAACCACCAACACCATTTGCATACAATCAAGCAGATAGCTGCACAGGACCTTCAAACAATGGGATTTCCTAGGAGGAGAAGGGGGGAGGGAGAAGGCAGGTAAAAGAAAGGAATTTCTTAGAGAAATTACACAATAGAGAGAGCAGGTACTAATACAGAGATCTACACTATACAGGGAAGTATTAGATAATTGAAGGAATGTACTCAAAATACACAGCAAGAGACTATACAAAAAATACACAAGGGAATAACACACAGACATCAGAAATCTTTAGTTAACTATCAGATATATAAAACCGTGAAAACCAAATATATTTAAAAGGTCCACCAGTTCCTCCAATAGTCTCTTTCATGGATCATAGTCTCTGGGCAGGATGCTAGCGCACAGCCCCCTCCAAGTCGCACAGTGACAGGGTGTTTTGTCACACAGACTAAATTTTATGACCTTCAGTTACTGTAAATCTGATACAACCATATTATCTCTTTCAAACATTTGACATAATACTCCTTAAAGAATTTCATAACAAAATTATTAAACTTTGACAACATTGTTTCCGGTCATTATACTCTGATGTCTATAACAGTAGTATTTAACTTTCCATTCTATCGGTATCACTTTAGTAAGCGGTCTATAAATCCATTGTATTCCATGGTCTACAATAGCTTGAACTACAATGTGTTGTGTGAATGTCCTTCACCGGTGCTTCTCTTTGTATCACAGAAGGTTGCCCTAAAGTTTCATAAGTAAACATTCTTGGTTGGTGTCTTTCTCGCTGTGGATGTGATCTAGGTCATTGTACAGGGTTTTCTCGTTCTTCCTCAGAAGACTGTTCTGTTTCAAGTGCTGGCTGGTGAACTTGATCTTCACATTCACCATGTCTGTAATCCTGTAAATCTTCATTGAACAGTATCGGTACTTCTTCATCAGTTGGCGGTAGGGATTCATTGGACTGTTGGGTGACTTGAGGTTGACAAATTCTAGCGTTCGGGTTTAGGATTGAGTCTCCATTTCCAGAATTATTTTCTACGAGAGGCTTGAATCTGCATACCAGTTGGTAATCTTAATTTTAGTCACTATCCAGGTTACATTGAGGCTGTGTCTTTTGCTTTGTTTCACATTTCTTCTTCTGGGGATCATTTTTATTTGGCTTTGACTGGTCTGTGGCCTTCTCAGGTTTATCTTGAGGTAAGTAGTCACATGTCATGGCAGTTAACAAATATCTTTGTATTACGCTATTTCTACCTTCGCCATTTTCTGGTCTGATTTCATAGACAGGGCTTTTCTTTGCAATTTCTTTGTACAACGATGTGAACTTTCTCTTCCCAGTCGGATCAAATTTTTCCAGGTCCTCCTCTTTCAGTTAAGTTGCAAACAAGCACTCGACCACCAGGTTGTTAATCATTCCCATGGATTCTTCTATCATAGTATACTTTTCCTCTTGTTGCTTCTTCGTTGACTGCTTTGGATGTAATCTGGTAGGCTTCACTCATTCTCTTTTGCCTGTCTGTCAAGTAGTCTTAATACGTTTCTTGTTTTTTTTCAACTGTGCATTTGAACAAAACGGTAATAGGAAGTCTTGGGGATCTCCCAAACAGTAGGTAATATGGTGAGTATCCGGTAGCCTCGCTGCATGTACAATTATAGGCTGAAACGATCGTCGGGGGTTTCTGCACCTCTCGTGCAGGGATGACCTCCTTGGCAATCAGCACTGGCCACCCTTTTTGGGTGAGAGCAGGTTGATTTGCATATGGAGCATTCATCCCTGTAATGGCACAAACAAGCTAAAACCTTCTGAGACCTGAGCGGGCCCCCACCGTATAGCAGGCCACTAGTGCTGTTGCTCCTTCTCAGGACACTCACAAACCCACCTTTCCTCACAAATATAGGCATGCACAACGTCTCCCAAAGAGTTTTTCCAGTCTGTCTTCTCTTTTTCTGTCATATTTCTCAACATTGATAGCAGTGTCCTGTTGAACCTTTCAACTTGGAAATTTCCTTGAGGGTGATATGGTGTTGTATGAGAGCCACAGACTCCAGAGAGTTCTTTCAGCCTTATCAACATCTGATTCTCAAACTCTTTTCCGATATCATGGTGGATCTTGCTCGAGAAGCCGAACTTGAGTGCAAAATCATTAAAGATTTTCTCTGCTACAGTCTTGGCGGCTTTGTTATTTGTGACATAGACCTGTGTGAAATTGGTGTAATGATCCTTGACTACTAGGATGTATTCATATCCTTGTTTACATGTCTCCAAGTGCAGGAAGTCAATGGATACCATTTCAAATGGATAGGTTGTGGTAATGGTTGACAACGTTGCTCTAGTAGGCTTATTGGGCTTCTTCTTAAGACATTCACAGATTCTGGTCACAAAGTGTTCAACATCCTTCTACATATTTTGCCAGTCTCTAATTAAGTTGAGAGTCCTTTCAACACCGAGGTGTCCCATTTCTTGGTGTAATTCTTTCAATGCGAGTTGGTGGTCAGGATAATTTGATCTCGTTCTGACGTTTTCCCACGTAACACTCCATCTTTATTCACATACAGTGTTGTCCATTGTTTCAGTAATGTTTGGACGTCTTCTGGCCTTCGCTTCCAGGACACAGATTTTTTGACGTGTATCTCAGAACTTTTCCAATGATGGGATGTTTGTCTTGGGACCTTTTGAATCTGCTCTGTAGTCAGGGGGCTAGTAGCTGTACTAAGGGGTGCATCATGTACCAGTTCCAGTGCACTTGTGAAAACTGTTACTATCCCCTGGGATGGTTCTTCCAACTCGATGGATATTTCCATTATTGAAGAGCTGATGAAAACCTATTTGATTTCTTCAGTACATTAATTCATGTAGTCCTTTATCTCTAGTAGCATTTGGGATAGACCATCTGCATCCACAGTTGACTTGTCTGGAAGGTATCGAATAGTGAAGTTAAAATCTGCATGCTGTGCTACTCATTGGTGGCCTGTGGCATTCAATTTGGCTGTAGTCGGGATATAGGTGAGAGCGTTGTTGTCCGTCTACTACACCACAAATGAGGCGGTGTGGTACAGATAGTCCCTGAATCTTTCACAAATGGCCAATTTCAACACCAGGAATTCTAATTTACCAGAGAGCATGTAATAATTATTTTTCGGTGGTGTCAGTGTTCTGTAGCCATACGCAATCTCTACCATTTTGCCTCCTTGTCTTTGGTATAACACTGCTCCAAGACCTTCCTGCGATATGTCACATTGGAACACGAAAGACTGTGTGAAATCTGCATATCCCAGGACAGGTGGTTTCAACAAATAGTCAATGAGCTGGTTTAGAATTTCCTGATGGCTGTTCGTCCAGCTAATAGGTCTGCGGGACAGTAGATGTCCTTGCTGCTTGGTTGTTCGTTTTCTTCTTCCTTGCTTGGGGGGTTCCCTATTGTACTGGCACTGTGCTTGTCCCCTTTAGCTCAGATGGGATCAGAGATAGCAACTCATATAAGGGTTTGGCAATTCAGGAGAAGTTTGGAATATAGGACTGGTAGTACAAGAGAAATCCCAATATCTTTCTCAAATCTCCTATTGTTTCACACTTTTTTTTGTTTTAAGTTCTGCACTGGTGCAATCTCGGCTGGATCCATTATGTAACCATCATCTGAGACCATCTTTCCCAGAAATTTCACTTTTCTCTTGAATAGTTCGCACTTCTGAGGAGTTAGCTTGACACTAGTGATGAGCCGAACACCCACCCGTGTTCGGTTCGCATTCAAACTCGAACAATTTCAAAAGTTCGAGTTCGACCTCGAACACGAACCGAACTCAATGCAAGTCAATGGGATTCGAAAGTTCGAATTTTAGAGTGCCCTCCATGAGGGCATATATGCAAGATATTTGCCATAAAAGCTGTATGGGGGTCCGGGTAGTGCCATGGGGTACAGGAAACAAGGACAAAAAGTAAAAGTAAAAGAAAAAATGTTTTTAAAGGAACAGTGTGGTTTCCATGAAATAAAGGTTAAGAATAAAAATTAAAAAAGTCCTTCAAATATCGTGCCTAGGAGGTCCCCATAACCTGCCCGTGAAGTGGCGGATTTGTAGGATGTATAGAAACATTTAAAAACACAAAAATTACATTTCAAATGACGGTAAATGGTTTTCCTTTAATCTATTCATAAATAACTGCTTGGGGCGGCAGTCTGTATGAAAAGAGGAGACATTTTAGGACACGCAAAACAAGTTTAGTGATTTTGGGCTAAATTATTGTGAAACTTATGCAGGCTTTGGATGAAAGTAACAATAGGTGCTTTCAAATTGGGCCTTTAGTGTCGGCAACAGTGCTGTCACACCGTGGTATTGCGGAAGAGTGCAGGGTTGGACCCTGCGGTCAAATATTAAAATGATATGAATCTGATATAGGTGGCAGTGCACCCAAATATTGTGCCTTTGATGGCAGCAAGTGCCTCTGTGGTATTGTGGAAGAGTGCAGTGGTGGAGGTTTTGGTAATGCAGAAGAGATCCCCGATCTATTCAGTTACATCAGCAGCTATAACAAAACCGGGTCAGCAATGTTTAGGCACCTGTACTGCGCTACTGTATATGGTGAGAATTGGTGCACACCAGTAGCAACAGGAAGCAAACAGAACAGATAGGGAATACACAGAGAGAATAGTCAAATGGCAGGCAAGGTCGGCAACAGGATTGGGTCCTCAGAACAAGCAGGGTCAGTAACAAGTATACAAACTGATTCGGTACGCTAGCGATGTGGGAATAAAGGCTGAGACACACTGAGCGTGTGGCGACGCACATCGAAGCGAAGAGAAGCAAACATTTTGCAGGCTTGACTTCACTCCGCTCCGCCTCGCAGAGTGTCTAAACTACATTACGTTTGCTTCTCACCGCACTGGACAGGAATCCACTAACTAAATTAAAATGTACACACAAAACCGTTTTATTTTCACAAAGCACATGTTATATAGGCAAAAAAAGTTTCTACTGAATAAAATACATCAAAAATTACTGTTAATTTAATAGGAATAGTATAAAAATATAAAAAAAGGTAACACCTGATCATATATTTTATAGGAACACAGAGCGCCGTCTAGAGAGTAGGGATGCATCGATACCACACACAGACATATACGTATATATATCAACACGCAGACCTATATATACGTATATAGCAACACGCAGATATATATATACACCCACCCACAGACCTCAGACCATATATCCACATACGCACATGGGGGGTTGGCATGTGGAAAATCTCAACTAAATGCGCCCCCCCCATTTGGCTGATCCCTCCAGAAGAAATGTTGAACCGACAGAGCAGAGAATATATATATATATATTACATTTCTTCTGGAGGGATCAGCCAAATGGGGGGGGAGAATTAGTTGTCAAAATGGGTGTGTATTACTAGTCTGGATATATATATTTATAAGAATATAGATATATATCTTATCTATACTGTATATATCTATCATACCTGCCCTTACCTTCCCCTATAAATTTGCTAAAAATATACACACAAAAAAACAAACCACTGCCTGAGACCCCGCGCAGTCCACATGCCACCCCCTCTACCTGGCTGAATGTATGTAATATTTATAATTAAATCCATTCAGCCAGGTAGAGAAAGAAAAAAAAGGGTTTTATTTTATGTTCCCGGGGACATTTAAAAATGTCCTCGGATTTTTTTTTTTTTTTAGAAATGTGTCGCCTTACCTTAGCCTGGTGGTCAGTGGGGGCTCCCTGGATCCTGGTTGTGGGGGGGGGGTCTGCCATGGCCACAGGTGCAGTGGCTCCCTCCCTGCGCTGCTTGTCTCTGCCACATGCACCCGGGCGGCTAGCCCGCACAGTCGCAGCTCTGTCATCCGGCGACCGCATGCTCCTCAATGCTCCTCAAGGGGATCCTTGGGAGGCCCCTGCAGGCTGCCCTCTACAGTGCCTGATTAGAGGGCCGTGTCTGCCTGATGTTTTAGTAACACGAATGTTTTATCCCATAGGCTTCAATGTTAAAAATATTCCCGCTTTAATTCAATATCTAATAAACCGTTGCTTATAATATTCTGCAGTAAAGAGTCTCTTTATTTCTAGATTTTTTTAGTATTTTTTTAAAGCATTTTCTATACTTTTTTCAAAATTATTTTTTTTTAGAACTTTTGACGAACTTCCCAAAAAGTTTGAAGTTCGCGAACTGTCGAACGGCCGATGTTCGATGCGAACTCCGAACAGATCGAACCGAACAGCTCATCCCTACTTGACACCATGTTGTTGGTATCTTTGTAATACAGTCTGAACATGCTTCAGGTAATCTTTGAACTCACTGCTATGAACAAGATTGTCATCCAAGTAAGGTTGGCAGATGACATCTCTCAGACCTGGGAGACAATCTTCCATACTCCGCTGGAACTCGGCAGCAGCTGAGCTGAGCCCAAATGGGATACGGACCCACTGATAAAGTCCCCAGGGAGTAATGAATGTGGTTAATGTCTAGGAAACCTTGATGATTGTCTTTCCCGTGGTCAAGAACAGAGAATCACGAGCTGCCACTCAAGGAGTCCAACATGTCTTGTATTCTTGAGAATAGGTGGCGATCAGGCACTGACTTTCTTTTCAATTCCTTGTAGTCACAGCAGAGCCTCAGACTTCCATCCTTCTTCCTGACACAGAACACAGGTGAAGAGTACGATGATCTTGAGTTATCCATCCCCTGTTTAGCAGATCTTGTATGTACTCTTTCACTTCTTGATGGAGGGGTTTTGGAACCAACATGTAGGTCTTCTGGACAGGTGTGGTATCTTTTACATGGGTTGTGCATGTTGAGAAATGGGATGCAACCAATATCATCATCATCATCATCGAAGGCGAAAGCATGACATTCTTCCCTAAACACTTCTCTTACTGCTTGTTGCCGAGTCTCACTTAAGTGGTCCATATTTACTGGAGGATCCCACTTCTGTTTAGTTCAATCACTGCTGTTAGCCCACTTCTTTACTTCAAACTCTGGTGGCTCCAGTACATTGTTAGAGTGGTGGCTTTTTGTTCACGTTGTAACTCTGACACTGACAACACCACTGCTGAATACACTGTTTTTACAGTTTGGAGGTGACCCAGGAGACAACGTTGGTCTAATATGAGATCATGCTTGGTGGTATTTGCAATAGGGATGGCACATAGAATGGACTTCCCTTGCAAACAGCTACTACCATTTCACTGATGCCAAAACCTTCTGGTAAAGAACACAGTTCAGATGGAACAAAGCGCATCTCTTCGCCTTTGGTTATGACTCCCACATGGGCATGAGCATGAATAGAGGTAATCTGGTCTGCGGGTAGGACTATTTTCTTTCGTCCTGGTATCACAATGCCTTTATCATGACTTGCAGCTGCAGTCAGCATGAGTTTCAGCATGGTTTCAGCTGTTACTGAAAAGGCAGTGCTCATCATTAGGGATGAGCTGTTCGGAGTTCGACCCGAACTTTGGCAGTTCGAAAGTTCGTGAACTTCAAACTTTTTGGGTGTGTTCGGTTCGAGTTCGAAAAAAAATTGAAAAAAGTATAGAAAATGCTTAAAAAAATACTAAAAAATCTAGAAATAAAGAGACTCTTTACTGCAGAATATTATAAGCAACGGTTTATTAGATATTGAATTAAAAACTAATGTGTACGTGGAAAGATTATCAACTCTAAATGACCTCTGTTCACAAACGGGCATAACACCAGGTGTTTTTAGTCTGGTAATCAATTTGATACATTGTACACTATACTGAGGGGTGGGGTGGTGTCTGCTTCTGATTGAGATTTGAGAATTAATTTCCCTCCTAAAACATCCTAATATGCTGCATTTAACCCTTTCGCTGCTGAGGCTTTTCACACCTCTGTGCTGAGCTAATTTTTACTGCTTTTGCTCATGTTTAACCGTGTTTTGTAGCCATATTTTGATATATGACCCAGACATATTATATATCGTTCTTTCCGGCAGACTTGGCAGATTCATAATATGTCATTATTATATGTATACTTTATGTCATGTCTGTATATTATAACAAAAAATGCAATAAAATTAGAATTTTCAATTTATTATATGTAAAGTGTTTTTTTTTCACATTTTAACATGCGATTGTTTGCGGTTATATTTTGTATGGGGTGCGCTTGTTCAAAAAATTAGAAATGGGGTCTCGTTACATCTTTTTTTGGGGAAAATTTCGTTTTTTTTAGCAAATGCACCTCATACAAAAATCGTTAGTGCAGCATTATTGTTCACATTATAATTGAAATAAGAACAATATTGCTGCATTAACAAAAAACAAAAACAAAACAAAAAACTTGTTTATTTTTTTTAGAATTTTTTTTAAATATTTTTATTTTTTATTTTAAATTTTTAAAAAAAAACATTTTTCATGCTCATATTTGGTATCCTTGGAAAGGCCATGCTCTGGCCGATCCAACGATATCAAACATTAACCCCTAGCTGCCACGGATCGGGAGATAGGGGGTTCATCTGTGCCTGTCCTCAATAAACCCAGTTCCATTTTGACCCTGAAACCTCCAGATCTACAGCCTCGTCTTATTTCTAGGGGATGCTAGCAAGGCTCATTGTGTCCCAGTCCTTAAGCTTCGTCTAAGGTACTGGAGAAAGGCATGAGAGTCTGCTGGGAGTACACGGGGGTCCGTCAAGGAAGAGGTATTGACAGATGTGACCCGGTTGAGGTACTGAGATCGGTAACAAATCACATTTACAGTTTGCCCACACCTCCCTCCTAAAACTCCAATTATTCCCTTTTCATAGAAATCCCTGATATTTCCTAATTACTAATGTTTACTGAAAATTACCACTTATATAATATTCTAATGTTCGTAGCTCGTCCAGATAAGTGGAAACTGCAGAACCTCCTTCATCATTAGGCTAATGACAAACAAATGCAGTCTGAGCGCACTCTGCGTGCGTGCATAGCGGACATACGTACTGACGGAAGATACTGTAGACACCACATGGTCCGTATTCTGCTTCCTTAAGCAAAGCTGTGAGGCATGGATGCTTTAGACTAGCTGAAGTCTGTATTTGACCAGTACTCACATGACGAAGTTCAGCAGATAGTTTCAACTCAGAAAAACTGACACGTAGAAAGATGAATCCAGTTGAAGAGTTTAATGATCAGACTGACAATCTTGTTAGTGTACAACTTTGCAGGTAAAAAGACTGGATCCTGGTTGTTTGTCTAGCAGTTTGTCTAGCAACAAACTGGTTGTTTGTCTAGCTGGATCCTGGTTGTTTGTCTAGCAGTGATCACAGAATGGCTGGTATGTGACCAGGAAGTAACTAACAACAAAATACGGAGCAGAGGGGTGGGAAATAGCTGAATACAGAAGCCTAAGGAAATCCCGCAGGGACAAAATAACTATGAAATCAATAGCATGTAAGCAGCAAAGTCAGATTCAACCTAAAACAGAAAAATATACAATAAATCTTAAATCATGGGGCATGACAGTCTTATTTTTTTTGACTGATGTAGAAAAAAAAAGGGAAATATGGGAAACAAAATTAATTAAAATTAAATGACAGGTACAGTCAGCCAGACCAAAAAAACGTCTGAGCATCAATGTGATGGACGTCACAAATGCGCGGTGTCTGATGTCGCGTCATTATGTACACAGGCTTCTATGCGGACGTGGCGCACTCTGGGCGTCCATCGTAGCGCTTTTACGTCAATGCCTAAATGGCGCCCTTTGCCACCTGCGTGGTGCGTGCGCACTTCGGTGTGCACGTACTTCATGTGTTGGTCTCTATTGATCACAAATCAATGCTACAACAGACGTTAAACTGTCCGGCGACACGGACGTGATGACTTTGTTCGTCTGACGCTAGCCTAATTGTCATGGTATTGTGGACACCTGCACGTGTCCTGTGTGCATTGAAATGTTCTTCACCATGGTACGATGACCAGGGGCGGACTGACAACCAATGGGCCCCGGGCAATAGGATATCACGGGGCCCGATTGTACCACGCCCACAAAATCCACACACATACAAACCCAACACCCATGTACATTGTTGTGTAAAATAATTTTTCTCGTCACACAATTTTCTAAATAATTATTTTAATTCGTTCAGAAAATCCACTCAGGGCCCACCAGCAAATTGGGGAATCCATTGTGCCCCCTCCAGACTTACAGCTAGCTACCGCTCTGCTGCAGCCATCACCCACTTATTGCAACTAAGACTCTGTGCCGTGGCACAGAAGGTCCCTTTGGCAAACATGGGAAACTGACAATCACTTTTCAGGTTTCTAACATACAGTTATACACACTGCACATCAGACAGCTCCACAGCAATAAAACTCAGGTTAATGTGCAGTGTGTATGAGTGTATCACAAAGCTCCACAGCAATAAAACTCACAGTAATGGGCAATGTGTATGAACTTATCTCAGAGCTCCACAGCAATAGAACTCACAGTAATGTACAGTGTGTATCACAGAGCTCAACAGGAATGAAACTCACTGATGTGCAGTGCATATATGTACAGTGTGACCAGATTCTGGTCACCAGAAAGTGGTATGCGTGGCTCAGGGGATGAGCTGTCTGTGGAGCAGGATGTGCCCTGGGGTATGGACTGCCTCGTGGCTCGCCTCCTCCTTCCTGCACCACAGCAACGACTGACATCACTTGCGCGGGTGGCCGGCCCCAACCATGCCAAGAAAGAAATGGCACTGAGCTGCAGGACTTCAACGATGTGCTGAGTACATCCTCTGAACACAAACATGAACCCAGAGGATGCACCGAGCATGTTGTCAGCAACAAAGAGGTCAAAGGTGGTAAAATTTGAGTAGCGTGCCCATTTAACCTCTTGTTCCCCTGCACCAATATTTAGTCTCCTACCCGTACCTCATGATGCTGTCATTCCTAATGTTTTGGAGTGCATGCAGCAGATATTGTGCTTGGCAATTCTAGGAGCAATACCATGTGCAAGGCTAGGGGGCAACGCCGGGCTGTGATGAGGACAGAGGCGCAGACGTTTATGCACAGGAGCCTGTTTAAAGACCACTACATGTATTTACACACACAGTCATACGTTCACATACATAGCCATAACCCCTCTACACCCTGGGGGTATGTAGCAATAAAACTTACAGTAATGTGCGCTGTGTAAGTGTATCACAGAGCTCCACAGCAATAAAACTGTAGCAGCCGGCCAGTCTCATTAAAAAGTGCAGGAGTCGTGTCATTGGGCTGAAGATCGGCCCGGGTGGGGCATTTGCACCGGTGCCACTCGACCCAGTCCACCCCTGCCCCAGATACATGTATACACAGACACCCCGATACATGTATACATACCTAGACACAGACCCCCAGATACATGTATACTTACCCAGACATCAGACCCCAGTGTCAGCAGAGCGAGGTGGTGGTGCTGGTGGTATTGCTGGCGAACGTATGAGAATCACGATGCAGGCAGACGTCCGGCGCACCCTCTGTCATATACATTAACATTTCATATAAACACACTAGCACACCATATATACACACATTACCACACCATATATACACTATATATATATATTACCACACCATATATACACATTACCGCACCATATATACACTATATACACACATTATCATATCATATACACACTATATACACATTACAACACCATATACACTATATACACACACATTACCACACCATATATGAACCATATACACACACATTACTGTAACGGTAGCTCTATCGCTTACCCAAGAGTAGCAGAGTTGCGATCCTTGAGGACAGAAGTATCTGCGTGAATAACACAAAAGGTTTATAACTACAGACCGTAACAAGGAGACACAAGGACTAACTGAATTGTCTCTAAGCTCTGAAGGTTTTGAGACCAACAGATTACCTAGGACACCCTCAGAAACACCATACGTGGAACGACAGTTTGTGAAGTATTAAAGATGCAAGGCAGTCAGAGATGCAGAAATAACGTTAAACAGAAATAAACAATCTTTTGTTATCGTGGACTTTGCATAAACATGAGTAGTAACCTGGGTAAAGGGACCCCGGATTGTTACAAACGATACCTCTAAACGTGAAGGGACAGAAACCAAACCGCAAGTGATCAACCCAGCAAGGGTTTAATTCACCAAAACAAATGAAACCGCATAAAATACACAATAGAGTGTGAGTAGTCAAAAGCCAACCCAGGTCAAATAACAGGAGCAGGAATCTCCTACAAAGCTGGGTCATCAACCGCAGATACAATAGGTTAAGAAAGTAGCGGTTCGTGAAATGAACTCCACAACAGAGCGATGAGGCCATTCCTAGAGCCCTGTTTTAAAGCCTGTGGCTCCTGGTAACCACACCTGACCCCGCCCCCTCAGATGCCGATCTGCCAGCAGCAAGTGCTGGCACCCGACCAGCCAGCGGTCCCCCTTTTTGCCCAGACCCCCCAGGGGGCACAGCGGGGGCTGAGGATGTAACAATTACCACCATATATACACTATATGCACACATTACCACACCATATATACACTATATGCATATTACCACACCATATACACTACACCATATATACACTATATATACATTACAACACCATATATACACATTATAGACACATTTCCACATCTTGTATGCACATTTACTTACAAATGGACAATGATTTATACTAGATATTGGGTTTTGGGGGATGTGTACTTTATTTTATTTTTATCTTGTTTTGGGTATTTATTTAAAATGGAACATTTCCTGCTTACTGCGTTTGCTTTTTTAAAAAAATATAATTTGCCAAATCGTTTGCAAAATACAGACCAACAGGATAAGTGCATTTTTGTCTATGCAAGTTACAGTAGAAAAGAATATTTGCTACATATACAGTATTGGAACTAAAGAGCTAAAAATAAAAGCTGCAGGGAAATGGAGGGGGGAAGAAGGGGGTCCTACAAGCAGGCACTGCTACTTACTGCATCCTGCTGTAGTCTGTCTCAGACAGGCAAGGCAGAGCAGAACGCAGCCTGCTTCCTGTATTCTCTGAGTGGGGGAACTGCATGTTGAGAAGGGGAGAAGCCAAACACCTGCATCTCTTCCTCATTTCCGCTCTGTGGTCGTCTGTGATCACAGAGGGGAAGCAGCCTGCGCACTGTATCACACATGTGATCACGTCAGCGCCAAGGAGGAGTGAGGAGGAAGTATATTCCCCTGTCCTCCGGGCCCCCTTTCAACCAGGCCCTCAGGCAGTGCGCGATTGCCCAACGGGTCAGTCCACCCCTGACGATGACCCACATTATTTTCGGGTCTGTTTATATACTTTCCTACCTGATATGTAAAACAAACTGTGTAATCTACTAACATAAACTAAAGAATGGATAACAAAAGAAAAGAAAAATAATATGAAACCGCATTGTTGCTTTTTACAAATAACAGAATGTAATGTTTGTGGTACTTCAGACTGAAATAATTTTACTCCTATCTAATTTGTTCCATCCCTTGCATTATAAATATTATTCATACTGAGTATACAATGCTATATATATGACAACGAGCAAAGAAAGTCTAAAATATCTTATTTTTCAGAAATCAAAACTAAACCTCCAGAAGAATTGTGGTCATCTGGTAACTAACATTTTTATATTAAATATTTTAAACTGTTTAAGCCAGGGTTATTCAGTCAGAAGCTCAGAATAAATTATTTGTTTATATAAAACGATATACCGGAAGTAGAGACACTTCCAAGGGAAGGGGATAACCCAAAAATTTCAAATTAGTAAAAATGAAAAACACTTTTTATTTGGAACAATAATGCAAAAAATCCACACAAAAAAATGGACAAAAATATATTAAAAAACACAAATAGAGATAGGTAAGGTTATACATTCTGGTATATCACAATATAAGGGCAATATGACGATTTGGCGGCATGTCCAATTAGGACGACCTCATACTAATAAGGGGGCAAAAAAGCCATACCACCTTAGCATAAATACAGAATTGCGTTAATGAGGTCCCCAATCAGGGTAGTGAAGTACGGATTGTAGAGCTATACCGGAAATATATGTATGGGTACCTCAGTATGGAAGGATATCAAGACCAACGTGTATTTGCAGGAGAGTATAGAAACACTTCTAGATACTGATGTGTAATCTTGGTGGTAGAGTGTACCAAAAACATAGATCGATGGCAATTTTCTATGCAAATTTAAACGTGGACTCTTAATCCCTCCCCTACGTTATCCTACGGGTCAGTGAGATTTAACGTCATTTCCGTTTATTAGGTTCTCTAATTAACCCTTCTATTACGGAGATGTATCTCGTTACCCAGTAACAAGGGGCCGTCGGAGGGTAGCCTAGTTTCTATTGCAAAGTCATCTGACCAACTGTTCTGATTGTGACATACTACGTTCCTGAGCAACGAGAGAAGCGGATCCCTTTTAATAGTCACAGTAAAAGTCTTTCAAGCAAAGACCTACGAGTGTCAAATTGGGCCATCTCAGTCCCGACTGAGCATATACAGAGCGAATATGTATCTAATGGTCATCAGTGATAACCTTGCCACCATATAGATGATGAAGTTCTGGCGTTATATCATAGTACATAAGAAGATGTATAGTTATAATGATGCCCATACAATAAGACAATACAGTGTGTGAAAGATTATTTTACAGTATTAACAAACAAAATTTGAAAAACTATATGTTTATACATACAATATATGGCAGGTAAATTAAATTGTGCTGTCGATAAACGGGGAAAAGGTAAAACCCTCGTTTAAACCGCCTTTTTGTTCCCAATTTATATATCCAGTACTCCTTCCCGCTTCTCTCGTTGCGCAGCAACGTAGTATGTCGCAATCAGAACAGTTGGTCAGATGACTTTGCAATAGAAAATTGTTTTTTGTTTGCCTAAAATTGTTTTTTGGCTTGGCCATATTGTATATGCATTTGTGCAAGAAAAATAGTGAGCTATGGTCATTTACCCACTATAGTGGATAACGGTACGAGTTTTTTCGGTGGTTAAACCACCGGTTACGAACTACTGCAATGAATGTCTAATTGTATCCTTATATCTTGCCCCTTGAATATATGAGGGCTGGCTTGAATATATTTGGGTTCTACCTTTTTTTCTTTTATTTCTTTGAATGCTGACCAAACAAATTGTCAATGAATGGTGGAGAATATCTTTTTTAGAAGGCAGCAATTTATTGTATACACTTTGCCCATTTTTTGGATACTTTAAATATCCTTTAGCTTCTCCACAACAGCCTAAATTGTGATATCTTTGATAACGTTATGACTCACAGCTGTGTCGCGTTAGCCAGCGTTAAGGATGCGTATATCCTTTGCCTACCATGGTAGTTTGATCACACCATATGGTTTATCGCCTTTATCGTTATCTACCACTTAGATTGTAGGCTGTAGAGATTGCCGCAAACCAGCCTTATCTCCACCTTGTTTTATTGACTTCACTCATTTAGATTGTTGACCCTTTATATTATCAGCCTATACAATTATGCCTCAATCATTCTTTGTGTGTCGTTTATGTTAATTGGCAACATCTATTGTCGATATCAGAATATATGTGCACCTATGTGTTATGCTGATGCTCTATTGAGCTAATTATTCAGTCGATGTTAAGTCTGCTGTTTATATATTAGAAGTTATTCTCTAGGTATCTTTTGGATATCAGTAGTTCATTAGCAGCAGGCCTTATATATTTATATCTTTTTTTGACATCGATCTATGTTTTTGGTACACTCTACCACCAAGATTACACATCAGTATCTAGAAGTGTTTCTATACTCTCCTGCAAATACACGTTGGTCTTGATATCCTTCCATACTGAGGTACCCATACATATATTTCCGGTATAGCTCTACTATCCGTACTTGACTACCCTGATTGGGGACCTCATTAACGCAATTCTGTATTTATGCTAAGGTGGTATAGCTTTTTTGCCCCCTTATGAATTATTTGTTAATAGGAAATTCTGCATATTATCTGAAATTAATAGACACAGAAAATAGTTAAAATTTAGGTTTTCAAATGTGTAGTTCTCTGCAATTCCCAGTTTAGCATCTAATCTATAGGACAGGTTCATGCAGTAGTCACCGTTATTCCGCATTCTAGAACAGGCCCTAGAAGTTCAAATTTAGGTCACAGAATCAAAGTTTGATAAATAACAGAGTTGGAGATTTTGTTAGCTGCCTTGACCTAAACATTAAGGCTAGGGTCAGACGAGCGCAGTATTAACGTGCGTTTAGCCGCATTTAATCACAGCCGTGCTAGCAGCAAATTACGTCCAATGCCGGGTAGCATACGAAGAACGGCCGCACGAAAGTGCGGCCGCGCAACGCAAGTGGCAAACGAACGCATTTTTTCGAGAACGTCAAACCGCTAGTACTGACGTACAGAGTGCGCTGCGTCCGTATAGCGGCATGTGTGCGTGATTAGGAGATGTCAGACGCTGCTAATGTCCGGCCAACATAACGTCCAGACGCAAAAATGGTTTTATTGATGATCCGTACAAAATCACGGACGATAATGCGCATCGTATGACCGCTATTGAGTATTCCGTGAAAAAATACGTCCATTCGTTCGAACGCACGTTTTCACGGACAATGCGAAAAATGCGTTAGTCTGACCCTAGCCTTAGGCCCCGTTCACACCTAGACGTTTTAAAGCGCGTTTGTGAGCACTTTAAAACGCATAAACAGGGAAATCCCATTGTTTTCAATGGGACCCGTTCACACCTGGGCGTTTTAAAGCGCGCAGGAGCATGCTTTAAAACGTCCTGCGCCCAAAGAAGTCCGGAAGCTTCTTTTCGGGCTTACAGCAGCATAGACATAGCCACGAACGCGCTGCAATGCGCGTTCACGCGGTTTTTCGTATGCGCGAAAGCGAGTTAAAAAACGCAGCATTGCGCGATGCAGCGCTACGCCCAAGTGTGAACCCAGCCTTAAATTCACTGGTCAATTATCAGAAATTACTAAGTAGGCTCTTCCTGTCTGTGTTTGCATTCATACAGCACATAGTTCCCTACATGATGAACTCGTCCACAAAATAACTGACATGATATTCCGCAATTATTTTTTTCTATAGGTTAAATAAGCCTATACGAATATGGTGCAGTTATGGATCTATCTACTGTTCATAATATGATATTGCGGGACAATACTGTTCCAACATCATAATTATAAACCACTTTTGACAATAAGTTTTTTCATGCTACTATAAATAGCATTTTCCAGATTTGTTGTCCTCAAAATATTTTATTTCTTTATTTTTTTATTTTCTTTCCTCAGGTGAAGCTTGCACTTGGGCAAAAGGAGCATACAAAACTTTCAGTGGTCAAACATTTTATTGTACATCAGAAGGCTTGGTATCTTTCTGTCGTGATTGCATTCAAAATGGCGCTGACTTCAACATAGAAATCAAGAGGAACAAAAAATTAGACATTGAGAAGATAAAAGCAAACATAGATAACTATAATATTGAGTTCCACGGCAACAACATTTTTGTTGACAATACCAAGTAAGATGAAACTTTCCATTCATTTTTATTACTCTTTAGAATTATGGATTAAATGTACATGTTAGTTTATTGATCTTAAAAAAAGTTCATATCTTCGTCCACAGGGTTTTAACATCACTTCCGGTTTATTCTTAGATATTAATGGAATTTGACTTTTACTACTTGAGCAATTTTTTAGAAAAATATTGTCATCGGCCAGTGCTAGATTAGAAAGCTTAAACATCTTTTTCCATACTAATATCAATTAGTTACATAGTTACATAGTTATATAGGCTGAAAAAAGACATGCGTCCATCGGGTTCAGCCTCTCCCACATAACCTACTGCTGTTGATCCAAAAGAAGGCAAAAAACCCAGTCTGAAATGCTTGCCAATATGCAACATACTGGGAAAAAATTCCTTCTTGACCCCAGAATGGCAGTCAGATTTCTCCTTGGATGAAGAAGCTTTTACCCACATATTAAATATTATAACCCTTAATATTCTGTGTCTGCAGGAAGTCATCCAGTCATTTTTTAAAAGTCTGTACAGACTCTGACCCAACCACCTCAACAGGCAGAGAATTCCACAGCTTTATTGTTCTCACCGTAAAATAACCCTTCCTATGCTTTAAGCTAAATTTTCTTTCTTCCAGTCTAAATGGATGACCTCTTGTCCTATGTATAGTCCTGTTAATGAATAGGTTATCAGACAATGGTTGATAATGGCCCCGTATATATTTATATAAGGTTATCAGATCCCCTCTAAGGCGCCGTTTCTCTAAACTAAACAGGTTTAAGCTTGTTAATCTTGCCTCATAACTTAACCCTTCCATTCCCCTTATTAATTTAGTTTCCCGTCTCTGCACTTTTTCTAGCGCTATAATATCTTTTTTTAAGACCGGTGCCCAAAATTGCACGGCATATTCAAGGTGCGGCCTGACCATTGATTTATACAGAGGCAAAATTATGTTTTCATCCCGTGAGTGAACTCCCCTTTTAATGCATGCCAATACTTTGCTTGCCTTGGCGGCTGCTGTTTGACATTACACATTGTTACGTAGTTTGAAGTCTATGATTATTCCCAAATCCTTCTCCTGCTTGGTTTCCCTAACTCCGTACCATTTAGGGTATACATTGCTTGTGTGTTCTTCACTCCAAAGTGCATAACTTTGCATTTATCTAGATTAAATTTCATCTGCCATTTAAGTGCCCAGTCCCCCAATCTATCGAAATCCCTCTGCAGCGAAGTAACATCCTGCTCACATTGTATTACTTTTCCTAGTTTTGTGTCATCTGCAAACACTGATACATGACTTTCAATGCCTATCTCAAGGTCATTTATAAATAAATTGAATATAATTGGTCCTATAACAGACCCCTGAGGGACATCGCTTACCACTGGTGTCCATCTTGAAAATGTACCATTTATGACCACTCTCTGTACCCTATCTTTTAGCCAGTTTTCTATCCAAGAACAAGTATTTTCATCTAGACCAATTTTTCTTAATTTAAATAGTAACCTTTTGTGTGGAACTGTGTCGAAAGCTTTGGCAAAATCTAAGTAAATCACATCCACTGCGACCCCCTGATCTATACTTCTACTTACTTCCTCATAGAACGTAATTAGGTTAGTCTGACAGGATCTGTGTTTCATGAAACCATGCTGATTTTTGCCAATAACATTATACCTCCCAATAAATTCCTGAATATTATCCCTTAGTAACCCCTCAAATACTTTCCCAGCCACAGATGTTAAGCTCACAGTAATTATTACAGTTACACTTGGGTATGTACAGTATATATCAACAGATATCCGACAGTGATTTTTTTTTTCATGACTTAAATCAAAGCATAGCAATCCTGGTTAAAATGCACTGTATAGGCTGGGTGCACTTTGTCTATGCTACAGAGTATTTATATATTGGAGGCGCTAATAAAGTATTAGGTGTTAAACTAGTAAAAATCAGGTGTGCTGCCTGAAAGGAAAGACACTAAAACTATACGATAATTCTATTCTATACGATACTACTCTATTCACCCTCACCTAGCTTGTCACCCCTCTCCTCTAGATTGTAAACTCTCGAGCAGGGTCTTCTCTCCTACTGTTTGGTGTGTGTAATGTGTATGTATATTTGTTATTCTGTCTCTCCCATTGTACAGCGCTACAGAACCTGTTGACGCTTTAAAAATGCTTTTAACTGTACATGAGCAAATTTAATACCGAGAGAGTTCATTTTGGCGCAATACGTATTTTATATAATATAATGTATTTTAGTGCACAAATCCCATAAAGTGCTGTGCAATAACAATCGTATTTCATATATTGTACTATGATTTAGTGCACAAACTATATCAAGTGCCTATGCAATCAAAGTTGTGTACAGATGTCACACGTCCAACCTGCAAACTGCTATGTGACTCCTATGACAGTATACCAGAATAGTGCAAAATACATTAGTGAAAATAATGTATAAAGAACTGAGTATTCGAAGATACAGAAACGTCACTTTGTGCAAATAGCTTGAGACATAAGACCATAGGCGAAGTTCATACATCTTAAGACTGTGCCAATCCCCAGTGCAAAATAAGGTTCAAATTGCATATACTTATATTGCATTGATGTAGATGGGAAAATGGGAAAGATCTGGAGAAGGAAGTGAATGGATCCAATATAATCTTCATTCCACTCAATACCTCAAAATAAAAACATAGAAGACATAATAGTGCAGCAACATAAAAATCCAGAGTAAACAATTCTCATGCACAGATTGCTAATTTACACAGTATGGAGCCCCTGTGTCCCGGCTCTGGGGAATGCTCGCCTCTGGCCAGTTAAAGAGTGACTCGTCCCTTCTTTGGCTGGAACAGTGCCTCCTCAATATAAACAGGAAATACAAATGGTAGAGACGGAGCTCTCATAGCGTAAATTGCATCACAGAAAATGCCCACTCTGTCCCCATAGGTATCTCACTCATCGTCTAGGGAGCAAGGGCGGACTGACAAGTAAAGGGGCCCTCGGGCAATAGGAGGTCATGGGACCCCCTTGTTCCACACGGACAGGAGGCCACACCCATATAAAACCCCAACCCCTACAACGCAACACCCACATGTAAATTATTGTGCTAAAGAATTTATTTCTGAACTCCTTAAAATAACCTTTTTGAAAATTGTGTGAAGAAAATCCACTTGGACCTAACAGCAAATTGGGGAATCCTTTGTGCCCCCTCCAGGCAAGTGCAAGATGTCAGCCCACTCTGAAAGTAGAAATAAATGGCACAGAGCTGCAGGACTTCAGTGACGTGATAAGCACATCCTCTGCACACAAACATGAAACCAGAGGATGTTCTTAGCACGTCGCCAGCAGCAAAGAGGTTAAAGTGGAAAAAAGGGGGTAAAATTTGAGTAGAGTGCCCATTTAACCTCTTGCTGCCCGCACCAATATTTAGTCTCCAGTCCTACCTGTACCTCATGATGCTGTCAAGACGCTCGCTGTCATTCTTACTTTCTGAAGTGCAGGCAGATAATGTGGTGATTCTACAAGCAATACCAGCCGTTTGGGTGCAGCATAAGGGGACCAATGAAGGACTGTGACAAGGACACAGGTGCAGAATTTTACACACCGCAGCCTGTTTAAAGTCAAATACATGCATTTACACACACAGCCATAACCATATATCACCCTACACCCCAGGGGTATGTAGCAAAAAACTCACAGTAATGTGCGCTGTGTATGAGCGTATCCCAGAGCTCCACAGGCACACCATGTTATTGTAAGTTTTATTGCCGTGGACCTCTGGGATACACACATACACACCAGACATTCATGTGAGTTGTATTGCTGTGTACTTCTGTGATACACACATACACACCGCATGTTACTGTGAGTTATATTACTGTGGAGCTCTGTGATACTGTAATGTGCAGTGTGCATGAGCGTATCACAGAACTCCTCAGCAATAAAACTCACAGTAATGTACTGATAATACTTTATTACTTCATTCACCCCCTCCCAGCTGGAATATCAATTCATTCACCCCCTCCCACTGCAATATTAATTTATTCACCCCCTCCCGCTGCAATATTCATTCACCCCCTCCCCGCTGGAATATCAATTTATTCACCCCTCCCCGCTGGAATATCAATTTATTCTCCCCCTCCCAGCTGCCTGTAATATTAATTTATTCACCCCCTCTCCGCTGGAATATCAATTTATTCACCCCTCCCACTTCAATATTAATTTATTCACCCCTGGGGATGAATGAATTGATATTCCAGCAGGGAGGGGGTGAATAAATTAATATTGAAGTGGGAGGGGTGAATAAATTATTATCCCAGTGGGGAGGGGGTGAATGAATTGATATTCCAGCCCCCTCCATTTGGCGGGTCGCTCACCCAAACGCAAGTAAAAAAAGTCAGGCTGGCTGGCTCCTTCCTCTTCTGCTGATGCACCTGTGTGCCCCACGTGCATCATGTGAGGGGGCGGCGTCAAGGCAGCATGCCCTGCTCCTGTTGTAGAGGAGACCGAGACACTGAAGCATGCTGCAGCGCCACCGGGCCCCCCTGCTGGCTGATGGTGACGCCGCGTGGTCTGTCCGAGCCGCGGTCATAGCACCGGAGCTGGGGGCAAACACTGAGCAAGGGAGTGCAGGCCAAAACTGGGCCCCTCCTGACCTACGGGCCCTCAGGCAGTGCCCGAGTGCCCTATGGGTCAGTCCGCCCCTGCTAGGGGAGCCTCTTGATTTCTCGGCTCTAAGTGTTCACCTTGGCACCTTTTATAAACGTTTGTGCCTAACCTTTCCAGTGGTGGTCAGCTGATCCTGCTCCTGACTCCTTCATGGATGAGGGCAATCTCATAAATAATAGAGGTCTTCAATTGTTACACTTACCCATAAAAATAAAATTTATTTTGATTTACAAAACAATAAAATTAAACAAATTAAAATAATTAAATAAATAAAAAATAGTGCTTTAAAGAAACTGAGACGCGTTTCGCCAGTGCACCTGCCTTCAGTCAGAAAAATTCATATAAGGGGTTTCCAGAGCCAAAGCTGTCGTACTCAGATGTAGAGCCATAGTCTATGGGGTTGTTACCTTTAATTGAATATTGAATTTTGCCCTTAATTAGGCGGTCCAAATACACTTCACTTTAACCCCTTCACTGTGGAAGAAGTCTGGGGAATGTCATGGGGATTCTCTGCTATATGCAGGGGATGTTCCACATGCATCCTCCGCTAACGGGACTCTCCCTCTCTATACTTATCCCTCCAGGGTCCAGGTGTGGTCTGGCTTCATTGAAGTAAGACCCAGCTTTTATACCCTCTCCTGGCGCAATGACGTGATCGCGACAGGCGCTTTGACGTCAGTTTCAGGTGCCACCCCGCAAAGCCGGAAGTGTGCCTGAAAGGAGGGGTGGGGTCCTTTTGGACCTCTCTCCCTCCCAATCAGGAGGAGATAAAAATAAAAGCGAGGCACCACTGGAAAGGGCACAATAAAATTTCACGAAAAAATCCCTAAAAAATGCCTCAAAGTCCTAAAAAATAAATAAACGAGACATTTTGCTGCAAGTGAAAAAAATGAACACTTTAATGAATATTTAATAAAAACGCAAATATTTTATAAATTGAAACCTATGGGGAAAAAGGGTTGTTTCTTTAAAATAAATAAGAAATCTTAAAGTTTCACCCAAAAAAATCACGAACAATGCCTAAAAAATCCTAAAAAATAAATGAGTAAAGAAACTTTTTGCTGCAGTTAAAAAAAATTAAATAGTTGACAGCTGGTATTTTCATATTATTGATAATCTATTTCACATTCTGAAATCACTAATAAAAAATGAAATGACTCATAGAAAAGAACTACAAATAAACCCAAAATACAGAATAACACATAAAAAAGAAAAATGATCCGAAAAATGAAATATCGGCCGTCCGAAATTACGAATTGCCCAAAAATACAAAATTACACATAACAAAAAACAAAGTGATCCGATAAACTAAATAACCCATAAAAATGGAAAACGAGGCGATTCTTTTACGATACCCAGGCGTCCAAAATTTTGGATCGGTCTGAAATTACGAATCGCGGTAAAATACCATACGACCTGAAACGAAAAAACAAAACTGATTAAAAAGGAGCCAAAACGAAAGAAAACGGGACGAAAAATTCCAAAATGAAACGAAATGACAAACCGGTGTGCACATGTCTATTGTATACTTAATTAAAACATATTTTTAAAAAATACACTGGTTCCTAACAGTTTTGTGTTATTTTTTAAAATCACTTGGTAGGAAAGGGGTTAACTACATATCTCAATCTCATGTTTCAAGTAAATGTTAGAATGTGATATTTGTTTTCACAAAATGCACTTGGTAGTGAACGGGTTAAGCAAATATGGCTCATGCTTATAAGATTATAAAGAAGTATGAATTTAGCAATAATAATAGGTGAAGTTGATTTCCAAAAACATCAAGACAGTCACAGGTTTGTTCTAATTTCTATACACCTTTAGTGATACTTTATGAAATTGTTAAACGGAATTATTTATATATTTACGATGTTTATTTATACTTTTGATATGTTTATCATATATTATTTTGTTATGTATATATATCATTCCATTGTATTCCTTATTCAGAATTACAATGCCATATATCAACAAGATGCTCCGAATTCAAATGTGTGGAATGTTTCAAAAAGTTGAGAGCCGCAAAGGTTTCCTGACTCTCATGATTCTTCCTAAGCAATCATTTTCTGTGAGTATTTCGATACTGGAATTATTTACAGTGTATATCTTACTGTGCTTGGCACCAACTATACTAAACATAGAGGGCCCTATTACAATCTTCACGCAAACGTTTGCGCACGCGCAAAAATGCATTAACGCGAGGGGCAAAACCCTTTGCGTTGAACGTCGTATTACAATCGCAGCGCAACAAATGCGCTTATACGTCTACCTCGGGTGAACCTGCGCAAACGCTGCGCGGGCTTACTCTACTTCGCGTCCTATACTTAACATTGTGAGCGCAAATGCGTTTGTGCGCTGGTACGCGGATGGTATTACAATCTATGCGCAGTTTGTAAGGCACAGCCTCTGCGCGCATAATTTTAGAAACTCCTGAAAGCTGGTGTTAATGGCAAATTTGATCAACCTGGCCGAAACCAAATACACCAGCCCAAAAAAAAAACGCAGCAAACTATAGTTACACATTCTACACATACCAAACCAATAAATTTGAGAAGTTGTGTGTTTTTTTTATTGATGCAGCAAATATGCGCAGATTGACTTTGACAGGCACAAAAACTTAACGTGAGACAATTGTGGTTCTTAATTCTGATTGGCTGAATCGCGTGAAAAAAACAGTCCGCACACTGATTTCTGCGCGCAATGTTGCTGCGTGCCCATTTTATGCACGTTATTGCTCGACGGATGAAAAAATGCGCGAGGATTGTAATTCCAGCGTTGATTTACGCGTGTTAACGTTTTAACGCTTCGCGCAAAAATTCACACGTTGCGCGTGCGTTTTTGCGTGAAGAATGTAATAGGGCCCATGGTGTGTAATTAGTTATTAACATCTCGACACATGAGCTGTTCGAAGGCGCAGTTGGAAGTTAATGTCTAGACACAAAAGTCACTAGATTTAACGTCACCTGAAAGCTGGCGTTAATTCCTAAACTCAGATATCCTGGCAAAGTGCTGTATTTTAACCCTATAAAAGAAATGCAGCAGAACTTATGTACTATCACAATGGATGTTGCCATACATGTTCACGTAATAGCATGTATCTTCACAGACACTATACTTATTATCACTCCGAGAACACTCCTGAGGACGCCACTCTAGGCGAAACGCGTAGAGTGATGGGTGATGAGTAATTTTTAAATACCCCTTTTTTTGATTTTGGTCTCCTATGGCAGTAATGTTACTTTCAGAGAGGACAGATCTGAAGCGCTTCTAGTCCCTCTGTTTCTTTGTATACGTCCAGTTCAGGTGGACTAGTTACTTTGTATGCAATATGTGCTCGCTATGCTACCGCACTGAATATACTAGTGCAATAACTTTTCCTTCTTTCCTATTTATCGTGAACCCACAAAGGTTCGCATTCCTACTTTCTAAGTATATAATCTTTGCGCTAGTTGCAGAACTTTGTTATTCAATAACATTTTGTCTCCTAGCCATAGGGGAACCTTTTGAGTTTTTTATCTGTCATGTGTCCTTTATCTGTCAGTTTGTGCCTACCTGAGTTAAGGCAGCAGGTGCTCTTAGTGGCAATTTATTAAAAGTTAGGTTTTAACTATATCCATCCAGTGGCGTCTCTAGGAAAAATATTTAGGGGGGCATATAAAATACCACAGTCAAAACTGGGGGGGGGGGCGCTAATAATTTTCACCACTAAATCCTACCACTGAATAAAACGAAGGGCCCGATCACTTGGTGTGAGCTAAAACGCCATCAATAAGGGAAAAATTTAGCACGAGTCGCTAAATCTAATGCCTGATGACCCACTACCTTGTCTGCGGTAGTCCGTGTAGAAGGTAGTTTGGCGCACGCTAGCAAAACGCTAAGACCCAGCTCCAATGTGTTTGCGTACAGGATAGAATGTTTTTTTCCAGTCAGAGTGCCGGGCCATACCTATCCCCTGCCCTCACAAGCTTCTATAAGTATGAACACATCCAGCCCTCACACCCTGCATTATTAAAATCCTCGAAAGTGGCCATATCATCCATGTTTATATGCACACATATATTAATTATTTTTTTGTTCAAATTTTTTAAATTATAAATCCAGAATAAAGAAAATACAGAAACGGTCAAATAACCAGGAAAACCGTAAATACAATATCAATAGATTCACAGAATAAGCAGTAAAGAGAATAAAAAAAAAACAGTCATAAGAAATTACAATAAAATTTTCTTTCTGGGCAAAATAAGCAGTCGTGTATAGGTTTTATACTTCTCCTGCCTGCCATGAGGACCGGGACTACCCCAGGGGCCATCCAAATGCCTTGATAAGCAAATGGAAAACCATAAGGTAAAGGGGAGAGGCTCGACCCGTGCACATATATTAATGCTGATGGGCATTGCATGATAAATGCCAGCCAACAGCATGTAGAAACACTGCATTTAATAGATCCAAAATGAAGGCCAGGTGAGCCACAATAATTTTCCTGCTACAGCATATAAATAATACATGTTTCAAGGCAAGACTTCTCCATGTGTCTCTTTGAACATGGTCCTAACCCTAATACTCAACCGCTTACATACTATGAATAACCTCCAGCATAAAATGTTTAAAGTTAGCCAATATATTAGAATTAGGATATCTGTGGGAAAAAAAGGATACATATACATCATAATAGAGCCTACTGCAACAGCAGTGACTTTGCTGACCAGATCCATTACTATGTATAGGACGCGGAAAGTACAGTAAGCTCGCATTACAAATCGCTAATAGCGACGCGCCAAGTGATTTTTCCCATTTGTAGCAAGAGGCAAATGATCTGTTGGTCAGGCCGCAGGTGTTAGACTGAATTAACCTGGCGCTAGCGCAAAACCATGCCAACACTAGGGTTAGCTCACACCAGGTGATAGGGCCCTAAATAGGTATATATAAATAATATTCCAACACCCAGAGTAATGTGGTACAATGACTTTTTATTGTACTTAACTGATACATAAATTCAATCTTTTATTTGCTGCAATTTGGTGGTTTTCGCTGATGTCCGATAACTGCTTCAGCGACTTCAATTTTTGCAAATTACGGTGACAATTTGCTAAATAGGGAATCACCATATTTTCGGCAAAATGAATTCCGAAATGTGACAAAAAGCAGAGGATCTAAAGATGATTAGACTCTTTAGATTCTAACTTCCATAATAACCCCTAAAATGCCATTAATCAAGAGAAAACATGAAATGAATACACTGAGGCGTGTAGCTACCCATTAACCCCAAATGCCATAAATCAAGGAAAAAATAAAATGTATACTGTGAGGGATGAAGCCTACCCATTAACCCTTAATATACAACTAAACCAAGGCAAAAACGAACGTAACAGACAATGTAATGTATAGTCTGAACATTAACCACTTCACTGCTGAGCCATTTATACATTGTATAACTCATTCTGCCGCTTTGCGCTACAATGTAACTACATGACCCACCATTGTGACATGTTAAAAGAGCTAAACTGGCCGTCGCTGGAATCCAGACGCACCCTTCACCTTTCCAGCCTGGTGTTTAAGAGCATCTCTGGGAAGCTGCCACCCTACCTGAATAGACTGCTTCCCCCAGCAGCTCCCTCATCCTATAACCTCCGATCCAGGACCAGCACCTTACTTGCTATACCACAATACAAAAAGACAGTGGCTCGGTCCTCATTTTCCTACAGAGCACCACAATTATGGAATAACCTCCCAGACATCATCAAATCTTCCCCCAGTCTTAAGTCACTCAAAAGCTCCTTACTAACATACCTCAATACAGAATGCACCTGTAAACATGTAACCTAGTGACTATATTTCCTACATATTTTTTCTGTTAATCTGTATATTTGTGTTGTTTTTTAATATCTTGCATTGTATTACTTTGTATTTCTGTAACTGTAACACTTCAATGTTCTTGAACCCAGGACATGCTTGAAAATGAGAGAAATCTCAATGTATCCTTCCTGGTAAAATCCTTTATAAATAAATAAATAAATAAATTTCAACCCTGTGAAAATGTTTTGGTTACGAGCTCGTTTTCATTTAATGTTTTATGACTTTTATTTTACACTGAATATGGTCATTAGATCATTCATATACGATGCACATGGACAGACATACAGCGGTCCAAAGAAGTGTGGGAAGCTGGATGCCGATTTCTGGTGGGGGGGGGGCCTATGTATGCCTATGTATCCACCATACCACCGTATCATGCTTCTAAGCCGTTTCCTAGGACCAGGGTTACCCCCATGATATTTTGACCTGACCACGATATTGGTTTATTTCTAGTAAGATGGGAATCTACGAGCTCTACCAATTTTTAGAGATTATTGACTTCTTTAATAGGTCAGGGATATATTAATTATGATGTATATTTTTCTTATTGTAGATATATATATAGATATATACAGTTGTGTTCAAAATTATTCAACCCCCAATGCTGTAAAGGGTTTTAGGGAATTTAGTGTACATTTGTAATTGTATTCAGAATGAAATCCTACAAGGACTTTTTAAAGAACCATATGCAACTAAAATGACATCAGTTGGTTTTGTAATACAGTAGTAAATGTTTCTTTTGTGAATTCTTCATTGACACAATTATTCAACCCCTTAAAGACTACCACTCTGAAGAACAGAGGTTCATTCAAGTGTTTTCAATCAGGTATTGAAAACACCTGTGGATGTTACGGAGCGCAATAAAGCATAATAAGCACCAATTAGGCAGCTTTAAAATGACTGTGATACTCAGCTCCTTCTAGACATTTACTGGTGTGGTTACAAACATGGTGAAGTCAAGAGAATGGTCCAGGAAGACAAGAGAAGAGGTGATTACTCTTCACAGGAAGGGCAATGGCTATAAGAAGATTGCAAAGATGTTAAACATACCAAGAGAGACCATAGGAAGCATCATTCGCAAATTCAAGGCAAAGGGCACTGTTGAAACGCTACCTGGTCGTGGCAGAAAGAAGATGCTGACTTTGACTGCTGTGCGCTACCTGAAGCGTAGAGTGGAGAAAAGTCCCCGTGTGACTGAGGAACTGAGAAAAGATTTGTCAGATGTGGGTACTGAAGTTTCAGCTCAGACAATACGGCGCACACTGCGTAATGAAGGCCTCCATGCCAGAACTCCCAGGCGCACCCCCTTGCTGTCTCCAAAGAATAAGAAGAGTCAACTGCAGTATGCCAAAAGTCATGTGGACAAACCACAGAAGTTTTGGGATAGTGTTCTGTGGACTGATGAAACAAAATTAGAACTGTTTGGGCCCATGGATCAATGCTATGTTTGGAGGAGGAAGAACAAGGCCTATGAAGAAAAGAACACCTTGCCTACTGTGAAGCATGGCGGGGGGGTCAATCATGCTTTGGGGCTGTTTTGCTTCTGCAGGTACAGGGAAGCTTCAGCGTGTGCAAGGTACCATGAATTCTCTTCAGTACCAGGAGATATTGGATGACAATGTGATGCAGTCCGTCACAAACCTGAGGCTTGGGAGATGTTGGACCTTTCAACAGGACAATGATCCCAAGCATACCTCCAAGTCCACTAGAGCATGGTTGCAGATTAAAGGCTGGAACATTTTGGAGTGGCCATCGCAGTCACCTGACTTAAATCCGATTGAGAACCTCTGGTGGGACTTAAAGAAAGCAGTTGCAGTGCGCAAGCCTAAGAATGTGACTGAACTGGAGGCTTTTGCCCATGACGAATGGGCGAAGATACCCGTAGATCGCTGCAAGACACTTGTGTCAAGCTATGCTTCACGTTTAAAAGCTGTTATAACTGTAAAAGGATGTTGTACTAAGTACTAAGATTGAATGTCACTTGGGGGTTGAATAAAACTGATAATGATGTGAGCACAGAAAAGACATTTGTGGTTATTTCATTATAAATGTTATGTTATATTTGTCTGACCTACACGTGCCTCTTTGATTTAATTGTAAGCAAGATGACTGAATGATCAAAATCAATGTCAAACTGGCCAAAACACTCAATTTCAGTGAGGGTTGAATAATTTTGAACACAACTGTATATATATTATTGACAGTGCCTCCAATACCAGTGGTATAAATTGGTATTTAACCCCTAAAATGGGAATTAATAACCAATCAATGAATATACGTCTTAACAAATATATGGCGCGTTATCCCGAGTTCTTTTGATGCTATCTAGATATTTTTAAACACAATAAAATCAATAAAGATGATATGAGACTGCGTAACGGTAAAACAATTCAAACCAAAATTTATTCACACGTCAAGTTTCATACAATCATATGTTATCAACGGATTGGAAAGATACAATTTCACAAGTGATTCTAGATCGTGATTAGTAGCGATACTGCGACACGCAATAATCTAATGGACAAATATTTTAGGTTTATAGACCGCACCACAGATATACACGCCTCAGTTCTTAAACGCCAAGCTCTATTCTATTCACTTATACCTTTCCCATTATAAACCAATCCTCCACCTGGCTAAAATAAACACTCAGTTACTGGGCATCACCTGCAGCACAATTTATTATTGTGGGGCCTATTCACTAAATGCAACTTCCTTCAGGGAGATACATAACACACTCGATAGGTAGACTATCTCTTCCACAGATCAATCACAGCACTTCATTCAATACACGTTAACCCAAAGCTTCTTATTGACTTACATGCATTCAAATTGAAAGGGCTGCAAGATAGATATGGAAGGAGTTATGCTAGTTTTGCGAATGGGGCTGACGGCACTTGACATATAAAAACTATTTCACGGTTCCAGCGTATCTCACTATGGGTATACAATTGATCTTTAGATGTCCACAACCAGTATTCTTGGAATATAAATAATTTCACCAAATTATGGCTCAAGTATTTAGCCGGTAAGAGGCTCTTCCTTAGCACTCCTCTGCAGTGAAGTGGAAAGGCTGAATTACTAGTCTATTGATTAGGCTTCAACAGCAAAATAATTCATTTATATTCCTTTAATTTGTGATGGACATCTAAAGTAAGGACTATGCAATTAGAAAATAGATATCAAGTTATTCAGGCATACTTTACCATCCGGTTAGTGAAGATAGAGTGGTGGAAGATTAGGGTGTGGTCACGTCTTAAGGGGGGCTGATGATATTTGCCCTTTCTCCCCTCCAAGCGTCCCTCAGGTCTCTCCCCAAGCTTTTCTCAGTGTGTTGATCCTTCTGCTCTGGATTGTCCCCTCTATATAGTGGTCTTACGCCCAGTTTTAGATCTAGCCCATCACTATGTGGCCTCATTTGATTGGAGGATATATATATATTCATCAACTCCAGGGGTCTGTCCAGGTGTTATATTACCTGGCCAGCAGATGGCGCTCTCAGATCAACCATCAACCTTCTGCAGGAATTAATTTATGTATTTGGCCAATCTTTTACTGGTTTGGGGTCGTTTTATTCCTATATCCCGGGACTCCATAGATTTTATTAACAAATCAAAATTTATTTCTATTGTGGCATCGCCGGCATACTTCGCCACGGCGTGTGTGCATTTCATACCCCCTTTACTTAAATCCACAGGTATGTGTACATGAGAGGATTCTGCAGACATACATTAATTCATTCATTCGTGATATTGTCTTTAACATTCACAATTACCAGACTTAATCTGTTTTATGTATGTTAGTACACATGACATTTATAATAATCAATAGGGATGAGCTGTTTGGGTTCGGACGGTTCGGAGTTCGACCCGAACTTTGGCAGTTCGAAAGTTCGCGAATTTCGAACTTTTTGGGCGTGTCGGTTCGAGTTCGAAAAAAAATTGAAAAAAGTATAGAAAATGCTTAAAAAAATACTAAAAAATCTAGAAATAAAGAGACTCTTTACTGCAGAATATTATAAGCAACGGTTTATTAGATATTGAATTAAAAACGAATGTGTACGTGGAAAGATTATCAACTCTAAATGACCTCTGTTCACAAACGGGCATAACACCAGGTGTTTTTAGTCTGGTAATCAATTTGATACATTGTACAATATACTGAGAGGGTGGGGTGGTGTCTGCTTCTGAGATTTGAGAATTAATTTCCCTAAAACATCCTAATATGCTGCATTTAACCCTTTCGCTGCTGAGGCTTTTCACACCTCTGTGCTGAGGTCATTTTTACCGCTTTCGCTCATCATGTTTAACCGCGTTTTGTAGCCATATTTTGATATATGACCCAGACATATTATATATCGTTCTTTCCGGCAGACTTGGCAGATTCATAATATGTCATTATTATATGTATACGTTATGTCATGTCTGTATATTATAACAAAAAATGCGTAAAATTAGAATTTTCAATAATTTATTATGTGTAAAGTGTTTTTTTTCACATTTTAACATGCGATCGTTTGCGGTTATATTTTGTATGGGGTGTGCTTGTTAAAAAAATTAGAAATGGGGTCTCGTTACATTTTGTTTTTGGGGAAAATTTTGCTTTTTTTAACAAACGCACCGCATACAAAAATCGTTAGTGCAGCATTATTGTTCACATTATAATTGAAATGGGAACAATATTGCTGCATTAACAAAACAAAAACAAAAAAAAACTTGTTTATTTTTTTTAGAATTTTTTTAAATATTTTATTTTTTATTTTTAAAAAAAAACATTTTTCATGTTTAGCATCCTTGGAAAGGCCATGCTCTGGCCGATCCAACGATTTCAAACATTAACCCCTAGCTGCCACGGATCGGGAGATAGGGGGTTCATTGGAACCCCCTATCTCCACCATTGGTGGCAGCTAGGGGTTAACTCCAGGACTGGCGTCATCGTGCTATGCATGATGACGCCAGTCCTCAGGGGCAGTTCCTGGAGGCTTGGCCAACATCCAAGATGTCGGCCAGCTCCAGGAGAGGATCACGATCCGGCGCTTTTCAGCGCCGATTCGTGATCCGGCTCCCCAGGGGTTAATCACAGCCACCGTTTGGAAGAGCAGGCTGTGCCCTTCCAAACGGTGCCTGTATTAACACTCTGCCCCCCGGTGATCTCCCCCCCTCCCTTTCAGGCGCTTCCTCCGCACATGCGGGGGGGCGCCTGAATTAGATGTCATCGCACCGCCGCAATGACATCTAATTGCTCCGCCAGGGTCCCGGAGTGCTGGGCTGACATCCAAGATGTCAGACCGCACCGGGGGGCGCAGCAATCCACCGGAATCCGCTCAGCGCGTCCATAGCACAGGAGAACCACTTGGCTGGACGCGCTGAGCGCGTCCATAGCAGCCAAGTGGTTAACTGGTGTTTGAAAAAAATCTAAAGTAATGTTATTTTTCACCTCGGGATTAAACATTCACAGGGTTATTCAGAGAGTGGTGAAAAGCAGGAGAATAACTGGAGAAATGAAAATTCTAGGTCAAAATAGCCAAACCAGAAAAATTCTCCCATTTAACTCACTTTCCAAATTGGCTATTTGGTCTAGATTGTTCTCTTCTCCTGCCAGTTTTCCTGGCTTTCACCTCTCTCTCGGGGTTGTTCAGAGAAAGGTGAAAACCAGGAGAATGGCAGGAAAAGAGAACAATCTGGACCAAATAGCCAATTTGGAAAGTGAGATAAGGCTAGGGTCAGACTAACGCATTTTTCGCAGCGACCGTCAAAAAGTGCGTCCGAACGCATAGCCGTATTTTTTCACGGATTGCGCGAAAACGGTCATACGATCCGCATTTTTGTGCGTGATTTTTTACGGATCCAAACCAGGAAACTTTGGGTGTCTGGACGTTATGTTGGCCGGACATGAGCAGGGTCTGACGTCTCCAAATCACGCACACACGCCGCTAGTGGACGCAGCGCACTCTGTACGTCCATACTAGCGGTTCTGCGTTCTCGAAAAAATGCGTTCATTTTCCACTTGCGTTGTGCAGCCGGACTTTCGTGCGACCGTACTTCGTATATTGGCCGTCATTTGCTGCTAGTGCGGCCGTGATTAAGTGCGCCTAAACGCACGTTAAAAATTTGCTAGTCTGACCCTAGCCTAAATGGGAGAATTTTTTTGGTTTGGCTATTTTGACCTAGAATTTTCCATTCTCCAGTCATTCTCCTGCTCTTCACCGCTCTCTGAATAACCCAGGAGAATGACTGGAGAATGGAAAACTCTAGGTCAAAGTAGCCAAACCAGAAAAATTCTCCCATTTATCTCACTTTCCAAATCGGCTATTTGGTCTAGAATTTTCCATTCTCCAGTCATTCTCCTGCTTTTCACCGGCAAAAAATCAGTAAACTTTTTTTGCGTGTCCGAAAATTTCTCCTCTTTTCATACAGACTGCCGCCCCAAGCAGTTGTTTATGGATAGATTAAAGGAAAAGCATTTACCGTCATTTGAAATGTCATTTTTTGGTTCGTACATATTTCTATACATCCTAGAAATCCGCCACTTCACGGGCAGGTTATGGGGACCTCCTAGGCACGATATTTGAAGGAATTTTTCATTTTTATTTTTAACCCTTATTTCATGGAAAACTCACTGTCCCTTTAACCCCTTCGCTGCGGAGGACGCGCTCAGCGCGTCCACCCGCAGGTAACGTTCCTTGCGGTGGACGCGCTGAGCGCGTCCTCCCTTTGGGGCCAGCGATCGGCCGGGTTCCGGCCGATTGCTGGGCACCCTGGTGCGGGCTGACATCCTCGATGTCAGCCCAGCACCCGGAACCGCCGCCGGCCTAATTAGGTGTCATCAAGGCGGCGTGATGACACCTAATTCAGGCGCCCCCCCGCAGGTGCGGAGGAGGCGCCTGAAAGGGAGGGGGGGAGGTCCTTCAGACCTCTCTCCCTCCCGATTGCGGTGTGCAGGGGGTTAATACAGGCACCGTTTGGAAGGGCACAGCCTGCCCTTCGTAATGGTACCTGGAATTAACCCCATGGGGGCTGGATCACGAATCGGTGCCGAAAAGCGCTGGTTCGTAATCCTTTCCCAGAGCTGGCCGACATCTCGGATGTCGGCCAAGCTTCTGGAAATGCCCCCTGAGGACTGGAGTCCTGGAGTTAACCCCTAACTGCCACCAATGGTGGAGATAGGGGGTTCCAATGAACCCCCTATCTCCCGATCCGTGGCAGTTAGGGGTTAATGTTTGATATTGTTGGATCGGCCAGAGCATGGCCGTTCCAACAATACCAAACTTGACTTTCAAAAAAGTTTTTTAAAAACAATAAAAAATAAAAATATATAAAAATAAATTATAAAAAAAAAAACATTTTTTTTTTCTTTTTTTTTGTTCGTTAATGCAGCAATATTGTTCCCATTTCAATTATAATGTGAACAATGATGCTGCACTAACGATTTTTGTATGCGGTGCGTTTGTTAAAAATTGCGTAATTTTCCCCAAAAAAAATTTAACGAGACCCCATCTCTAATTCTTTTAACAAGCGCACCCCATACAAAATATAACTGCAATTGCGCGCACGTAGAAAAACACTTTACACGTTGTAAATTATTGAAAATTCATATTTTATTGCTTTTTATTGTTATAATATACAGACAGGTCATGACGTATACATATAATAATGACATATTATGAATCTGCCGAGTCTGACGGAAAGAACGATATATAATATGTCTGGGTCATATACTAAAATAAGCCTTCAAAAAACTTTTTTTTTTTTACTTTTTGTCCTTGTTTCCTGTCCCCCAGGGCACTACCCAGACCCCCATACACTTTTTATGGCAAATATCTAGCATATATGCCCTCTTGGAGGGCACTCTAAAAACCGAATTTTCAGCCTCATTGACTTGTATTGAGTTTGATTTCGGGTTCGGATACAAACATTTGGAAAGTTCGGGTTCGGCTCCGAACCGAACTCAGGGAGTGTTCGGCTCATCCCTAATGTATACCAAGACCTCAACCTCCAGATAGCAGACCCCCAGATACTTGTATACCCAGATATCAGACCTCAGTGGCGGCAGAGAGAGGGATACTGGTTGTAAGAGGCAGGCAAGGTACGGCCAGATACGGGGCAGGCATGGGTGAGAGACGTCCGGCGCGCCCTCTCTAATGTTATCAGAGAGGGCCGCCATCTCGTATTCTCCGTCTGGTAGCTAGGCCTAAAAAAAGAACACAGGCGCCACTGGAATACGCAGTGCAGGCCACACAAAATAATTTATTGTGCTGCCAGCGTGTGCATCATGCAAATTAGGCGGCCATCTGATTAAAGAGATGCCACTGCCTGGGCTCAGGGCTGTCTTTAATATTGACTGGGCCCTGGACAAACATTTTCTTGCCCCCCCCCATGAAATTCTGCTCTCCACCCCAACATCCAAAAAAAAAAAAAAACACACTTAGGCTTGTCTCATAAAACTGAATCAACTAAAATCTATTTATTTTACTTTTTTTTTCTTCTTACAATTACACATCCTTTATACACGTAGTGTAAAAACACAATAACACTTTTTTTTTTTTATTGTAATAAGGTTTTATTGAAGTTTTTAGCATACATGACAATAAAATGGATGCATGGCTGCATATTCAAACCGTCACGAATTGCATGAAACATATGAGCCAGGTAATAAAGTTAAGTAGTCTACAATGCGTCTTATTCAACAACATACATATATGCAAACATAGGGAACACAGATTTAATAAAAGGGGGGGGGGGTTACAACCTGTGACAAGGGAGTGTAGGGGGGGTGGCCAGTCATTGGTTATTCAGTGGGGCAATATGGGACGCAGGCTCAGTCAGGCCGTTAACCCTTTCGCTGCTGAGGCTTTTCCCGCCTCTGTGCTGAGGTCATTTTTACCAGTTTTGCTCATCATGTTTAAAGGTGTTTTGAAGGCTTATTTTAGTATATGACCCAGACATATTATATATCGTTCTTTCCGTCAGACTCGGTAGATTCATAATATGTCATTATTATATGTATACGTTATGTCATGTCTGTATATTATAACAAAAAATGCAATAAAATATGTATTTTCAATAATTTACAACGTGTAAAGTGTTTTTTTTCACATTTTAACATGCGAGCAATTGCGGTTATATTTTGTATGGGGTGCGCTTGTTAAAAAAATTAGAGATGGGGTCTCGTTACATTTTTTTTTTGGGGAAAATTACACGATTTTTAACAAACGCACCGCATACAAAAATCGTTAGTGCAGCATCATTGTTCACATTATAATTGAAATGGGAACAATATTGCTGCATTATCGAACCAAAAAAAAGAAAAACAAAATGTTTATTTTTTTTTTTATAATTTTTTTTTTTATAATTTTTTTTTAAAATATATTTTTATTTTTAATTTTTATTTTTAAAAAAAAACTTTTTTCACAGTAGTGTTTGGTATCGTTGGAACGGCCATGCTCTGGCCGATCCAACCATACCAAACTATAACCCCTAGCTGCCACGGATCGGGAGATAGGGAGTTGATTGGAACTCCCTATCTCCACCGTTGGTGGCAGTTAGGGGTTAACTCTAGGACTGGCGTCATCGTGCTATGCACGATGACGCCAGTCCTCAGGGGGAGTTCCCGGAGGCTTGGCCGACATCTTGGATGTCGGCCAGCTCCGGGAAAGGATCGCGAACCGGCGCTTTTCAGCGCCGATTCGCGATCCAGCTCCCCAGGGGTTAATGCCAGGCACCATTTGGAAGGGCAGGCTGTGCCCTTCCAAATGGGGCCTGGGTTAACCCCCGCAACGCCGCCGACCGGGAGTGAGAGAGGTCCGAAGGACCTCCCCCCCTCCCTTTCAGGCGCCTCCTCCGCACATGCGGGGGGAGGCGCCTGAATTAGGTGTCATCTCGCTGCCGCGATGACACCTAATTTCAGCGGCTGCGGTTCCGGATGCTGGGCTGACATCGAGGATGTCAGCCCGCACCGGGGGGGCCAGCGATCGGCCGGAACCCGGCCGAACGCTGACCCCAAAGGGAGGACGCGCTCAGCGCGTCCTCCGCACACCAGCAGCCATGCGGAGGACGCGCTGAGCGCGTCCTCCGCATTGAAGTGGTTAAAGGAAGCCAGCCAGGCGCGAGAGAGGAATTTTTCACATGTTTTTATAATATTTAAGAGTAAGGCCATCAGGCCCCGGGGTCTTACCCACCGGTGTTCGCATCATGCACTTCCTCCGCAGTGATTGGGCCTTCAATAGAGGACCTCATGAGCGGCGTCAGTTTTCGAGCGTAGATGGGTGCGAAGGAAGTGCTGGGTGATGTCAGGGGCTGCCTGATTGGGGGCGGGGGTGAGGCCGTATAGTTTAGTAATCATGAAAGAGGCCAAGCATATCTTTCGGGAGGGTAGCGGTGGTTCCCTGGGGGGAGCGAAGATGGGTTCTGTAGAGTGCCTGTCGGTGGGTTCGAAGGGCATTAGCCAGGAGTCTGCCGCGTTTATTACCATGTTCATGGAAGGTTTTACGTACCGTCAGGAAGGCCTTCTGAGCCCTGTTATTAAAGAGGGAGCGGAGCTGTGACCTAAGGTCCAGCAATTCAGCGTAAGTGTTGTCATCAGAGTGCAGTTTGTGAGATCGTTCCAGGGCCACTATGCGCTGCAATAGGGATTCCTGCTGCTCAGTGCGTTCTCTCTTGCTTTGCACGCCCTGTTGAATGAGGTACCCCCTGATGATAGCCTTATGGGTTTCCCAAATAATCTGCGGGGAGCAGTCGGGGGTGTCATTTTCTGTAAAATAGTTGCGTAGTGCGTCTTGGAGGCCCTCTTTAATCTGGGGGTCAGTAAGAAGTGATTCATTGAGGCGCCAGAGTTTCTCCCTAGGGCGGGCGAGGGGGGAGGATAGCGTGATCAGGACCGGGCAATGGTCCGACCAGGTCATGGGGCCTTTGGCGGCGTATTCCAGGAGGAGCATACTACCAAAAGGGAGGAAGATGTAGTCTAGGCGTGTGTAGAGCTGGTGCGGTGCGCTGTAGTATGTATAATCTCGTGTGGAGGGGAAGAGCGAGCGCCAGCAGTCCATCAGTCTCAGTGAGTGTAGCGCAAGTCGGGTGCGATGAAGGATGGTGTGTGGGGTGCTAGTGACCCCTCTAGAGGTATCCAGGTGAGTGTCAAGCTGAATTATTAATGGAAAAGTATGTCTTTTTTCTGATGACACAAAGATTTGCAACAGGGTTGACGTTCCTGGAGGGATCAGCCAAATGACAAATGATTTAGGTAAACTAAAAAAATGGTCGGAGCTGTGGCAATTGAGTTTTAACGTGGATAAGTGCAAGATAATGCACCTGGGACGTAAAAACCCAAAGGGCTGAATATATAGAATATTTGATACAGTCCTAACCTCAACATCTGCGGAAAGGGATTTAGGGGTTATTATTTCAGAGGATCTAAAGGTAAGTAGTCAATGTAATAGAGCAGCAGGAAATGCTAGCAGAATGCTTGGTTGTGTAGGGAGAGGTATTAGCAGTAGGAAAAGGGAAGTGCTCATGCCACTGTACAGAGCACCGGTGAGACCTCACTTGGAGTACTGTGTGCAGTACTGGAGACCGTATCTCCAGAAGGATATAGACATCTTAGAGAGAGTTCAGAGAAGGGCTACTAAAATGGCGTACGGCTTGAAGGAGAAAAGTTACCAGGAAAGGCTTAATGATCTTAATATGTACAGCTTGGAAAAAAGACGAGACAGAGGAGATATGATAGAAACATTTAAATACGTAAAGGAATCCACAAGGTAGAGGAAGGGAGTATATTAAAAGGAAACAAAGTAGCAAAACAAGAGGACATACAGGGTTATCCAAAGAGATCCGAATTGCTTGAGAAAGGTACCCGAACGCTGAAAATCAGCGTTCGGTTACCTTTCCTGGCCATTCGGCTATCCAGAGAGCAGGCAATTCGCCAAATACTGGCGAATTGCCTGCACATACGGTGCCTGTTCGAGAGCAGTGAAATCCCCATAAAAAAGCACTGCTTCGGCTATTCAGAGAACACAAACCAGCAGTGAAAGGTTCCCGAAATGCCCTGCCATTCGGTGGTTTAATTCGGCAAATTTATTCAGGAGAATCCCATAGGCTTCAATGTTAAAAATATTCCCGTTTTAATTCAATATCTAATAAACCGTTCATTCTAAAATTCTGCAGCAAAAAGTCTCTTTATTTATAGATTTTTTAGGATACTTTAAGCATTTTTCTGATTTTTTTTTTTTTTTATTAAAAGCGATTTTTTTTTTTTTTTTTTTTTTCAGTTTGCTTATTTTTTTGTAACAGCCCTCTTTATTATCATTCCCTGGACCTCCTGTGAAAATTTCAGACATTTTCGCTCAGTAGTTTCTTTGCAAACAGCGTTTCATTTTCCAGATTCATACAAATGGTTTTTAATTTATTCACTGCCTCCTCTACGTCACAGCTGCTTCGGCTCTGTGTGATTCGGCTCATGTTCGGCTCCTGTTAGGCTCCTGTTCCTCTTTTTCAAAGGTTAATCCAGATGTTTTTGCTTGTTTTCAGCGTGCATTCGGTTAGTTTTCGGTGGGTTTACGGCAGCTTTTCCCTGCAATTCGGGGACCCTGTGGTGTTTGCTGAATACACCGCAGGGTCACCGAAATGCAATCGCAAAAGGAACCGAATTGAAGAGAACGAAAAGTCACCGAACGTGCGGTGACTTTTCGAATCTCTTTGGATAACCCTGTATGTCTTAGATTAGAGGGGCAAAGGTTTAAAAGTAACATCAGGAAGCATTATTTTACTGAGCGGGTGGTGGATACATGGAACAGTCTTCCAGTAGAAGTGGTAGAGGCCAAAACAGTAATTGAATTTAAGCAAGCATGGGATAGGTATAAGGCTATCCTAAACAAAAGATAAATCCAGGTAAAGTATCCATGTAATTGGGCAGACTAGATGGGCCGAAAGGTTCTTATCTGCCGACATTTTTCTATGTTTCTATGGTGCTTTTCGGGTATATTCAGGCCTTTCGCGTTAATTGAGAGAACTTTAAGGCTAGGGTCAGACGAGCGCAATGTTAACGTCCGTGTTGCCGCACATAAGTACGTCCGTGATAGCATACAATTGTGTTAAATGGAGCCCCACACACGAAGTACGTCCGCACAGAAGTGCGGGGGCTGACGGACGCTGCAAACGGACGCAGGTTAGGCAAGAACGTAATACTGCTAGAACGGACGTGCGGAGTGCGCCACATCCACAACGTCCGCATAGCTTTGTGTGTGAGTGATGGAGCATGGTCAGACGGACTGCATTTATACGTCCAGCATTTTTGACGGACAGAATGTTTTTTCATTGTAATTTATTTTTCCCTCCTACATCCGTCAAAAAATAACTTCAGTGAAAAAACGGACTGTGTGACCACTACTGCGTCATCCGTACTGACGATGTCCGTACTGCACGGACGTACAGTCCGTAGAAATCACGCTCGTCTGACCCTAGCCTTAGAGTGCGGGGGACAGTGGCCATGGTATAGTCGTGGGGGAGATAACAATATGAAAGGTCTGGGGGGAGAAGGGGGGGGCAACCAGAAGGGCAAACCAGGTACAGGGGAACAAAGACAAAAAAACAATTACAATAGTACAAATATATACACAAGGAGCGTGTGCCTAAGGAGACAAGTAGCCACGCCACTTGGTGGACGCAGGGGAGTCTCAGGTCTCAAAGGGGGGGTGTACACCACCAGTCCCTCTGTGAAGGCACCGACTGGGGGGGGATACCCGGAGCAGGACGGTCAACAGTGAAAAATCGAATAGTAAAACAATAAAGTCAGTTTGCAATTTAGCAACAGATATTAGAAAAACAGCTGAATGAAAAATATAAAAAGTAAAAAAATCTGAGAACACACAGGAGGCGCCGAACGCGCAGCCCCCAAATCGAGTAAGTACATGGGTGTGGTCAGGAAAAAGAGAAAAAGTGTCGGCCCGCACAGGCCACCCATGAGGCGCAAAGAGTCGTCCAGTGCTTTGGGCCGTAAACGGAAGAAGCAGGCCGGTGGAGACGTAAGGGCGGAGGAGGACCCGCTCTGCCATTCGGTTTACACAAGTCAGCCAGGGAAGAGGCTTGGGCGGTCGGGTGTACCTCAGGCCTAGTAACACATAAAAAGGATACTGTCGCTGTCAAGGCCTTCGAATCAGCTATGCGCTGATACCAGCATAGGGCATCTTCCGCAACGGAGGAAGAGGTCTAGGGGTCTCAGAAAAGCACTTAGACCGATCCGATGGAGGCCATCTGCGGCGGGATCTTCGCGGGGCATGGTGGAGCCTGTTCCGGGGGCATGTATAGCAGTGCCAGGTCTGGCCAAGCCAGGAGCGTGTCCGGTGGAAGGGAGAGTTCCTCTAAGAACAGTGGGAGATCCAATTCGCAGCGAAGGATTAAGAGGACCCGATGGCGGGTGAACTTCGAGGCCAAATCGAAATAGCCACTTGTATTGAAGTTTCATGTCCTGCAGGGCAGCCGTGAGCGGACGTAACCTGCGTCTGGACTGCAAGGTGGCGGATGAGAGATCCTGAAATAGCGAGATCTTGACCCCGCAAAATCAATGGTGCGAGAGCCCCGAGCTGCGGCCAGTATGGAGTCTTTCAGCGGATAGCGTAAAAGGCAGCAGATCACATCGTGCGGGGGTGCGTCAGGGGGGCCCTTCGGTCTCCGTGCCCTGTGATAGCGTTCCAATTCGATATCTGCGGCAGGGTCCCTGTCCAAAATGTTATTAAATAAAGCGATGAGGGTGCATTTTAATTCCTCCTGTGAGTTTTCTAGCTCTGGGAGGCCTCGAACCCTGATGTTATTACGATGATTTCTGTTCTCCACATCTTCTAAATGGAGTGAGCAGATAGACTTCTCTAAAGTAATGCATTTTCAGAGACTTTTTGAAGGACTGGAGAGACGGGTGAGCCTGATGTTGTGGGGGAGGGAGTTCCATAGAAAGCATGCAGCTCGAGTGAAGTCCTGAAGGTGAAAGTTGGGGGTGCGGGTACGAGGAACTGATAGCATCAGATCATTGGCCGAGCAAAGTGGTCAGGGTGGGATGTACCTGCTAATAAGGGAGGAGGTGTAGGCAGGGGTGCGGTTATGGAGAGCTTTGTATGTGACCACCAATATAATGAATTGGATTCTAAAGGAAACAGGGAGCGAGTGTAGAGATTGACAGAGAGGTGCAGGAGGTGAGGTGTAGGAGTCTGGCACAGGCGTTCATTACAGACTGCAGAGGAAAAATCTGGGACCTCTTAAGGCCAGAGAGTAGGTTACAGTAGTCAAGGCGGGAGATAATAAGAGCTTGGATGAGCATTTTAGTAGAGTCTGGATTGAGAAAGGGACGGATGCGTGCAATGTTTTTTAGGTGAAAGTAGCAAGATTTGGTTAAAGACTGAATATGAGGAGTAAAGAATAGATTGGAGTCCAAGAGGACCCTGAGGCAACGAGCCTGAGAGGTAGAAGTAATGGTGGCACCATTCAACTGAATGGGTGGAGTAGAGGTAACATCACTGCTCTGCATCGAGAGAGCCTGTGGAGTCATGGGTTCAATCCCAGCGAGCAACCTCTCCAGTAAGTGTCCTTGGGCAAGACACCTAACGGTACATACTCGCCACCCAGGACATACTTGAAAACGAGAGAAATCTCAATGTATCCTTCCTGGTAAAAATCCTTTCACAAAAGAAAAAAAAAAGGAAATTGGCACAGGAATGGAGGTTTTAGAGGGAAGGAAGATGAGCATTTCAGTTTGAGAGGTTGAGCTTCAGGAAATGGGAAGTCATGCAGTTGGAGACAGCTGAGACAGCATGCAGTGACACGGTCCAACACCAGAAGAGCGAGATTGAGAGAGCGGAAAGGGAGATTTGGGTGTCATCAGCATAGAGGTGATATTGGAATCCATTGGAAGAGATGAGGTTGTCCAAAGAGGCGGTATAGATCGAGAAGAGTAGGGGACCCAGAACAGAGCCTTGAGGTACCCCAACTGAAAGAGGAACTGATGGTGAAGAGACCCCAGCGAAGGAGACACTGAAGGAGTGAAAAGAGAGATAGGGACAGGACCAGGAGAGAGCGATGTCACTGAGGCCAAGTTGACGCAGCGTAAGGAGCAGGAGAGGGTGATCACCAGTGTTGAATGCAGCGGAAAGGTCATGAAGAATAAGGAGGGAGAAGTGACCTTTGGTTTCAGTGACAGCTAAATCATTAGTCACTTTGGTGACATTATATGGTCATGTTTGGTATAATTGTAAAGACTAGACTCTGACCTTTCCAATGACACCTCACTTAACCTTGTGCGGTGTACAATTCAGAGATGCAGGTTCCAAAGTCGTCGTTTAATTAAACAATGCACCAGATACACACTTGCATGCAGTATAGTAAATGAGGTGAGTTAGTGCAGCATCACTGATTACTTTATAATTGTAAACTGAACGATAGTGCCATGTTAGAAAAAAAAAAGTAAAAATAATATTAAGTGACCTATGTAGCAAGTGCGTACTGTGGTGCTGGTGGTGGCACTGGCTTTATTGTGGCTGAGAGTAAAGGACGTGGAGCTGGTAGATGTGCTGTTGGTGGTGCATGGACCAGTAATGCAGAAGGTAGAGCTAATGAAGGGGAGAGGGAGGCTTTTGCAGGACATACATATGAAGGAGCTGAGGCACCTGAACTTGATGCAATGGCATCTGTGGGTTGTTTGACCCAGCTGAAGCCAGGAGCATGTGTGGTAAGTGTTGTATCTGTAGTTCTCCTCCTGGGGTGGATAGGATACACATGGTGTGGCGGTGGTATACTTGTGATACAGGATGTTGAGGCAGAAAGTCTACCGTTTTGACAAGGAAATTAGAAAATGACACAGGCGTAAGCTACATGCGCATCCCATTTTAGTGCCTGGAGATGAGAACGTAACTTCTCAAGAAGTAAAGTTAATATCGTGTGCCGAGACATTAACTGCTCAAGTGCCAAAACCTTCACCAGCTTTGGAATAATGTCGATAACGGGGAGTCGTTAATGTTTAACGTCTCGAGCATATTTTTTGCATTAACATCTGCCTTTGCTGAAAACTATGGAATAGGGCCCAAAGTTTTTTTTAGTTTTTTTAAATAAAAGCCGTATTTAACCATTTCAGTGTCGGAACATTTTTATTTTTCTCACCGCTGCACGTGAGTATTTTGCCATCATACTTTTTATGTAATTTTCTTTAGACTGAAATACAGCTTAGTTATATAATCTTGTATGCTTTATTTTTACACCAAACATGCTTACTTATTTATCAGGGTTATTCAGAAAGAGGTGAAAACCAGGAGAATGACTGGAGAATGGAAAATTCTAGGTCAAAATAGCCAAACCAGAATAATTTTCCCTTTTATCTCTCTTTCCAAATCAGCTATTTGGTCTAGATTGTTCTCTTCCTGCCAGTTCTGGTTTTCACCTCTATCTGAATAACCCTGTAAGAGTTTGCATACACCAAAAACTGGTGAAGAACGCATAGCAGACCACGGGTGCCCTGCAACTGCCATAGACAGGTTAAATACAAGTGATAACATATTACTTCAGCTTAATATCATAACATTTTTGGTAAAAATTAATTTTTGGTAACCAACTGATAACTCCTGGACATCCATCCATCCCTTTTAAATTCTATGCAAATTCAAGATTTTCATTTTCACAAATGAGACCGATAGAAAGAGTGTTTACCCTATAAATTTGACTATATGTCCTCATGTAGCAGATAAACCAGAAATGGAGCCCTCTGCTATAGTTCTGTTTATAAACTGGGTCCTGCTGTGATCTAGTAATACAATAGAAAAGAATACAAGCCAATGGTGTGTATGTATGTATGTATGTATGTATGTATGTATGTATATATATACTTAGCCCTAGTAAAAGGAAATATAAATAATTAATTTATACCTATGCATTTTAGTTATCCATTTCCAAGAAATACAAAACTTGTGGCCTATGTGGAACCTCAAAAGACATTCCAGGTAACAAACACCTATTTCTTACTTTCTTGTCCTTCCTCTTTTTTGCTGGCAGCAATATCTTTGACTTACCATTATAAAGTAATAGAATATAAGACACGAACATTGTGAAATGTTTGAATCAAATGTCATAACCTAAGTACAATCTGATAAATATACTTTCAGCATTTAAGTATTGTGTACAATTACTGAGGGTGCCACTTGTAATTGGCCAAAATGTCCAACATAAAGTACTTATAAAAATGTAATAGGAAATAAGTTATAATTTTTATAAATCTCATTAATTTACTTTCTAATTATTGATTTATGTGTATAAACCACACTCCGCTGAAAGTCTGAATGAGATATGTCAACCTAAGTACAGAAGCAAGTGATAGATCACAGAAACATGAATCCTAGTCTGAATTAGATATGTGTGCTTGTTATACTTCTGATGCTTTATTTATATATAGGAGTAACAGAAATTTCTGCTAATGAATGTGAGAGAAAAATGTCAGTTGTATATATTGTGCACGGAATTTTCATATGTGTTGATTTAATGGAATCTGTTAGTGGCATAAAATGACGTTAAATACATTAAGGGATATAATTTTTAATTCAAGTATTTGCGCTGTGTATCTTCGGTTAGGAATTAAAGTGGGGTATGCGCTGACTATGCAAGAGTTGAGTGAGGGTGTTGGGTAGGGCAGAGTCTTCACCCGACCCTTATTTATTCAGAACTCCCAGTATCCTGAGCTGTTGAATAACTGTTAACATGCCCAATGTATTCTTCTAGTTTGATACAAAAATCCAAAACCATCAGGAGTGTGTCAACTAAGAAACTTTGCACTTACCTTGGCTCTTTAGGCCTGTTTGTGACTCTGTGTTATGATTTCCCTTCGATTTTGACTTTTGGACTGTCCATGGTTTACCATTTTTTTGTCCATCTTCCCTGGGTTCCACCATGTACCGTAAAGACAATTCTGCAAAAGCCCACTATAAAGTTAGACAAAGTAGAAGCCCTTTCTGCAATTGGAAGGTAGTTAACTATAATCATCCATTCAGTATGAAAAATGATAGGATGGGCTAAATTACCAGTACATAGTTGGCAGCACTACTGTTAGCGTTAGGGTGAGTTTCTGTTAGCGCTAGGATAAGTGACTTTAACGCATGCCCCCCCATATTACATACCTCACACTAAACCCATAAAAAATCCGTAAGTGCATCAGTGTATGCATTAGCTTGCGCTAGTTTACTCTACTTTGCACTCCCCATGTTAAGTATAGAATTAGCAATCAGTAATTCGCATTAGGATACGTAAGGTATTACAAAGTCCTAGAGCTAATTACCGCTCCGATGGGCTATACAAAACGTTAGCAACACCTAAAGCTGGTGCAAAATGATTCTGCTTTTGCAAATCCGTTTTAAAAATGTATAAAAATCATGCAAGTACTCAAACATTAAACGAAAGTAAATGTAGTGTCTGTGTAGCGCCACTAGATGGCCCTATTGTCAAAGACAAGGAAAATGTAAAAAAAAAGGGGAATGTATGAACTGCTAAGCTGAAGTCACAGAAGGAAAAAGCTATACGTAAAACACTTACTGTATGCAAAATTGGTTGTTGGTGCCCACCACAGATATATCAATCAAGAAAGATGGAACCAAAAGAAATATTACTCCAAAATAGAGTAAAATACAATTAAATACTCAAGCAGTAAAAAATGTACTGCGATATAATAGATACTTGGTGAGAGTTTAAGGGAATTAATGAACCAGATGCCGTGCATTAGGCATACTAATCAAACCAAGTGCTAAAGGTGGAGCAATGGTATTGCTTAAGATAAGACGATAATCTTAAATAGATTTAGACATATGTAACTGTGTCATAAAGTGATCGAGTGCAGTCCTGTGAACGGAGTATAAATGATTTAAACCAGAATTCAATCAAAAAAATTAAAAGATATATATATATATTATATATATAGTGAAACTGCAGGTTATAGCAGTAGGATACAGCATATACAATACAATATATAATAAATCATTAAAATGGAGTGAAAAGAATGAAAAATTAAGGAATAAAAGAAAAAAAGATGATATGAAAAATAAGAAAAAAATATAAAAAAGGCAGCTAATCAGTAGTTCATCCAATCATAAGTCCATACAGGTTATAACCTGTCTTGAAAAAAGGTATTGTCCTTAGTCCATCAAGAGAAAAGAAAAGAAACACACGTGCCAAAAGAAATTATTTCTACTGGCCGGATTAGAAGCGCAGCTGCCGGGCTAACCAGAAAAACGGTAAATCCCCAAATCCGTTTAGAGGGAGAAGTGCAGGTCAAAGGGCTGGAGTCCGGCGCTAGTACTCTTAATCTTCGGCTGAGGTGAAGGCTATCCAGCCTGGGGGCATGTTCTCGATGGATTAGAATGCAGAGGCGAAAAGGAAAAAAGAGAGAAAAAGGAGATTTTTGTGCAGATTGTTTTGTCACAATTAAAACAAATCTCAGGCAGAAGGTGTACTCACATTTTCTGGTGCCAATTTGAACAAAAAAGGCACCAAAACAAAGGCAGATCGGTAAATTTAGATCCAGGGGCACCGATTCCCCTGTTAGAGGTCCAATGGTCTGGAAATCTGATCCTTCAGACTGTCAATTCAGGATACTAAAGGAATAATTCACCACTGGTTTTGTAGGGTGAAAAGTTCACAAAAGATTTATTAAAACAACGATAAAATACACCTCAAACGCGTTTCGCTGAATACAGCTTCATCAGTGGTTGTTTTGGTGCCTTTTTTTGTTCAAATTGGCACCAGAAAATGTGAGTACACCTTCTGCCTGAGATTTGTTTTAAATGTGACAAAACAATCTGCACAAAAATCTCCTTTTCTCTCTATTTTCCTTTTTTTCCCAGGCTGGATAGCCTCCACCTCAGCCGAAGATTAAGAGTACTAACGCCGGACTCCAGCCCTTTGACCTGCAAGTGCTCAAACATATTGCCATTTAAATGTTTGGACAAATTGAGATATAGCATCTTCAACTTATTATTACATTCTATAAAGATGATAATGTATTCTAACATATTTTTTGTTAATTTATCCTGGTGTAGCTGAGCTCTTGCATCAGTTCATTACAAGTAACATTATAGAAGATCACAGAGATGTAGCACTTCACACCAGAAATCCTGAGAAGAAAGGCCTCAACGTATGTATAAGATTCTTTATACTTTTATAAATATTTTTATCAGAAAGTATAGTTGCAAAATCCTTGGGATTTATTTTGAGAAGAAGCAAAGGTATTGTACAGTAACCTGTCCAATTGTAGCTAATTAAGCATTGCACTTGTTTACAACTTGTAATTCACAACATAGAAATTTGCTTTATTCCTTCATCTTCCTCATAACGATTTATATTCATTTAGACTATATTCCTACAAATTGTGTTGCCTGGCGTATCTCCATTATTATTCTAACGTCAAAGTAAAGTACATCATTTATGTCAACTGTATGATCAAATGATACTTGTTTTTAATTCACTTATTGCTAAATAATACTCCATTACTTAATACATTGTAGATTTTGGAAAAAAAAAATATAAAACCACCTTTCCTATTTTATTCCTTTCTTAAACAGTGCATATCCATATATATTACATTATTCCTGCACCAAAAGTTGTAAATATGTCTTATTTAATCTTTTAGTCACCCTACTACTCATAATTTGCCAATAACTGCTGGGTGGAGTAGAGGTAACATCACTGCTCTGCGTGGAGAGAGCCTGTGGAGTCATGGGTTCGATCCCAGCGAGCAACCTCTCCAGTATGTGTCCTTGGGCAAGACACCTAATGCCACCCAGGACATACTTGAAAATGAGAGAAATCTCAATGTATCCTTCCTGGTAAAATTCTTTCTAAAAAAAAAAAAAAGAAAAAACTGCTGTCCTTCATTCTGTTAGTCAAGTTTTTGCTTTTATAAGCAGACGTATTGTATTCTATAGTATTGGTGTGATGTGTGATATAATAGGGCCACAAATATACGCTTTATAAAGAGAGATGTATCGATTTGATAAAATAGGAACAATGTAGGCAGCTCCTAATGGGTCTATGGGTAGTGGATACTATCAGCACTTCCAAGCTTTCAAAGAAAGTATAATCTCAAAAGAAAGGAAAGCACCAAGTTCGAACTAAGTGTATCGTGGGAGAATAATGTGCATACAAAACAGTGCACTTTCTAGTCATATATAATATATATATAAATATATCTCCCAGGGTTCAAAATTTCAAGTCCCAAGCTACTACCCAAGCTTCAAGACCCCAGATACATGTATACACAGTCATCAGACTCCAGTGTGAGCAGAGCGAGGAGGCAGGGAAGCTCCTCTCCACTCTCCTGCCAGTGACGGAGATGAGCTGGGTCAGGTTAGGCAGCTGATTCCTGCCACTGTGCAGCCTGGGGAAGGGAGGGCTGCACGATGGCACTGCCGGAATACGCAGCACAAAATAATTTATTGTGCTGCCTGTGTGTGCATTTCTACGCGCCCTCATTTAATTTCCACTCGCCAATGCAAGCAGGCGAGTGGAAATTTTGAGTCCTGTGTATATATATATATATATATATATATTCACAGCAAGTACGCCAGCACTCCAGGAATTTCCAAAACGATTTATTGGTTCATAAATTCATGAATTTATGAACCAATAAATTGTTTTGGAAATTCCTGGAGTGCTGGCGTACTTGCTGTGAATATTTACTAAAGGCCATCGCTGAGCACCGGGTACTGGAGAGAGATTTGGGTGAACCGTGAGTGCAAAACTTTCTTGCTTTATTATATATATATAATATAATATATTACTGTGCAAAAGTTTTAGGCAGGTGTGAAAAAATGCTGTAAACAAAAATGCTTTCAGAAATATAAATAATGATTGTTTATATTTGTCAATTTTCAACATGCAAAGTGAGCGAACTAAAGAAAAAATCTAAATCAAATCAATATTTGGTGTTACTACCTTTTGCCTTCAAACCAGTATCAATTCTTACACTTGCACAAAGTCAGGGATTTTGTAGGATTATAGTCAGGTGTATGATCAACCAATTATAACAGGTGCTAATGATCATCAATGTCAAACGTAGGTTGAAACCCAGTCATGAACTGAAACAGAAACAGCTGTGTAGGAGGCTTAAAATGGGGTGAGGAACAGCCAAACTCTGCTACCAAGGTGAGGTTGTGAAAGACGGGTTCATGTCATGGCAAGATTGAGCACAGCAACAAGACACAAGGTAGTTATACTGCATCAACAAGGTCTCTCCCAGACAAAGATTTCAAAGCAGACTGGGGTTTCAAGATGTGCTGTTCAAGTTCTTTTAAAGAAGCACAAAGAAATGGCAACGTTGAGGATCATAGACGCAGTGGTCGGCCAAGGAAACTTAGTGCAGCAGATGAAAGACACATCAAGCTTATTGCCCTTCGAAATCGGAAGATGACCAGCAGTGCCATCAGCTCAGAACTGGCAGAAACCAGTGGGACCCAGGTACACCCATCTACTGTCTGGAGAAGTCTGGCCAGAAGTGGTCTTCATGGAAGAGTTGCAGCCAAAAAGTCATACCTCCGACGTGGGAACAAGGCCAAGTGACTAAAGTATGCACGAAAACATAGGAACTGAGGTGCAGAACAATGGCAGCAGGTGCTCTGGAATGATGAGTCAAAATTTGAAATATTTGGCTGTAGCAGAAGGCAGTTTGTTCGTCGAAGGGCTGGAGAGCGGTACAATAATGAGTGTCTGAAGGCAACCGTGAAGCATGGTGGAGGTTCCTTGAACGTTTGGGGCTGCATTTCTGCAAAGGGAGTTGGAGATTTGGTCAGGATTAATGGTGTTTTCAATGCTGAGAAATACAGGCAGATACTTAGCCATCATGCAATACCATCAGGGAGGCGTATGATTGGCCCCAAATTTATTCTGCAGCAGGGCAACGACCCCAAACATACAGCCAAGGTCATTAAGAACTATCTTCAGCGTAAAGAACAATAAGTACTGGAAGTGATGGCATGGCCCCCACAGAGCCCTGATCTCACCATCATCGAGTGTGTCTGGGATTACGTGAAGTGACAGAAGGATGTGAGAAAGTCTACATCCACAGAAGATCTGTGGTTAGTTCTCCAAGTTGTTTGGAACAACCTACCAGCCGAATTCCTTCAAAAGCTGTGTAGAAGAATTGCTGCTGTTTTGAAGGCAAAAGGTGGTCACACAAAATATTGATTTGATTTAGATTTCTCTTTTGTTCATTCACTACATTTTGTTAATTTATGAGCATACCGTATTTTTCGCTCCATAAGACGCACCTGACCAGAAGACGCACCTAGTTTTTAGAGGAGGAAAACAGGAAAATAAATATACTGAAATCAAAATAGTGTAATAATGGATATACTGCCCCAGCTCATGGATACTGTCCCCCAGCTCATGGATACTGTCCCCCAGCTCATGGATACTGTCCCCCAGCTCATGGATACTGTCCCCCAGCTCATGGATATGCCCCCCAGCTCATGGATATGCCCCCCAGCTCATGGATATGCCCCCGCACATGGATATGCCCCAGCACATGGATACTGTCCCCCAGCACATGGATACTGTCCCCCAGCTCATGGATACTGTCCCCCAGCACATGGATACTGTCCCCCAGCTCATGGATACTGTCCCCAGCACATGGATATGCCCCCCAGCACATGGATATGCCCCAGCTCATGGATACTGTCCCCAGCACATGGATATGCCCCCCAGCACATGGATATGCCCCAGCTCATGGATACTGTCCCCCAGCTCATGGATAATGCCCCAGCTCATGGATACTGTCCCCCAGCTCATGGATATTGCCCCAGCACATGGATTTACCCCATCACATGGTTGTGCCCTAGCTCGCTCATGGATGTGCCCCAGCTCGCTCATGGATGTGCCCCGGCTCGCTCATGGATGTGCCCCGGCTCGCTCATGGATGTGCCCCGGCTCGCTCATGGATGTGCCCCAGCTCGCTCATGGATGTGCCCCAGCTCGCTCATGGATGTGCCCCAGCTCGCTCATGGATATGCCTCCGCTCACCTGTCGCCGCCGCGTTAGGCTCCCTCCGAGCGTGCGTCCGGCGGCAGGAAGCTTGGGCACTCGCCTGGGGGAGCCACGTGACCGCGATCTCGCGAGATCGCGGTCAAGTGGCTCCCCCAGGCGAGTGCCCAAGCTTCCTGCCGCCGGACGCACGCTCAGAGGGAGCCTAACGCGGTGGCGACAGGTGAGCTGAGGCATATCATGGGGCATGCGCTCCATAAGACGCACCCACTTTTCCCCCCACTTTTTGGGGGGAGAAAAGTGCGTCTTATGGAGCGAAAAATACGGTAATTGTGTAACACTTCCATTTGTGAAAGCATTCTTTGTTTACCGCATTTTTTCACACCTGCCTAAAACTTTTGCACAGTACTGTGTGTATATATATATATGTGTATATATGTATATATATATATATATAAAGTCCAATCCTAGACCCAAAAAAACGCCAACTCTAGGCAAATAGCGTACCTGAGTGCACAATGCCCTGAATCATAGAGATAGAAGAAACAAGGCAGCACATCAGGGTTTAATTAAAATAAAAAACTTTTATTGTTGCAGTTTAAAAAGTTACCTGTCCATTGACCAACGTTTCGGCCCAACACGAGCCTTTATCAAGGTATACAGGCGATACAGACATACACATATATATATATATATATATATATATATATATATATATATATATATATATATATATACACACAGAACAATTAAGAGAGCTCACCCAGTACCGGCGGATCCCTGGGAGGACGCCCAAACTGATGGTAACGGCGTCGACTTCCGGGTGGAGAGCGGGTTGATGACGCGTATGTGAACTAAACCTGCAGACCGCAGGTAACCAAGGAGATAAACCAAAACAAAAACTGGGCGGGTCGAAGCGTCAGTGCCCAATGGCACCAATAAGTAAACGGACGGAGATCCAGTTCTAACAGATCGAAACGGACAGTACGGCAGAGAATGATTGAGCTACAAACAAAACAGCGGCATGCAATTCATATAGAATAATAGATAGATGAAAAAACAGAATAGGGAATCACTATGTAGCAATCATAGAAGTGTATATGAGAATTCCAAAAAATAGATAAATTGGATGCAAGACTGGCCCTACTTCCCACTTCAATATCAATCTAGAAGATGTTATAGCTAATAGAACGGCAAGACATGCCTGTATATCTACATACATATTTAATAACCCACTAGATCAAAGATTATAAGTCATCTCCTGGCCACAAGAAACAGAGAATATGAAATGTATTCATTTAAACCCCTAGGGGATAGAGTGTCGAGAGATTTTATACAAAAAGTTTCACGTTGCAACAGTAACCGTGAGCGATCCCCTCCTCTAGACAGTGAGGGTACGTGATCAATAGCAACAACTCGCAGGGTGGTAAGCTGGTGCTTAGCCTCGAGAAAATGTCTAGCAACAGGTTGTTCAGACTGGCCATCCCGAAATGCTACTGTGATGTTAGATCGGTAACACCGAATCCTGTCGCGCAGCGGTCTATCTGTTTTGCCAATATAGGCTAAGCCACAGGGACATGTTAATAGATATATAACAAATTTGGTAGTGCAGGTAATGTAATGACGAATCTTAAAGCGTTTACCTGAATGTGGATGAGGAAATGAACTTGTCGCGGACATGTGGCTGCAGGTTACACAATTTGGACAACAGAAACAGCCAAAACGGAGACCCTGGGATCGGCCTGCATAAGCGGTCTGCTTTCACCAATATATCCCGGATATTTTTATATCCCGGATATTTTTATATATAATTTATATATAGTACTTACAACAGTTGTGGTGGAGGACAAAAAGTGAGATAGAAAGCCTCCACGCTATAATGGTTATTTTTATTATTGCAGACGCCACTTGCACATCACAGCAATTCAAAGAACTGCATCACAGAGCCCCTGTGCTGCATTCCCCATATGCAGCAAGGAACTCTGGGTAGGATATGCAAATGACCTCTGTCTCACTTTTATTGCATCCTGTGTCTGTTTTTACACAGAACCCTATTAGTGGTGCACCGATACATCGGGGGCTGAAAGCTATCGGTTGAAAATGCCTCTTTCAGCATTTGTCCGATAGAAAATGGCCGAAAGTATCAGATGGAAGTAGGACGAGCTGCAGCTCTCCCGATGCCGTCTGATATTTTCAGCCGCGGACACACATGTACAGCCCGTATGTGGGATAAGGCACAGAAAGTTCTCCAAAGTCCTCAATGAGGCATATGTGGGAAAAATGAGAAAAAATACAACATAGCGCAATACAATATGGATATGATGGAAAATATACACCAGCAGAACTTTACTAGAGGTCCTGAGCCTATAAAGTTAGAGGCTCAATACTCTTGCCTTGGGTCCATTCAAGGATAACCCCGTCCTTATTCCTCCATACACCAATCAAGTCCAGCCATATAAGGAGAACAAGAATATACAAAAGATACATAGGATAGCTCCGTATGACAAGCGGGTAAGAATAGGTAAAAGTAAGTATAGAACTCACGTGAGCAGTCAGCAGCAGGAGGTGAGGTAAGTCGAGAACGTCTGTCTCTGGCAGTGGGTGGCGCACACAGTGATGACAGGAGTGGGCAGCAGGGGAGAGTGAAACAGGTCACAGGGTCTTTTTCGTTTTTAGAAATGATGAATCCTGGACCTAGCTTGGCCTGATGGGGCTGGGCAGTGCGTGTCACGATTTTTTTTTTTGCGCTATCGTGAGTGACGAGGCAGCTTCACTCAGTCAGGACAGTGCAGGCTGAGCGGATAGATTCATCCGCGTGCCTGCGCACTGCCTGCTGCTTGTGCTTCACCATATCAGTTTGGGCCGGCACGTGGGAGGGGCTAGGTGGGACACGTGACATGACACGTCATCGCATCACGTGACATGTTCTCCTATGCAGTGTTCTCCTCCCGACGTCCGCGGCTCCGCAAACAGCCTGCTTTGTTTATTAATCAAGACCCGTGGCCGCCGCCGAAAAGCACTCAAAGGCCGACGGCCGGCCTGCGGCCGGCTGTGGCCCTATTTTCAAAACGGGGCCTGGAGCGGCCGCTCCATCCGCCCTTACGATAATCCGGCCCTGCCAGTATGCGGTTTCAAAAGCAGAGTGCGGCAAGAAGGTGAGGTTTAACAGAGGGCGGAGGACCAGGAGACAGAGGGCAAAAGGAATAACAGTAATCTCAAGTGTGGTATCAGAAGGGCTTTAACAGGAGAATGGTCAGATCAAGCATAGGTCTTGGCAGGCAGCTGCCATAGGTATAGTCAAAGTCCAGAGCAGAGGTCAAACACGGGTGTTCTATCAATAACAGGACATGGAGCAGTAATGGGGTTGCAAATAAGTGTCCCGGAAGGAAGATTGCAAGGAGAGTCCAAGAAGGAGGGTTGCAGAAGGAATACCAGAGATGAAGGGTCACGAAGGGATGCAACGATGAAAGGTCACAACGGGATGCAGCAATGAAGGGTTACGATGGGATGCAGTGATGAAGGGTCACAGACAGGCAATGTGCATAGCACACAGGTCAGGAGCACAAGTGAGACTTCCAAGGAAGATGCAGAAACCCTGAGTGGTGAGGCATGATTATATGGACAGTCCAGGCTCACCACACACCTGAGGCTGTAGAGGTGAGGGGGGAAACCTGGAATGGATCCCTGAGTGCCTGGACACCAGTCCAGAAAGCAGTAAATTCTGGACTGGAACATGACTCTGAGAGGGGAACGGCACCTTACTTGCCCTTTTTCCAGTGCCTACGGTGCGTGCCGTGACAGATGCGGAGTGGCAGGTGAGAGCCCAAACTGCGGGGTACACAAACAGGCAGGTACAGAGAAAATCCAGTTGTTTATTGTGAGTATGAGACACAGCAGGCAGAATGCAGGATAGGAACACGGGATGACCGGGAACACAACCAAGTAGACAAAAAGACTGACAGGAGACAGAGTCCAGAAAGCACTGTGAACAGAACCTCAATACCAAAGCAAAGTCCATAGGGAGACAACTCCTTTTAATAGAAGTCCTATGTTAGGCAGACCAGAAGAAGAACAGCTGAGGCTTCCTTCAGGCTTGACAATTCGAAATCCTGGACTGGATTGTAAAGCAGGGCAAGACAGGAAAGGTGCTGCCAGATTAGGTAGCAGCAGGAGCAAAACTTGCACTGGTCCCTTTGTGGCCCCACGTGTTCCTGGGCAAGGGTCCTGACAGAACTCGACTAAAATGCTCATCCAAGCTCTTAGTATGTCCCGCCTCACCTACTCCAATGTCTTCTCATTAGCCTTAAATGACCCAAGATTATCTATCTACAGTCTGTAATGAATACCACGTTCAGGTTCAGCTACCTCACAGAGTGAAACTCTCACACAAAGCCCTTTGTCAGTCTCTACACTAACTCTGTTTCATTTGGAACAGAATTCAAAATAATGCTCATCATAACAAGTGCCTCTGAGTATATCTCTTCCATTATTAGCAGGTATGTTATATCTCAGTCACTTGACTCTGGAAATGATCTGTTATTATCATTTCCTTGTACCAACAACAGACACTCTCACTTTCAGGAACTTATTCCCATGCTGTCCCCAATTTATGGAAGTCCCTCCTCGCAACATTCAACTCTCCCCATGCCTCCAGTCTTTCAAGTGCTTCAAGTTCAGTACTTTGTAGAAAGAAACCGAACAGCTCACTGCTTAATCTTCTTTTCGCACCCATCCTTATCTATCTTGTGCACAGCCCCGATCACCCCTATTAATTTTTATACTATGCAATTTATTTGCAGCTCTACGTATCACCTTACTCCTCTTAGACTGCTTGCTCTGTCAAGCTTATTTGTTAATTTCACGTTTGTTTTCTACTACTTTTGTACAGCACTGCAACTATATGGGTGCTTTAGAAATAATTGTAATGCTTATATTTCAGTATTGTAGAACTCTGATATCACGCTACTTTGACACGGATAATAAAAAGGGATTACTTGACAAATACAGCAAAATCTGTGGATATGAATACGCCAACTGTACACATAAAGACAAAAGAGTTTGTGCATGTCCAACATTTATTGAAATGGCTCGGATTAGTGGAAATGAAGGCTGTTCTGATAATGTAAAATACTGGAGAAGGGATAAAGACATCGCGTGTGGTATGTATTGTACATGTAGAGTTGTTACACAAATGTAACCTTAATGTTACTTAAACTCATGCTATAGAATTCTTCTCATTTTAAATATGATACAACTTTCACAGTCTATATGCAACCAAACTAAGGCCTATATTACAAAGTTGGTGCTAACGTAACCAGAGCTGTTGTAAACGTAACAACTTCATGGACTACAATGGCTCTGGTAAGTTTACAACAGCTCTGGTTAAGATAGCACCAGCTTTGTAATACTGCCCTAAGTATGCTTTAGGCTTGGTATTAGAAGTGCAAACCAATGTGCGTTCGATAACCACCATTGGAAAGCCCTGGTATTACCTTAATAAATCCATATAGTAAAGGTTTCCTTGATTTATTGTTTAGGCTGAGAGACACAGTAAAAGTAATATCCATAGGAAAGCACAACATGGACTCAGAACATACAGAAAATATATATTTAAAAGTATTAAAACAAATGACTAAAGAACAAAATATGTGAACATGGTCAGACCACAAAACCACGTTGTTTAAGCCCACCACTAAGTCACAGTACTCAGGTCTTGGAGGGTCCTAGTCTAATTTCAATGTAGGAGATAAAAGAGATAAAGAAATACATTCTTCATTATTCACATGCTTCACAGCAAAAGGCAGCTTTCCTCTGTCTATGATGTATTGATACTGGGACATAAAAGTGTGAAGTAGTGGGTTGCTTAACCTATTTAAATTTGGTTTGGTGGGGTTCAGGACTCAAAAGAACTAGGTTGTGGTTACAAAACGCTAAAGAAAGAAATAGGATTTCAGAAGCACAAGCCATAAAATACATTGGGATCTGTGCTGGACATAACATGTAGGCATGTCTTGATAAACAAATTACTACTGCCCCACCAAAAAATGGGGTAATTCCATGGAATGTCGGGCATTAAATGGCATGGTCATATGAGAAATATCCTTATGCTTTTGCTAGTTTAAAACTCATACTGAGCAAAAACATGGTTTGTGAGGGTCCTGAGAATGATCAACAGCACTAGTGGCCTGTTCTACAGTGGGTCCCCGCTCATATCTCCATAAGGTTTTACCGCAATGATGCCATTCCAAATTCAAATCAGACTGCAATCGCCCAGAAACGGTGGCCAGTACTGAAATACCAAGGACATCATCCCTGCACCAGAGGTGCAGCAACCCCCAACAGTTGTTTCTACCTCATTAGTTCTCATCAGGAAGGTATAGCTCACACCTCTCCAGGTACCTCGAGCAAGGTGTCCATGTCTGGATTATTCTATATACTTATAGTGAGCAAAAGCAAGGTTTGTAAGGGACCGAGAGTGCACAACAGCACTAGCGGCTTCCTCTATGATGGGTCCCGGCTAATGTCTCACAAGGTTTTAGTTTGATGGTGCCATTACAAAACAACTATTCCATATGCAAATCAGACTGCAATCACCAAGAAATGGTGACCAGTACTGAAATTCCAAGTATAACATCTCTGTATAAGTGCAGCAACCCTCAATGATCGTTGGGAGATAACAGTCTGATGTGCATATGGAATAGTAGTCTCTGTATTGCACCATGGAACCTTGTGGGACCCGAGCGGGGACCCTGCGTATATCAGGCCACTATTGCTGTTACTTGTTCTCGTGGACCTCACAAACCTTGTTTTTGCTCACTATTAGTTTAAAACTCACATAAATACACATGACACAAGTGTTCCTCGACTTACAAATATGTTGAATATAGTTACAGCTAATGGGCAGAACTACAATTTCTTGCTGGGTAAGTCATATGTGTTGATCTTTCTTAGATCATATTGAGTGGCTCCTAATTGGTGGTTCAGGTGAACTTCGGGCGTTGACATGAAGACTGGACTTTAATGAACGATACACCAAAGCTGAAGGATGCAAATTATTATTATTATTGTCATCATTTATATAGCGCCAACAGTTTCCGCAGCGCCTTACAATAAACAAAGGGAACGAGATACAGTAAATGGACATTGATGGAAACAAGAGGTGTAGAGGGCCCTACTCATAGGAGTTTACAATCTAGAGGGATTGGAGTTGCGGAAGACCAGAGTTTTACTAGATAGCAGGATCATTAGTGCCAGTGATTTGGGAATGGTGGGGCCATAGAAACAGCTTCTATCATGTGTGAGTAGATGAGCAGAGGGATGAGTTGCATCAGTGATGTGGTACGCTAATCTGAAGAGATGGATTTTGAGGGATTTCTTGAGGGCCTGAAGATTAGGGGAGAGTTTGATAGGGCGAGGCAAGTCATTCCACAGGACTGGTGCTGCCCTTGAGAAGTCTTGGAGGCGAGAGTTGGCTGTGCGCGTCTAGACAGATGACAGGAGGAGATTGCCTACTGACCATAGTTGCCTAGATGGGACGTGCTTGCAGAGTAACGAAGACATGTAGGGAGGAGTTCAGTTATTGAGCGATTTGAACGTGAGTGTCAGTATTTTAAATTGGATCCTGGAACGTACAGGAAGCCGATGGAGGGACTGGCAGAGTGGGGAGGTATGCGAGGTGCGTCTGGTGAGAAAAATGAGCCTGGCCCATGCATTCATTACAGATTGCAAAGGGGTAATACATGAGTTGGGGAGGCCAATAAGGAGCGAGTTGCAGTAATCAAGTCGTGAAATGACAAGAGCATGAAACAGCACCTTTGCGGTATCATGTGTCAGAAAGGGGCGGACACCGGCAATATTTTTGAGTTGAAAGTAACAGGATTTGGACACTGGATGATGCCAGGACTCACCAAACCCCTAAATCCAAACAACATAATGAAGCAGTGGTGGACAATTCTTTTGTGTTTGTCCTGGATGTTCACTGTAGCTGCTGGGATTCTGCAATACTGTATTTGTTTTTTCTATTAATTTATAGGTTTTTTTGCACTTGTAATAACGTGTTTATCAAATTACAAAATTATGTGATTTCTAACCTGTCGTTTTTATTTAATTTCTATTGATAATAATATAATAGTCCCAAATTATCATACTTTTTATTGTATTACACTTTTTAGCAAGTAAAAAAAAGCTGATCCATGGCTCCTCTTGTCATTTCTTGAAGTACTTTAAGATCAAAGAGTTCCTCAAAGTCCTTCTGTACTCACAAGTCTATGAACCTCCATTGGGAGATACTGTTCAAAACATAAAGCTACACATAGAATACAGACAATACTTTAGAAAATATGTAGATAACATGTTGCTTGTTTTGATATTTCCAGGAATACCACAGTGTCCAGAAGCTCAAATATATGAAGAATGCGGTACACGTTCTCATCCAACTTGTTCCAACCAGAATCCTTTCCAAGAAAAGGGAGTTGTTTCTTCATGCATTTGTGGTGAAGGTAAAGTAATTGTAACTGCACTGTATGGGGTTTGCTGGGTATTTTTTTTTTTTTTGTTGTGCATGACAGAAAAAGCAAAACCAGAGTTTAGATAAAGGCATTACTGCCAAATTTAAAAAATTTGGATATAGTCATTACTGACACGCCGCCGCGAGTTTCAACTCCTGAAGCACGCGCACCGTCGCAAAGTGATCGTGGAGGGAGATTGGGACTATTTGTCCCCTGTCTCACTGTGCTCCCAGCAGCAAGAAGCGGCAAATCTGCATTCTCTCTGCCGGATGGAAGGTGAGTATTGGATTTATCGCAGGGTTTTAGCTGGTGCTAAATGATTCTGCAGAAGTGGAATCAGTTAGCACCAGCATAGCTGTGGGTACATTTTTTTGTTTAACCTATCAGTGCGGTAATTAGTGGTAAGACTTTGTAATACCTTACTTATCCTAATGCTAATTAATGATTGCACTCCCTATGTTAAGTATAGAATTTGTAAAGTACAGCAAGCTCACGGAATGTGGAGTGCAATCACCGATGCAGTAACAGATTGCAAACGGATTTACTGTTAAGAATGTAATATGGAGGGCATGCACTAAACTCACTTAACCTAGCGTTAACTCTTACATATCACCTACAAGAAGGTGAATTTTTGCAGTGTAGGGAAATAAGTGATTAAGGTGAGGGTGGATAGTAAAAATATTATGATTATTTCTTTATGGCCTAGAAATCAGAGTAATGCATTTGTAATCTTATGCTTAAATGTACACATTTTAGGACGTGTTATCGATGATATGAGTGGGAGCAATGCTTGTATTCATCAATCTGATTGCCCTTGTGCCTACAGTAACACTCTTTATAAACCAGGAGAAAAAAGGAAAGGCACTTGCGACTCTGAGTGGTAACTATTCATATATAATATATACAATGTATTAACCTCTTAAGTACCAAGATCAATTATATTCACTCTTCCAAGTACCTGCTGGTGCCCTATATAGAATTTACTTGATGTGGCCTAATTCTTCAGCAATACAAAGGAATATAATTTATTGCGAACAAAAATATCTGAATGGGCTCCAGAACATGCCTCTCAAATTTCAATACTGAAAATATGACAGATAATGGTGCTGAATTTATTCATAAAGCTTTGAGATCCATTTTTCTGCACAGAGCCATAAATCTCAATGTATATGTAGTACCGCTAAGGAAGATGTGTAAAAAAAAAAAAATAATAAAAAAAAAATAATAATACAAAGGCCCTGCTGAATTTCAATTTCAGGACCACTTCCTTACTAATAAGGTGCATTATCCTGTTGAACCACTGTGCCGATTCTCAAGTAGTGAAGGTTTCACTGCTCTTATCATACACCTGCAGCCAGCCAAGGAGAGCTGCAGGAGTCTGCTATTGATTTAATTTCATGTTTTATTTATTTGTATTCGTCTTACCTTTGTAAGAGCTGGTCACAGTTCCATTCTTTATGCTCTGTTCTCGAGCCTTATTCAACTATTTGTTACACCATAATTCCCAGATCTTCCTAGTCCCAGTGACGGAAAGTTTGGATTTTAATAAGGACTCGGAGGCGAGAATTTGCAATCTCTTTCTTTATTACCCCTATAGCAGTAAAGAAAAGTGATAACAAGAACATGAAAAAACAGGTCAATCCCCCAATGTGGGGTACTCCTCCTCTTAGTAAGCCCCGCCCCCTAGTCCATAAACAGTCTGGACTGGAGCAGTATCGCCCTCTTTCTTCATGCGACTGGAACCACAAGATCAAGGAACAGCGAACAGTAGCTCCATCCAGAGTGCACGGCAATCCCGCAGGAAGTCACAGTCCATATACCATCAAGTAGCTGTAAGAAGAACAGAACACGAAGGCAGGCATTAGGAAGGAACAACACCGAACCCTCGGTTTCCCGCCCCCAAGCAACAGGAGGCAAACCGTATCTAATCATGCGCTGCGCCTAAGTACAACCATCCCGGCCGGTCTTGAACACACCCCCTTCAGGGCGGGAGAGGTGGGAAATACTCATCTCCGAGTCCTTATTAAAATCCAAACTTTCCATCACCAGGACTAGGAAAATTTGGGAATTTTAAGGCAGGCCTCGGAGGCTTCATATTTGCACATTCAATGCATCAGTGCTTGTGACCAATGAGAGACCGGCTTAAAATAAAATGTACGAAACGTAGACTCACCTGACCAATCTGCCGACTTCACAATGTCCTCAAGGCGGCAACCCGCCATAAAAGCATTAGAAGCCGCCGTACTATGTATGGAATGAGCGCCAAAGCGCGAAACATCAACCCCAGCAAGATCCAACAGCCAACGAGCCCAACGAGCTAAAGTTGGGGAGCTAACAGGCTTATGAGGGATCCGAAATGAGATAAATAACGGGGACCCCGGCAGGGGATGAAGAGCCAATGTACGACTCTCATACTCTTGAAGGCAAAGAACCAGACACAATTCAGGAATCATCGGAAAAGCCGGAAAAAACACTGTACGAATCGACGTCTTGGTACGACGTGAGACGTCGAAACAAACGCCATCCGGCGAGAAGGAACATACACCAAATCCAGCGCCCTGACGTCCCTGACACGCTTACAGGATATAAGGCAGAACAAAACCAACAGTTTAGCAGACAATTGACACAAAGACAATGAAGCATTAACCGGCCATGAGCGGAGGAACGACACCACCATAGTCACGTCCCACATAGAGGGGTGTCGGGGGACGAGACCGACGTACCCCTTTTGAGAAGGCGACAGACCAAAGGGTGTCTACCCAGGGGGGAATGATCAAAACCCCAATGGCCCGCCGACAAAGCTGACTGGTACACATTGATGGTACGAAAAGCCAAACCCGAATCAAACAATGAAGACAGGAAATCCAGAACAGAGTCTAGAGGGGTAGAAGTGGAATCTTCACCCCTTCGCAAACACCAACCGTGCCAAGCTGACCAGGCAGAACGGTAGGCCCCTCTCGTGCCCGGGGCTCAAGCGTGCTGGAGCAATTCCTCAGTTCTCAGCGAAATTCCTGTGGCCCGCCACGAGAACCGGAAACCAACCAGACCACTAGGGGTAGTCTACCCTCCAGCAGGAATGGGTGAGGGAGGCCGTCCGGTCCCGTAAGCAGGGACGACGAGTCTGGAATCTGCCTGGGCAGGGCCAGAGAGTATTCCAACAGGAGGGGAAACCACGGCTGGGACCGCCATAGCTGTGTCACCAAGACCAGTTCCGCACCGGTGTCGTAAAGACGCCTCAAAACACGTAACAGCTGAAACGGAGGGAAGGCATAAAGACGACCCTCCGGCCACACCTGGAGGAAGGCATCCATGCCCTCTGCCTCCTGGTTCGGATGCCAACTGTAAAAAGCCGGCAACTGCCGATTCAGTCTGGATGCGAACAGATCCATCTGGAGAGGACCCCACAGCCCGTCTATGGCGGCAAACACAGATGGCATCAGGCGCCAATCCCCCGAATCCATCAGATGGCGTGAATTCCAGTCCGCCACTGTATTGACGAGACCTGGAAGATACTGGGCCACCACGAACAGACCGCAGGGAAGACAGAAATTCCATAGATCGGCCGCCGCCGACGTCAGAACCATCGACCGAGGTCCCCCCAGGGCATTGATGTACCTGACAGCCGACAGGTTGTCCAGTTTCAGAAGGATACAGCGGTGGTCGGGCCCCCTGGAGAAACATTTCAGGGTGAAAAACACCACCATGAGCTCCAGAGCATTGATGTGGAGGTGTAACTCCTGGGTCGACCAACCACCTCCTGTCTCCATCCCGGCGCAATGCGCCCACCAACCCGAACGACTTGCGTCGGATTCTATGGTCAGTGACGGTACGGGAAGACGCACTGGGCGAGCATTCCAATGAGACCAGTCCCTGAGCCACCATGTCAGGTCCGTCTTCGCATCGTCCGAGAGGGGAACCCTGCGGGAATAATCCTCCACTGACCGGAGAGAACGGGCCTTCAATCTCTGGAGGGCCCTGTAGTGTAATGGAGCAGGCAGAACTGCCAAACGAGTCGCCGCTAGGAGACCAATCACCCTCGCCAACTCCCTCAGGGTGGTTGACTGAGTGGTCCCTGAGGAGGGAGCGTACCTCCTTGCGGATGGATCGGACCTTGGGAAGCGGGACGCTGAGCGTCATGGCATGCGAATCTAGGAGGAAACCCAGAAATTCCAGACAATGCGTGGGAACCAACAGCAACTTCTCCACATTGATCAGGAAGCCCAAGTCCTGCAAGAGGGAGAGCGTCCATGACAAATGTAGGCGAAGGGACTCAGAGGAATCCGACATCAACAGGATATCATCCAGGTAGATCACGAGCCGAACACCCCTCATATGGTTTCATAAGCTTCGTGAAGCACTACGGAGCGGATGAAAGGTCGAACGGTAGACACGCGAAGCGCCACATGTGACCGCGCCAGGGGAAGCATAGGAAATATCTGGAAGCTGGCGCCATGGGGATGGAGAGGTATGCGTCCTTCAGATCTAATTTGACAAGCCAATCTCGTTCGTTGAGTATATCCCTGAGGGTATGAAAACCTTCCATCTGGAAATGGCGGTACGACACCCATAAATTCAGTTCCCTGAGATTTATAATGGGGCGTGTCCCGCCCCCTTTCTTCGCAATGAGAAACAGGTTGCTCACAAACTTGGGAGTCCCAAGCGACTTCCTCTATGGCCCCTTTCAATGCCAGGGCCACAACCTCGTCTTGAACTAACCGTTCCTGTTCCACGGAAAAACTGAGAGGTCGTGGTGGTGTAGACTGGAAGGGGGGGGTAGTCTCAAAATCTATCTCGAATCCTCTGATGGCATCTAAAACCCAGGGGTCTGCTGTAATCAATTCCCATTTCGGGAGACAAAATTGGATACGGCCCCCCACCCGAACAGACAAATGAGGAACAATAAATGGAAGTCTTACCAGTCTGTCGTCGAGCGCGGAACTGGGTTCTGCCGCCCCGGAATCCGCGGCCTCTCCAGGCCTGAGCCCGGGCCGAGGGTCCGTAAGCAGGGGGACCAGAATTGGTGGTATTAGAGGTACGGAAGGAGCCTCTGGTAATGCCCACAGATCCAGCGTGGCTGGCAGAGTGGCCCCTTCCTCTACCAGCCCGGTCGGAAACCTTCTTGGGGAACACTTTCTTAATGGCCGTCTCCACCTTATCCAGTGCGGTAAAGGCGCTGGTGTATGTGCCCATATTTTTTATAAAGCCATCCCCAAATAGAAGGCCTTGAGCCTTGGCACCTTTATCCTTATTGGCCATGGATGTAAGCTGAGGATCCATCCTCAGAATCCTAGACTTGCGTCTCTCAGCGGCCAAAGCCGCATTCGCACCGCCCAACAGGCATAAGGAGTGTTGGATCCAGCCTGTGGCGTCTTCCAGATCCAAGGGGGTACCTTGTAAACGAGCATCCTCCACCATGTCAAGGAGGTAAATCAACGGGGGTGCAACATCTAACACTTTATCTTCACAGACTCTGAAAGCCATATCAACCCCTTTTTTGGGGGACCATCCTTTGTTGGTCATAAATTTTACAAAATCCTCATCCACCACCGGAGTGAGACAGGTCTTGCCCGTGGTGGTAGGACAAGGGCATTCCGCACTCATATTCACCCTGGTCTCCTTATCCATAGGGAGCCGCATGTGGGCATCCACCCACATTGCCACGTGAGGCATCGGGGACCATGCGGTGGAGCGTGGATGTAAGACCCCCGCTGGGGAAAACATTGGGCGGCCCTGAGGGTCACACACAACCTCTTTGGCAGACAGTAAAGGTGGTGGGGGCCTTTCCTCCTCAGCCAACAGGCCAACATCATGCGGAGCATATAGTTCTATAGCTCCATCATCCTCCCCATGCTCGGGTTCCTCACTCTCCGAGTCAGTGTGTTTGGGGAGCCGGCCAGTACCCGTAGGTAAAGGCCTATCTTTTGAGACTGCCACCAGCGCCCCGCGGTCAGGGGCTCTCTTTTGCGAGGACACCTTGCCATTATCAGAAAGCAGAGTTTCGGGGATGCCAGCCCCTCTTGGAGGAATATCAATGTGCTTAGTCTTAGCACGTTTCTTAAGGCTAGGTTCAACCGAGCCAGAGGATACAGCCGGGTCTAGAGGGGGAGCAGGGCCTGTACCGGGGGGGGGCGAGGTAATGGAAGCAACCGCTTCATCCATGGTCCTTCTGAAGGACAGAGACAGTGTGGAGACAGCTGAAGATAGTGAGCGAGTAATGGACGCTTGCAATGCTGCCTCCATGGCGGCAAAACGAGCTGCCGTTTTTGAACGTTTCCACGGGGGGGGGGAGAGGCAAACGTGTCCGACTGCTCAGAGCGCCGGGAGCTCCCTGCGGAATCCGATTCCCCAGTATGGGGAGATCTGTCGCCCCCAGATGGGTTGAGAAGGGCCATCACTCCGGACTACAACACCCCCGTGATCCGTTCGTAGCAAGGGAGCAGGAGATGTGACTGATCGCGGGGATACACGCGGTCAGGTGATGCCCAAGATGGCCGCCGGAATCTCACGCACGTCTCCCGTGAGATCTCAGGCGGCCGCGAGTACACCAGCGCAGGAGGATGGGAGGAATCCGTGTGAGCGTAGCAGGCTGCGATGTAAACAGGCACTCAAATAACCAGCGGTAACGCTGATCAACCGGTGGCGGGAAAACTCGGAAGAAACCTAAAGCTGGACCCGCTGAGATTTCCCGCTGGGCGGGCGCTGACCCCCACGGTTATAGCAGGGGTAAGTCAGCACCCGTTGCAGTGAAGATAGTAAAATATATATATATCTATAACCTGAAAGGAAAAAATATAAAAACAGACAGAGGAGAGAAATATACTTATCTTGTCTGATCAGGAGCAGTAAAGAAAGAGGGCGTTACTGCTCCAGCCCAGACTGTTTATGGACTAGGGGGCGGGTCTTACTAGGGGGCTTGACCTGTTTTTTCATGTTCTTGTTATCACTTTTCTTTACTGCTATAGGGTTAATAAAGAAAGAGATTGCAAATATGAAGCAATCTTAATCTTAATCTTAATTTTAAGCCTGCCTTAAAATTTTATGGCTGGTGGTTATTTTTCTTTTTGTACATACCATAAAAAATGACTTCAAAACATGTTTAAACATGATGAGCACAATACAATCAAAATGCGTTTAGCACGCAGGGGTGAAATGGCTCAGTAGAGAAGGGGTTAAAGGGGTTAAACATTTTCATATCTAGTCTCTCATACTAAATATTTTGCTATTTTTATCTTGAATATATATGCCGATGCATATTATTCACAATTCCTATAATTATTTCCTAACTAGGGAAATTAAACTATTGTTTAGAAAATAAATTGCATAAACCTAAAGCAGATCAATGGTACAGAGTTTGATGTAACAAAGTCTATTTGGAATATCTTTGTTTGACTGTAGTGTAACATCTTCTAACTCTATGCACTTTAAAATCAATTCAGCAGCTCAGAGCATTAGTTTCTGTACATATTTATAAACTTATTTATTAAACTTGTAATATGCAAAGCACAAACATGCTCCTTACTAGATTACAATTCTTTATAACTAGTTGTTAAGCCTGCCCGGAGGGCAGTTATATATATATATGGGGGTTACAGGGGGTGTATATATATATATATATATATTTATTTATATTATATTATATATATATATTTATTTATATTATATTATATATATATATATTTATATTATATTATATATATATATTTATATTATATTATATATATATTTATATTATATTATATATATATTTATATTATATTATATATATATATTTATATTATATTATATTATATATATATTATATATATATATATATACACACCCTGTAACCCCCATGTGTGTGTCTGTATATATATATATATATTATATATATATATATATATACACACCCTGTAACCCCCATGTGTGTGTCTGTATATATATATATCACATACACCCCATATGTGTATATAAAATATATATATATATTAGAAATTCAGCCGGAAAAAATAAATTTCCATTTCCCAGCCGAGCCAGGCGCTCGCCTGAGCCTGGAGGCCGGCCGAGCTACTTGCTTGGCCGGCATCCAGGCTCAGGCGAGCCCCCGGCTTGGCCTGGGCCTAGATGCCCAGCCGAGCTGGGGGCTCACCTGAGCGTGGAGGCTGGCAGAGTTGCCTGCTCGGGCGTCCTCCGGGCTCAGGCGAGTCCCCGGCTCGGCTGGGCCTCTAGGCCCAAGCCAAGCCGGGGGCTCGCCTAACCTTGGATGCCGGCCGAGCAAGCAGGGTGGGTGTTGAGGGGGGTGTGGAGAGCACATACTCACCTAAATCGGCCTCGAGTCCTCCAACTGTTCCACACATACTCACCTACATCGGCCTGGAGCTCCTCCAGCAATGGCAGTCCTGCTTCCAGTGTCCTCTCTCCGTTGGTCGCCGGTATGACGTCACGGAAGCCTTTGACCCTAGGTCAAAGGCTTTCGTGACATCATACCGGCGACCGACACAGAGCGGGCACAGTATGCAGAACTGCCATCGCTGGAGGAGCTAAGGGCCGATGTAGGTGAGTATGTGTAGGCAACATCCTCCTACATTGGCCCTGAGCTCCAGCGGTGACCGTCCTCCGGCCGAGCAGGCTGCTCGGCCGGCATCCAGGCTCAGGCGAGCCCCCGGCTTGGCTTGGGCCTACAGCCCCAAGCCAAGCCGGGGGCTCGCCTGAGCCTGGATGCCGGCCGAGCAGCCTGCGACAGCCGGAGGACAGTCACCGCTGGAGCTCAGGGCCAATGTAGGTGAGTATGTGTAGGCAACATCCTCCTACTTCGGCCCTGAGCTCCAGCGGTGACCGTCCTCCGGCTGTCGCAGGCTGCTCGGCCGGTCTCCAGGCTTAGGCGAGTCCCCGGCTCAGCTGGGCCTGTAGGGTCCCCGACTCGGCTGGGTCCCTGGCTCAGCCGGGGGCTCGCCCGAGCCTGGAGGCCGGCCGAGCAGCCTATGACAGCCGGAGGACGGTCACCGCTGGAGGATTCGGGGCTTGCGGCGTCCCAGCGTTATTTCCCTCCCAAAACTCACGTAGGGAGGGAGGTTTTGCCGTGGGAGCCAGTGACAGCGATGCTGTTCTGGCTCTCCTGGATGCATGCACAGCCGACGGTGTAGAGGCTGTGCGCGCATCCAGCGTCTGTCCGACGCTGCACATCGGGTTTCTGTTGGCTGCGTGCGCAGCCAACATAAACCGGAGGTGCGGCGACGGACATTCGATTTTATAGTTATAGAAGTGCCATCATATTCCCAGAACTGTACCTAAGGTGGGACAATCAAATCTAAAATTAACAAATACAATTGACACATGTAAAATAATACGAAAAGAGGACATGGCTCAAGTGGGGCTACAATCTAGGAGGAGAGGGGTGACAGACAGTGACGTGCGGTGAGGTCAGTGACTGGTGAGGCACTGGCTAGTATGAGAGCCAGATATAGACAGTTTATGTAGGTTCAGGTTCAGTGCTCCCCAGGATCTGGCTGCTCTCAGTGCTCCCCAGGAACTGGCTGCTGTCAGGGCTCCCCAGGAGCATTGTATCAGAGGTCAGGGCGCTGCTCCTGTATTAGGATGCAGTGGGCAGGCAGTTCTGTATTAGGATGCTTTGGGCAGGTGGCTCTGTATTAGGATGCTTTAGACTGGTGGTTCTGTATTAGGATGGTTTGGGCTGGGGGTTCTGTATTAGGATGCATTGGGCAGGTGGTTCTGTATCGGGATGCTTTAGACTGGGGGTTCTGTATTAGGATGGTTTGGGCAGGAGGTTCTGTATTAGGATGCTTTGGGCTTGGGGTTCTGTATTCGGATGCTTTGGGCTGGTGGTTCTGAATAAGGGTGCTTTGGGCAGGTGGTTCTGTATTAGGATGGTTTGGGCTTGGGGTTCTGTATTAGGATGTTTTGGGCTAGTGGTTCTGTATTAGGATGGTTTGGGCTTGAGGTTCTGTATTAGGATGGCTTGGGCTAGTGGTTCTGTATTCGGATGCTTTTGACTTGGGATTCTGTATTAAGATGCTTTGGGCTAGTGGTTCTGTATTGGGATGCTTTGGGCTAGTGGTTCTGTATCAGGACGCTTGGGGCTTGGGGTTCTGTATTAGGATGTGTCTGGCAGCTTTCAGTGCTGATCAGGATATGGAAATATATGGTCTATACTAAAGCAGGTAAACAAGTGGAAGCACAAAAGAAAACCCCTGCAGGAATAGTGACAGTCAGTATTCAGCAATAGAAATGGTTGTGACCCTGGAACATGGATAAAACAAAGGATATTGATTGACTGAGATAGTTTCCAATAAAAGTAAAATTTTATTTACCAACAAACAGAACAACAAAATGACAAACCAAGGAATAAATAAAAAGTCTCTGTGGCTCCAATCAGCGTAATAAATGCCACAGAGGGTACTAGGTGCACCTAGATAAGTCTCTCATATGGGATACAAACAGACAAACAACCTAATTTCTGTCAATTCCTATCAAAGTGAAGAAACAGGCCTTCGTGGGTCCGCACAATAGGACAGAGTGAAGCCTGCTATAGCGAAAGTTCCCAATAGGATGAGTGGCAAGTGAAATTGCATTAGGTAGAGGAAAGGTTGAGGCCCAAAAATCAATGCTGGGAGTGCTACCAGCTTAGAGCCAACCCACCCCAAGATTAACACCAAGCCACAGAGACTAATAAAATATTAAAATCAAAAACACAATCTGCATGGGAGTAAGCACTCCATCACTCAACGCGTTTCGCGTCAAACTTCTGCTTATTTCTTGTTATGCTGCCAGACTGAGCATTATTTCCTGCTTGCTCCTGAGGACACCAGTGTTTGTGGTGAAACAGGTCGAGTGATGGAGTGCTTACTCCCATGCAGATTGTGTTTTTTATTTTAATATTATATTAGTCTCTGTGGCTTGGTGTTAATCTTGGGGTAGGTTGGCTCTAAGCTGGTAGTGCTCCCTATTATGCGGACCCACTAAGGCCTGTTTCTTTACTTTGATAGGAGTTGACAGAATTTAGGTTGTTTGTCTGTTTGTAACCCATATTAGAGACTTCTCTAGGTGCACCTTGTACCCTATGTGGCAATTATTACGCTGATTGGAGCCACAGAGACTTTTTATTTATCCTTTGGTTTGTCATTATGTTGTTCGGTTTGTCATTATGTTGTTCTGTTTGTTAGTTTCCAATAAAAGTTAAATTTTATTTACTATCTCAGTCAATCAATATCCTTTGTTCTATCCTTATCAAGATCTGGCAGCTTTCAGGGCTCCCCAGGATCTCTGCGTCTTCCTCCAGGCAGCCTAGTGTGACACTGAGGCCACGGATTGTGCGACAGGACAGTCACATGACTGTCCTGCGCCAATCAATGCATGGGAGACATGCCTCCCATGCAGGCATTTTTTGAATGGCTTGCACCAATAGCGCTTTCCTATTGGTCCAAGCTATTCCATTGCTCTCCCATGACCTCTGAGGCACTGGGAGAGCAATGTTCAGGAAGTGGGCAGTGTTCGGACATCTGTTCATTGAACAGACGCACTGCGCTGTACACTTCTTGGCAGCCTACGCGATTTGCGTAGCATTACGCAAATTGCGTAGGCTCAGCCAGGCTGCTGGTAAAAGAAAACATGTGCGGTGGACGGAGCCGATGGGGGAACGCAAGCAGGTGAGTTGGACTGCCCCACCTGCCGCCCCTGACAGCATGTCCCTGGTGATACAGAGATTAGCCAAACTGCAGAGAAACCTATAATACATTACCTGTAGACAAGCATCCCATAGTTTATGGGGACATTTAGGGAATTATGGTTACTCTGCACAGTTGCTTAGGACATCTATGGAATTGAAGTGACCCTGCCCCCTCACTATTTAATGACAGAAATAACCTAGTGAACTGTCCATTTCCATATTCAGTTCTATCTCTTGTACATATGTTAATGTTACTTCATGCTGCAATGATATTTTTGCGTAGTAAGAGGACTTCACATTTAAGCATGGCCTACAATCTCACTAACTCTAGAGCTGCTTCGGTCTGAATATTTATACCATACATCACTAGGAGATTTATAGCCATTAACTCTCCATAAAGGAATACATGCTGCAACGAAGGTAGGATTCATTGCTTTGGATTTTGGTCACACACATTGCGCTTGACTATATTGTGATGTGGGTGTTTATTGCTGCAACATTTGTAATATACTCTCATAATGAGTTATAGTATTGTGATGCTGGATTACAATGTTATTCTATAATATAATATATTATTTTATCAGCTCATGTGCCGGAGGAAAGTGGATTTGCCCTGAAAACACATGTGGAGGAACATGTAAAATTAAAGAGGGAATATTTGTTACAAGTTTTGATGGCAATTCATTCAGCTTACATGGAAACTGTGATTATATTCTAGCATATGTAAGTGCCATGGCAGTTCTAATCATATGTTTTATTGTATTATGAACAAATATACAGTAGAATGGTTTAGTATTCTTTAGATTTTAAATAATTTATGAAACCCGCGAATGATTAAGTTGTTATGTGAATATAGGTTCTGCTTAGTCAACCTGGTAATTATTTAAAAAAATGTAATTTAGAAAATTAATTGCTAATTTTAGCTCCTCATGTTTACAATGAACAATTGGCAAACTTCCCATACATTAACCCCAGCCTAAAACAGTTAATAATATATTATTTCTCCTCTTACAATGACTTATTGAATATTGTTCAAAAGTTGATACTGTGAAAAGTATATACTGTGCCCTCCACTAATATTGGCACCTTGGTAAATATGAGCAAAGGCTGTAAAATTGCCTTTATTGTTTACTCGTTTGATATTTTTTTAACCCTTTCCTGCCGCGCGTCGTACCATATCGTCTGTGCAGTGGGTGGGCATTAAACGCGGGGCGTAATGGTAGGCCCTGCTGACTTCAACGGGCCGCCTTGGCCCCTCCCTGCAGCCAGCATACGCTGCGTGCCGTTGGCTAATGAGAGATGGCCTGAACTCAGGCTGTCGCCCTGCAGCCAATGACGCGTGTCGTGCACCAGCTGCGTGGGTGGGCTTGCGGCAGCACCTGGTGCCGGGGAGTAGTAGTATGTCCCGCCAACGTTAACCCCCTCCTGACAGGCACCATCCGCCCATCGTTAAAGGGATTAAAAAACACACAAAATTACTCTGCTCTCATGGATATCAAACAACTGTAAACACTACACCAGGTTTATCCTAAAAAACAAAGTGCACTGTATTTAGACAAAACCTGATAAATCACAATAGTTTGCTTGCATAAGAAGCGGCCTAGAAGAGATACATGAGCGCTTTTCATCATGGATTGGACTCGCAAGGTTGGATGGCTAATGACTTAAGTTTCTAATAAAAAATAGATTGATTTGATAATTCTTTTTACGGTGTATATTTGTATGTTTACAGGGAAAATAGTATTTGTCTTTATAGAGCAGCATCCAGGTCACAAATTAACATACAATTAGCCTTTTCACTTCTAAGGAACGTATTGTTGGGGAAAAAAGTGTGACGCCATTGCTAGGATGAAAAGATCTACCTTCCAGATGGTGTTCTTTATCTTGCACAATTTCATATGAGATCTACATTATTGGATAAACAGGCAGAAACTACCTTTCTGTTAAATACCATATATGTGGTAAAAATAAACATTGTAAGCTGTCATGAATTTAAGTATTTGCAGTTATCAGGCAGTGTAGCTTCCACATAATATAAGCCAATTCAAATCTGATTAGTGTTTGAGAGCATTATGTCAGCTTCTTAAAATTACAGTACCATTCTATCTTCGGTGTGCAGTGATTTTTGCTACTTATAGCCACCAGTATTGCATTATAGTGAGTGACTCCAGAGCTCTCCTTCATTCTGTCCCCACCCAGGCTGTTGGGATGCAGATCATTATTTGGCTCTTCATTTCTTGTAACGTAGCTGACAAAAAACATAAAACACAAAAGAAAAAAGGCATGACATAAAAGGACCTCTTCCACTTGGAAGAAAACTCACTTCTTCAGGAACCTCAAGGCTAAGGTCAGACTAACGCATTTTCGCGTCTTCCATCAAAAAGTGCGTCCGGACGCATGGACACACATTTTGACGGAAGACGCGATAGCAGTCACACAGTGCTCAATTACGGCCGTGATTTTATACGGATCCAAACCTGAATCGTTGGCTGTCTGGACGTTATGTAGGCTGGACTTGTGCAGCGTCTGACGTCTCCTAATCACGCACACACACCGCTATGCCGGCACAGCACACTCTGCGTCAGTACTAGCGGTTCGACGTTCTTGCAAAAATGCGTTTGTACTTTGTATGTTGGACGTCATTTGATGCTACCACGGCCGTAATAAAGTGTGGCTAAACACGCGTTCACACTAGTCTGACCCCAGCCTTAGTGTGAGGCTCTTTTAACTTCACATGAGATCAGTAATGGTGATTTCTTCTCTCTTTCCCGTGGCAAGTATAAAATCTCATAGTGCAAACCACCGTACAAGGATAATCTTAAGAAGCAGATGGTGGTCTTTACTGGACCCTACTCACAAATTCTAGAGCCCCCATGACTCTATCGTAGCACTTGTGACACTTATGTTAGTGCCTCACCACCTCCTGATCCAAGTCTTGAGTGCTGGTCCTCATGATTCCTCACCACCAACAATTTGGATCTACTGGAGGTGCAGGTCTCCCAAAAGGACAGACAACTCAGAGGCCAGATAATTAAAGATCTTAATTTTTTTTATTTTTTTCTATAAAAAAACATAAAGACTAAATTATTAATTAAAATTAGGTCTTTCACCTCTGTGGCGGCTGTCATCCGGGTTTCAGTCTCTCCCACAATCATTCCTCGCCCGAGTCCATTCCTGGCCCAAGCAAATCCAGGCCTTCAAGCTCCCTCAGGCATCCTTGGCTGGGAGCATACTGTTTGCTATCTAGACTGGCTGCTCAGCATCCAATTAAATTGCTAGTGGGAACCTCAGTCTCACCCACCATCAGCAGGCAATCCTCCTCGGTACAAATATCTGGCTCGATCCAGCCCGGGACCTCGTCCTTGTTACACTCCACATCCATAGTGTTAATATCTTCCTCGCCCAGCACAGCTACCTCCAGCTTCAACAAGAAGACCTCGGTCCACACGCTTTGGAACAGGTTCATGCTGGGTTTCGTTCCATATTGCTTGAGGTGTCTTTTTAACTCCGTAATAATCTCCATCTCATTCCGTGTTACACCACACTTGTGCCTCTGCTCCCCAGCTCCTACTGCAGGAATGTCGTAAATGTCTGAGTCCCTTTGTAAAGAGCATACAATCCTACTGCTGCCAGCAAATGTCATGTGGGGATCAGTACCCAGGTTGGGTTTCCACGTGTAGAAAGGCTCCTTTCTCCATCAGTATCCCAAAGGAGTATTGATTCTGGCCCACACCCACCCAATCAATAAATGGATCTCTTTGTAGTTTGAAAACAAAATTTAGAATGACTTTAAAGTTTACAATTACATACAGGGGGATGGGTAGAATACAATAGTAAAACACGACCCGGGGTTTCCATACAGAATACACACACACACACACACACACACACACACACACACACACACACACACACACACTGGGTTGGATGTAAGTATGGAGAAACAAAGGGCAACGTCAGGGACTTATAATAATATAACACAGACATCAGGGAATAGGGCACAGCAAACACAATGGTAGGTACAGGATGTATGTAAGTTCTGGGTGACCTTAACATAAGAGAGGGCTGGAAAACAATATAACCCATCAGGCCCACACCTCCCAACAGTAATGCCAAATCCAGGTATCCCTGCTCAAAATGACTTTAATCGCAGTCTGTGTGTCATTGTCAGTTTTTTGCCAGTGTTTCTGTGAGTGTCTCTGTGTCATCATTATTGTCTCTGTGTGAGCCATTGTTTCTCGGTAAAATGGTTTAATACTGTAGGGGGTTAAAGACTTAGTTTGCATTAATTTTTATAATATTCTCTATGTAAATAATTGTATTTCCTTTTCACATTAAGATGCAATATGTATTTTATTTGTTTTTTCCCATAAAAAAATAAACGTATTCTTGCGTCATGATTTATTTTTAACAGGATGATAACTGGATTATTTCTGCTGAAATAAGTCAGACATTAAATGCCCAGAAAGCATCATATTTAAACGGAATCACACTTGCTCTAAAATCGGTAAGTAATCCCATATGTTGGCACAGTCAGTGGTAATAACTACTGCGTAGTTGTCTAGCTTAAAATGTGCATTACAAAAAGGTCTGGTTTATAAAGTTAAATAATGGAAATAGATTTTTTTATTTATTCTATATAGTGTATACTATGATAACATTTTAGGCCCCTATTACACGCTTCGGTCAGCGCATTTGCGCGTTCGCAAATGCGTATTTGTGCGAGGACAAAACCATTTGCGCAGAACGTCGTATTTCGACGTTCACGTAAACGATACACATAATAGTCTACCGCGATTGACCCTGCGCGAACCCAGCGTGAGCACAAGTTTGTGAGCGCATCCTATACTTAACATTGTGAGTGCAAATGCGTTAGTGCGGATGGTATTACAATCTTCGCGCAAAGTCGTACGAGCGACGTTTGCGCAAATTTTCGTAACGTTTTTGAAAACTTGGTGTTAACTGCAAATATGATAGTTGTGGCCAAAACGAAATAACTCAGCAAAAATACAGCACAGTACAGTTACACGTTCTACACATACCCAGACATAAAAAATTAATAATTTGTCAATTTTTTTTGCTGCAGCACATATACGCAGATTGACTTTGACAGGCGCAACAACCTCACTTTAGAAAATGGTGGTTCTTAATTCTGATTGGCTGAATCCCGTGAAAAAACAGTCTGCCCACCGATTCCTGCACGCAACGTTCATTTGCGCACGAATTTGCGCGTCGGATTTGCGCACGATAAAACATGAAGGCTGAAAAAATGCGCTCGGATGGGAATGCCGCATTAATTTTCACGCGATAATGTTTTTTTCCGTGCGCAAAAAAAAATTGCTCTGCAATTGGCAGACCAGATATGCTTTTTCTGTACTTATATGATGTCCTTATACTCATGGGCATAGCATGAAATATGATAAATTATATAGAATTTGTATCTGTCAATCTCCTTAAAGGGCCACTACCACAAAAAATGTAATTGTTTTTTTTATGTTGCTGATATCTTACATGTACTTTGTTTTTCTCATGTTGTGTTTAGTTAAGAAAATATTTTACTCTATATGGGTCACTGGGTGCATCCTTTTTGTGATATTTTATGTTGTAAACTGCCCCCCCTGCAGTATCATTACCTCACTTGGTCACTGTGTGGCAATGGCTATATAATGGAGTTTCTAGGTCGATCACTGACTCAAATCATTGTTTGGGATGTACTCAAAGGACATCACCGGTAGATTAGAAGTCTTTTAAGATCCCTGTCTTATCACATTCAGCTGCCATCCCTTATCTCAGTTAGCCTGGAGAACTGTAGCTTACTGTCACCATATCTAAATATTCCTTCCTCCACTTCACTAATTGTTAAATAAGGAAGATTAAATAAATAAAAGCCACAATGCAAAGCTTTTGGTAAATATTACATCAGAGGAAAAATACACAAAATGGAAACAAGAAATAAAAAAAAATACGTTTATTTTTCCTTATTACATGCAATTACTTCAAACAAAGGGAAAAAAAACGCTGCATGTGTTTTATAATCTTAACAATGTGGGGTTCCCTCGGTTAGGCGCTGCTCACACGTTTTAATCAGATATGCATCTTTTGTGGTAATATTTCAATAGACATTGATAAAACAATTTAAATGGACATCAATAAAACTATTTGCTGTTCAGGTATGCATCTCTTATAGCAATACTTCAGTAAACATCAATAGAACAATTTGCTATTCAGAGGCTGATCAGAGTCATATATTCCTGTTAGATCTATGGCCCCTGCGGTGACCTTGAACATGAAATGGATTATTTATCAGAAGTTAGTCAAATGTGAAACACGAGAGAATCTGCATTTAAACAGAACCTATAAGATCATCACTAGTCCAAAAAAGTGTATTTATACGCATCTTAAATGATGTCCTGTTAAAGAGCAGGAGTAATGCTCGTCCACCCTGGGAGTACATTCCTTGTACTTTGCTGCCACCCAGTGGCTAAAACATCAGATATAGAGGATCTTTTTGCAAGAAAGCACCAGTACAGATGTTCTCCGTTCGCCCACAGCTTTTCTTTACTCAAAGATATGAGAAAATAGAACACAATAGTGTGTACCAGCAGTGCACCTATATGTATTATGGGGTATGCACACTCACGTGGACAGGAGCCTGTCTCTTTTTCAGCTCACTTGCTGCGCGTTTCTGGCCTATATAGTTGGCCAAAATCCCTTCTTTATCCTCCGTTTTCCTTGTGTTGTGTGCGGTGGGTCAGCTGGGCTCTGCTCTTCTGGATAAGCCTGCCATCTACCTCCCGGTGTGCCCCTGGAGTCTGGGGCTCTGCTGATAACGGTACACAGAATACAGGTGGTATAAAATAAGGGAATTTTATTCTAAACCGTAAAATAAATAAAACAAAGTTAGGGGGTCTCCAGAACGCGTTCTGCCGATATGGCCTCATCAGCTGGATCTCCCTTAAGTAAAAACGTCCTTGTTTTATAGGGAATTCGGTGTATCTTAAAATGTGGTTTTATAATGTGGTTTTATTTGTAATGCACGAGTAATCTAGTTACAGCTTTTGTAAGTGGTAGTGGCACTTTAATAGTTATGCTCACACAAAGCCCAGTAAGACATCCTCTCATCTCACACCAACAAACGACCTGCTAGCCAATTATTCTCACTCTGACTGCCAGTCCTGGTTTTATATCACCCTTTGCCAATGCACAGTCTGTGATTAGCTTGGGTTCGCCAATAACACTATTCCGCTTGACTCTTTGCTTAGCAGAATATCTTCCATTGCCAATAAAGTTGCCCTTTCTTTCTAGCCTCCTCTCCTCTACTAATCTACTAACATTGGTCACCCTTTATCTCCTTCCACCCTTCTCTCAAACCAATCATTGCTCACACACTTGTGTACTTTTTCATTTATTTACATTCTTTGTAGTCCTAGACTTTTCCCTCTGTGTCATTTGCAAAACCCTGTATGAACAATAGACGATGGACTGTGCGATATCAAGGCACATCAAGTCTGGAAATTCACTCCTTCCAGCGCAAAGAACCCAGATATAATTCAGTCAGAGTCATCAACATAATTATGGCCTGTACTTCCCGCACCAAACACTTGACACTCTTCCTTTCTACAGATGCTGAGAAAGCATTCAATGAGATGGGTTGGCCATATTTTTTTGCGACTCTACGACACATAGGACTAGGCCCTTCTATGCTCCAATGGGTAACCAGTCTCTATAATTCCGACTTCAAAAATCAATGTCAATGAATTCCTCTCAGAAACGGTAATGATTAGGAAATGTACCAGACAGGGCTGTCCTCACTTCCGATTATTTGCCCTTTCCCTAGAGCCTTTCCTGCAGGCCACAACAGTTAACCTGGATATACAGGGGGTGCAGCAGGGACAGATGACCCAGCATATGCAGACGATCTGCTCAGTGGCGTCACTAGGGTTGGTGTCACCCGGTGCGGTAACTTATGGTGTCACCCCCCCCACCAAGTTTTCCGGATTTTTTTTAACTACTCTCACTCCTAAATCAGTACTCCCATATAACACTGAATGTTCATACACACAGCACACATTACTGTGAGGTTTATTGCTGTGGAGCTCTCTCATATGCTCACACAACTTTTTGCCAACTGCCAGCAAGTACGATGCCTGTTCGAAGGCAGTGAAAGCACACATGGATATATATTGCCCCCAGCAGCTCTGGATATATATTGCCCCCAGCAGCTCACCCATGTATATATATTGCCCCCAGCTCACATATGGATATATTGCCCCAGTTCACAATTATATATTGCCACCAGTAGCTCACCCATGGATATATATTGCCCCCAGCTCACATAAGGATATATTGCCCCAGTTCACAATTATATATTGCCCCCAGCAGCTCACCCATGGATATATATTGCCCCAGCTCACATATGGATATATTGCGCCTCAGCTCACAGATGGATATATATTGCGCCTCAGCTCACAGATGGATATATTGCCCCCGACCAGCTCACACATGGATATTGCCCCAGCTCTCATGGATATGCCCCCAACACACATGGATACTGCCCCCAGCACACATGGATATGCCCCAGCAGCTCTCATGGATATTGCCCCAGCAGCTCTCATGGATATTGCCCCAGCAGCTCTCATGGATATTGCCCCATCTCCTCTCATGGATATTGCCCCAGCTCCTCTCATGGATATTGCCCCAGCTCCTCTGAAGGATTTTGCCCCAGCTCCTCTCATGGATATTGCCCCAGCTCCTCTCATGGATATACTGCCCCAGCTCCTCTCAAGGATTTTGCCCCAGCTGCTCTCATGGATAATGCCCCAGCTCCTCTCATGGATAATGCCCCAGCTCATGGATATTGCCCCAGCACATGGATACTGCCCCAGCAGCTCATGGATATACTGCCCCAGCTCATGGATATACTGCTCAGCTCCTGGATATACTGCCCCAGCACATTAATACTGCCCCAGCTCATGGATATACTGCCCCAGCACATGAATACTGCCCTAGCTCATGGATATACTGCCCCAGCTCATGGATACTGCCCCAGCTCATGGATTTGCCCCAGCAGCTCATGGATTTGCCCCAGCAGCTCATGGATTTGCCCCAGCAGCTCATGGATTTGCCCCAGCTCATGGATATAGTGCCCCAGCTCATGGATATACTGCCCCAGCAGCTCATGGATATGCCCCAGCTCATGGATATGCCCCAGCAGCTCATGGATTTGCCCCAGCTCCTGGATATGCCCCAGCTCATGGATATACTGCCCCAGCACATGAATACTGCCCTAGCTCATGGATATACTGCCCCAGCTCATGGATACTGCCCCAGCTCATGGATTTGCCCCAGCAGCTCATGGATTTGCCCCAGCAGCTCATGGATTTGCCCTAGCTCATGGATATAGTGCCCCACCTCATGGATATAGTGCCCCAGCAGCTCATGGATATGCCCCACCCCATGGATATGCCCCCCCCGCTCACCTCCTGGCCGCGTGTTCACTCCCTCTGAGTGTCTGGCGGCGTGCAGCTTGTGCGCTCGCCTGGGGGAGCCACGTGACCAGCCGCTATTGGCTGGAGACGTGTTTCCCCCAGGCGAGCGCCGAAGCTGTATAGCTTCGGACGCTCGCAGGGAGCGAACACGCGGCGCAGTGTGAGACACCCGCCCTTAGGGTGATTGTGTCACCCTAAGGGCGGGTGTCACCTGGTGCGGGCCGCACCCCCCGCCCCCAAGTAGCGACGCCACTGGATCTGCTATTTTTTTTTATCACCTACACTATCACTACCATGCCACAGATTATCCAGCCCTTGCACACCTGCAGCTCCCTCAGAGTTTAAAATTTTATTTTGTTAAATAGGAATTCCTGGCTTTTAAGAGATATAGAGATACAGATATTTAAATATATATGTATTCAATTGTATATATGGCAGGACATGAAAGAAAATGTAAACGGACACAAAAGAATATATGGTCGCGCAGGACCATAGCAAGTAATATATGCGTCTCAAGAATACATAAACAACAAACAGTTATCCATCAGTTGTGAATGAAAGCAAAGGTCGTGTAAAACAGAAGTTAATAATCAGGGAGGTTGTTACAATTTTTTCCTATAAAATCAGGGACAAAAGGGAAGGGGTGGGAAGGAGAGGGGAGAGGCAAAGGTCATGAAGAGTGTAACATGGCACGGAAAGCTGAGGTAGCGGAGACCAATAACCAGCGAGGCCATATCTGTAGGTAGCCCGGCACGTTGCAGTTGTCATTATGATTTAAAAAGAGTAAACACACTTGATTGATCATAACTGGCTTCTTCAGCCAAGCACTGACCATGAGTGAAAGAAATGTTTGTGTTATCATTCATATTGTCTGAATAATGGCCAAGAAATCATACTTTCTGCCAGGGTATGTGAACTTATGAGCACAACTGTACCTGTCACTAGGGATGTGCATTTCGTTTCGTACTGTTTCGTTTTTTTCACGAAACAGGCCGATTCGGTGCTTCGGATTCATCCGATGTTCCGCATCGTATCGGCAACGAAATACCCACCTCCCAAAATAATTTCCGATACGAAATAATTTCATTATTTCGTATGAACGTGAAATTTGTAAAATCGCAAGTCATTATCGTTCTATTCGCGATTTCGGTTTGTTTCGGTTCATTTCGGACATCATATTTTCGTATCATTTCAGTTCCATTGCCGAATCCGTAATGTCAGTCACTTTTTTCACTTGTTCCAGTGCTTTCTTTCTACATCAATAATATATTATTTTAAATATTTAATTAGCTTTTCCCTAAATCCCCAGTCTAACAGTACAAGATATTGATATTCGCTTATGCTGTGTTGGTGAAGCACAGATGGAAACCTTTAGGTTAACAGAGTGTCCGGATGCTGACACATGCAGACAAATGTATAATGCAAATTTTCACTTTGGCACATACAAATTATTACAGTTTAACAGATAGTGTGGTACATTTTTACTGGTTCACATACGGTAATATTTTGGTATGGAGCATGTAATTTATAATGGAAAAACAGGTATTCTAGTGCAACCACAGGGTTTGCTGCCCTCTTGTGGTGGTGGACAGTAATTATAGAGTAAGTCACAGTATATTCATGTGAGCTGGCTAACTATGATATGTGTTTTCTGTGCTTCTATGGTCAGGAGTGGATCCTATGCTAGCACACAGAAATGGTGACTTTCCTTTGGTGCCTCAATTAATCGATTTAAGGGGATGACCTTAGGGGAGAAATGATTCTCCTAAATGTCCATAGGGTCTCTTGTCCTTTATTTGGATTAGCCTCAGTGTTCTTTATGAGTACATCGCTGATCCTTCCAATAAGATGTACAAATCTTTTGTTGTTATTGCCCTTTTTCTTCTTTTACCTCAGAAGACACAAAGGTAGAGACAGGCCAGACAATAGTGTGTACTGTTATAAACAGTTTTAAAAAGAAGATATCAGTATCTCACTTACACCGTGTGACACTGAGTGCTTTGTCAGCACTAGAGGATACGTGGAGCCTGCACACAAGGACCAAGGAGATAGCTGAGAAAAGAAGGGATTCGGTCACCTACAGTTGTGTTCAAAATTATTCAACCCCCAATGCTGTAAAGGGTTTTAGGGAATTTAGTCTACATTTGTAATTGTATTCAGAATGAAATCCTACAAGGACTTTTTAAAGAACCATATGCAACTAAAATGACATCAATTGGTTTTGTAATACACTAGTAAATGTTTCTTTTGTGAATTCTTCATTGACACAATTATTCAACCCCTTAAAGACTACCACTCTGAAGAACAGAGAGGTTCATTCAAGTGTTTTCAATCAGGTATTGAAAACACCTGTGGATGTCACGGAGCAGCAATAAAGCATAATAAGCACCAATTAGGCAGCTTTAAAATGACTGTGATACTCATCTCCTTCTAGACATTTGCTGGTATGGTTACAAACATGGTGAAGTCAAGAGAATGGTCCAGGAAGATAAGAGAAGATGTGATTACTCTTCACAGGAAGGGCAATGGCTATAAGAAGATTGCAAAGATGTTAAACATACCAAGAGAGACCATAGGAAGCATCATTCGCAAATTCAAGGCAAAGGGCACTGTTGAATCGCTACCTGGTCGTGGCAGAAAGAAGATGCTGACTTCGACTGCTGTGCGCTACCTGAAGTGTAGAGTGGAGAAAAGTCCCTGTGTGACTGCTGAGAAACTGAGAAAAGATTTGTCAGATGTGGGTACTGAAGTTTCAGCTCAGACAATATGGCGCACACTGCGCAATGAAGGCCTCCATGCCAGAACTCCCAGGTGCACCCCCTTGCTGTCTCCAAAGAATAAGAAGAGTCGACTGCAGTATGCCAAAAGTCATGTGGACAAACCACAGAAGTTTTGGGATAGTGTTCTGTGGACTGATGAAACAAAATTAGAACTGTTTGGGCCCATGGATCAACGCTATGTTTGGAGGAGGAAGAACAAGGCCTATGAAGAAAAGAACACCTTGCCTACTGTGAAGCATGGCGGGGGGTCAATCATGCTTTGGGACTGTTTTGCTTCTGCAGGTACAGGGAAGCTTCAGCGTGTGCAAGGTACCATGAATTCTCTTCAGTACCAGGAGATATTGGATGACAATGTGATGCAGTCCGTCACAAACCTGAGGCTTGGGAGACGTTGGACCTTTCAACAGGACAATGATCCCAAGCATACCTCCAAGTCCACTAGAGCATGGTTGCAGATTAAAGGCTGGAACATTTTGGAGTGGCCATCGCAGTCACCTGACTTAAATCCGATTGAGAAGCTCTGGTGGGACTTAAAGAAAGCAGTTGCAATGCGCAAGCCTAAGAATGTGACTGAACTGGAGGCTTTTGCCCATGACGAATGGGCGAAGATACCCGTAGATCGCTGCAAGACACTTGTGTCAAGCTATGCTTCACGTTTAAAAGCTGTTATAACTGTAAAAGGATGTTGTACTAAGTACTAAGATTGTGTAGTGCTGGGTTTAAACTCTTACTGTGGCAGTACCTATTTTTGGCCACCGGAGGGAGACAAGCGCGATAAGAGACACTGAACATTGGGACTATGTTTCCCGGCATGCTTTGCGAACAGACACAGGAAGTGGGTGGGACACAGACGCTGGACATCCTGAGCCTCGTGGAGATAGCTGGCAGAGCGCGCTAGGGAGTGCATGAGACAGGACACAGTATTGCAGAGCGGAGCAGAGACTAGGCCGGAGCGCAGGTGAGGCCTACTGGGATTCGAGATTGGGTTATCCAGCCTCTCAAGAAGGAGACCCAGTGATCCACAGGCATTACCCAAGCGAGCTGTCAACGAAGCGGAGGACCCTCGAGTGAGGAGTACCGCAGGTCCATTGGATGAGAGAGCAGGCGGTAACTGGACCAGCCACTGTTGGAGCCAGGAGAGCCAGACAACGGATCCAGTAGCCAGTATCCCAGCAAGGCACCGAGCGGAGGGACGTCCTGGGTCAGAGGAATCTTGGTGATCGAGCAGATGGGTGAGAGGCCTCCAAGGCTGGTTTATAAAGTCAAGAAAGCACGCTGCTGTTTATTTCTGAAAACCCACAGGGCCCCAACTTGACTAGTCGAAGACATCGTTTAAGAGATTCACTGGCCAGTTGAATAGTACCCGGGTACCATAACACACACATACACTTACAGTCCGGGACTTAACCTGTGCGGGACTCACTCCCTAATATCCCAAAAAGGGGTAAAGATTTGCATACTATTTTGTTTTCCGCTGCGCGTTTACCGCGATACGAAATACTGTAAATATATCTATGAACACCGTGTCTCATTATATGCCTTTTACTTTAGTTAACTATATAATTTATAAAATCCACAACGGTGCTGTAGTATATTTATTCCCTAGTGCGGGGAGACTGACCCGTGGTTCATTTTCAGCGGCTCCTCCGGGAGTGAGCGCTACAATTGAATGTCACTTGGGGGTTGAATAAAACTGATAATGATGTGAGCACAGAAAAGACATTTGTGGTTATTTCATTATAAATGTTATGTTATATTTGTCTGACCTACACGTGCCTCTTTGATTTAATTGTAAGCAAGATGACTGAATGATCAAAATCAATGTCAAACTGGCCAAAACACTCAATTTCAGTGGGGGTTGAATAATTTTGAACACAACTGTATATGGACTGAAAAAGCACAGAGTCTCGAGCTAAAATGTCATTTAGCTCTGAACCATGTAAGTGAGATACTGATATCTTCTTTTTAAAACTGTTTATAACAGTACACACTATTGTCTGGCCTGTCTCTACCTTTGTGTCTTCTGAGGTAAAAAGGGCAATAACAACAGAAGATTTGTACATCTTATTGGAAGGATCAGCGATATACTCCTAAAGAACACTGAGGGTAATTCAAATAAAGGACAAGAGACCCTATGGACATTTAGAATCATTTCTCCCCTAAGGTCATCCCCTTAAATCGATTAATTGAGGCACCAAAGGAAAGTCACCATTTCTGTGTGCTAGCATAGGATCCACTCCTGACCATAGAAGCACAGAAAACACATATCATAGTTAGCCAGCTCCCGTGGATATACTGTGACTTACTCTTTAATTACTGTCCACCACCACAAAAGGGCAGCAAACCCTGTGGTTGCACTAGAATACCTGTTTTCCATTATAAGTTACATGCTCCATACCAAAATATTACCGTATGTTAGGCTTGTGCACCGATTTTTTTTTTTTTTCGGTTCGATTTTTCGGATTTTTAAACTTTTCGATTCGGCCCGTTTCGACCGATTTCTGTTTCGATTTGGTTCGGCTCGATTCGTTTTTCGTTTTCCTTATTTATTTTTTTTCGGAATATCGACCATTTTTTGGATTTTCGTGTCACTTAGCTCGTTTATTGTATCGACTTTTCGTAAGTTCGGAAATTTTCATTTTTTCGGAAAGTCTGTTCTCCTCGTTTCAAAGCAATAAATTTTGATTTGACACATTTCAAGTACATTCGAAAATATTTTCGTTTCGGCTCGGAAAACTTTTCGGATCTGCCATTTTCGGATCTAAAAATTTTCGGAAATTCGGCCACATCCGAAAACAAGAATCGGGAAATTTCGTGAAAATTCCGAAACCCGAAACGCACATCCCTACCGTATGTGAACCAGTAAAAATGTACCACACTATCTGTTAAACTGTAATAATTTGTACGTACCAAAGTGAAAATTTGCATTATACATTTGTGTGCATGTGTCAGAATCCGGATACTCTGTTAACCTAAAGCATTCCATCTGTGCTTCAGCAACACAGCATAAGTGAGCAGGGCCGGTCAGAGGGTACCCTTACACCCAATACTTAATCCCAGGGTAATACAGCAAAGCACTACCCTATACCCTCATTCGGCAGCCGCACACCATTTGCAGACACACAGATTCCAAAGGAAGGCGCCATTAGAGGGTTTCCCCCTCTTTTTTCCAAGATATAGATATTATTTACTACCAATAAAATAAGTCTCCTTACTTATTTTTATTTTTTTTGGCATTTTTCGGGAATTTTTGGGTTAATCTTTAAGGTTCCTAAGTTATTTTAAACAAAACTAGGCTTTATTCCTCCATACTTTTCAATGTAAAAATATAGTTGCATTTTTAATGTTTTATTAAATATCTCTTAAACCATTTTTTAGTTTAATCTTTATAACGGCGGAGTAGCGCCCACTAGAGAGTAGCGAAGTTGAGATCCTTAAGGACTGATAAATCTTCTTGACGTTTAAACACTGCTTTGTATATTCAGATTCCTACGCTTGAGGCAGGGAGGATGAGCAAACCACTGAGTTGCTACTAAGCACTAAAGGTTTCGAGACCGATAGAGCACATTCAGAAACACAAAGATACGTCAGACAGTTGGTGAATTACGCGGACTGTAGGGCAGTCAAGAAATGTGCTGCTTTAATGTTTTCTGATAATCGGGAGCAGGTCAGCGGTACGTTATGATATTCCGCGGCAACACATACACATCGAGGTCTATCGTTGGTATAGTATTGAGTATATTTGGCGGTGAGAGCACACTGAACATGAGCCGCATATAAACAGTACCTTTCAATCACAGTTCTTATATACACGTGTAGCAAGAAAACCTGAGCCCTGAGTTGGGTATAGGAACCTAATGAGGCCACAGACGATACCCACAACTTAGAAGGGACAACACCCAGTAACGTGTAAACACCCCAGCGGCAAGCATGGGGTTACACCACCAAAGCACCACACAGGCGATCGTAATCGAGCAGCAATTAGAATGGTCAAAACAACCCGGGTCAAAAGCAGGAGCATGGATCGTAGCCAGAAAATGGGTTGGCAACAAAAAATCAATACACAGAGTACGTTAGCGATGCGGGAATAGAACTCCATGACAGGGCGACGAGGCAACTGCTCGTGCCCCATTTTAAACCCGGCGGCTCCTCGTGACCATGCTAGGCCCCGCCCCCTCAGACGCCTGCACAGGACCTTGCCCAAACCCCCCAGGCAGCACAGCAGGGGCTGAAGATATGACAATCTGCAGCAAACAGATATTTTTTAGGATTTATTTGGAATTTCTCAGGAATTTTTGGGGTTAATCTTTAGGTTTCCTAACTAATTTTAAATGTAATAACGAGGTCTGTTTTTTTCTTGGCCGAAATAGGCTGATGAAATGTTTCACTATCGGCGACGGTCCAAGGTTCAGCACCCTGGACAGTAGTCGATGGTGAAACACATCAGTCTATTTTTTTTAATATCGGGACCTTGGATAGTAAATCTGCCGTTAATGTTAATCCACATAATCAGTCTATTTTCTTCACACCAGGACCTTGGATAGTAACCGCTTACTAACAAGCCTGCCGTTATCGAAGGTCCTGAAGTGAAGAAAATAGACTGATTATATGGATAACTGCAGGCTTATATATATAATATATATATATAATATAAATATTGTTTTATACCTGTATTTGCTGTAGTTTTCTCTATATGGGTACGTTTCTTTTCATATAGATATTTCGATCACATAAATACTATGGGTTGAAACATTAGCTATATGAGGACTTGTCCTTCACAATATGTTACGAACCTCCGGTGCTTGGCAGCATCCTTCACACTGTTTGCTGACCAAGATGCTGGATGAAATACACGGCGGTGCCGGTCACATGACAGACGAAGGGTTAGAGCGTGGTGGGAGGACGCAGCACCATTGGGTATAAAAGCCCCTCACTTAGTCCTGACCAGCGCACTGACATGTTCTCACAGTCCCTCAGTGTTACCCAGCATTTCATACGGATTTATTTCTTCATTTGTGCATGAACTCCAGCTTTGGCAATCGACTACTCTGGTGTTTTGATCCCTGGCTCTGGTAAATGTATACTCTGTTGTTTTGACCTCTGGCAATTGACTACTCTGGTGTTTTCACCTCTGGAAATTGTATACTCTGCTGTGTTAACCTCTGGTTTTGTATCATTATTTATTCAGATATCTGACTTCTGGTTCTATAATTAAAAAAACATATATATATAGATCTTCTTCCCATCTGTCTTCATATACAGTTTCTATCTATCCGACCACTCTATGGATCGGAGGATAGAGGGTAACTCTGCGTATAAGGATCGTTTTTCATGTATCCGTGGGGAATCCTTGACACAATAATGCAAATCATTTAATAATAGTTTCAGACCTGAAATTTTTATTCTGATTCTATTTTAGTTGCGTATTCAAAATATTTTCAAATAAGGAACATTTCTTCACTTCAATAAGAATTTTACCTTGCTTTAAGTGAAAAATTTAAATGCAGTATAATAAATTTATATTATTTTTGTTTACTTTTTATTTAGAAGTAATTTAAATGCATTTAAAATATTATATGTTTAAATACTTTCAAAATATTGCACCATGGCTGAAAGTATTTGTAGTTAACATTATGTACTATTTTCTATATTTACTTTAGGGACCTGAGGAAAACAAATTTTTATTTAAGCGGGATGGAAGCATCTTATATCGTAGCATTAAGTATCAAAATTACTATAAATCAGGTAAGGAAAAATCCTTCCTTCTAAATAAAAACAAATATAAAGCAATACATAATGCAAAATCTTAATATTATTGGAATTATGCTTTCTATAGATCAGTTAAAGATATCCCGAATGGATAACCATGTGTATGTTGAAACAAAAAATTTTCTTAAATTATTAATTCAAACTGGCAAAATCATGCAAGTTGAAATCTCTGTTCCAAACCATGGATTTCAAAATACAAAAGGTATGTTTTTAACCCAGTGTTGTGTACATCTTAATCTCCGGTATACTTATAAATTTGAATTATAACTTGATATGCGTTAGTACATTCATAGGTGTTCCTATTCTTAATGAATGTAAGATTATTATTTTTTTTAAATAACTGTCACAAAATATATTTAACTACAAGTCTTTGTGGTGTTATTCCATGTGCTCTAGTTTTTTCATCCATGTAACTATTCAGTATTGATAAATAAAATGCCATAATAAAATGCAAAAAAGATAAATTTTTGCATTCCTATAAATTAGCTGCGTTGTAGCAGAGAATTTAGTTTGGAAAGCCTACCCAAGAAACAATGAACAATATTTTTGTTCATTAGCGGTATGCACGGAAGATGTAAATCCTATATCGATGAGCTGAATAAATGCAGTAGCGTGGAGAAATAACTTCAATGTTGAAGATACATAAGATACCTTGGATCTTATGTATCTTCAACATTGAAGTTATTTTTCCACGCTACTGCATTTATTCAACTCATCGATATAGGATTTACATCTTCCGTGTATACCTCAATACTTGAACAAGGAGGACGTGAACCACCTCCTGGAAGATTCTCCTATACAATACAATTTACAAGTTAAGTATTTTTTGTGTTCACCCATTTATACCTGCTATTTTTGTTCATTAGATTCTAGTCCACCATGCTAGGTCATGGATGCCCACAAAACAGCGTCTATTGAGGTCATTGTGCCATTATTTAAATTTATTGCAGACTAGATTATGATCTGAATCAAACTGTCATTATAATTGTGGTAAATGGTGTTGGTCAGATACGTTTTTATATAGCTATTATACGAATACAATTTTTTATCATCTTTTTCTAAGGGATTTGTGGATCATTTGACTCCAACTCAGAAAATGATTATAAGACTCCTCAAAATATACAGGAGAAATCACTGGAAGCATTTGTTCAATCATGGAAAGCATCACCTTGTCCTGATTCAAGTGAAGTGACTTGCATTAGTTTGGAAAATGGTTTGTATTATTTATTTAGTAAATCATAGTAGAGTATAGTGCTTCTAACCGATGCTTAAACTCCCACTTACTGCTATGCACGAAGTCTATCCTCCCTTCAGCTAAAGAATTAAAGAAAAACAGCACTCAAACCAAGTGTCAGTGCAATAAAAAATGTTAAATCATATATTTAATGTGCTTGATATATCACCACATATTAAAATATATTTAATGCAATAGAAATCATACATACATATATAATAATACAATAATCCTGAGCATAGCAGTACGTGGTGATACCTTTTTTATTGAACTAATGTTACATTTAAAAGCCAAGCTTTTGAGAGTGTAACGCTCTTCGTCAGGTCTTGATGCTAAACTGACCAAAATCATAGATTGAACAATAAAGAGCCAAGCAGAAGAGGGGCATTGTCTAATCTACATAATATAATAACAAATACAATAATTGAACATTATAAAAAAGGATAAGGTGTTGTCCCTAGCTTCACTGATCCAATATCCAGAATTGGATCAATGCAGCTATGGACAACAACTTATCCTTTTTTATTTATTTAATTAATATTACTGTGTATATTATAGAAAATCCAGGCTCTGGATCCACCTCGATCCCCGCACACCCTGTACAACGATTCCTTGCTCCGGTGCTGGAACCTGGTACACTACACAAATAGAATTGCGATGTTCCGCTACACGTAGACTTACTATTGACTTTTAAATTCTTTATTGAGCGTCCAATAAACGCTCAATAAAGAATTTAAAAGTTAATAGTAAGTCTCCATGTAGAGTAACATAACATCGCGATTATATATATATATATATATAATTAAATTTATTTAAATATATGGTGCTACGTCAACCAAATTAAGTATACTATTTTAACATCTTTATTGTGCCAACACTAGGTTTGATTGTATTACTTAAATATTGTTTATCAGGTAATTATTTAAAAATAAAATAACAGATTAGCTTGACATGCTTCAGTTTTAGGATGATTATTAATTCAGTCACATAGTTCCAGATATATTAACAGTATGGTTTGGCAGATACTGATGCTTTACAGACCATTGACTGTTAAATTATGGAATACAAACTGCAGTTAACTATACCTGTCGGGGGCACAATTTCTAACACAAGTAAATCATGCCAATAAGAACATTGTAATACAGACCTAGGACTCTCTTCCATAGTTGGTGCTAACTTAACCAGAGCTGCTGAAACCTAGCAACTCCATAGACCAGAATGGTTCTGGTAAGTTTACAGCAGCTCTGGTTAAGTTAGCACCAACTATGGGATATTGTCCCATGTGTTTATATAGTTTGACGATATATAAAATTATTGTTTTGAGCTATTCTTTTCAAAAATTTAGAAGACAATCCCATACATTATTAGCGTATACAAACATATAAACATGGCAACTGGAGAAAATCAGGAGCAAATCAACTAATATACCATGGCGTCATTGCAGAATTGTTTGCAGAAGAGCACTGTTCTAAGCTCCAAGATCCTAATGGACTATTTTCTCGCGGTCATTCAGCTGTGGACTACAGACCATTTTATGAGGTTGGTTGCACATTTATCAGTTCGAATACTGTTGTATGAGTTTGTTTTCCTCATTACGTTGTAGCTATTTATTTTTACCTTTCTCAAACAACTTGATTTCAATTTCTCCTGCACTGCTGCAAAGTCAATTAATATATATTTTTATATTTTTCTACCAATGTAATTTTTGGTTATATGACAACCAAATCATAACATTTAGATCATGTACAGCTGAAAATATAGATTTTTAAAAAAGTGTTTTGGACCCATGTTCTGAAAAATAAATTTCTGTCATTGCTGAATATAAACTAGGATCAGCAAGACTGGAGATGAAACATAAAAATGATTGTAGTGTAATCCTGGGAAATACTATACATCCCATTTCACAAGGACCAAAACGGTGCAATATTGCAACTCAGATCTACTGGGCCTAACCCTCAACACATCATTACTCTTTAACCAATGCCAGTGATAGCCATTAACAACCATCTGATCCAAGCCAAATAGTACAATAATTAAACAAATAAACACCTTTATTATGTCCTCACATTTACATAAACCAAAACAGAAATATAGACATACAACTAATGATGTGAAAATCGCATTCACAGCGCAGTTGTGTAGAAATAAAATCAATGTCACCAGAAAACTAGCTGATGATGAATTAATGACCAGTTATACGGAGATAATAATTATTCCAAATTGGACTTACAGATACTCAACTAGAAAATCACATTTAGGAAAAGTTATGGGGTCAAAACATATTGGCAATTTTAGCTGTAAATTAACATCTACCACCGAACTGTATATCTGTAAATCCATGGCTTGCAATTCGTCTATATAAATGGCATATTTTGGCTTGTGAGTATATAATAAAGGCTATTCTGTTTTTAATTATTATACTATTTGGCTCAAATCAGATGGTTATTAGTAGATATCACTGGCATTAACGCTGGGGAAATAGCATTCTCAAAAGAAACTTAATGAGCATCTCTGCACACGCACCGTGTCTTATTTCAGTCTACTTGTTCTATCACGTTAATTAACTTGTGGAAGACTTTGCTGCCAGACTGGGTTTCTGCTGCCTGGTTGTGCCACCTGAAAGTTATGAGTACATGCATGGGAAAGATACCACTTTCTCTATATGATTGACCTCTTCCCTCACATACTGTACTTAATGCTGTTAGAATCAACATGACAATTATAGAATTTAGCTAAGTATGACGATAAGTTAGAATTTTAATAATAAGACTCTGAGGCGAGTATTGCTTCTCTTTCTTGCTTTATTTAAACATAGCAGCAAGTGGCAACTAGCAAGAACTTGTAAATATGAAGCATTTTTATATTGAACTAAAAGGAAAACGCATAACAATAGTAACAATAGGTCTAAATGGTATCTTCCGACATCCCTTCATTCTTGGGTCAGTCCTCCTTCCTGTCAGAGCCCATCAAGCCCGGTGAACATCCCTCCTACTTCCTCTTTCTTTGCTGTACGAGGTGATCAATGTAGGCGTGTAGGGAACCCAACGGGTAAGCCACCGGAAATCAGGAAATCCTTCATGAGGCTGAGGAAAAAGAAGACGTGAGAATGGAAGACATTGGATCCTGCAGACCCCGTAATACCGTAAACCACAATAGCGGCGGGAGAGGTGGGCAATACTCGCCTCAGAGTCTTATTATTAAAATTCGAACTTATCGTCATACTTAGCTAAATTCTATAATTTTAATACATCGACTCTGAGGCTCCTATTGCTTGTTCAAAGCTGACCCACAACCGCGGATGACCAATGAACCACAGGCTTAAAATAAAAGGATCGGAAGGTGGATTCTCTGGACCAGTCAGCTGATCGTAAGAGATCCTCCAACCGACATCCTGCTGACACAGCGGAAGACGCAACCGCACTGCGAATGGAATGCGCGCCAAACATAGAAGTATCAACCCCTGTTAAACTCAGAAGCCAGCGCAGCCAGCGTGCAAGCGTAGTAGTACCGACCGGGGCGAAAGGGGCTTTAAAGGAAATGAACAGAGGAGAAACCCCCGGACCCCGAAGCTTAGCTGTACGGGATTCGTATTCCTGGCGATAAGCTTTACCCTGATCAAAGATTTCCGTAAGGAAGTCTAAGACGAAGTTCAAAGGGGCCTGAAAGGGATCCTGATCCCTTGACAGACACCAATGATGCCAGGTGAGCCAAGCTGATTTATAACAGGATCTAGTACCTGGGGCCCATGCATGGCGCAGGAGCGCCGAAGTCCGTTCCGAAATTTCTCTGGTTCCCCCGGGCGTCCCGATACCAGCGAGGCCAACAACAGACTGTGGCCTGTAGATAGTAGCGGGTGAGGGCGCCCGGATGAGTCCACCAGGAGATCCGGGAGAGACGGGAGAGACCGTGGAGTATCCATTAGGAGTTCCAACAGAATCGGGAACCAATGCTGGTTCTGCCAAAACGGGGTGATCAACACCACCTGGACCTGCTGGGTCCTGACCTGTCGCAGCGTGCGAGCAATCAATTGAAATGGCGGGAAGGCGTACTGGCGAGCTCCGGACCAATCCTGTAGGAAAGCGTCCGTTGCCTCGGCCAGTGGGTCTGGCCGCCAACTGTAAAAGAGTGGAATATGGGCGTTGAGACGGCAAGCGAATAAGTCCGCGCGAAACGGTCCCCAGATGGCCGCCACGTCGGAAAACACTGACGATCGCAGCCGCCAATCCCCGGAGTCTTCCGTGTGTCTCGAGTTCCAATCTGCGAATTGATTCGAGATACCCGGAATAAACTGCGCCTGGACTACGATCCCTGCCTGAAAACACCATTCCCACAGGCGGGAAGCCATTGTTGTCAGTAGCAGGGAGCGAGGACCCCCCAGTGAATTGATGTATCGGACCGCCGGGAAGTTGTCCATCCGGAGAAGGACTGAGCGATGTGTGCGATTCTTGAGAAAACTCTGGAGTGCAAAGAGTCCTGCCAGGAGTTCCAAGCCGTTCATATGTAGATGACGTTCCTGAACGGACCAGCGTCCTCCTGTGGAAGAACCTTCGCAGTAAGCACCCCAACCTGACCCACAAGCGTCGGAGTCGATAGTAATCGTTGGGGCAATACCAGGATAGGCCTGCCGTTGCAGGAGTGGAGGTGATCGGTCCACCATGCCAGATCGAGCCTGGCCGCTTCTGATAGGCAGATCCGAGCAGTGTAGGGGAGACCCTTCCTGAGAAAAAGGGCCTTCAGGCGTTGGAGGGCCCGATAGTGTAGGGGGGCTGGTGTCACGGCCAGCCTTGTCGCTGCCAAAAGGCCAATCACGCGAGCCAGATCCCTTAGTGATGGAGCCTGGGCCCCCGAAGGGATCTGACTTCGCGTAAAATAGATCGACATTTGGGCAGGGGAACGCTGAGAGACATCCTGATACTGTCCACTCCGAATCCCAGAAATTCCAGGGTTTGAGATGGAGAGAGAATCGATTTGTCCTGATTCACAAGGAATCCTAGAGACTGAAAAAGGTCGATCGTCCATTGGACCTGGAGACGTAGCAGACTCTCCGATGAGGCCATTAGCAATACGTCGTCCAAGTACACAATGAGGCGAACACCCTTGGTGCGTAGCCATGCTACGACCGGTTTCAGCACCTTGGTAAAGCACCAAGGGGCGGAAGACAGGCCGAAAGGCAGACAGCGAAATCTCCAGAGGTCCGGACCCCAGCGGAACTGGAGGAAATTCCTCGATTCTTTGGCAATCGGGATGGTCAGATAAGCGTCTTTGAGATCCACCTTTGCCAACCAATCGTGGGGTCTCAAGAGGTCCTTGAGCATGTGCATGCCCTCCATCTGAAAGTGACGGTAGACCACCGTCCCATTCAATTCTCTGAGATTGATGACTGGACGGACGCCTCCGTCTTTCTTGGGGACCAAGAACAAGTTGCTCAGAAAACCCGAGGTCTCCTGTGGAACCCGTTCTATGGCTCTTTTTTGATACAGTTCTGAGATCTCCCGCTCCACCAACGTCCGCCCCTCCCCCGAAAAGGGGAGAGGAAGAGGTAGCGTTGTCTGGAGTGGGGGAGAAGAGAACTCCAGAACAAACCCTTGTACAGTATTGAGGACCCAAGGGTCCGATGTAATGCGACACCATGCGGTGTGAAAATATTTTAAACGACCCCCCACCTTGGTAGTAGACGGGTGTATGAGGTGTGGAATTACCTGTGTGTCTGAAGGACGAGGACGAATGACCTCCTCTGGCACCCCGGAATCCTCTGCCACGCCACGGCCGTGAGCGGGTAGGGAAGAACGGTGAAGGTGCAGGAGCAGCGGTCGTGGAGGGGTTGCCTCCCGTGGGGCCAGAAAAGGTGGGTTTTGCACGGCCGGTGGCGGCCCCGATACCCACCGGCCCGCGGGAAAACCCCAGAGAATACCTTCTTTAGAGAATTGGAAACGCGTTCCATCGTATTGAATGCCCCTGAGTACTCATTCATATCTTTTAGGAATCCTTTCCCAAATAATGCTCCATTAGCCGTAGCACCTAACTCGTGGTCGGCCATGCCAGCCAGTTGGCGATCCATTTTTAAGAGGATAGATTTACGTCTTTCGGAGGCAAGAGCCGCATTAGTATTCCCAAAAAACTGAGCGACCTCTGGACCCAATTGGTGACCTGAACGGGGTCCATGAGGTCACCAGATAATTTGGCCTGTTCCGCTGCATCCAGCAGCTTAACCAGCGGACCCATGGTGTCCAGCAATTTATCCTGGCACACTCTGAATGCGTGGTCAATGCCTTGTTGGGGACCCATCCCTTGGGAGTGACGAAGTCCACAAAGGCTTTATCCACGTCAGGTGTCAGGCAAGTCTTCCCACTCGTGGTAGGGCGAGGGGATTCCGCTTTCATGCGGTTTCTAGTCGCCTTATCCAAGGCTTTGCGCGTGTGCGCGTCCACATAGAGTTCTACATGTGGTAGTGGGGACCATTCGGCAGACCGTGGGTGAGCAAGGTCTTCCGGGCAGAACAGTGGGTTGCCCAATGGATCATAAATAGTGCCCGGTCGGCTTTGGAATCTACGTCTACCGGGGCTTCGGTAAAATCCTCATCTGAGGCATACACTTCCAAGGCATCGCTGTTAGTATCCTCCTCCGAATCCAGGGTTGTGTCCTGAAGCGGAGCAGGGACAACAGCGGTGTCAGGGTTTGAAACTTTAATAAGTTTAGGCTTTTTGTGTGTGTTAACACTGGGAGTGCAGGAGCCCGTTTACGGGATGCAGGGGGTGGGTGCACGCGTCCCGGCATTTTTAGGGGGATGCCGACCCCTCCAGTCGAGTGTCGTGCTGGTTTCACTGACTGTGTCCCCGTGGTGGTGGCCAGGGGGGTCTCGGGGGGCCTCACCGCGGTGAGTATCGTGCCCGTATCAATAGCCGCCAGTGCGGGGGTTCATCAGTGTGGCGAGTTTCCACCAACATTTCTTTAATTGAGCAGGTGAAATCCGCGGACAAAGCAGAGACAGCTTTAAAGACTGCAGCATCAATGGATGCTTGCATATATGGGTCAAGGGTAGCACTTTGAGAAGGAGCCATCTGAGCTTGGATTAAAACGGGTGCATCGGGGTTTTGTTGCAGCTCAGCCTGACTGTCTTCAGACGAGTGCTCAGAGTCCTCCGCTGGGGAGGCTGGGCGCTGCGGGGTTTTGCCTCGTGGCATAGCGCTGGTGAGACGGACTCAGGCGCTGGGAAACCCCCTTGTGTGTGGAGTGAGCCGAGGCCCCGCCCACCCGATCAGCGAGCGCGTGCAGCCGCTCGTGAACCCAGGCAGAGGGAAGGACGCTGCGGCCAGAAACACTCGGTTAGATAAATGAAAATAAGATCGAACAAACGCGGACCCGCGGTTAGAGCCGGGTGACCGCGAAATAAATAATTAATTAAGGCTAATAAACAGTCCCAATACGTAATTCTAAGAATTATAATGAAAAAACGCAGAGGAAAGTTCTTGACTACTTATCTAGTCGCCGAGCAGCATAGAAAGAGGAAGTAGGAGGGATGTTCACCGGGCTTGATGGGCTCTGACAGGAAGGAGGACTGACCCAAGAATGAAGGGATGTCGGAAGATACCATTTTAGACCTATTGTTACTATTGTTATGCGTTTTCCTTTTAGTTCAATATAAAAATGCTTCATATTTACAAGTTCTTGCTAGTTGCCACTTGCTGCTATGTTTAAATAAAGCAAGAAAGAGAAGCAATAGGAGCCTCAGAGTCGATGTATTAAAATTACTAGCTTGGTTATTATGTTATCTTTTAGCATCCTCCAGTGCCCACCCATTGTCCAGCAAGTGGAGGCTATTAATAATAGGATGGGTGGACATGCACTTTTAATCCACCAGCTGCCTAAACCCATGGGCAATGGGTGGGGGCTATTGAAATCCTGGAGTGTAAGGCTGGTTGGGTTGAACACATAACTAACTGGACAATGGTTTCATTTGGGTTTATAAGTTTTCACAATATTGCCCCTGAACACACGAAGCATTGTCTTTTTTGGCTCCGATGCATCCTGCTGCAAAAAAGAGGTCCCACTGATTGTTGTTAGAATTATTTTTAAAGGTGACCTGTCAATATACAAATAGTTTGTAATTTTCTCCATTCTCTTGTTTAATATTACAGAGATGTGTTAAATCAACATGTCAAAGTACTGATAGTAACAGCAGTTTATGTACTGCATTGAAGAATTATGTCGATGAATGTGTGGAAAATGGCATTGTCTTGTCAAACTGGAGAAATAAAATGTGTCGTAAGTTTACATTTTTAAACTTTATCACAAGTTGTTTGATTACGTATCAATGTTTTTCGTGGTATTTTAGGTCAAACACTGTCATACAGTTGCATAAAGTAACAATAGTTACAGTAATGTATCTTGCAGCTTTGGGTGGAATATTTGTGTCTTTCTCATTCTTGGAGCCTATATCAAAGACCTTGAAGTGCTAATATATAAATACAGTTATTTACATAGTGCCACTATACTCTGTAGCTCTGTACTATGCGCAAAAAAGTGTGAAATAAGGTTGACACACAGAGAACAATAAGAAAACAGGACCCTGCGCAATGGAACTTACAATAGTGTTTTGATTACATAAATGGTATATATTGCAGAAGACCAGGTTGTCCACTATATTAAACATTTATTAGGAATTAAGTAGGGCTGTGCAATTAATTGCAATCACAATCGAATCACGATTTCCGACCCTACTTTTTCTAAATCGCATAAGGCTGCGATTTTCGGCTGTTAACTTCCGGCGGCGGCATGGTGCTTTGTTCGCTCGCAGGGGGAACCACGTAGCGAGCCGCGTTCTCGCGACTCGTCACATGGTTCCCCCAGGCGAGTGCCCAAGCTCCATGTGCCACCGGAAGTTAACAGGGAGCCGAACACAGCGGTGCACAGAAGTGAGCTGTGGCGCAGTATCCATGTGCTGGGGCAGTATCCATGAGCTAGGGCAGTATCCATGTGCTGGGGCAATATCCATGTGCTGGGGCAGTATCCATGAGCTGGGGCAGTATCCATGAGCTGGGGCAGTATCCATGTGCTGGGGCAGTATATCCATGTGCTGGGGCAGTATATCCATGAGCTGGGGCAGTATATCCATGAGCTGGGGCAGTATATCCATGAGCTGGGGCAGTATATCCATGAGCTGGGGCAGTATCCATGTGCTGGGGCAATATATCCATGTGCTGGGGCAATATCCATGTGCTGGGGCAGTATATCCATGTGCTGGGGCAGTATATCCATGTGCTGGGGCAGTATATCCATGTGCTGGGGCAGTATCCATGTGCTGAATACTGAATACATTTAGAATGTATGTAGCATGTTTGAAAAAGCAAAACAATTGGCTAAATCGCAAATAAAATCGCAATCGCAATATTCATTCAAGAAATCGCAATATGATTATTTTGTCAATATTGCACAGCCCTAGAATTCGGTACAGAACAATAAATCGCATATATTCAAGATATACAATGCAGCCAATATGAACAATAACAAATAGGCCTAGAGGGTCAGCAGTGTATACTTATCAATACATTGTCAAGAGAACACCCACGGCTGGGTGCGAAGATGGAGCAAGAAATGAACAATTTATGGAGTGAGCTGATTGGCTTCTCTAAAGTAATGTGTTTTCAGAGACTTCTTGAAGGAATGGAGAGATGGGGAGAGTCTGATGTTGCGGGGGAGGGAGTTCCATAGAAAGGGGGCAGCTTGAGAGAAGTCTTGAAGGCGGGAGTTCAGGGTGTGGGTACAAGGAACTGATAGCGTCAGATCATTGGCCGAGCGAAGTGGTCGGGATGGTATGTACTTGCTTATCAGGGATAGGAAAGTACATAGAATCTAGACTCCAGAGAAACTAGAACAGAGTGGTGTCATACAGATGCATACAGCCACCAGCTGATACCGATTTCATCCTCGTGCACCAAAATGTATACTTACAAAGGTACTATGACCACACATGTCCTACATCATTTGTGTGATGTTGGTTGGAACTGGCATAAATCGGCGCAAACAGTAAGAGTTCCATGCCAAAGTGGCTGTCAGTGTTGTGTGAAGTGATAAAGGGGTAAAGTCTTACAATGGAATTGTAATTGACACAGAGTATATTAGGGATGAGTTCCTGGCTGCATGATGGCACAGGTGGGTGCACCAGATCAGGTAAACTTCACAACCGTAGAGATGCTTTTTCCTCATTTTTAAAGAAGGCTTGTCTGCAATTACATAGTGAATTCACTATTTTGCGAACGGTCACTGTATTTTGTCAGTCGGCAAAGCAGTTATCGGACATCAACAAAATCCACTGAAATGCACCCATAACCGCCAAACTGGCATCGTCAAATTCCACCGAGCTGACGAAAGAGAAAAAAAAAAACAGCTCTCCTAATAGGTGTTTAACTCTTTCGCTGCTGAGGCTTTTCCCGCCCCTGTGCTGAGGTCATTTTTACCGGTTTTGCTCATCATGTTTAAACGTGTTTTGAAGGCTTATTTTAATATATGACCCAGACATATTATATATCGTTCTTTCCGTCAGACTCGGTAGATTCATAATATGTCATTATTATATGTATACGTTATGTCATGTCTGTATATTATAACAAAAAATGCAATAAAATATGTATTTTCAATAATTTACAATGTGTAAAGTGGTTTTTTTTCACATTTTAACATGCGAGCAATTGCGGTTATATTTTGTATGGGGTGCGCTTGTTAAAAAAATTAGAGATGGGGTCTCGTTACATTTTTTTTTGGGGAAAATTACACTATTTTTAACAAACGCACCGCATACAAAAATCGTTAGTGCAGCATCATTGTTCACATTATAATTGAAATGGGAACAATATTGCTGCATTAACAAACCAAAAAAAAGAAAAAAAAAAGTTTTTTTTTTTTTTTTTATAATTTGTTTTTTAATTTTTTTTTATATTTTAATTTTTTTTTATTTTTTGACAAACTTTTTCACTTTCATGTTTGGTATTTTTGGAACGGCCATGCTCTGGCCGATCCAACCATACCAAACATTAACCCCTAACTGCCACGGATCGGGAGATAGGGAGTTCATTGGAACTCCCAGCTCCACAGTTGGTGGCAGTTAGGGGTTAAGTCCAGGACGGGCGTCATCGTGCTACGCACGATGACGCCAGTCCTCAGGGGGAGTTCCCGGAGGCTTGGCCGACATCCAAGATGTCGGCCAGCTCCGGGAAAGGATCGCGAACCGGCGCTTTTCAGCGCCGATTCGCGATCCAGCTCCCCAGGGGTTAATGCCAGGCACCATTTGGAAGGGCAGGCTGTGCCCTTCCAAATGATGCCTGGGTTAACCCCCGCAGAGCCGCCGATCGGAGGGAGAGAGGTCCGAAGGACCTCCCCCCCTCCCTTTCAGGCGCCTCCTCCACACATGCGGGGGGGGTGCCTGAATTAGGTGTCATCGCGCTGCCGCGATGACACCTAATTCCGGCGGCTGCGGTCCCGGATGCCGGGCTGACATCGAGGATGTCAGCCCGCACCGGGGGGGCCAGCGATCGGCCGGAACCCGGCCGAACGCTGACCCCAATGGGAGGACGCGCTCAGCGCGTCCTCCGCATACCAGCGGTAATGCTGAGGACGCGCTGAGCGCGTCCTCAGCATTGAAGTGGTTAACCCAATAAAAATGTATTTAAAATGTGTCTATATAATAAGAAAAGGTGTTTTAAAGAACAATAAAAAGGTCAGTTACAGAATAAAAAAAAGATTTTTTTTTTTTTTTTAAAGAATTAGGAAACATTTTGTATTTTTTTTTTACAAAAAAGACGTTTTAAAGAATAAAAACAGAGTTTGCTGAAAAATAAAAAATAAAGATATTGGGATACATTACAATAATCAAACTAAAACGGGGGCGCAAAGGGGAAAAACCTGCGCCTGCAGGTTTCTCCTTTCCGCCCTCGTTTTAGCGCGATATTACAATGCAGGCGTTTAAAAAGCTGCCTGCATTGTTACTGGGCGCTAAGCGCCACCACGAGCATCCACTTGGAGTCCATAGGACTCCATTGAAGCAGACAGCGTTGGTCACATGACCTGCCGGATCTCGTAGTGTTACACAGGGGGAGACTGGGGGACGTTTTCCCCCAGTCTCTCCCTGCTCCCGCCGCACAGAGGAGGCGGTTGGAGCCGCAGTCCTCGCCGTGGGATAGGAGAATCTGATTAATTTTGGGATATTCTGGCTGGTGCTAACAGAATCCGTTAGCACCAAGTCCTGGCTGTGGTTAACTTTTTGCTAACTGCAGCCTGGCGTTAATTAGCATTAGTACATTGTAATACACTTTGCGCTCACCATGTTAAGTATAGGGAGTGCAAAAGTACAGTAACCTCGCGCTGAAAAGCACAAGATACCAAGCGCTAACAGGTTTCTTAACCCGTTAGCGTTTGGAATGTAATATGCCGCGGTTACCAGGGCTAACGTAAATGCTCACTCAGGTGAGCGCTAATGTTAGCACCAAGAATGTAATCTAGCCCATTATGGGCTAAATTATGATCCTAGCGCTAAAGCACGGGTGCTAGTGAGGGAAAACTGTGCCCGCAGTTTTCCCCCTAGCGCCTGTGTTTTAGCGTTAGATTACAATGCAGGCGCTAAAAAAGCTGCCTGCATGGTTTGTGCGCACTAAGCCCCGGGATGTGCGGGAAATAAAGCTATTTTGGATATTTTATTGTAAATTTATGCTCCAACTTGAAATGTTGTAGAACCCAAAACTAAAATTTTCAAATCTTTTACAAAAAGTGATCTAAGACTTTGAGTATTACTGTAACTTAAAAAAAACAACTACTGCATTCTTAAAATGTATGAGGCTCTGTGGCACAGTGGACAGTGCATTGGACTTCCAAAATATTGAAGCAATTCAAAGGCTGTGGGTTTGAGTCCCACCCAAGTCAGCTTTTGGATATCAGTAGATGTCTTTGTGTTAAACTGATGTAGCATTTCTTTTGAGGTTTCTGAAGTTTTATGATTGCACTTCATACTGCATCAGTTTAGCACGGGGTAATGCTTTTATGTTTACATTTACGATACTTCATGGTTTCGATCTATTAAAGATACCTCACAAAGACATCTACTGATATCCAGAAAGCTTACTCAGGTGGGACTCGAACCCACAACCTTCGAATTGCTTCAATATTCTAGAAGTCCAATGCGCTATCAATTGTGCCACAGAGCCATTGTGCCACGATATCTGGCGTCTTTTAGAATCCGCAAAGCAATCATTGAAATACAAGGAGAAAGAGTGAAATACACTGAGAATATGGTTATAACAACTAATTGAAGTTTGTTTCCACATACAAAATAGTAAATAAAATGAATGTTATATTGACTCCTGAAGTCTCAACATATGATTGGCAGGGACCTGCCAATCAACAATTCACCAATGATGAACTAGTAGGAGGATCTTCAATTAAATACTAACACAACAGTGCTCCATTATATAATTAAGAAAGGTATGTAAACCTAGGAGATCCATAGGAGATTAATTTCTTCTATATACACTGAACTATTCACAACTCCTGATGACGCTACTATGAAGTAGCGAAACGCGTAGAGTGTGCTGAATTTTGTATGCAGAGTAGGGAAGCTGTATTGGAATAACTTTCTATTGCCTTTATAGAAGTATGATGGGGAGCGCTCCTCTTGTTGGTACTTCATCTTGTTGATTTTTATTTTGATACTCTTCTCTGCTGTTCTATACCTACCAACCCACGAAGGCTGCTTTTCTTGCTTTTGAAGAAATTGAGAATAAAAATAGGGGAAGTTTATTGTCAGAAAAATTTAATATTAAGGCAATATTTTGAACCAATACCTACCTGCGATTTATGTTTTTTGTGTGCATTTGTACCACCAGAGGGTGGCCTTTTAGAAACTGTTTTATATGCAGTACAATAAAAGTAAAATTTTATTCACAATAGTGATATTTAGTGACAATTGTGACCACGATTGTTTTTTGGAACCAATGTGATTTTGGGTTACCCCCTGCTACTTTGACAATGTGGTCTGTTTATCTACATCCTTGGTAGTTTCATAATACGCAAATCAGCCTACTGTGTTTGGATCATATATAAAGTATTGATGATATATAATGAATCTACCGAGTCTGCTGAAAATACAGACATATCATTTATCTGGGTCCTACAATAAAAGGCTAATGTCAGACGAATGCGGTCTGAGCGCACTCTGCGTGCATAACAGACAGACGTACTGACGGAAGATACTGTAGACACCACGGTCCGTTTTTTTTTTGACGGACGTAGAACAAAAAAAGGGAACTATGGGAAATAAAATTAATATGAAAAATGCTAAAAATTTGAAAAGCCATTTTGTGCGTCAAGGTGCTGGACATCGCAAATGCGCTGCGTCTGACATCTCATCACTCACACAAACGCTATGCGGACGTGGCGCACTCTGCGCATCCGACTAGCGGTTTTACGTTCTTGCCTAACTTGCGTCCGTTTGGCACGTGAGTTGTGCGTGTGCAGTACAGTGCGGACGCACTTAGTGTGTGGGTCTCTATTGCTCAAGATTCTATGCTACGACGGACATTAAACTGTGCGGCAACACGGACGTGATCACTGCGTTCGTCTGACAAGGGCCAAAATAGTACTTCAAATCGCGTTTAAACATGATGAGCACAAAACGATCAAAATAAGCTCAGCACACAGAGGTAAAAGGGCTCAGCAATGAATGGGGTTAAAAATTTGAGTAAAAGGTTCTTCAATTCGATATTTTTTTTTTTAAAACAAAATTGTACCCTGTAGAATAAATAACCACAAAGGATTTGATGATAAATATGGAAAAATAATGTTATCCGCTTGAAATGATTGAAATTTAAATAGAGATTAACGTTGACATTTTTTTGTAGAGCACCCTGTCTTCACTTGATGTATTCCCATAATATATTTTGATTATACTAAGTCCGCTGAAAAAAAGGATGTATAGTTTGTCATTTCCTACAATAAACCATGATTTCAAGTAAGGTTTAAACATGTTGAGGGAAAATGATGAAAATGAGTTCAACGCATGAGGTGAAATGGCTTAGCATTGAAAGGGATAATTAATGACTTCTAAATTATATGTATATCTATGTATTTTGTACCTGCCTTGGTGCCCAGGACCTAAGCTTGCTTGCATACAAGCAGATAAGAATAAAGTAATTATATTGTTTATTCATAATTAATCAAATTGTCATTTTAATCAAAATTTTATCATTTGATTTTATTAGACCGAGAGTGTAAGAACAATCAGGTCCTTCAGTACAGAGCAGCTTCCTGTTACCGTACTTGTGCTACAGTCCCTGAGGCTGAAAACTGTGATGATCAAACCCTTCTGTTTGAAGATTGTGGTTGTCCAGATGGGCAGTACTTAAACACAGAACAAGTTTGTGTTCCTAAGCTTGACTGTGACTGTCACACTGATTATGGTGTACTTGCGGCACATGAGTCAAAGAAGATTGCCGGCAAAACATGGTAAGATGTTTTCATAAATTGTTTTTGCTTTTTTTTTTTCTTCGTATTAACATTTGTCTTTATTTATTGTTATAATAAATTGTGTTAATATATTTTTAAATGTTTCAGCATTTGTTCTCAGGGAAAAATTAAATGTGCAGATCCAGAAGGTGAAGGATATGGTAAGAATATTATTTACTATAAAGTAGTACCTAGCTACATTAAAGGGACACGACCACTTCCATAAACTGTAACTAGATTACTTGTGCATTACAAATAAAAACACATTATAAAACACATGCTACTGTTTTTTTTAGTTTGTTTGATGTAATTGTGTGTGTGTGTATGTTTATATATATAACAGTTCATCATGCAGAGAGCAAGGAAAGGTCCTGTCCGGGGTTTATGTGTCACCCAGATTCCTCTCTTACACCTTCCGGAACCTCTAGTAAGCCCCTGGTTTTGCACTTGGCCTCAGTGGCAATTTAGTGCAGGAGAGGCAAACAGACATCGCTCTGGAACCTGGGGAGCAGACAGTCTCTATCTGCTGGAGCACAAGGTTGGTCATGATGGTTTGCTGAAGCCTGACAAACCATAAATTTGTACAGGTTGGTAGTCAGGACTATCTTATGTTTAGTGCTGGGACATGGCTAGGAATTTTGTTTTTTTAAAGTGTTTACTTTACGGTTTATAGCCTGTGTGTTGCAGCAATAAATGTACCCCCGTTTGAAGGCAAGTCACTGGTCTGGTCTCTGAACCTTTCAAGAGTGCTCACCCCAGAGAGCAATTGCACCCGCTACCCATTTCCTAGCTCACATAATACAGTCATGGCAGAAATTGTTGGCACCCCAGAAATATTTCCAGAAAATCAAGTATTTCTCACAGAAAAGTAATGCAATAACACATGTTTTGCTATACACATGTTTATTCCCTTTGTGTGTATTGGAACAAAACAAAAAAAGGGAGGAAAAAAAGCAAATTGGACATAATGTCACACAAAACTCCAAAAATGGGCTGGACAAAATTCTTGGCACCCTTAACTTAATATTTGGTTGCACACCATTTGGAAAAAATAACTGAAATCAGTTGCTTCCTATAACCATCAATAAGCTTCTTACGCCTCTCACCCGGAATTTTGGACCACTCTTCCTTTGCAAACTGCTCCAGGTCTCTCTTATTGGAAGGGCGCCTTTTCCCAACAGCAATTTTAAGATCTCTCCACAGGTGTACAATGGGATTTAGATCTGGACTCATTGCTGGCCACTTCAGAACTCTCCAGCGCTTTGTTGCCATCCATTTCTGGGTGCTTTTTGACATATGTTTGGGGTCATTGTCCTGCTGGAAGACCCAAGATCTTGGACGCAAACCCAGCTTTCTGACACTGGGCTCTACAGTGCGACCCAAAATCCTTTGGTAATCCTCAGATTTCATGATGCCTTGCACACATTCAAGGCACCCAGTGCCAGAGGCAGCAAAACAGCCCCAAAACATCATTGAACCTCCACCATATTTCACTGTAGGTACTGTGTTCTTTTCTTTGTAGGCCTCATTCCATTTTCGGTAAACAGTAGAATGATGTGCTTTACCAAAAAGCTCTATCTTGGTCTCATCTGTCCACAAGACGTTTTCCCAAAAGGATTTTGGCTTACTCAAGTCCTTTTTGGCAAACTGTAGTCTTGCTTTTTTATGTCTCTGTGTCAGCAGTGGGGTCCTCCTTGGTCTCCTGCCATAGCATTTAATTTAAATGTCGACGGATAGTTCGCGCTGACACTGATGCTCCCTGAGCCTGCAGGACAGCTTGAATTTCTTTGGAACTTGTTTGGGGCTGCTTATCCACATCAGGACTATCCTGCATTGCAACCTTTCATCAATTTTTCTCTTCTGTCCACGCCAAGAGATTAGCTACAGTGCCATGGCTTGCAAACTTCTTGATAATGTTGCGCACTGTGGACAAAGGCAAATCTAGATCTCTGAAGATGGACTTGTAACCTTGAGATTGTTGATATTTTTCCACAATTTTGGTTCTCAAGTCCTCAGACAGTTCTCTTCTCCTCTTTCTGTTGTCTGCTGTGATTTTTATATTGCCCACACCTGTTACTTGCCCCAGGTGATTTTACAGGAGCATCACATGCTTGAAACAATCTTATTTATCCAAAATTTTGAAAGGGTGCCAAGAATTTTGTCTTGTTCAGCCCATTTCTGGAGTTTTGTGTGACATTATGTCTAATTTGCTTTTTTTCCTCCCTTTTTTTGTTTTGTTCCAATACACACAAAGGGAATAAACATGTGTATAGCAAAACATGTGTTACTTGATTTTCAGGAAACATTTCTGGGGTGCCAACAATTTTGGCCATGACTCATATATATATATAGATATATATACACACAGTGGCAAGAAAAAGTATGTGAACCGTTTGGGATTACGTGGAGTTTTGCATGAGTTGGTCATAAAATGTGCTCTGATCTTCATCTAAGTCACAACAAGTTGAAAAACACAGTCTGCTTAAAATATTACAACACAAACATTATATGTTTTCATGTTTTTATTGAACAGAACATGTAAACATTCACAGTGCAGGGTGGAAAAAGTATGTGAACCTTTGGACTTAATAACTGGTTGACCCTCCTTTGGCAGTAATAACCTCAACCAAACGTTTCCTGTAGTTGCATATCAGACCTGCACAACGATCTGGAGTAATTTTGGACCACTCCTCTCCACAAAACTGTTTCAGTGTAGCAATATTCTTGGGATGTTTGGTGTGAATCGCTCTCTTAAGGTCATGCCACAGCATTTCAGTCGGGTTGAGGTCAGGACTCTGACTGGGCCACTCCAGAAGGCGTATTTTGTTTTGTTGAAGCCATTCTTTTGTTGAATTACTTGTATGCTTTGTGTCATTGTCCTGTTGCATCACCAATCCTCTGCGGAGCTTCAGCTGGCGGACAGATGGTCTTACGTTTTCCTGCAAAATGTCTTGATAAACTCTGGAATTCATTTTTCCATCAATGACCACAATCCATCCAGACCCTGAGGCAGCAAAGCAGCCCCAAACCATGATGCTCCCTCCGCCATGTTTTACAGTGGGGATGAGGTTTTGATGTTGGTGTGCTGTGCCTTTTTTCTCCACACATAGTGTTGTGTGTTTTTTCCAAACAACTCAATTTTGGTTTCATCTGTCCACAGAATATTTTGCCAGTAGTGCTGTGGAACATCCAGGTGCTGTTTTGCAAACTTAAAACGTGCTGCAATATTCTTTTTGGACAGCAATGGCTTCCTCCGTGGTGTCCTCCCATGTACTCCATTCTTGTTTAATGTTTTCCTTATTGTAGATGTGTCAACAAAAATGTTAGCATGTGCCAGAGATTTCTGTAAGTCTTTAGCTGACACTCTAGAATTCTTCTTTACCTCCATTAAGCATTCTGCGCTGTGCTCTTGCAGTCATCTTTACAGGATGACCATGCCTAGGGAGAGTAGCAACAGTGCTGAACTTTCTCCATTTGTAGACAGTCTGTCTTACCGTGGACACATGAACATCAAGGCTTTTGGAGATACTTTTGTAACCCTTTCCAGTTTCATGCAAGTCAACAATTCTTGATCGTAGGTCTTCTGAGAGCTCTTTTCTGAGAGGCATGGTTCACATCAGGCAGTACGTCTTGAAACCAGTAAAGCCAAAACTGTTGTGTGTTTTTAAAGGGCAGGACAGCTTTCAGCAACACATCCAATAATATCACACTGATTGGACTCAAGGTTGGCTCACTCCTGGCTCCAATTAGCTCTTGGAGAAGTCATTAGGCTAGGGGTTCACATACTTTTTCCACCCTGCGCGGTGAATGTTTACATGTTCTGTTTAATAAAAACATGAAAACATATAATGTTTGTGTTGTATTATTTTAAGCAGACTGTGTTTTTCAAATTGTTGTGACTTAGATGAAGATCAGAGCACATTTTATGACCAATTCATGCAAAACTCCACGTAATCCCAAAGGGTTCACGTACTTTTTTTTGCCACTGTATATGTTAGTTTTTTGTCTCATGTTTCCATTTCGTGGATTTTCCCATGATGCCATATTTACCACTATCTGTGCAAAAATGTTACTTTACTTTTGTGCTTTATCTTGTATAGTTTTTAACAGTTAATGAGGTGGAGGAGAGAATGTTTAGATAAGGCGACATAAAGTCTATTGTTCTCCAGGCTACACTAGATAAGAGATGACAGCTGAATGAAATAAAACAGGGAGGTTAAAAGACTTCTAATCTACCCCCTGGTGATGTCCTTTGAATACATCACACACAATAAAATTATGTGAGTCTGTGACTGACTCATTAACTGATTACTCTGCCCATTGCCACACATTGAGGAGCAAGTGATGTAAAGCTACGGGAGGGGGGGCAGTTTACAACACAAAAGATCAGTTACAGTTACAAGCATTTCTAAAGCACCAACCTTAGCGCTGTACAATGGGAGAGACAGAATAACAAATATACATAGACGTTACACACACGGAACAGGAGGGAAGGACCCTGCTCGAGAGAAATGGATACACCCTGTGACACGTATAGAGTAAAAATATTTTCTTAACTAAACATCTATGAGAAAAACAAAGCACATATAAGATATCAGCAACATAAAATAAACAAACTAAGGACATTTAATTTTTTGGTGGTAGTGGCTCTTTAAAACATTGTCCAATCAAATTAGAATAGCTAAGTTTATGAATCCAGTCATAAAATGCCAAAATAAAAACAACATTTTAAAATGGAAAACTACGCTAAATGAGAAAATCCACAAGGAGGGCAGCACTCATTCTTTTCTAAACATAACAGGTAGGTGCTTAAAGACAAAAAATACAACAAACCAGGAGGAGAGCACTCCAACTCATACAATTAAAGATTAACAGATTTTAGCCCTTTCTAGATTTTAACAATTACTAACCCATTACAGATTTTATACAAGGGTTTTTAATCCTAAAGTCTGTTAAAAAATGACAATAAAAAAATATTTTGTATACAAATCTTTAATGTGTTAAAAATTGTTAAAATCTTTATAATGTATGAGCTACTGTTAAAGTCTTTGGGCTTCATTACGAAGTTAACGCTAAAATAGGGAAAACCTGCGCCTACAGGTTCCCCCCGTAGCATCCCTATTTTAGCATTAGATTCCGGGGAAGGCGCTTCTAAAGGCACCTTGTCCCCGAACGCAGCACTACCCTCAATGATACTTGTGGTAGCACTTCCGCGCCGCCGTGAGTATCACCTCCTGGAGTCCATAGGACTCCATGAAGAGTTGCGTTGTCGGGCCGCGAGCCCTGTGCGATCAGCACCGCAGAGTGATCGTGGGGGGAGACTGGAGACTATTTGTCCTCAGTCTCACTCTGCTCCCGGCCAGAAGAAGCAGAGGATGTTTTTATTTCTGGAACAATAATTAAATTGGCTAAAACAAGCATTGAAATGTGACTCACAAAGTAAGTGAAGAGCTAATTTACTAGTTTAGTAAAATATTCCTGCACCAGAAAAATAAAGATTTTTTTTTTAGCATTCTGGGCCCTATTTCAAGGTTGGTGTTAACTTCACTTAAACAGAGCTGTTGTACCAGAGCCGTTAAAGTCTATGGAGCTGCAGAGTTTACAACAGCTCTGTTTAAGTTTACACCAACCTTAGACTAAAGTCCTCAATAATGTATATCGCTACACAATCACTTAACATCAGGTTCTGAGAGTAAATTGTAAAATTACAGACAACTCTTCAAAGATACATGACTAATAATATCATTAGATGGCGAGAAAGGATGTTGCACATCCACTATATGAAACAAAAGAGATCTCTGTGAAATTATTTATCTTTACTTGATAAACACTAACACGTACATGATTCTACTTTACAATAACATTTTTAGATTAGGTATGGGAAATATTTAAGAATATGTATTCGAAAAACTGTGATTACGTATAAAACAATATATAGCATACATTTAAAATAACTCCCTATTGCATTATCATTTTTCAGAAAAATGCAAAGGTGGTGCTGAATTTATAGACTGCAGTTACCCGAAATCCCATAGACGAGATGATTTATGGTGCAATACTACACATTTGCCAAAATTACATGTAAGTACAGTTGATTAACTAATATAAACCAGATTTTGTGGAAATAATCGGTATCATGTGTATTATTTGCCTTTATGACTAAATGATAAATGTGAAATGTGAAATATGCAATGTCTGTAAATAGAGTAACAGATCAGTTGAAACACGAACTGTAAAAAGATAAAAGAGCAGAGGATCGAAGAAAAGATCTTTACTTCCTCCACTGTTGTGATCATTTGTCTCTAGTATAAGATAGAGACAACACACTTGATGCTTAACCTCCCTGGCGGTATTCCCGAGTGTGACTCGGGGTTAAATTTCGCTACCGCGAACCCTGAGCCACACTCGGGCTGGATACATACTCCCCTCCTCCTGGCTCCCTCGCTGTCCCCCGCAATGTGATCGCGGCGAGCTGCTTCCTGGAAGGCTCCCTGCGAGTCACACGATACAGGGGGCGGGGCTAGCATAAAAGGAATCTTTTTTTTACAGTTTACAGCACTTTGGATTATACAGTGTAATGTTTATGAACGGCCACTAGGTGGCAGTACAGGATAAGAAATAGACCATACATCATCTCACCCTTGCTTGCAGACAGATTTCAGTGTTTTTTGTTGTATTTTATTGAATATCATTTATTTGCATCATTTTGGATAATTATTTTTGGGATAATAAATTATTATGTCGTGTTTCAAACTTTATCGGACTCATTGTATTTACTATTTATTTTTTATTTATTTATTAATTTATTTATAAAGGATTTTACCAGTAAGGACTCTTGATTGCACGGATTTCAGTGCATGATTCCTAATTATTACAGGCTAACTATGTACAAAAACTATGTAAAAAAAAATTGAGACGCTTTTAGACACAAAATTTTGAAAAAATTAGACCGCCAGTGAGGTTAAGGATTAAACCTTGAAAACTGAGGATACAAAAAAGCAAAATCTCACAAAGGAGATACCAACACACGAACAGGAGTGCTGGGTATTACCATCTGAATACACCTTTTATTAGAGACACTTGTAGGAGAGAAAATTATTAAAAACATTACACAAAAATAGTGTTGGGCAGAGCAATGGTTAATTCTTAAAGCGGCCAAAAATATGTAGACTGGATAATCAATTTCCTATATCAACCTATATCACTCCTGGCAGTATGATTAATAATAATTTAGAGTGTACAATCCTTTCCCATCATATCCAGTGCAAACAACTGCCATATATATAGATAAGCATATTCTGGTGACCAAGTTACATATCTGGCACTAATGCTGATAAATTTCTGCTCTAGCCCTACACAAACGTATATACCAGACTTAACATTTTAAAAGCAAAACCGCTTGCCACTCAACATGCGTTTCGATGACACGACGTCCGCTTCAACTGGAGCAAAATTGACAACTGTTAACTGCTTTTAAAAACATGCCCACGCACATCACGGAGCTCCATAAGTGCAAAAGTCACAGTAAAGTGTGGTGTATATGAGCATATCACAGAGATTCATAGCAATAAAACTCACACTGCACATTACTGTATCACAGAGAATCATGACAGTAATACTCATAGTAATGTGCAGCGTGTATGAGCGTATCACACAGCTCCAAAGCAATTAAACCCACAGGTGTGTATGAGCGTATCACCGAAAACCACAGCAATAAAACTAACCGTAATATGCTGTGTGTATGCATGTGTCACAGAGCTCCACAGCAATAATACTCACAGTAATGTGCAGTGTGTATGTGCATATCACAGAGCTTCACAGGGATGTGTGATGTGCATAAACCATCACAGAGCTCCATAGAAATAAAACTCACAGAAATATGCTGTGTATATGATTGTATCACAGAACCCACAGCAATAAAACCGGTGTGTATATGTATATTATATCTGTATTGATTACCTGTGTGCAGCTGCGTGTGTTTATAATTGTATAAAGTGTTTGTGCAAGTGTTTTTATCAGTAGGAGTATGTTTATGTGTATAGGTTATTATTTTTTTAATATTATTATACTTTATTTATAAAGCGCCATCATATTCCGCAGCGCTGGACAATGGGTATGATACAGACAGGGTTACAATACATTGAACAACATTTGATAAACTGATACATGCGGAAACGAGGGCCCTATTCCCGTGGGAACTCACAATCTAGAAAGGTTGGGGTGGAAACAAGAGGAGAGGACTGCAATGTGAGAGTGATGGACTGGTTTGGGCAGTGATGTGTATTAGTGAGTTGGGTGGCAGACTTCCCCGTATGGGAATGTCTTATTCGAGAGGGAGAGATGAAAATAGTGGAGGGGTTGGTGGTACAGAGGCAGGAGTTCCATTTTAGGATGAATGCAGAGTTAAAGAGTAGAAGAGACAGGGAGCGCATTGTGCAGCAGTATGTGGACCTTGCAGTTCCAATTCTAGCAGGGGGAGGGGGAGCTGGTGGCCAGAAAACCACTGCAGAGCTTGCATGGGAGAGACCAGAAGCCTGGTATAGGTAAGAGTAATTAGAGAGAAGTGGAGACAGCTGGAAAGGATGCCTGAAATTAGAGGCCGGTCCTGGGTGGGGGGGGTGGGACTGATCAGTGTTGGAATGAAACTTTTGCTGTGTGTTTCTGTGTGTAAAGGAAATTAATTCAGGTAAGTATCTAGGTGTCAGAGGCCTTTGTAATGGGGGGGAGGGCCACTAGTGAAAGACTAGCTACATATTCTATCTAAAAATGCAGCAATTTAGAGGATAATCAGCCAGAAATTAATACATGCAGACACAAAATACAATTGCGATGATGGAATATTGCAGAATGTGATGGTGGCCATTGTGTTGAGATCTGGATATCTGGCTTGTGATTGCAGAGATGTTCCTTGCAGACTGATCAGTGTTGGAATGAAACTTTTGCTGTGTGTTTATGGCTTGTGATTGCAGAGATGTTCCTTGCAGACTGATCAGTATAGGTGTGTTTAAATTTGTATAGGGTTTGTATGTATGAGTTAATATTTATTTTATTTATTTGTAAAGGATTTTACCAGGAAGGATACATTGAGATTTCTCTCGTTTTCAAGTATGTCCTGGGTTCAAGAACATTATGCATATATGCATATAGGGTGTGTGTTTAGAAGCAATTTAATGGTTTGTTTCTATTTTGGATAATTACATAATATATGTATTATTCATGATGCTATCCTTGAGGAAAACTAAATGTCAGGTCTTGAAATAACATTAAAAACGCTGAACAAATCCCCAGAGAAGGCAAATTATTGCAGAATTTATGGTTATAAAATAAATTAGATTTAGGGTTACAAATTAATGGTAGAGTTATAGATTAGGTTAGGTTACCATTTTTACATTCAGGGTTATTCAAAGAGCATCAAAGTCACGCACTTTCGGTGATTTTTCGTCCTCTTCAATTCGGTGCGATTTGGCGATCCCATTTCAGTGACCCTGCGGTGTATTCAGCAAGTACCACAGGGCCGTCGTAGTGCAGGGAAAATCTGCTGCAAACCCGACAAACACTCACCTCAAAACCGGCGAACGCACACTGACCCCTGCAAAAACATCTATATTAACCCTGCCGAACATGCCGGAGAAACACGAGCAACCGCCGATCACAGCGCAGAGCAGCCGCTGGAAAAAGCCGACACCGCAGACGAATGGAGTGGGAAAAAAAGGAAAACCGTACGTTTGAATGTTTGAAAAGTGAAACGCTGTTTGCAAAGAAACTACAGATCGAAAATGTTTGAAATTTACATATAAAATCCAATGAATGATAATCAAAAGGGTTGTTACAGAAAAAAGAAAAAACGATTTAGAAAAAATGTGCAAAAAAATCTATTAATAAAGAGACTTTATACTGCAGAATATTATAATCAACGGTTTATTAGTTATTGAGTTAAAACGGGAATATTTTTAACATTGAAGCCTATGGGATTCGCCTGAATAAACCTGTCGAATGAAACCACCGAACAGCAGGGCAATTCGGCAACTTTTCACTGCTGGTTTTTGTTCTCTGATTAGATGAAGCATTGCTTAACTATGGGGATTTTACTGCCCTGCGAACAAGCACCGTATTTGCAGCCAATTCGCCAGGATTTGGCAAACTGCCTGCTCTCTGGATAGCCAAATGGCCAGGAACGGTAACCGTACGCTGAATTTCAGTGTTCGGTTACCTTTCGACCACAATTCTCTTTGAATAACCCTGCTTGTTTAGGACTAGGGTTAGGGTTACATTTAGAGTTAGATTTAACTTTTACCCTAAACCCTGACCTAACAATCGGTTCCATTTTTGCTACATTCGTATTCAACAGATTCTGCTCCTTTTGAATGAGGGTGGGGGTGATGAGGATGAGGGTGCAATATAGACTTTATTTGCCATATTTTAACTCCCTGGGTAGCCAGAGCACTTTAAAAGGTGTCATGACGTTTTTCTGAAAATGCAGGAAAACTTTCTTTTTATATTGAAGTTCTGCAAAGCGCACATATGGGCTCCTAAATCTATCCACGGAGACTTGGTCCCCTCACATGAAATATATTTTTTCTGAAGACACTTATACCTATATAATGTGTTAATATTATATATTATATTATAACACAGAAAGATATACGGATTCTTGAATAATCTGTTGTAAAAAGAATTCTTCCTTCCCAATAATTACCATTTTTTATTAGAGACAAAATGTATAAAATAATATGAACTATTTTATTAACACCTCGTCTTGGATTTTGTGTACTTTTTAAAATTAAATGTCAATTCAGTATGTTATACATAGTCATAATATTCATAAACTGCATTGTGCCAAATTACAAGAAAAAAATATATTTTAATTTTGGTTTAACTTGCTTATTTCATTAGAAAAATGCAGTAACAGGTTCACTATTTCTGATTATTTCTGATTTTTTTTAAGAGCACCTCATTGAATATACTGTATAACGACAAAGGTTTTTGATTAAACAAATTGGGATAAATAATAGAAATTTATTTATTTGTTGGATATCCAAATAAATTATACAGGGCTATATTACAAACCTAACGTTAAGATGGGGACGCTGACCGGGGAAATCTGTGCCTGCACATTTTCTCGTTGTGTCCCCATGTTAGTGTGGTATTCCGGGGAAGGCGCTAGCTCAGCACCTTGACCCAGAATGCAGCATTAACCGTAGTGATACTCGTGGTAGTTTTTCCGCTCTGCTGCAAGTATCAGCTCCTGGAGTCCATATGACTCCATCGAGGGTTATGCCTCCTACGCTGCGAGTCCTTTGCAACCTCGCTCTCGCAATATCGCGCAGTGATTGTAGAGGGAGACTGGGAAATTTTTCCAGTCTCACTCTGCTCCTGTCCAGAAGGAATGGCAGATCGGGTACCCCTTCTTGCCATGGGATGAGCATCTAGTATGGGATTTAGTGGAGGGGGGGCTTAGGGAGTGTTAAATGATTCTGCAATTGCAGAATTATTTAGCGCCAGCTTTTAGGAGATGCTAGCTTTTAGCTCTCCACATCCCAACAGTAATTTGCGCCTGCTCTTTCTGTAGTATCTCATTTATCAAAACGATACAAATTGATTGTGATCTCCATGTTAAGTATAGGAGAAGCTATGTACAGTAAGCTCCTGCAAGCTGTGAAGCGCTAACTGATTTCACCCGTGTGTAGCGTCAGGATTGAAATATCGATGGCAGTCGTTAAATTTACGTCTCCTAGCACTAACAATTACATATCGAAATCCTACATTAGCGCAAACTATAAATTAGTGCCCACATTGTTTTGACTTTTTTTTTCCATGAACCATTGTGACTTGACATGATGTATACACATAGTAAGGATTTATTTTGAATCTGTTAAACTTGCTGATATAACTACTGTATATATAATTTGGATGGGTTCTATAATAAAACAAGACTTGAAATAACATTTAAATGTGAACATCAAAAATGGCCAAAATGAGCTTAACACACAAGATTGGAAAGTCACATCAGCAAAAGAGCTAAATGTTGTATCACACTCATAATGACATAACATCTGCTGCAAATAAAATCTAATCAGCTTCTCAGTTTATTATTTTTTTAGTCAATTTATTTGTAATTTAATTTTTTAATGTATATAATTTTGTTAATATAGTTTATCTTTTGACATAATTTAGAAAACTAATGACTGCAACCCAGGATGTTACTGCCCTATATCAATGGTCAAGAACTCCAAAGGAGAATGCATTCTGCCATCTGAGTGTCCATGCTATTTTGGAGGTGAAGAATTTGAAAATGGAAGGACTGTAATTAATTCTTGCAACAAATGGTAATTATTTTCCATATTATCCCCTTCACTACCAAGGGATTTTCCAAAAATCCACTGTCCGTAACCAGTGGGTTTTTTGTAAAATAATTATTAATGAATTGTACAGAAAGAGATTTGGGAATATTCCCAATGAATTTCCAAGTGTAATATCATATTTGGCAGGCAGATGTCGCCATTTACTGGCCAAATGGAGTTACTGCAGTTAGAACTGTAGCTCATGGCTCCGCACATTATAAGCTAGGTATAGCCCGATATATCAGGACATTCCCTAGCCAATTTTAAATTGTTTTAATGCTTCAGGCATCATGCCCAGGGGGCTAACACTTTGGGGGCACCTTCAGGGGTCCATAAGCAAAGGAAATTCATTTGCAGCAAACAAATTTCATTTGCAAACATATAGCATAGCCTCCGATCGTGTTAACATATTATTGGGCTGCTGTGTCTACTACCGCTGATTGTGTATACACAGTCACGGTAGTGAAGGGGTTTAAAAATGAAAGTCAAAGTTTTATATGCTATTCTAAGCACAGTTGCATATTTTATTTATTAACGTATTGCAATATCTCTCCTTCCACTTGCCTCAGAATTGGAAAAAAAGGTACAGTATTTTATGACAGCGTCATTGTTTGCATTCTATGTGAAAAGCAGACAAAGTCACAGTGCTATACTTTATAATTTTTTTACACTGTACATTGTCATGCTAGGTATCATTGGAAAGGCCCAAAGTTTTCAGAATTGGAGATACAAGGGGTTTGTTTTGGTTCCAAGTTAGATTTGTGCCTTTGTAATTGGTTAAAACAAGAGAAAAGTTAAAGGATTACATAGTTGGTGCTAACTTAACCAGAGCTGTTGTAAACTTACCAGAGCCATTATAGCCTATGGAGGTTTTAAGTTTACAACAGCTCTGGTTAAGTTAGCACCAACATTGTAACATAGCCCAAAGTATTTACAGTGATTGAATGTTTGTATATTAAAATTACATAGTTTATATTGCTATTTCTACTGTTTAAACCCCTTTATGACGCAGGGTGTGCTATGCCGTCCTGCAGCAAGTGGGCTTTAAAGCCGCGGGACGTTTGATTCACCCCTCCTGCCAATACTCACCTCTCTCTCCAGGGTCCCACACAGACCAACATCCTTGAAAGATGATGTGCGTAGTATACCCGTCCTGGCGCACTGACGTCATCGCGACAGGTGCTGCGACGGGCCCCACCAGGGAAGGGGGGAGTGCCTGAAGGGGAGGGTGGTCCTCTTTGGACCCCTCTATCTCCCCATCACCGGGGGCTAGCAAGTCAAAAAAGGCACCGCTGGAAAGGTCACAGTCTGACCTTTCCAGCATTACCTTTCTTTAACCCTTACGCGCCAGGCCGCGATCCAGCATCAATCAGCACCGGAACACGGCCTATTTTCAGTGGGGACTGCCATCCCCCCCATATCAACTGACGTCATCGCACAGTTAGCCAAGTAGCTCCTAGCTGCCCAGGGATTTCCTAAGGAAATCCTTTGGTGGAGATAGGGGGTTCTTTGAACCTCCGTATCCCCTGATCGATGGCAGCTAGTGGGTCATGTTTGGTATCACTGGAAAGGCCAGAGCATGACTAGGTTACATGTAGAAAAAAATAAATAAAATCAAAATAATTATTTTTTAAATTTATTAATGCAGCACTATTGTTCACTTTTAAATTATAGGCTGGGGTCAGACTAACGCATTTTTAACGTGCGTTTAGGCACACTTAATCACGGCCGCAGTAGCAGCAAATGACGTCCAATGACGGACAATATACGAAGTACGGCCGCACGAAAGTCCGGCCGCACAACGCAAGTGGAAAATGAACGCATTGTTTCGAGAACGCAGAACCGCTAGTACTGACATACAGAGTGCGCTGCGGCGGCATGTGTGCATGATTAGGAGATGTCAGACGCTGCTAATGTCCAGCCTACATAACGTCCAGATGCAAAAAGTGTTTTATTGACGATCCGTAAAAAAATCACGCACGAAAATGCGCGTCGTCTGACCGTTTTCGCTCATTTCATGAAAAAATACTTCATTACGTTCGGACGCACTTTTCGACGGTCGCTGCGAATAATGAGTTCATTTGACCCTAGCCATAATGTGAATAGCGCTGCATGAATGAAAATTGTTGGGCCATAGTACATAGTTGGTGATAACTAAGGCTAGGGTCAGACGAGCGTGATTTCTACGGACTGTACGTCCGTGCAGTACGGACATCGTCAGTACGGATGACGCAGTAGTGGTCACACAGTCCGTTTTTTCACTGAAGTTATTTTTGACGGATGTAGGAGGGAAAAATAAATTACAATGAAAAAACATTCTGTCCGTCAAAAATGCTGGACGTATAAATGCAGTCCGTCTGACCATGCTCCATCACTCACACACAAAGCTATGCAGACGTTGTGGACGTGGCGCACTCCGCACGTCCGTTCTAGCAGTATTACGTTCTTGCCTAACCTGCGTCCGTTTGCAGCGTCCGTCATGCGTCCGCAGTTCAGTGCGGACGTACTTCATGTGTCAGGCTCCAATGGACTTTCTTTCATGCTATCACGGACGTACTTTTAGGCGCAATCACGGACGTGAACACTACGCTCGTCTGACAGCAGCCTTAACCAGAGCTGTTGTAAACTTCCCAGAGCCATTATAGACTATGGAGGTTTTCAGTTTACAACAGCTCTGGTTAAGTTAGCACCAACATTGTAATACTGCCCGTTGTGTTTTTTTTATAATCGTGTATTTACTCAGAAAAATGCAGTAACAAGTTCATTTTTTTTTTTTTTTTTAAAAGTGTACCCCACGAAGTATATAACCATAACCATAAAGGCTCAGATGGGAAAAAAATGTGAAAAAATTACTTTACACTGGAGGATTGAAATTGTAATGGAAATTCACGTTTTCAAATTTTTTGTTATAGCCTACTGACAGGACATATACATATAATAATGATATATTATGAATCTGCTGAATAAGAGGATATATACTTTTTCTGGGTCGTATAATAAAACATGACTTCAAATCACATTTAAAAATGTTGAGCAAAAACTGTCAAAATGAGCTCAGCACACTTCTACTTTTAGAAGACTGCCAAACTTGTAAAATTGCCCCCGTCCTTAAGGGGTTAAAGTGATTGGTGAAGAATAAATTAATATAAAAAACAATATAACCATTCCTGTAGCTGTGTCACGGCTGAGGATGGTACCAGGGTGGCACCGGTGGAGGGGGGAGTATGAGCCCAGCATGCAGTGGTCTGCACAGATAAACAGAGGATAAGGGTAGAGGAGGGTGGATGGAGATAGTGACTAGCCAGGTTGATTGCAGAAGGATGATGGGAATGATGGTTGTAGTTGCAGGAACCAGAAATGGGGTATCAGAAACAGGTTTCAGAGCAGCAACACAAGGCAGTAGTGGTCTCTTTGAAACCATGAGCTGTAATGAACCAGCAATGTGTGAGTGAGGGGCAGAGCCCTTTATTTTGTGTTTCACAGGTGTATTGGTGCTTAACCCTTACATTGTTGGATGCTGGTCGCTGGATTCAGGTTAAAGGGCAGGAGCAGAACCTGAAGTGTACCACCAGGGGGGATTTTCAGGATGGTGGCAGCCATTGGGCATGACAAGCTGTCAACATTATTATTAACAATTTAGTTTCATTCTTTAACAATGTGAATATTGTTTTGAATAGCTTCTGCAATAAAGGAGTTTGGAAATGTACAAACAAGAAATGTTCATCGACTTGCCATATTCACGGTGATGGGCATTTTAGAACATTTGATGATATGTCATTCAGCTTCGATGGTCTTTGCCAGTACACAGTTGTTGAAGTAAGTACAAGAAGTCATGTTACACATTTTAAATCAGTAGCCCATTTTTAACTTCGCTTTCTTTTCTTTGTACTGGTATCAATGCACACTATGCACTATAAGTTTGTATTTGTTCAAAATTAATTTAGCTACTTAAGCTACGCTAGCTGTAGAGAACTAGTGATGAGCCGAACACCCCCGTGTTCGGTTCGCATTCAAACTCGAAGAATTTCAAAAGTTCGAGGTCGAACTCGAACACGAACCAAACTCAATGCAAGTCAATGGGACTTGAAAGTTCGATTTTTAGAGTGCCCTCCAAGAGGGCATATATGCAAGATATTTGCCATCAAAGGTGTATGGGGGTCCGGGTAGTGCCCTGGGGGAAGGAAACAAGGACAAATAGTAAAAAAAAAAAAAAAGGTTTTTAAAAGAACAGTGAGTTTTCCACGAAATAAAGGTTAAGAATAAAAACGAAAAATTCCTTCAAATATCGTACCTAGGAGGTCCCCATAATCTGCCCGTGAAGTGGCGGATTTGTAGGATGTACAGAAACCTTTAAAAACAAAAAATTAAATTTCAAATGACAGTAAATGGTTTTCCTTTAATCTATTCATAAACACCTTCTTGGGGCAGTAGCCTGTATGAAAAGAGGAGCTTTTTTTGGGATAAATTATGGGGAAACCTATGCAGGCTTTGGATGAAAGTAACAATAGGTGCTTTAAAATTGGGCCTTTAGTGTCGGCAACAGTGCCATCACACTGTAACCCCTCTGTGGTATTGTGGAAGAGTGCAGGGTTGGACCCTGCGGTCCAATATTAAAATGATATGAATCTGGTATAGGCGTCAGTGGCAGTGCACCTAAATATTGTGCCTTTGGTGCCAGCTAGTGTCTTAACAACGTAACCCCTTTGGTAATGCAGAAGAGATCCCGATCTATTCAGTTACGTCAGCATCAGGGGATTGATAGCTGCTGATCCAGAACTGATTAATTTTTGTAAATGTCAGCCCGTCTACAGAGACGGTGGACAGATGCACTATTTTGTCTGTGACAAAACCTCCAGCGGCACTGAACGTCCTTTCAAAAAGCACGAACCTAATAGCTGCATAGCATATTGGCTACGTTCTGGCCAGTGATCCAATCTCAACACCCAGTAAGCCAGTAGATCATCTGCTGTAAAGGTATCCAGGTCTGCCCTTGCCCCTAGGTAGTCCTGCACCATATGGTGAAGACGCTGGCAATGGGTGCCTACATTTGACGTCCCTGGGCGTTGTGGACTAAAAATTTTTAAAAAGGCATCAGTCAAGCGGTCCCCTTCACCGCTCTTCCTCTGATAAACAGCAGCCTCTGAAGCACCTGTGTCATCACTTGGAAACCTACCAGTGCATGGAAAGGTGTTACACAAGTGTCGCTTTAGAGCATCCTCAAGTTGTTTCATCCTGTCCTCCCTCTGTGACGGCAGGATGAGCTCTGCAACCTTACCCTTGTATCGTGGATCAAGAAGGGTTGCCAACCAGTAATGATCCCTCTCCTTGATAGCACGAATTCTGGGGTCCTTTAGCAGGCGTTGCAGGATAAGGGAGCCCTGCAGCGTAGGTTGGAAGTGGCATTAGCTTCCGAGTCTTCCTGGTCAATGAGGATGACCCCATCGTGCACTTCCTCCTCCCAGCCACGTACTAGTCCTTGGGTTTCTGGGCACACAAAACCCTCGCTAGAGGAATCTCCACCTTCAATACCCCCACTACTTAAATATTCCACCTCATCCTCCTCCTGTCTGATCTGAGGACCCGCAGGAATGCTGTCTGCGTAAAGACTGGGGCCTTAAGAGCTAGGGAAGGCCTCCTCTTCTTCCCGCTGCTCTGCCTCTAGTGCCACAACTATTATTCCATGCAGAGTGCACTCCAGCAGGAACACTAAAGGAATTGTGTCACTGATGCATGCACTGTCCCTGCTCACCATCCTCGTTGCCTCCTCAAATGGTGACAGTACAGTGCATGCATCCTTTATCATCAGCCACTGTGGGGGGGAACCGAGTTGACCTGAACCTGTCCTTGTGCCATACTCACACAGGTACTCATTAATGGCCCTCTGCTGCTTGTGCAGATACTGCAGCATTGCCAATGTTGAGTTCCACCTGGTGGGCATGTCACAGATCAGACGGTTTGTGGGAAGTGGCTGCAGACTTTTCTGGTCTGGCTGAGAAGCTCTGCCAGCCCTGGGTACCTGGTTAGGAAACGCTGTACCACCAGATATAGGACGTGTGCTAGGCATGGTACATGCGACAACTTACCCTGGCATAGGGCAGAGACAAGGTTGCTGCCATTATCACAGACAACCATTCCCAGCTGAAGCTGGCGTGGTGTTAACCATCTCTGCACCTGCCCCTGCAGAGTTGACAGAATTTATGGCCCGGTGTGGCTCCTGTCCCCTAAACAAACCAGCTCAAGCACAGTATGTCATCTTTTTTTCTTGAGCCATTGCATAGCCCCTGCCATGCATTGGTTTAACTGCCACTTCGCCAGAGACAGAGAAGGAGGAAGAGGTGGGGAGCAGACAGACCTCATATAAGCAGCTTTCTGGAGGCGTGGTGGATGAACAAGCTCCAGCACAGAGCCCTGTCTTGGATCCCTCCCAGCAGCAATCAGCGTTACCCAGTGTGCCGTGAAGGAAATGTAACGGCCCTGTCCATGCTTACTGGACCACGTGTCTAAAGTCATGTGCACCTTGCTGCTGAATGCCTTTCCTAATGACTCCATAACATTGTCTTCGACGTGCTGGTATAGTGCTGGAATGGCCTTCCGTGAAAAGAAATGGCGTTTTGGAACCTGCCACTGTGGTACAGCACATTCAGCAAATTCACGGAAGGAAGCAGAGTCCACCAGCTGGAAAGGCAGCAGCTGTAATGCGAGTAATTTTGCTAAACTGGCATTTAGACGCTGTGCTTGGGGATGGTTGGGACTATATTTTTTCTTACGCTGCAGCAGCTGCGGCAACGTAATCTGACTGTGTAAATCTTCAGCTGATGGGATGCTGTCACATTCTGAGGAAGGACCTGGTACACCCATTACTGTAGCATCATCCCTGTCAGTGGAGGTTGTAGGCAATGACATGGCATTACATACAGTGGGGGTAGAGACAGATGAGGAGGAGGACCTATGCAAAGTGAGGTGCCAACGGGATGCGTGGCAGGTGGTCATATGTTGCCTCAAGCACGTGGTACCCAAGCGTGGGATGTCTTTCCCACGCTTGATCCTCATCTGACACAGATTACAAATAGCAACGGTGCGGTCTGCTGCACATTTCTTAAAGAACTCCCAGACAGCAGACTTCCTGTACATGTGCTTGGAGACAACAGCACTCTGCACCTGAGCAGCTGTGACCTTTGATGCCTTGGACTGGCTACGGTTGGTCATAGAGGACGTTCTGCCTCGTTTTTGTTGTGCCTCCTCCTCCTCCCTTGAATCCTCTGTTCGATCAGGCACCCAGGTGGAATCAGTGACCTCATCATCGTCATCACCCCCTATCTCCTCGTCACTGGAGCCAACTTGGCAGTATGCTGCAGCTGCTGGGGCAACATGCGTGCCAGTTATTTGTGTGTCACTGGCACCCCCTTCATCTAGGTTGATTATACTCCCTTCCTCAACCTCAGAGTTTGAATCAGAGTACTGTAGTTGCTGCACATCCTCAAGCAGCATGTCACTGTCATTGTAGTCAAACAATTCAGCTAACTCCTCCATGTGTGATAGTGAGGCTACGGCAGGAGTAGCTGTGGACTTGGAGGCTGAATTAGATGTTTTGGCAGCTGAGGTGGACTGTAAACCACTACAAGCCTGGCTGGCAGAGGACTCAGAGGATGAGGATGGTCTGGTTAGCCAATCCACCAAATCCTCTGTATGTTGCTGCTGCTTAAGACGGACAGCACCAGTTAGAAAGGACAAGCGTGCCCCTGCAGAGGATGCACCACGTCCACGACGACCAGCGGCACAGCCTCCTGACACAGAGGCTGCTTGCCCTCTTATATGTGTCTGGGAGCATCTGCCTGTTCTTTTTGGTCTTTCTGACCTGGTGAGTGATATATAGATTAAAGATATACAGAACTCTAATTCAACTCTGTTATAAAAATTGGAGATGTGCAGAACTCTTATTCAACTGTGTTATCTAGATTAAAGATTTCCAGAACTCTGGTGAGACACCCTGATAGCTGGCAGCCAGTGACAAGACACAGATTAAAATTCCCAGAAACCACCTATAAGTCAGTGAGACCCCCTGATGGGTGGCAGTGACCAGACCCAAATTAAAATTTCCAGATATCTGCTAGAAGTTTGTGGGACCCCCTGATGGGTGGCAGTGACAAGACACAAATTACAATTCCCAGATATCTGCTAGAGGTATGTGGGACCCCCTGATAGATGGCAGTGAGAAGACACAGATTACAATTCCCAGGAACCTCCTATAAATCAGTGAGACCCCCTGATGGGTGGCAGTGACAAGACACCGATTACAATTCCAAGATATCTTGTAGAAGTGAGACCACCAATAGCTGCTGGCAGTGAGAACACCCAGATTACAGCAATTCCCAGATATCTTGTAGAAGTGAGACCCCCCCAATAGCTGCTGGCAGTGAGAACACCCAGATTACAGCAATTCCCAGATATCTTGTAGAAGTGAGACCCCCCCAATAGCTGCTGGCACTGAGAAGACACACTAACAGAACAATCTCCTCTCAAAAAACACGTGCTGGGGGCTGTGTGAAGCTTTATGTAGTGTGCTGCGGGATTTAGCTCTGTGAGCCCATGATTGGGCAAAATTTACCCAATCCGTACTCTGAGCCGTGATTGGCATAGTCTTGCACCTGACCTATGGTCAGGTGCAAGGCTGTAGCGAATTACAAGGCTGTAGCGAATTACAAGCTTCAGGCCAGTGGAAAAGTGCAATGTGGTCCATTGTGGGCGAACTCGAACCGAACACGCGGAAATGTTCGAAGTTCCCGAACGGCCGATGTTCGATGCGAACTCCGAACAGATCGAACCGAACAGCTCATCACTATAGAGAACCTGTCATGCCCTCTAAATTAGTAACAAATTATTGAATGTTACAAAACATTGGTATTAAGGAGGTAATCCAGATCAAGGGTGACTCAAAATACCATTAAAATATAGTCTGCTTTTTAGCAATATAAGTTTATATATAAATATCCCTTGACCTTGAAAAAGGCCTTGAGGGGCCAAAACGTTGGCGGTATGTTTTTAGAACATGCATAATAAATATTGACTTTATCAGACCCTGAGTGCATCCCCCCACTTTGATTGTTATATATAACACACCAGAGTATAGCAGTACGTAGGGATACCTTTTTTTATTTGACTAATGTTACATATAAAAGACAGGCATTTGTCTTTTAAATGTGACGTTAGTCCAATAAAAAAGGTATTCCTATGTACTGCTATACTCTGGTGTTTTTAGCATCTGGACTATCGCGGCTTATCCAGTCGACAGGTACATATCTAATAAATATACATATTTATCAGTTACTGTATTTTAGTGTGCTGTATTTTTTGTGCAACATCATTGCATACACGTCTTCAATAATCAGTGCTGAATTGCAAGCTATGATTTTTTTTCTATAGAGCAACTGGCATCATTACCAACAACTGAGTATCGTTGGTATATTCAGGTATGCAATGGGTACATCAGAAGCTATACAATGTGAGCTGAATGGAAACTATTTTCCCCTCAGAACTAGTGGTAGATCTGCATTCTCAAATTTTTCTGCTTGTTTGGACAATTTTTATACTCCTAAACTGGCTACATGGGTACCTAATCCACTACAATTCAAGTGTGCTTGCAAAATTCCTCATAGCTAAAGGGTCTGTTCACAAAGCACTTATCTTGCCACCGAATTGCACCAAAAGGTACATGTCACCATTAGATGCAATTTCGGGGCAGTTTGTCTATTCACTAAACTGTCAATTCGCCGAATACAAGTGAACTGATGGCGAAATACAGTGCAGTTTGTCGCAGTCCAGTGGTCTCCGGTGGCAGTGAAATTATTCCATAGACAAGAAATTGTTTGTCTATTCAAAGAACGTCGACGTGTATGCAAAATGCCCCGAAAAGAAAGCTTTTTATGCTTTTATTTTTTAGAACACCTTTTTGTATTTTTTAGATGAAGTTTTTGTTTCCCAACTTTTTAAAAAGCATTTTTTTATTCTGTAACAGTTTTTATTATTTATACACATTTTAATAAATTTTTATTGGATTGCACACCTATTAGGAGAATATGAGGTTCTATTTTTTTTTTTTTTTCGCGGTTCAGTGGAATTTCCCAAGGGTACTTCAGCGCTTTTCAGTGCTCTTCTGCAATGTTCTCCAACTTTTCCGTGGGTCTTCAGTGACTCCATCTTCGGCACACTACGGTGACCAATTGCTAAATAGCGAATTCACTGAAATTTCGGTGAAATGGAATAGCTGAAGTGCACCGAAATGTCCCCTGAAATTTCTGTGCTTTGTGAATAGACCCTTAAAATTTAGAATAAATGGATTAAGTCCAATTTAACTCATTCAGTTCCAGTGCAAATACCAATTAAGCATAGTTAAAACTAACCCATGTCTACTTTCCAAGATTAAAATTCACAATAATACATGAACAAAAGCGAACATGATGAACCCTACCGTAACACATCATCTACATCCAGATTGGCAAATTCTCTTTCTCACCACCTAATATCTGTTAATTCACACCTACTGAAATGTATTACTTTTTCCATTGAACACATCCAATCACAATCCATATAACTGGTTCTAATTTAACTACAAACTGTATTGTGCTTATCACGGTCTTTAGTTCTTGTAATAGATTAAAGAATATTGTATTAATACATTATTAACTTTTATTTGCGTTCATAAACATATGATTTTGCATTAAAAAGTACCATCTTTTTATTAACATGTGAAACTACTTTCTACTTTGAGTTTGTTAATAATATTCCCACTTTCTTCCTTTCCAGGATTACTGCAACAGTGATAAAGGAACATTTAGGATTCTAGCCCAAAGTGTACCATGTTGTGACAATGAACTAACTTGCGCAAGAAAAATAATAGTTATTTATAAGGTAATTATGATGTTCATATATATTACATTACACCATATAAAGTACATTCTGCCTAAATGTACTAATAAAGATACAACAACTTGGATATAACAATCCATATATTAGCGTACCAGCTGGGTGGAGTACAGGTAACATCACTGCTCTATAACCGTGGAGAGAGACACTGGAGACACAGGTTCGATCCCGGAAATAGCACCTCTCCAGTAAATGTCCTTGGGCAAGACACCTAACGGTACATACTCGCCACTCAGGACATACTTGAAAACGAGAGAAATCTCAATGTATCCTTCCTGGTAAAATCCTTTCTAAAAAAAAAAAAATACACTGTATATATTGCATAATTCTGCCACAAGGTACTTGTAACCCGTCTCAGCAGGTTCTATTCTTGCCTAATCGGATGACTGCTCTCATGAGATTAACCAATTTACTCGGGACATACTGTACACCTACCTGGGGCTCTTTGCCGTCCAAGTTTTTAAATAGGTCTTACCATAAAGCACCTGGGATTCAAAACCAGGAAGGGAGGTCAATCCTCCAAATTTACGTACAGAGCAAAACATTTTGAAGCTGCTTTTTTAATAGAACTCTCTACAGGTGAAACTCGAAAAATTAGAATATCGTGCAAAAGTTCATTTATTTCAGTAATGCAACTTAAAAGGTGAAAATAATATATGAGATAGATCAACCTGTGATTTGTCATAATTGTGATGATTATGGCTTACAGCTCCTGGTTGCCTCATTTAGTGATCCGGTCCATCCTGGTGTCCCAACTTTTCAGTTGAAAAGCCTTTGTCAAGGTTCGTCTTTTGAACCATTGTTTTTGGTTAGGAGTCCATCACTGCCTGGTGGCAGACTGACAATGCTTGGGGAGGTGGGGCCCCAGACCAAATACAGAACGGGCCCCCCTATGATTGAAATCTGAATTATTATTTTTCTTTATTTATGAAGCGCCTGCATATTCTGCCGGCGCTGTACAATGGACACAATATAGATAGGGTTACAATAAATTGAACAACATTTTAACAAAGCAGTACAGGAGGAAATGTGGGAACCTACAATCTAGAAGAGGTGGGGGGTGGAAACAGGAGGAGAGGACTGCTAGATGAGTGTGATGAACTGGTTGCATCAGTGAGTCGGGTGGTAGGCTTCCCTAAATAGGAATGTCTTAAAGGAGCGTTTGAAGGAAGGGAAACTAGGGGAAAGTCTGACAGTACGAGGGAGAGCATTCCAGAGGATGGGAGTTACGCATGAGAAATCCTGCAGTCTTTCCTGGGAAGAGGTGATGCGGGGAAAAGCTAGGTGCAGGTCACGGTTTGTCCATAGGGAGCAGGCTGGGGTGTATTTGGTGATTAATGAGGACAGGAAGTGGGGAGCTTAGTTAGCGAGAGCTTTGTATGTCAGAGTATGGATTTTAAATTTAATTCTGCAGTGGATGTGGAGCCAGTGAAGGGATGCGCAGAGAGGAGCGGCAGAGACAGAGCATCGGGTGAGGTGGATGTGCCTGGCAGAGGCATTCAAAATGGATTGTAGGGGGGCGAGACGGGAGAGGGAGGCCAGCTAGAAGATTATTACATTAGTCAAGTCGGGAAATTACAAGGACGTGGATGAGTTGCTTTGTGGTGTCAGCGGTAAGAAATTGCCGAATTCTGGAAATATTACGTAGTTGGTAGTGGCAGAGACTGAATGTGGGGATGAAAGAGCAGAGTCAATGGATATTTACACTTTTTTTTTAGTTTATAGCATTACGATGGAACATAACTTAGGCTGGCCGTCCACTGGGTCTGTATTCTGACGTCTGACGTGTACAGCAGCGGATTTCCTGGGTCGTCCACAGCAAGTGAGTATGGACGACCCAGGGAGACCGCCGGACGACGCCGTACTGACAGCCAAACACCACTGAACACCGCAGATAAAAACTAAAAACATTGAACTCCGCTATTCTTGTAGGTATTTAAACGTATAAAAATGCATTAAAATGTGTTTAAATAATAAAAAAGGTCCCTTTAAAAAATAAAAAGATCTGCTACACAAAAAAAAATTCATTCATAGAAATGAATGTGACTGAATGTGATGTGAATGGGGGGCTGAGTAGCATGTGTGTGAGAATATGTGTCATAGAGATAGATGAATGTGTGTGACTGGAGTGATCTAGGAATGGATTTGTGGTTGGGCAAGGGATTTAGCAGTAAGTGCGTTAACAGGAGGGGTTATACAATAAGCCCCGAACTTGCCACCGGATTGAATTTCACCATATGGTGCACTTTCATGTCAGTTTGTCTACTCAGAAAGCTGTCGATTCGCCAAATACTGACGAATTGACAGTGAAATATGGTGCAATTTGGCAATCTTCAGCTGCAGCAAAATTGTCCTATAGAGAAGCAATGGTTAATCTTTCACAGATGAGCGTATCTGTCAGGGAGTACGAGGGTTTGAGCCCAATGTGCAGCAACACCTAGACAGATGCATGATTAAGGCCTGTGGTGGCCGAAACGTCGCCAGCTTCAGCCCTGGCACACCCTCCAGACTCGCTACCTGCAAAGATGCTCCCGCACTGCAGAGCGTGCCTGGAGGAAATCCCGCTCTGAAGCTGATTTTGTTCACTTCAAGTTTATTCTCCGGTCATACACCTCTGCCCTCCACTTGGCCAAACAATCCTTCTTCTCATCTCTTATATCTACGCTGTCCTCCAACCCTAAACGGCTTTGGTCCACCTTCAACACCCTCCTCTACCCACCTGCACCTCCCCCCACAGCTGCCTTCAGCGCTCAAGACCTGGCAGACTACTTCCTCAGTAAAACTCTATCAGAAGCAGCATTCCAACACAAGATAGTTATCTGCCACCTACACTCCCACATGTCCCCTCTGCCACCCTCTGCCGCTTCCTCCCAACCACTGAGGAGGAAGTCAATTCCTTATTGTCCTCCTCACATCTCACCACGTGCCTGCTCGACCCCATTCCCTCACATCTAATTCCTCCCCTCTCCTCCTACCTCACCCCTGCTCTCACACACATCTTCAACCTATCTCTCTCCACTGGCTCCTTTCCATCGGCCTTCAAACACGCGCTAGTTACCCCTTTACTAAAGAAACCATCCCTTGATCCCAACTCTCCATCCAACTACCGCCCTGTATCCCTGCTTCCCTTTACCTCTAAGCTCTTAGAAAAGCTAGACTTCAACCGCCTCTCCCTCTTCCTGGCCTCCAATTCCCTACTTGACCCCCTGCAATCTGGCTTCCGTCCCCTACACTCAACTGAAACTGCCCTCACCAAAGTCACCAACGACCTCCTAACTGCTAAAAAACACGGCCACTATTCTATTCTCATCCTGCTTGACCTCTCGGCTGCTTTTGACACTGTTGACCACCCCCTCCTTCTACAGACCCTCAACTCTCTGGGTCTCGGTGACACTGCACTTGCTTGGGTTGACTCCTATTTATCCAACAGGTCCTTCTGTGTGTCCTTTGCTGGTAACTCCTCCTCTTCATTGCCTCTATCTGTTGGTGTACCTCAAGGCTCTGTCCTTGGTCCTCTGCTCTTTTCCATCTACACCTCCTCCCTGGGCAAAATCATCAACAGCTTTGGCTTTAATTACCACCTCTACGCTGATGACACTCAGATCTACCTCTCTACCCCTGATCTCTCTCCCCCTGTCCTTTCAAAAGTCAGTGACTGTTTATCTGGCATCTCCTCCTGGATGGCCTCCCACCACCTAAAGATCAACATGTCAAAGACTGAACTCCTACTTATTCCTCCCTCCAATGCCTCCCCACCTCCTGACTTCTCTATCACGGTGGAGGGTATCACCATCTCCCCATCAAACCAAGTTCGCTGTCTTGTAGTTACACTGGACTCTGCTCTTTCCTTCATCCCCCACATCAAGTCTCTTTCCTCCTCCTGCCGATACCAACTGCGTAATATTTCCAGAATTCGGCCATTTCTCACCGCTGTCACCGCCAAACAACTCATACACGCCCTGGTAATCTCCCGACTCGACTATTGCAATAATCTCTTATCTGGCCTCCCTCTGTCCTGCCTCTCCCCCCTACAATCCATCCTGAACGCCTCCGCCAGGCTAATTCACCTCACCCGCCGCTCTGTCTCTGCCGCTCCCCTCTGCGAGTCCCTTCACTGGCTCCCCATCCACTGCAGAATTAAGTTCAAAATCCTTATCCTTACCTACAAAACCCTCACTAACTCAGCTCCCCACTACCTGTCCTCACTAATCACCAAATACACCCCAGCCCGCTCCCTAAGGTCAAACAGTGACCTGCGCCTAGCTTCTCCCCGCATCACCTCTTCCCATGATAGACTGCAGGATTTCTCACGCGCAGCCCCCACTCTCTGGAACGCTCTCCCTCGTACTGTCAGACTTTCCCCTAACTTCTCTTCCTTCAAACGCTCCCTTAAAACGTTCCTATTTAGGGAAGCCTACCACCCAACTCACTGATGCAACCATCAATCACTCTCACCTTACAGTCCTCTCCTCCTGTTTCCAACCCCAACCCTCCCAGATTGTGAGTTCCTATGGGAATAGGGCCCTCATCTCTTCCTGTACTGTTTGTCAAATGTTGTTCAATGTATTGTAACCCTGTCTATACTGTGCCTTTTGTACAGCGCTGCGGAATATGCTGGTGCTTTATAAATAAAGAATAATAATAATAATAATAATAATAATAATAAGCAGAAGATTGTAGGTGAAGCTTGGTACTGCAGGTTAAGCTTAGTACTGCAGGTGAAGCTGGATATTGCAGGTGAAGCTTTATTACTGTAGGTGAAGCTGGATATTGCAGGTGAAGCTTGGTACTGCAGGCGAAGCTGAATATTGTAGGGGAAGCTTGGTACTGCAGATGAAGCTGTAGATTGCCTGGGTTTGTAGGCGAAGAAATCTGGAAGCCTGAGGATAGCGTAGAAGGCTAGAAGCCTGAGGTAAGCATAGGAGGCTTGGAAGCCTGGGGTAAGCGTAGGAGGCCTGGAAGCCTGGGGTAAGTGTAAGAGGCCTGGAAGCCTGGGGTAAGCGTAGGAGGCCTGGAAACTTGGATTAGACTGGAGAATCGGAGGCTGTACTTCCTTCAGCAGAAAACTACTTAATGCATTTTGCAGAGGGCAGAACACCCTTTTCTGGAGAAGAACTCCAGGTAAATGGAGTACACCTGGTTTTGTAGTGGAGGGAGGAATAGCTGGTTAGGGAGTCACCATTCTGGAATGGAGAAAGGGAGAAAGGAAAAACCATGAGTATAACTCCGCTTTAGTGAGAGACGGCACTCAGATGCCAGAAGCACTGTTTTGATTGATTATTAGTCTTCCGCTGGCTTCTCCGTATGACTGTCCTGGATTCCTTACAGTATCACAGAGCTCCACAGCAATAAACCTCACAGTAATGTGCGGTGTGTATGCGCGTATCACACAGCTCCACAGCAATAAAACTCCTGGCAATGTGCAGTGTGAATTAGTAGTCTCTCATTTCTGTGTACTCTCTTTCTCACTCCTCTGCCATACATCTCTCTCTCTCTCTCATGATCACTCTCTGTGTGACCCTTTTCTCTCTGTGACTCCTTTTTTATCCCTCTCTTTGTGACTCCTCTTTCATCCCTCTCTCGCTCTCTGTGACCACTTTCTCTTTCATCTCTCTCTGACCCCTTTGTTTCATCCCTCTCTCTCTGTGATCCCTTTCTTTTATCCCTCTCTGTGATTCCTCTTTCATCCCTCCCTCTGTGACCCCTTTCTCTTTCATCCCTCCCTCTATGACCCCTTTCTCTTTCATCCCTCTCTCTGACTCCTCTTTTATCTCTCTCTCTCTGTAACCCCTTTCTTTCTTCCCTCTCTGTGACCCCTCTTTCATCCCTTTCTCTCTGATCCCCTCACTCTGTGTGACTCCTTTCTCTTTCATCTCTCTCTCTGGGATCCCTTTCTCTTTCATCCCTCTCGCTGTGATCCCTTTCTCTTTCATCCTTCTTGCTGTGATCCCTTTTTCTTTCATCCCCCTCTATGTCTTTGTCCCCACTCTCTGTCTCTCCACTGTGTACTGTTTTCCTCTACTGCATGCTGCCACTCCTCCTACCTCTCGACTGAGATCAGAGGGAGAGCTGCGGGGGGGGGGGGAGTTTAAAAAAAACGCTGCCCAGGGGAATCTTACCTACCCCCTGGGTGCTGCTCAGTGGCTCCTGTTCTCCTTCTCTTGTTGTGTCTTCTCGCCTCCCTTCCACATGGCGTGGAAACAGGAAAACGTGCAGGAGGATGGGGAGGAGCAGCCGGAGGTGTCTCGCTCTGCAGCTGATGAGCGACACCTACTCACTGCTCTGCCTCAATATTCCTCCTGCACATTCAACATCACGGACCGCAGGGCCGCTTGAGCGCATCAGCCTTACAGTTTGTGTGTGTGTGTGTGTGAGTGTGGCAGGCCTTTCGGCCAAGCGGCTCATCTAATTTAGGGGCTGCTGTGGGCCTATTTAATGGAACGGGTCTGGAGCGGCCACTCCATCCGCCCCTACATTAATCCGGCCCTGATGGCTTATGCGCTTATGTGTATGTCTCCTCTGCCAGACCAAGGCTTATTCATCTTGTTATTTTTGTGCTTTCCTTGTTGTTACTTGGTCATTTAAGGACGTAGTACAGGATACCTGTACTGTATAGTCTGTGGGTACTTAAATCTGTGCGTTGGGTTATATAGGTGCTGTTACAAATAGTTAACTTCTCTCTGGGCCAGGAATGTCAAACGTGAGACCTCCAGGTGCTGATGGCATACATTTCCTAGAAATCCTTGAATGCCAAAGATGGAAAGAGAATTATGAGAGTTGTAGATAAGCAACATCTGGGGTCATACTTTGATGACCCTGACCCAGGCCTGTTTTGGGAGTTTAGAATGGGAACTGAAACTCCATTTGGCTCTGTGTTATTCTGGAACTCTAAATAAAACTCTTAGGGCACTATTTTATGCCATTTAAGGTAAGGACGGAAACCGTTATAATAATTAGGGATGAGCCGAACGCCCCCGTGTTCGGTTCGAACTCGAACAATTTCCAAAGTTTGAGTTCGAACTCAAACACGATCCAAACTCAATGTAAGTCAATGGGACCCGAACGTTCGATTTTTAGAGTGCCCTCCAAGAGGGCATATATGCTAGATATTTGCCATAAAAGGTGTATGGGGGTCCGGGTAGTGCCCTGGGGGACAGGAAACCAGGACAAAAAGTTTAAAAGACGTTTTTAATGGAACAGTGAGTTTTCCATGAAATAAAGGTTAAGAATAAAAATGAAAAATTCCTTCAAATATCGTGCCTAGGAGGTCCCCGTGAAGTGGCGTATTTGTAGGATGTATAGAAACATTTAGAAACAAAAAAATTACATTTCAAATTACGGTAAATGGTTTTCCTTTAATCTATTCATAAACAACTGCTTGGGGCAGCAGCCTGTATGAAAAGAGGAGATGTTTTAGTACACGCAGAACAAGTTTAGTGATTTTTTTTTGGCTAAATTATGGTGAAACTTATGCAGGCTTTGGATGAAAGTAACAATAGGTGCTTTAAAATTGGGCCTTCTAGTGTCAGCAACAGTGCCGTCACACCATAACCCCTCTGTGGTTTTGTGGAAGAGTGCAGGGTTGGACCCTGCGGTCAAATATTAAAATATGAATCTGGTACAGGCATCAGTGCACCCAAATATTTTGCCTTTGGTGGCAGCAAGTGCCTTCACACCATAACCCCTCTGTGGTATTGTGGAAGAGTGCAGTGGTGGACCCTGCGGTCCAATATTAAAATGATATGAATCTAGTATAGGCGTCAGTGGCAGTGCACCCAAATATTGTGCCTTTGGTGGCAGCAAGTGCCTTCACACCGTAAGTAACCCCTCTGTGGTATTGTGGAAGAGTGCAGGGTTGGACCCTGCCAAGACAGATTCTAATTTGCTGAACTGTGGTATAACTCACTGATACACACTGATAACATGCTGTGCCAAGACAGATTCTAATTACCAGAAATCTCCTTCAATGTCACGATACACCCTGACAGAACAAACTCCTCTCCTCTCTGATTCACTCCTACAAACACACACCCTGGGGCTGCAGGCAGGGAAGCCTTATATAGTGTGCTGCGGTACTTAGCTCTGTGAGCCCATGATCGGGCAAAATTTGCCCAATCAGGACTCTGAGCCGTGATTGGCATAGTCTTGCACCTGACCTGTGGTCAGCTGCAAGGCTGTAGCCAATTACAAGCTTCAGGCCAGTGGAAAAGTGCATTGTGGTCCATTGTAGTGCATCGTGGGTGAACATGCGGCGAACATGCGGAAATGTTCGGAGTTCGAACAGTTGAACGGGCGATGTTCGAATCGAACTCCGAACAGATCCAAACCGAACGCTCATCCCTAATAATAATGTCTCCAGATACTATTCCAAGCTTGTGGCTTAGCATTACCAGCGCCTTACTGTACATTATTGGCTCTTATACTTTGCAGAGGAGCAATTAACAAATGGACCAAAACAAAAAACTAGTGCATGGTAGCTCAATGATCTCGGCTCAAGACGTTGTTCTCCAAAGAGTACCAATTCTCTGAGCCTAGTAACTGATTTTGCTTTTGTAAAATCATTTAACACTGAAAAATAAATACACTAAACAATTCTGTGTTTACCACTGGCTTATCAGTGCACAGGGGGGTGCAATATGTCCGCTGGCTGCAAGCAGTGAAACACTGGGAACAAATAGTTCCCAATGTCCTTCCATGGCCACAGGGCAACCCCGTTTATGTCTTATGGACTTCAGAAAACATTAGCAGTGGCAGGGCCACTGTTAATATCTTCTAGCGTCTCCCAGATGTTCCGTAGCTGTCTCCAGATGTTCTGGAGCTGCTAGTAATGTGGCTTGGAGAGAATAATGTCAGTAACCGGAAGCTGCTAAGGGTTACCCAGCTCAAACCAATGGTTTCCCTTGGAAGCCTTGGATATAAACATTCCAATTGAATTGAGGTGGTGTGGTATGAGAGGTCTTGGATGTGTAGTAGATAAGCAGGGCAGGATTTGTAATTAGGCAGAGTAGGCATTTGCCTACAGATGCCTGTCACAAGGGGACACTTTACTCTGTAAAATATAGAAATACAAAATAAAGTTTACATTTTAGAATTATTTAGATGACAATATCTCTTGAGACCAAGTTAATATAAAAATGAAATCCCTAATAAATAAAAAAAAATCATTTTTTTTCTCTAATACAGCACTGTTAGTCACTTTGCAATTATAAAGTGAAGTTTGATGCTGCACTAACTCACTTTCACATTTCCCACAATGCCAGCAAGTGTGAAGGTGATGGTACAACGCATTGCTTCATCGACAACCTAATCCGCATCACTGCAGGGAGGAGAGGCAAGGGGACTTTGGAATGCTGCATCTCTGATTTTTATACCACACAAGGTCAAGTGAGGCGTCTTTGGAAAGGGAAAGATCTGGTCTTTCCAATGGTACCAAACATGTCCATGTAATGTTCTAAGGCAATAGCATTATTTGCTTACACTTACAGTATAATGCAAACAATGCCATTGCACTAACTCACCTTCTCATTTTCCATGCCGCAGCAAATGTGGAGGTGATGGTGCAATGCGTTATTATGCATTGGTCCATCTAAAACAGAAGCTCTACTGTGAGGAGAGCAGGGGTCCTTTGAACCCCTTTATCTCCAATATTTATACCCTCAAGTTCAAGTGAGGTGTCAATGGACAGGACAGATTCTGGCCTTTCTAATCATGTCAAACATGATCCTGAAATTTTAAACGGAAAAACACCCCCTTTTGTGTTGCACACCAACTGCAATGTCCATTTGTCAAGTGTAACGTGATCAAATAATGAATTAGTGAAAAAGTCTTGAAACTGACCCTCGGCCGCAGCTGTAATTTGATGCCCAGAATTTTGGATGCTGTGGGAGAAATGGAGCATCATTTTCTATTGTTAGGGTAATAAATTAAGGTTAGGTTACTATTTGTTCGTGTATTATCAGTAATCTGAGCCCTAACATTCTGCTCTTTTTCTGATTAATTTTAAGGCAACATATTATGCTGGAACGTTTGATGCAAGAGCAGAGACGAAATTGAAAAAGTACCTTTGGCACTTTTTTGGGGGGGGGGGCATCCAGATCTTTGTGCCTACAGGTTTCTGAGATGTAATTCTGGCCCTGTAGATGAATCTGGTAATGAAATTCATTATAGATGGTTAATATGAGATTGTTTAACCACTTGACTGCGGTCTATGTGCTTAGTGTGTCCTCCACTTTCCTGCTAAGTTGCAGAGGACGTGTTCAGAATTTCTTTGCTGTCCTACGGCTCGGCGCCGATCACAAACTTCTCCCGGAGGGGGCTGACATTGTGGATGTCAGTCCTGCCTCCGGGACCTCCTTGCGCCAACTGGAGCATGGGAGCGACGACATTTGAAAGCCCCCCCCTCCCTGCTGGGCAGGGAATTTCCTGTAGAAACATAGAAACATAGAAAAACGTCGGCAGATAAGAACCTTTCGGCCCATCTAGTCTGCCCAATTACATGGATACTTTACCTGGATTTATCTTTTGTTTAGGATAGCCTTATGCCTATCCCATGCCTGCTTAAATTCAAATACTGTTTTGGCCTCTACCACTTTCACTGGAAGGCTGTTCCATGTATCCACCACCCTCTCAGTAAAATAATGCTTCCTGATGTTACTTTTAAACCTTTGCCCCTCTAATCTAAGACTATGTCCTCTTGTTTTGCTACTTTGTTTCCTTTTAAATATACTCCCTTCCTCTACCTTGTGGATTCCCTTTACGTATTTAAATGTTTCTATCATATCTCCTCTGTCTCGTCTTTTTTCCAAGCTGTACATGTTAAGATCATTAAGCCTTTCCTGGTAACTTTTCTCCTTCAAGCCGTACACCATTTTAGTAGCCCTTCTCTGAACTCCCTCTAAGATGTCTATATCCTTCTGGAGATACGGTCTCCAGTACTGCACACAGTACTTCAAGTGAGGTCTCACTAGTGCTCTGTACAGTGGCATGAGCACTTCCCTTTTCCTACTGCTAATACCCCTCCCTACACAACCAAGCATTCTGCCAGCATTTCCTGCTGCTCTATTACATTGACTACTTACCCTTAGATCCTCTGAAATAATAACCCCTAAATCCCTTTCCTCAGATTTTGAGGTTAGGACTGTATCAAATATTCTATTCTATATGGAAGGAATATAGATCCCTCCCTGATATAGAATATACTCAATGTGGCCTAATTCGTCAGCAAGGCAAAGGAATTTAATTTATTGCAAACAAACTACATTTGCGAAATGGGCTCCAGAACATGCCTCTGAAATTTCAACACTGAAAACATGAGAGCTGATGGTGCTGAAATTATTTCTTAGGCTCGGGTCCGATGAGCACAGTTTTTACGTCCGTGTTGCCGAAGATTTTATCATCCGTGGTAGCATACAATTATGAGCAATAGAGACCACACACGAAGTACGTCCGTGCAGAAGCGGCAAACGGACGCGGCAAGCGGACGCACGTTAGGCAAGAACGTAAAACCACTAGAACGGACGTGCAGAGTGCGCCACGTCCGCAACGTCCACAACGTCCACATAGCTTTGTGTGTGAGTGATGGAACGTAGTCAGACGGACTGCATTTTTGATATCCAGCACTTTTGACGGACAAAATGTTTTTCAGATTAATTTGTTTTCCCTTCTACATCAGTCAAAAAAAAACGCCAGTCACAAAAACAGACTGTGTGGCCACTACCTTGTCGTCAGTCAGAAAGTACGTCCGTTGTGCTCGGACGCAAAGTCTGCATAGAATGCGTTCATCTGACCCTAGCTTAAACCTTTGAGATCCATTTTCCTGCACAGAGCCATGAACATCCAGCTAAAATGTACATGTAGTGGCTCTTTTTGCGCACTGCCTGTAAGAAAAAAGGCTTACCTACTTTTAAAATATATAAAGGGACATCTCTGTATATTTTACTGTGTGGGAAATGTAAAGTAATTTTTCATAAACCCACTGCTGAGCCATTTCACCCTGTGAAACAAAATGTATGTTTTTATTTTATTTTTTATGATTTTGTCTTTACACTGAATATGGTCATGTTGGGTATCATTGGAAAGGCTGGACTCTGCCCTTTCCATTGACACCTAGTACGATGCACGGCGCCGGGGATACAGCGGTCTGAATATGTGGGGCAAGCTGGATGCCGATCCCTGGTGGGGAGCACATGGGGGGCAAGGAATAACCTAGAGGGGCAATTGCCCCCTAGCCCCCCTAGAGACACCTATGGCTGTAAGCTCTTCCATTAAACGAGTGTCCTCAGTCTTAGTACAGATCTCCTTTATAGAGGGGATTTTATCACTTAACCAGTTACCCACCAGAGCCCTTCTCGTAGCTGATGTTCATTTCACAAACCACTTATTTTCCTCATACGTAAGTATTGACGGTTCTGGACAAAAAGGGGAGCCCAGGGATCTAACCCACTATCCCTAAATACCACAGAAAGAAAGTATCTCATCTTACCCCAGAATTGTTTTACTAATGGACATTCCCACCACAGATGGATAAAAGTTCCCTTTTGACCACAATTTCTCCAGCAAACATTGTGCCAGTAGGATAGTACTACTATCATAGCAACGGCTCTGTGTAAGTCGGTTCATCACACTAACTAGCCGTCCGAATATAGACCACCATGGGATAGAGGGTAAGTAGAATATAATTAAAGGATACCTATCATTATGCCAATAGAAAAGGTTTGAATATCCCAGATCTTACTATCTCTCAAAGTAACTGATTTAGATTATTTATTAATTAGTTTGCATGCCTTCCATCTTCCACATGAAAAACCCTTGCAAGGTTTTTTTTTTAACAATGTTTTTGCTACATTTCTATCATCAAAATGACTACAAACCAACATGGTCATTATGGGAGGGGCAACGACATGCTGACATAGACGCCACCTCTGATAGAACAGCTTTTAGGTGATTATCCGGAGTCAAGAATGGCCAATACTTGTTACACTTTTACCTAATGTCTTGCCAGTCGGTATCAAAAGTTTCGAATCACTCTGATCAGTTTCTCTTCAGGTTTAGGATGATCTGCCAACAATAATTCCCTATTGGAGGATGCAGCACAATGAAATGTCTTCTTAAGTACCATATTGGGGTATCCTGTTTCACGCGAATCTATGAGTAACATATCCACCTTGATCGTAAACTCCTCCTACGTGCAGCAGGATCTGCGGATTCTCAAGTATTGACCTATAGGGATACCACATTTTAAGGACATAGGATGGAAACTCTTCCAATATAATAAATTGTTTGTTGCTGTTGGTTTCTTAAAGAGAGTAGGTCTGACAGGTGCCTGACTGCATCGAGGTGGTGATATCCAGAAAATGAATACTATTTTGTTGGCTTTCTGAGGTGAATTTTAAATTAAACTCGTTCACATTTAAACCATCAACAAATTAATGGAAAGCTACTTTGCTACCAGACCAGACAATCAGCACGTTGTCTATGTACCGTTTCCATAGATGATGTAAACGTTGAAAGGATTATTGGTGATATTATATAAATGCAAGTGTCCTCCCAAAAAAATGTTTGCATAGGTAGGGGCGCAAATCGGTCCCATAACAACTCCCATTTGTTGTAAGTAATAGCAACCACCAAACAGAAAGTAGTTGCGTGTGAGTACAAACCATAACAGGTTGATAATAAATGCCACTCTCATGTCAACAAAAGCTGCTTTCTGAAATATTGAATGGAAGCCTTCAGTCCCAAAGTATGTGAGATACTGCTGTACAACGCCTCTACATCAAGGCTGCAAAATAGACACTTGTCCAATGTTGTCAGATTATTCCCCTGATAAAGCAATTGGTTTGAATCACGTAAGTATGATGGTAATTTTACGACAAAGCCCCTAAGCAATTTATCAAGCTAGGTACTAGAGTTAGAGGTCAAATTCCCTCGCCCCGATACAATTGGCTGTTGCAGTGGGGAGTAACCCCCTTTATGTATCTTGGGGAGCAATAGAATGTAGCTGTTTTCGGATGATGTGCCTTTATATATTCTCGTTCAGCGCCTTCAGCAATTTCAATTTGCCGACCCCGCTGTGAATTCAGCATTCACAGCAGGGTCCCCAAATTGCACGGAAGGGATCAGAGGAACGCCACGATAGACCGCTGAACAGAGCCGCAGACCATCGAACGCAGCCGACAATTTGTGGAACGCTGCTGCAAATTGCCGAATGCAGCCGACAATCCACCGAACAGACCATCGAATGCACCCGCAGTCCGCTGAACGCAGCCAATGAGCCAAGGAACTGAATGCCGAAGGGTGACTATCAGCTGCCAAACGCAGACATAAATAGCCGATCAGCCACAGAACGCCGCTAAACTAAGGGTAAAGAAAAAAAGATTTTTTTTAAAAAAAGGCGTTTAAAACAAAAAAAAGGCATGAAAGTGTATGAAAATAAATATAAGGTCCTATGAATAATAAGAAGGTCTGTTACAGAATAAAAAAACACCATTTAAAAAATTGGAATCAAAAATTTTGCTAAACAAATCCAGAACAATGCCTATAAAATAAGTAAATAAGCCTTTTTGCATTCGATGGCAAGATCGGCTCTCTTTGAATAACCCCTATAGTTAGGATTACTAAAACCATAGCTCATATTTCCTTTTAAATCCATCTCCTCCTACAAGACAGCATGGTAAGCCTGGAACAAAAGGAGCCCTGATAGCTCATTAGAAGTGACCCTTTTCCACTCCTGGTAGTGTACATTCGCAGATAATCATAACAACGCAGTGGTGATTATTGAGATGCAGCTCTTCTCACTCTTCCCACCTTCAGAGATTTTACCAATGCCCTCATAAATTATAAAAGTTACATGCACACATACAAAAACAGAAGGTATTATGTATAATTAATGGTTTGTATTTTTTCCTTAGGATCTTTCCATCACCTTTCAAGATGGGAAAGCAAACATAGAGAATGCAAAGGCACTAGATTGCTCCAGGAAGCCGTCTACAGTGTTATATTCAATCAATACAGTTGGTTTGTATAAGATTTTAGAACTTCCCGATGGCATTCGTTTAGTTTGGGATGGACTTACAAGATTGTCAATTACACTTGATCCCCATTGGAATGTAAGTCAATTTTTAACTCCAATAATCAAAATATTTATTTTTATAAACAAATCCGTATTTCTCAATACACTAATGGTCAATTTACAATTTGCCTTTTTAACAGCTAAATTTAAACGTATATGCTTTAGGCAAAGCTAAAGGAAGACTACCACTTACTTATGCTGTAACTGGATTACTAGTGCATTACAAATAAAACCACTTTATAAAACACACGCTGCAGTTTTTTTTCTTTGAAATAACTGATCTATGAACAGACAGTTTAGTCCCCACTAGGTGGCGATAAAATTTTACTTTTATTGAATTAATTCAATAAAAGTTAAGTTTTATCGCCACCTAGTGGGAACTAGGGATGACTATTGATAGTTCAGTTATTTCAATGTTCCATGTTCATCGTTGAGTCTCTGATTTTCTCACTCCACAGTGAACTATGACTAAGGCAAAGCTCTATAATGTACCATATTTGTTCTTATTCTCATATTATGTAGTCACATAACGGAGTTCTTCTCCGTGTTTATAGTTTTTTATCTTTGTTTGAAGTAATTGCATGTAAAAAAGATTAATAAAATAAGTGACTGACTACCGACTTGGAAACCCTGGTGTTAAGTTGATTTTGCTTTTACCGCTATTTCACTCCAACAAAAAAAATCCCCTATTCACCTGATTATGTGATACGCCGCGCCCGCTCCCTCTGGCCAGGAGCAGCATATGACTGGAAACAACATGTTTCCATGTCCCTTTGCATTATCTTCCACAGCCCCTGCACATTCAAGCTCGCGCAGGTATGCACAGGGCTTCATGGAGTTCGATGGACTCCAGGAGCTTATACTCACGGGGATGCTGTTCACCACTGCAAGTATCATCCTGCGTTTCACAGTTATTCTGTGCCCTGACGCACATAGTGTCTGGGTTGGAATACCATGGCTAACAATGATACGGTAAGAGAAATTTGCAAAAACAGTTTTGTCACTTACTGTCTCCCTTTTGGCAACTCAGTTGGAATCAAGCCCAATGTTTTTCAAAATAAACCATCAAACATTGGACATAGTCAATTGGTTTCCAAATGATTATGAACGTACGCTCAAATCTGTAAGACAGTGATGTATAGAAATGAAACTAGCTAATAGATTCAATGTTCTAAAGCAGCAGCATTATTCACTTAGGGCATATTACATAGTTGCTGCTAACTTAACCAGAGCTGTTGTAAATTTAACAGAGCCATTACAGCCTATGGAGCTGTTAACACAGCTCTGGTTAAGTTAGCACCAGCTTTGTAATACTGCCCATATAACGCAAACAATGTTGCTGCACTAATTCAACTTTTCATTTCCCACACTGTGCAAATTTGAAAATGATGGCATAATGCGTTACTATGCATTATTTCATATGAAACATGGGGGGGGCTAGGGGAGGACTTGCCACGGGCACCTAATGACCTTGCTACTCCTCTGTGTGATTGCATTATAATGATGATAATAAAGGGGAGAGGTAGAGATGGTTTGCGCAGGTAGAGGTATAGAAAAAATGCTTTCCTGCCAGGAAAGACTTTTTATCACCGTTCTGGTCCAGAGATTTAGCCCACTCCCTGTAAAATAAGGTAAGGAGGCAAAAATTTATTTTTGCAGTGCCTGTATATGTGGATAATCCACATGGCACATAATAATGTAAATAATAGTGCGTCAATAAAAAATGATTTAAAATCGTTAAAATTTATACGCACATGCAAGTGCCAATAACAATTTGTGCTCACGTTGTGACAGAAATCAAAAACTATAATACTCATATGCAAATGACAGGTACAGATAGTTTAAGCAATTTAATGTAGATTTTTTTTCCATATTTCCGAGGCCCCAGTCTACTTTAACATGTAGTATTCTATCTCGCTTTATTTGTGGCATTGGTGCTTGTTTAATCCCAAAATACACATTTTACATATGATTATTATCATAATATTTTTAGTTTGATATTTGGTTAACTTAAAAACCAGCACACACCTAGACACAAACATACCAATACAAACACACACAGCTGAGGGAAGGGAGGGTCATCATGACAGGCGGTCCAGGTGTGTGTGTGTGTGTGTTTGTATTGGTATCTTGGTGTCTAGGCTTGTGTTGGTTTTCGAGTTAACAAAATATCAAAATAAAAATGTTATGATATGAAAATGTGTGTTTTGGGATACAATACCTCAAGTTAAAGTAGACTAGGGCCTCGCAAATAAGGTACAAAAAAATTCTACATTAAAATGTTTAAAAGCATTTGGGACTTCTGTTTGTTTTGTCCCTAATTCAAAAAATAAAGCAATTCTTCAGGGGTAACATACGTACCTCAAACATCTCATCCAATAATTAACCAAATAAGAGGTAAACATTCCCAACAATTTGCAAATCCTCCCAAACAATTAAAGGAACATTTATTGACAAGACACACACCAACAGAACCAAATGTAAAAGCTGTAATAAATTAAAAGAAAAAGAGTGATAAATGTTAAACCTTTGTTCTAAATACTCAAAAACAAAATTAATTGTTAACGTGTTAACCTAATTCAGTGATCCTAACACACACACAGATTTGTGTGTTATAATGTCATAACCATCACATTATAACAATGTTTTATGCATTAATCTGGTAACTATCATTACTTTATCTTTAACATTTTGTAACAATTTGTCAGGTATATTACACACAAAGGAATTTTAAAATGGATGCCTGTAGCCATTTTGTTTTTAAAGACAGTTTTTCTTTCAAATTTCTCTAGGTTTAGAAATGAACGAGATTTTTTTTTACAGAGTTAATTCCTGGGTGAAGTCTTTTATATTTTTTTTAAGAAGTGCCAGACATGAAGGAATCTAGAATGTCTGTATGTGATAAGGCTAGGTTTAAGTGCTAAGACGTGTCATAATTAAATTTATTGGTCTGTCTTAAGTTTTAAAACAAAAGATATTTTGTCTTTTGGGTATAGGAATAAGAGTTAAAATCTCTGTAATATAGATTTAGATTCACAAAATATATGTTTATAATCAAGGTATATTTTATTATATTCACAGTAGGAAATATATATTCCAATAAATATTGTAGAAAGTATATAATTGGTAAATAATAAAAATTACTAAAGAATAGATTCTGTTGAGTTAACCAGAAAAGAATTCAGCTGAAAGGACTAACCAAAAGGGAGTAGGGATATAAATCAAAGATGACAGATGGAGACACTGTGTCTAATAGCTGGGAGAAGAGAAGGTCTTTGTTAAGTCAGATTGATCTTTTGACCCGAGATAGGATATTAAAAAGAAATGGGGGAATTAAGAAGTGCAATACTGCCCTCTAGAGGATAGTAAATATTATAATTCATATTACCAATAATGCAGCCAGTGACGTCAAATTGGCTATAATAAGTGGCAGTGTTGGTTACAAGTCAGTCGGAGATTCCAGCATTCACAGACTCACACTGCAATGCATTAGACATTACACTCTGAGAGTCCAAGATTCCAACACTCAGACTCACACCACGATGCAGGCACATCCCAAGACATGAGGCAATCAAGATTCTCACTAAATTTCTGACTCTCACCAAATCTCTAACTCACATGCATTGATTATCTGATATCGATAATCTTCACACATTCCAAATTATTACATCAGGAATTCCAAGGCAGACTCCAAATTGGACAGGTAATGTATGAAAAAAAAGGGAATTAATGTAATTATATATATAGTTGTAGATATTCTTGCAACGTAGACTGAGACTTCTCAGAGATTTGGGTTAGATCCAAATTCTAAGTATTTTCTATTCTGCAGATAGAAATATGAAGAAGTGGATATAAGGATTTATTCCTAAAAGAAATGTTGTAAGATTGATACCAATATATATATTGAATTTGGAAATTACTGTGATTAAAATTAATAAGCAAGGAGTTATATAACTACAAAATAAAAAGCAAAAGATTAGAAGTTTGATTCTCGAGATTAGGGGAGGATTCACTAAATAAGTTTTTATTACTTATCATTAAATTAGCTCATCTTTTGTTGATCCATGTAGCATAGAGATATATATCTATATATCTATAAGAGCTGGCTGGTTAAACATTGTTTGCTGGGAAATGCATGTTGTATTAAGCAGAAATGTTTATTAACCATTTGTGTATTGGTTACTAACTGATTAAGGTAAATGATATTAATCATATATGCAGTTACTAACCGGAGATACATATATTGTGAAGCTAGTTTTTATATACTGATGGATTGTGGTTTATAAATTGTTGTTTATGATATGAGATTTGAAACTTTTTTGTATACGTAATAAATATATATATTTTTTTATCCGATTATTGATTATTGTATTTTTTAAAGCAAAACGCAGACAATTAAAAGAATTCAGGATAATTTCTAAGAAATATAAACGACTGATATTTGTGTCTCGTATAAGTTTCTTATGAAATAATAATCCCTGTTATTTTGGAGGCAACTGCCGAGGTAGGTCCAGTAAATCCAATATAGACATATTGGAGGCTTGGCTGATAAGTCCAATATATATAAATGTGTTGTATTCACGTGCAGAGATTATATCCGACAAATTCCAGGTACATAGAGATTACATACAGATCTTTATATGGAATTTTCTTAAGATCACCATTGCCAATAGGAAGTATATGTTAAGTATTTTTTTTATTTTTACATTAGGGAAAGGTTTGTGGACTCTGCGGAAACAACAATGGAAACTTAAAGGATGAATTGAAAACAAGAGCTGGGTCAGTGGTTGTTGAAACTTTAGCATTTGCAAACAACTGGAAAGTGGACCCAGATTGCAAAAACACGGAAGAACAAATATTCCCTTGTGATGCCAATCCACATTGTAAACCCTGGGCTGAAAGAAAATGCAATATACTAAGAGAGGGCAAATTTAAAGAATGCCACCACAAGGTAACATGAGTAATAAAACAAATCAAAACATACACAAAAAAAATGAATGATGCCACAAGACTTATGCAGAGTAAAAACAGAGATGAAGTTGCCCTCGTATTAGTGGTATACCCTTGAATCCTATGTAATGTCATTATACTTTGTATCATAATAAGAACAACAACATTTTATAGCAGTATAGAAACTAAAATTTAAATACTACCTCAGTTCAGAACTTTTTGTAGAGCTCTTACAAATGTTTTGATTTAATGTTTATAGATTACATTTAACAATAAGCCAGTTACACTTCTATCAAGATAGAGAACCCACTATACCGATAGTGGTAACTAAACACCTTTAATAAACAAGATGGATAAACTGTAGAGATAATTGGTCACAATATCCAACGAGGTATTGAAACCCAAGATATATATAATGCTGATCTGCTTGCACTAGGCAGACAAATCACAAGACATAAGTGACAAAAGAAATATAAAAATCTAGAATTTTATTCAGGCACATAGCAAATACTAAAAACTGGATTCAGTATGATCATACTGGACAGGCATACAAACAAAAATGGTTTAAAACGTGTTCAATTCAATTGGTCAACTTTATGCACATAGAGTATCCAAAATGCACTATTCACACTTAAATCAGCTGGTACTGACATATGAATTTAAAGTTCATTGAAGATAAAGTGCCAAGGAACACATAAATGAAATGAGCAAAAAACCTTCAGACGTTAGTCAGTATAAACATACTGTATATATATTGTCCATATCATGATCTCATAATTTAAGGCGCATATATATTAGCCACAACCTCCTAGATGGCAATTACAACCGCAATATGCAAACAAATTGGCTCTCGATGCAAATTAATGACATTCCGGCCATGTGATAAATGGCCACAGTTGCACACACAATGAAAGTGTCAAAAGATTGCTGAATAAAGGAGATTTGAGGGTAAGGGTAGATTGCCCACACAGCGAGCGCACCCGACGCGCGTTTCGCCTTACACAGGCTCGTCAGGAGAGCCCATTTGTTTGCATATTGAGGTTGTAATTGCCATCTAGGAGGTTGTGGCTAATATATATGTGCCTTATAATATGAGATCATGATATGGGCAATGTATATGTTTCTACTGACTAATGTCTGAAGGTTTTTTGCTCATTTCATTTATGTGTTCCTTGGCACTTTATCTTCATGAACTTTAAATTCATATGTCAGTACCAGCTGATTTAAATGTGAATAGTGCATTTTGGATACTCAGTGCATAAAGTTGACCAATTGAATTGAACACGTTTTAAACCATTTTTGTTTGTATGTCTGTCCAGTATGATCATACTGAATCCAGTTTTTAGTATTGGCTATGTGCCTGAATAAAATTCTATATTTTTATATTTCTTTTGTCACTTATGTCTTGTGATTTGTCTGCCTAATGCAAGCAGATCAGCATTATACACTTCTATCAATGTTGTAGATTGTTATGTGAAAAAGAACAAAAATTAATATGGTACAAAACTGTTCAGTGTCCAATAAACCAAAGGTAATATTTTAATCAATTGTTACCGTGAATCATCATTGAGTTACATTACTGTTATGATGTAGATCATTGTTCTTTTTTTTACGTGCATGTATTTAGCACATTTTGTTGGTTAGGTTTTTTGTATGTTTCTATTCCATTAAGGTAGCAATTGCATTAGATCTTACTACTGTTATATACAGTCAGGTCCAGAAATATTGGGACATCGACACAATTCTAACATCTTTGGCCCTATACACCACCACAATGGAGTTGGAATGAAACAAACACAATGTGCTTTAACTGCAGTCTGTCAGCTTTAATTTGAGGGTATGTACAGTGGCAAGAAAAAGTATGTGAACCCTTTGGGATTTCGTGGAGCTTTGCATGAATTGGTCATAAAATATGCTCTGATCTTCATCAAAGTCACAACAATTTGAAAAACACAGTCTGCTTAAAATAATACAACACAAACATTATATGTTTTCATGTGTTTATTGACCAGAACATGTAAACATTCACAGTGCAGGGTGGAAAAATTATGTGAACCCCTAGCCTAATGACTTCTCCAAGAGCTAATTGGAGCCAGGAGTGAGCCAACCTTGAGTCCAATCAGTGTGATATTATTGGATGTGTTGCTGAAAGCTATCCTGCCCTTTAAAAACACACACCAGTTTTGGGTTTATTGGTTTCAAGAAGCACTGCCTGATGTGAACCATGCCTTGCAGAAAAGAGCTCTCAGAAGACCTACGATCAAGAATTGTTGACTTGCATGAAGCTGGAAAGGGTTACAAAAGTATCTCCAAAAGCCTTGATGTTCATGTGTCCACGGTAAGACAGACTGTCTACAAATGGAGAAAGTTCAGCACTGTTGCTACTCTCCCTAAGCGTGGTCGTCCTGTAAAGATGACTGCAAGAGCACAGCGCAGAATGCTTAATGAGGTAAAGAAGAATCCTAGAATGTCAGCTAAAGACTTACAGAAATCTCTGGCACATGCTAACATTTTTGTTGACACCTCTACAAGAAGGAAAACATTAAACATAGAAACATAGAAACATAGAAAAATGTCGGCAGATAAGAACCTTTCGGCCCATCTAGTCTGCCCAAACAAGAATGGAGTACATGGGAGGACACCACGGAGGAAGCCATTGCTGTCCAAAAAGAATATTGCAGCACGTTTGAAGTTTGCAAAAGAGCACCTGGATGTTCCACAGCACTACTGGCAAAATATTCTGTGGACAGATGAAACCAAAATTGAGTTGTTTGGAAAAAACACACAACACTATGTGAGGAGAAAAAAAGGCACAGCACACAAACATCAAAACCTCATCCCCACTGTAAAACATGGTGGAGGGAGCATCATGGTTTGGGGCTGCTTTGCTGCCTCAGGGCCTGGACGGATTGTTGTCATTGATGGAAAAATGAATTCCAGAGTTTATCAAGACCTTTTGCAGGAAAACGTAAGACCATCTGTCTGCCAACTGAAGCTCCGCAGAGGATGGGTGATGCAACAGGACAATGACCCAAAGCATACAAGTAATTCAACAAAAGAATGGCTTCAACAAAACAAAATACGCCTTCTGGGGTGCCCCAGAGTCCTGACCTCAACCCGATTGAAATGCTGTGGCATGACCTTAAGAGAGCGATTCACACCAGACATCCCAAGAATATTGCTACACTGAAACAGTTTTGTGAAGAGGAGTGGTCCAAAATTACTCCAGATCGTTGTGCAGGTCTGATCTGCAACTACAGGAAATGTTTGGTTGAGGTTATTGCTGCCAAAGGAGTGTCAACCAGTTAAGTCCAAAGGTTCACATACTTTTCCACCCTGCACTGTGAATGTTTACATGTTCTGTTCAATGAAAACATATAATGTTTGTGTTGTATTATTTTAAGCCGACTGTGGTTTTCAAATTGTTGTGACTTAGATGAAGATCAGCGCACATTTTATGACCAATTCATGCAAAACTCGACGTAATCCCGAAGGGTTCATAGTTTTCAGATTGGCCTCCCACTTGTTAAGGGACCAAAGGTAATGGGACAATTGGCTTCTGAGCTGTTCCATGGCCAGGTGTGTGATATTCCCTCATTACCCCAATTACAATGTGCAGATAAAAGGCCCAGAGTTCATTTCAAGTGTGCTATTTGCATTAGGAATCTGTTGCTGTCAACTCTCAAGATGAGATCCAAAGAGCTGTCACTATCAGTGAAGCAAGCCATCATTAGGCTGAAGAAACAAAACAATCCCATCAGAGAGCTAGCAAGATCATTAGGCGTGGCCAAAACAACTGTTTGGAACATTCTCAAAAAGACGGAATGCACCGGTGAGCTCAGCAACACCAAAAGACCTGGGAGACCACGGAAAACAACTGTGCTGGATGACCGAAGAATTCTTTCCCTGGTGAAGATAACACCCTTCACAACAGTTGGCCCGATCAAGAACACTCTCCAGGAGGTAGGTGTGTATGTGTGTCAAAGTCAACAATCAAGAGAAGACTTCACCAGAGTGAATACAGAGAGTTCACCACAAGATGTAAATCATTGGTGAGCCTCAAAAACAGGAAGGCCAGATTAGAGTTTGCCAAACAACACCTAACAAAGCCTTCACAGTTCTGGAACCAGCTCCTATGGGCAGATGAGACCAAGATCAACTTGTACCAGAGTGATGGGAAGAGAAGAGTATGGAGAAGGAAAGGAACTGCTCATGATCCTAAGCATACCACCTCATCAGTGAAGCATGGTGGTGGTAGTGTCATGGCGTGGTCATGTATGGCTGCCAATGGAACTGGTTCTCTTGTATTTATTGATGATATGACTGCTGACAAAAGCAGCAGGATGAATTCTGAAGTGTTTCGGGCAATATTATCTGCTCACATTCAGCCAAATGATGCAGAACTCATTGGATGGCGCTTCACAGTACAGATGGACAATGACCCAAAGCATACTGCAAAAGCAACCAAAGAATTTTTGAAGGCACAGAAGTGGAATGTTATGCAATGGCCAAGTCAATCACCTGACCTGAATCCCATTGAGCATGCATTTCACTTGCTGAAGACAAAAACTGCAGGGAAAATGCCCTAAGAACAAGCAGGAACTGAAAACAGTTGCAGTAGAGGCCTGGCAGAGCATCACCAGGGATGAAACCCAGGACCTGGTGATGTCTATGCGTTCCAGACTTCAGGCTGTGATTGACTGCAAAGGATTTGCAACCAAGTATTAAGAAGGGAAAGTTTGATTTATGATTATTATTCTTTCCCATTACCTTTGGTCCCTTAAGAAGTGGGAGGCACATCTGTAAACCGCTGTAAGTCCTACACCGTTCACCTGAGTTGGATGTACATACCCTCAAATTAAAGCTGACAGTCTGCAGTTAAAGCACATTGTGTTTGTTTCATTCCAACTCCATTGTGGTGGTGTATAGAGCCAAAGATGTTAGAATTGTGTCGATGTCCCAATATTTCTGGACCTGACTGTATATGTTTTTAATATAGAGCGCCTGCACTATATATTTTTTTGTTGATTGTTACACTCCATAACAATGCACGTTCCCATATGTGAGCTGAGAAATTATACATTTGTCCTTTTCTTTAGAATGACTCCCTCTTTAAGCATTAAGTTATTACGTGCATTTACATCTGAATAGGTGTTATCAGCATAATATATATATATCTCAAACTATACTTAATGGGGTAAATCCTCACAACAAATGCAGAAGAACACAGAAAATGTTTGTGCAAATTGATGTATAACACAGGGTCACATGGTAACCTCATAAAAAGGCTTTCGAATTATTTTGTGTAAGTTAGATATACCAAATGATCACTTCAGTTGGGCATGTTAGTTCTCTAATAAGCAAGCAAGTGTAGCGCTCACTCCCGGAGGAGCCACTGAATAAACCTCGGGCTAGTCTCACCGCACTAGGGAATAACTATACACCAGCACTGTTGTGGATTTTTATATATTATATTCTTTACTGATCCCAATAAAGCGGCATACATTACGCATATACGGTATTTGAATGACAAGAATTCGTAACGCGGGAAAAACACGCAGCGGTAAAAGAAATGGTTAACCTCCTCAGTTCTGGAGTGTAAGTCCCGTGAATAATGACTCCTAGATATATAAGCGTGTTACTTAGGGTACCCGGGTACTGTGTTCAACTGGCCAGTGAATGAAACAAAACAATCTTCGACTAGTCACCGTTGGGGCCCTGTGAATTTAAACAATATTGCAGCGTGCGTTTCTGTTTTGGAACTGCGGCCTGGAGGCCTCTCACCAATCCGATTAACGAAACTGTCCAGCACTTGATGCCTCGACTACAAGATCTTCTCCCGGTATACTGGGACTCCGTGCAACTGAATTTGCTCCCTGCTTGCCAAATCTCCGCAACTGGAACAACGATCCGCCGCCTGCACTCCCAATCGATCAGCGCGGTCTCCTAACTCGGGGTCCTGCCGGACCTAGCTTTTCCTCCACACCTCTCAGCGCTGCGCAGGTAGGTCTCAACGCCGTCACTGTCCTGATCTCCAGCACCAGTAAGACAGCGTCTGTACTCCGGCCTGGTTGCGTTCCCTGGCAGCTCCAACGTGCGTCCTCCACCTTTCACTGCTCCACTCACACTCCTTCTCCCTTGCACGAGGCTGCTGAACCATTTCCTCTTCCTGTACCACCCCCTTCCTATCCCCACGAAAAGGATCATGGTACATGTAGTTCTGTCTTGTCCAGCATAGTCTAACAATGTCTCTGTCTCCCTCTGGTGGCAGCAATAGTTCAATACACCAGAATACAGTGGTTTTTGTTTTAGCAGCGCTACACAAGCAAGAAGGGACAAAATATAATGCATAAATAAACAAGGCAACGTAGTCAGAGAGCGGACCCATGTAATTCACCCTAGCATATCTAAGATGATTTCTGGTATTACTAATGTACTCTTCCTGGTTGTTAAGACCCAATTAGTCTGAAGGTTCATCAGGAGTGTAATTACAACAGCCTAGTGCACAGCTGCTTAAATTGGCCCCACAGGTGGGTATCCCTATCTACAGCGTTGCACTATTTGCTTATCATCCAGTGTGCCTATAGAATTTGTGAGTGCCAGCGATCCAGTATCTTCACCAATGCTGACAGTACCATCACCCAAGTCTGTGTCTACCTCATCTTTCTGAATCATGTTTCAAATTGAGTGTCGCTTACTATCTATGGACTGTATCTGTGTTTAACGGCTAATCCTGTGAACTACATTGACTGTGTTGCTTACCATCATTTGCTGTGTCTTATCATCAATACACTTTATAATTACCATTGCTACTGTGTCCAGTGCCTTGTTAACCTGTTCACCCCCAGCACTTGGGATAAAACTAAACTTTGGGTCCCACCGTGGGTCCTGCAGATGCCGCCCTGACATAATGAGAGATCCAAGAGGGCAGGGTGTGACCACTAGATGTAGCTGGTTTAATCAGATGATTGGGTCATGCAGCCAGCCATGGGAAACCCTGGGAAGGAGGCAAACCAGGGGTAGGAAGGGAGAAAAGGTGGCCTCCCTGGTGGTGGAAGGCAAAAACAACACCACTACCAGCGTACTCCATGACTGGGGGATGACACATCCTGTGCCTGTGATCAATAGCAGACGGAGCTAGCTGCACAATAGGGATGAGCCAAACACCCCCCGAGTTCGGTTCGAGCCCGAACCCGAACTTCCCATTTGTTTGGGACCGAACCCGAACCCGAACTCCCATGCAAGTCAATGGGGCTGAAAATTCGGTTTTTTAGAGTGCCCTCCAAGAGGGCATATATGCTACATATTTGCCATAAAAGGTGTATGGGGGTCCGGGTAGTGCCCTCGGGGACAGGAAACAAGGACAAAAAGTTTTTTAAAAAAACGTTTTTAAAGGGACAGTGAGTTTTCCATGAAATAAGGGTTAAAAATAAAAACCAAAAATACCTTCAACTATCGTGCCTAGGAGGTCCCCATAACCTGCCTGTGAAGTGACGGATTTCTAGGATGTATAGAAACACTTAAAAACAAAAAAATGACGTTTCATATGACGGTAAATGCTTTTCCTTTAATCTATCCATAAACAACTGCTTGAGGCGGCAGCCTGTATGAAAAGGCATTTTAGGACGCGCAGAAAAAGTTTAGTGTTTTTTTTGGCTAAATTATTGTGAAACTTATGCAGGCTTTGGATGAAAGTAACAATAGGTGCTTTAAAATTGGGCTTTTAGCGTCGGCAACAGTGCCGTCACACCGTAACCCCTCTGAGGATATGAATCTGATACAGGCGTCAATGGCAGTGCACCCAGATATTGTGCCTTTAGTGCCAGGCATGCAAGTATTATCATACAGTAACCCCTCTGTGGTATTGTAGAAGAGTGCAGGGGTGGACCATGTGGTCCTATATTGAAAGGTTTTTGATCTGGTAATGGGCATCAGTGCACCCAGATATTGTGCCTTTAATGCCAGGCCATCAAGTATCATCATACAGTAACCCCTCTGTGTTATGGTGGAAGAGTGCAGGTTTGGACCATGCGGTCCTATATTCGAAAGGTTTTTGATCTGGTGGTAATGGGCGTCAGTGCACCCAGATATTGTGCCTTTAATGCCAGGCCAGCAAGTATCATCATACAGTAACCCCTCTGTAGTATTGTGTAAGAGTGCAGGGGTGGACCATGCGGTCCTATATTAAAAAGATATGAATCTGGTAATGGGCGTCAGTGCACCCAGTTATTGTGCCTTTAATGCCAGGCCAGCAAGTATCATCATACAGTAACCCCTCTGTAGTATTGTGGAAGAGTGCAGGGGTGGACCATGCGGTCCTATATTGAAAAGTTTTTGATCTAGTAATGGGCGTCAGTGCACCCAGATATTGTGCCTTTAATGCCAGGCCAGCAAGTATCATCATACAGTAACCCCTCTGTAGGATTGTGGAAGAGTTCAGAGGTGGACCATGTGGTTGGTCCTATATTGAAATTATTTTTTTTTAATCTGGTAATGGGCGTCAGTGCACCCAGATATTGTGCCTTTAATGCCAGGCCAGCAAGTATCATCATACAGTAACCCCTCTGTGGTATTGTGGAAGAGTGCAGGGGTGGACCATGTGGTCCTATATTGAAAAGTTTTTTCTTTCTTTAATGGGCGTCAGTGCTGCCAGATATTGTGCCTTTCATGGCAGCAAGTGCCTTCACACCGTAACCCTTTTGTGGTATTGTGGAAGAGTTCAGTGCTGGAGGTTTTGTGAATGCAGAAGAGGACATCCCCTATCTATTCCATTACTTCAGCATCAGGGGATTGATAGCTGCTGATCCAGGACTGATTCATTTTTATAAATGTCAGCCAGTCTACAGAGTCGGTGGACAGACGCACTCTTTTGTCTGTGACAAAACCTCCAGCGGCACTGAACGTCCTTTCGGAAAGCACGCGAGATGAAGGGCAACCTAGTAGCTGCATAGCATATTGGCTAAGTTCTGGCCAGTGATCCAATCTCAACACCCAGTAAGCCAGTGGATCATCTGCTGGAAAGGTATCCAGGTCTGCCCTTGCCCCTAGGTAGTCCTGCACCATAGGGTGAAGATGCTGGCAATGGGTGCCTACATTTGACGTCCCTGGGCATCAAGGACTAAAAAAATTTAAAAATGCATTAGTCAAGTGGCCCTGGCCTTCACCACTATTCCTCTGATTATCCGCAGCCTCAGAAGCACGTGTGTCAGCACTTGGTAATCTACCAGTGCCTGGAAAGGTGTTACACAAGTGTCGCTTTAGAGCGTCCTCAAGTTTTTTCATCCTGTGCTCCCTCTGTGCGGGCAGGATGAGCTCTGCAACTTTCCCCTTGTATCGTGGATCAAGAAGGGTTGCCAACCAGTAATGATCCCTCTCCTTGATAGCACGAATCCTGGGGTCCTTTAGCAGGCTTTGCATCATTAGGGAGCCCATGCAGCGCAGGTTGGAGGTGGCATTAGCTTCCGAGTCTTCCTGGTCAATGAGGATCACCGTATTGTGCACTTCCTCCTCCCAGCCACGCACAAGCCCTTCTGTTTCTGGGCACACAAAACCCTGCCTTGAGGAATCCCCACCTTCAATGCCCCCACTACTTAAATAGTCCTCCTCCTCCTCCTGTCTGATCTGAGTAGGACCCGCTGGAATGCTGTCTGCGGAAAGACTGGGGCCTTGAGAGCTAGGGATGGCCTCCTCTTCCTCCCGCTGCTCTGCCTCTAGAGCCACATCTATAATTCCCCGCAGTGTGTGCTCCAGCAGGAACACTAAAGGAATTGTGTCACTGATGCAAGCACTGTCCCTGCTCACCATCCTCGTTGCCTCCTCAAATGGTGACAGTACAGTGCATGCATCTTTGATCATCAGCCACTGCGGGGGGAAAAAAAAAACAAGTTGACCTGAACCTGTCCTTGTGCCATACTCACACAGGTACTCGTTGATGGCCCTCTGCTGCTTGTGCAGACGCTGCAGCATTGCTAATGTCGAATTCCACCTGGTGGGCATGTCACAGATCAGACAGTTTGTGGGAAGGTGTAATTCTCTTTGAATTTCTGCCAGGCGAACGCTTGCTGGGAATGACCGTCTGAAGTGGCTGCAGACTTTTCTGGCCTGGATGAGAAGCTCTGGCAGCCCTGGGTACTTGGTTAGGAAACGCTGTACCACCAGATTTAGGACGTGTGCTAGGCATGGTACATGCGTCAATTTACCCTTGCGTAGGACGGAGAGAAGGTTGCTGCCATTATCGCAGACGATCATTCCCAGCTCAAGCTGGCGTGGTGTTAACCATCTTTGCACCTGCCCCTGCAGAGCTGACAAAATTTCTGACCCGGTGTGGCTCCTGTCCCCTAAACAAACCAGCTCAAGCACAGTATGGCATCTTTTTGCTTGAGCCATTGCGTACACCCTGTCAGGCGTGGGTTTAACTGCCACTTCGCCAGAGACAGAGAAGGAGGAGGAAGAAGAGGTGGTGGTGGTGGAGCAGACAGACCTCATACAAGCAGCTTTCTGGAGGCATGGTGGATGAACAAGCTCCAGCACAGAGCCCCGTCTTGGATCCCTCCCAGCTGCAATCAGAGTTACCCAGTGTGCCGTGAAGGAAATGTAACGACCCTGTCCATGCTTGCTGGACCACGTGTCTAAAGTGACATGCACCTTGCTGCTGACTGCCTTTCCCAATGACTGGATAACATTGTCTTCCACGTGCTGGTATAGTGCTGGAATGGCCTTGCATGAAAAGTAATGGCGTTTTGGAACCTGCCACTGTGGTACAGCGCATTCAGCAAATTCACGGAAGGGAGCAGAGTCCACCAGCTGGAAAGGCAGCAGCTGCAATGCGAGTAATTTTGCGAAGCTGGCATTTAGACGCTGTGCTTGGGGATGGTTGGGACTATATTTTTTCTTTCACTGCAGCAGCTGCGGCAACGTAATCTGACTGCGTAAATCTTCAGCTACTGGGATGATGTCACATTGCGAGGAAGGACCTGCTGGTACATCCATTACTGTAGCGTCATCCCTGTCGGTGAAGGTTGTAGGCAATTGCATGGCAGGACATACAGTGTGGGTAGAGACAGATGAGGAGGAGGAGGACCTACGCAAAGTTTTGCCCCAACGGGATGTGTGGCACTTGTTCATATGTCGCATCAAGCATGTGGTACCCAAGTGTCTGCTGTTTATCCCATGCTTCAGCCTCCTCTGACATAGATTACAAATAGCAACGGTGGGGTCTGCTGCACAGTTCTTAAAGAACTCCCAGACAGCAGATTTCCTGCATGTGATCTTTGAGACAACAGCGCTCTGCAGCGGAGCAGCTCTGACATGTGATGCCTTGGACTGGCTAGTGCTACGGTTGGTCACAGAGGATGTTGTGCCTCGTGTTTGCTGTGCCTCCTCCTCCCCCTCCTCCTCACTTGATTCCTCAGTTCGATCTGGCACCCAGGTGGAGTCAGTGACCTCATCATCATCATCATGTCATCTTCACCCCCTATCTCCTCGTCACTGGAGCCAATTTGGCAGTATGCTGCAGCTGCTGGGGCAACATGAGTGCCAGTTATTTGTGTGTCATCACTGGCACTCCCTTCCTCTAGGTTGATTATACTCCCTTGCTCAACCTCCGAGATTGAATCAGAGCACTGTACTTGCTGCGCATCCTCAAGCAGCATGTCACTCTCATTGTAGTCAAACAATTCAGCTGACTCCTCCGTGTGTGATAGCAAGGCTACGGCAGGAGTAGCTGTGGACATGGAGGCTGCATTAGTTGCTTTGGCAGCTGAGGTGGACTGTAAAGCACTAGAAGCCTGGCTGGCAGAGGACTCGGAGGATGAGGATGGCCTGGTTAGCCAATCCACCAAGTCCTCTGTATGTTGCTGCTGCTTAAGACGGCCAGCACGAGTTAGAAAGAACAAACGTGCCCCTGCAGAGGATGCACCACGTCCACCATGACCAGAGACACAGCCTCCCGACACAGGGGCTGCTTGCCCTCTTATCTGTGGCTGGGAGCGTCTGCCTGTCCTTTTGGTTCTTTCAGACATGGTGAGTGATATATAGATTAATATATACAGAACTCTGATTCAACTCTGGTATAAAGATTTAAATAACTCTGGTATAACTCAGTGAGACACACTGATAGCTGGCAGCCAGTGACAAGAGACAGATCACCTTAATTCACAAATGTTTTAAAGAAATTTAGTGAGCCCCAAAATACAGTGTGGTACTTTTTGTATGACGAGAAACAGATCACCTTAATTCCCAAGTGTTTTAAAGAAATTAGTGAGCCCCAAAAAAAAATTGCTGGCTGTGTGACGAGACACAGAAGATCACCTTAATTCACTAGTGTTTTAAAGAAATTGGTGAGCCCCAAAAAAAATTGCTGGCTGTGTGACGAGACACAGAAGATCACCTTAATTCACAAGTGTTTTAAAGAAATTAGTGAGCCCCAAAATACAGCATGGTACTGTATGTATGACGAGACACAGATCACCTTAATTCACAAGTATTTTAAAGAAATTAGTGAGCCCCAAAAAGATTTTCTGGCACAGTGACAAGACCCAGAAAATCACCTCAATTCACAAATGTTTTAAATAAAGTTGTAAACCCCAAAAAAACTTGCTGGCACAGTACAAGACACACATCACCTAAATTCAATGATATTTGGTATAAATGAGACCCAAAAAGACTTGCTGGCACAGTGACAAGACCCAGAAAATCACCTCAATTCACAAATGTTTTAAATAAAGTTGTAAACACCAAAAAAACTTGCGGGCACAGTGACAAGACACACATCACCTAAATTCCCTGATATTTGGTTGAAATGAGACCCCCCCCAGTAGCGTGGCAGACCGGCAGTAACAACACACACCACTATCTTCTTTGAAATCTCCTCTGAAATGCGTGCAGAATCGGCGCGTTGAAACCTTATATAGTGTGTTGCGGGGCTTAGCTCTGTGAGCCCATGATTGGGCAAAATTTGCCCAATCAGGACTCTGAGCGGTGATTGGTGATTCAACCAGTCTTGCACCAGACCTGTGGTCAGGTGCAAGGCTGTAGCCAATTACGAGCTTTAGGCAGTGGGAAAATGCATTGTGGTCGAACATGCGGCGAACACCCGGAAATGTTCGGGGTTCGTGATCCGCCCGAACAGGCTAAGTTTGGGTCGAACCCCGAACCGTCCGAACCCGAACAGCTCAACCCTACTGGACAACAGTATTTTGATAGATGTTGGCACAGAACATCTCAGTGAAAGGTCTTTAACTTTTATGTTCCCTTACTTGGCTGTACAAATTGGCATGCTTTTCAATTCCTGCCACTAAAAGTCTCAGATGGAGGCAGTAACCACATTTTCTGATTCATTGGGGGAGATTTATGGTTGTGAGTTAATGTGTCTTGGATACTCTTGTCCCATCGGTATGGTAAATGTATGTTTATCTGTAATGCCAGATAAAAGATAAAAGTTTAATGTTAAGATATGCCAATATTTTGACTGGATATTTCAGTGTTTCATGCTTATGTCATATGTGTCAATACATCATATGCAAATAACTTTATTAGTAGATGTTGATTTCCTGTACAAAGAGAATAAAAAGTGCCTTAGATGGTGCTTGTGATGGACCGAGTAGATCCATTGCTGGAATTTTCCTTGCTCCAGAGACGCTAAAGAGAAGTGTGGATTAGCTCCCCACCCAATCACTTGTCAAGACAGTGTATGATGAAAATAATGGATCATTTAAATGGAAAATTGTACATCCTTTTCTACAACACAGAATCCAATAAGCCCACAATCCCCACCCACACATCCTGCTCTTCCCAGACATCCTGGCACCATAGCCCATCTTGGTGCCAATGTCTCCAGCCATAGCCCATTCAGGTTCACATTCCATCAAGACAGAAAAATGGTAGATTGTGATGAATAAACAGGATTCAGATTATACAGCATCAGATAATGGGGCAGTGTTTGCCAGACAAGACAGACCAACAAAGAGCATTCAAACTTTTAACAGGTGCAAACACATAACGGATAGAGGGGTTGGGAAATGCTAAGTGACCCCCACAGTAATAATATAAAACATAGAAACAGTAATCAGATAAACCTAGACAATAACGATAGTTACAATAACATTATTCATACATAACACAGACCACATTAACACCCGGCACCCTAAAGGCACAGGGTGACTTTAATATAGGAGATAGATAGGAAACACATAGAGCCTCCGGCCTGCACCGTCCAAATACTTCTCCAGGCCCATGTACCCCAAGTTCAAACTGACCGCATCACAGTGATGTTGGTTGCGGCCATTCTTTCTGATGAAAGATAAAAATAATTTTAATGAAATCAAGTTATTATTTAGGGAAGAAACAAATTCATCAGAGAGCTCAAAGCTTCAACCCCACAAGAGAAATACATCATTAGTGTATCTTATCCAGTGGTTTTTATAATTTGAGCATGCTTTTATAGCTGGTAAGAAGATGTGAGTGTCTTCCCATCAGGTCAAACACAGAATTGATACAGACTGGCATAACTGGGGACAGATTGGGATACCATGTCCATTGCTGTGCATCTCATTTGTGAGTAGAAATCACTTTAAAAAGGAACTAAATTTGTTTCAGGATGAATAAAAATTATGACATGATTGTGCTCCTCATTTAGGCTCCTTATGAAAGTGCTAGGTGGTCCAGGTAGAGATTTTAAGTATAGTGTGCTTTGTATCCCTCACATGAGTTTGATGAGCAAGAGGTTGCAAAATGTATCTGCATATTTGCTGAGGTGTTTAGTTAAATTCTGATTTACTAAATCAAATGAAAGTCCAGGAGGTCTAGAAGGATTTTCATGGAATTTGGAAGACAATAAAAGGTAGCTATAGTAGGTCTTATAGGGTGCAGAAATTTTAATTCATCTGAGATTACCCCATCACAATGTGCTTTTTGTAATATGCTTTGGAATGTCACAGCAAAATTCTGTTAGGCTACTTTTAACTTTTTGATACTCTCTTGTAAAAGGTTAGACTGCGTAATACAGCTTAGTTCTCGACTCTACACTAACATGTTTTTGGGGAAAATGTGTGTTGGGAGTAATTTCTTATCAGACATGATAAGTGTACTATTAACATTCAACATCTAGATACCCTGTGGTCATCTGCTCTGTTTCTGACTCCATTGACCTTTTTCTATATCTATTTTGTTTTCTAAACTTTCTTGGGGGCTTTTCAGAGCAATAATAGCAATAAAATGCCCAACTGAAGTGATAAATTTGGATGTCATGGTTATCCCAAATAATGCTTAACAACAATTGATGTTTGTCAGACAGTTATTTTCAGGAATTTAATAATTTTCTGTTTTATATTTAAACACTTCAGTGGGTAAGTACCTTGGGTATCCAGGGGTTCCAATACACCTTTTACATACTCTGCTATCATTATGAACATCTTTTCATGCAACGTGTAACTTCTTCCTGGTACAATAATCAATCAGGGATATTAGGCATATTATGCTTTATCATAACAGAATAAACATCAATCAACGAAGTAAAGTATTTCTTTAATTAAAGGTCTATGATCACAGTTTATTTTCCTTCAACTGTGTTGACTTTTAGGTAGACCCAACGTTATATTACAAAGCATGTATTGAAGAAGCCTGTGTTTGTGACATGGAAGGAAAATATTCAGGCTATTGTACTACGATTGCAATGTATGCTGAAGCTTGCAATATTGCTGGAGTTTGTGTTAACTGGCGTGAGCCAAATCTTTGTCGTGAGTATTCCAGCGCATGTCTACTTTGTGGTAGTAAAGATGTTAAAACAATACAATTCATATAAAATTATAACCTGCTTATTTTATATTAGTCAAATATGCAAATTTATATGCCACCGTTATGGAGTATGCTTAACTTTGTTGTTAGTTTAGAATGTTATATGCATGTTTGAAATCTTTTTTGAAATATGAATTTTTATTATTTTATTAAATAAAAAAGGGGAAGGTTACAGAAATAAAAATCAGGAAAAGGGGGTAAGATAGGGGTACAAGGGGGGGAAAAAACAAGAAGACGTTGCAACCAATTTTATCATATACAAGAGCCAAAATAAACATATAGTAAGATCATAACTTTACAGTGAATATATCCCAGATGGACCAATGATCTGGCCGGGTGCTTGGAACTCTTATTATTGTTTTAGCCATACCATCGAAGAGCCTCAAAGCCTCCAACCTATCAGTAATATCTTTTAAAGTAGGGAGAGTTGAGGATTTCCATCTCGCCGCCACTAGAGTCGTTGTGACGGACAAGATATGTGCTAGAGATTGTTCTTGGAAGCGAGAGAGTCGGGCATTATCTGAAGGAGAAAAATTTCAGGGACTGGTGATATCTCTGTGCCCACAATCTTAGAACACAATTGGGGCGCAGAGACCCAAAATTGAACCATCAAATTAACAAGTCCACCAGATATGGAAAAAATAACCTGTTTCCTCCCCACATCTCCAACATGTTGTTGAAACCTTCGAGTTAAAATGGTGTTCCCTATCCGGGGTAATATACCATCTGTATAATATTTTCTTTCGCGCCTCTATCAGGGAGACTCATCGAAACTTAGAAGCGTCTAAAAGAAAGCATTCCGCCCAAGCTGACTCCAAAATTTGGTTCCCCAAATCCCGTTCAAATTTGCTTTGAATCTCCATTTCGGTGAGTTAGGGTGCGACACTAAAAGTTAATACAAACGGGAGAGAAGATGGATATCCAGAGAGGGGTTAACACAGTGTTGTTCAAAGGGAGTCAACAACATTGTTTGGGTAGGAAGCTGCAACATGTGATATGCATTAAGGCATGACCTAATCTGCAGAAAAGAATAGCTGAATCCAGGGTCTAAGGTGTAAGGAGCGTCGCCGCCGGCGTAATAAAAAACCTAGTGCTGGCTCCTAGTAAGCTTCAGGAGTAATTACCAAGACTCACCTCCACCATACAGCGCACAGGTGTTGTCTAATCTAACTGAATATTCCATGCTTAAAACCCAGCCACACCTGAAGCTCAATGCTTTTTCATTGCCTTGGAATCTCCAAGCTGGAAGGAGCTAAACCAGGCTTGTCCAGATCACCTGAACACCAGTTTCTACCACAGTTCCCGGTAAAGACCTTCTACCACAGTTCCTGTTAAAGACCTTCTACCACAGTTCCTATTAAAGACCTTCTACCACAGTTCCTGTTAAAGACCTTCTACCACAGTTCCTGTTAAAGACCTTCTACCACAGTTCCTGTTAAAGACCTTCTACCACAGATCCTGTTAAAGACCTTCTGCTGCAAACCTGTTTAAAGACCTTCTGCCACAGTTCCTGGTAAAGACCTTCTGCCACAGTTCCTGGTAAAGACCTTCTGCCACAGTTCCTGGTAAAGACCTTCTGCCACAGTTCCTGGTAAAGACCTTCTGCCACAGTTCCTGATCCTGTTAAAGACCTTCTTCTGCAGACCCGTTTAAAGATCTCCTGTTGTCGACTCCTCAGAATCCTTAACCCACTATCCTGCAGAATCCTCAAACCCGCTGTTCTACGTACCCAGGACCCCTCTACAGATACAGAACCCTCTGCATTCCCCAGGACTCTCAGCCTACAACTAATTCTCTGCTCTTGTTTCCTATTTTTCTTAAGACCTTCCTCCAATATCCATTATCCTAACTAGGTCTCTCCCTATATTCTGCCTATACCTGCAATCTGCATAAATATATATATTTCTCCCTGTTCATTATCTGCGTTTGCTTCATTCTTATAGAGCTATTTTATCTTTAGTGCTAGTCTACCATTCCTGCCTATTATTTATCTATAACTTCAGTTACCCATTGATATCCTTTACTCAGCATTCTCCTTATGTTGCATACCCTTCCTATATTGTTATAGCCTTTAGTCATTCCTTCATGCTCTCAATAAATCTGTTTATATAAATCTATCTGCCTTGTAAGATCCCATTCATTGCATATTGGCTTGACCCTGCTGCCCCGGAACCTGAATCCTGACATAAGGAGAATTTCTGCATTAAGGTTTGGAAAGACATGAGCCCCTGAGAATCATACAGATGACATAAACAGGCAACACCTTTCAAAAGCCATGGACGGTAATTAAAATTAGGGATCAAATGCGCAAACAATGAGAGAGGGGATGCCATGGCCAAAGGGTGAGTCACGGATAATATAGGACGTGTCTTATCCCAAATATCTAACAAAAGTCAGGGAAATATCGAAACAGTGTCAACCTTTGGGCGCCGAGACTTAGGAGTCCAGGCCAATGTATCATAATCATAAGGTAGAGATTGTGGAAAGACTATTAAACAGACGGCCAAGGTTTAATAGCACTGCAGCGCTATAGTAAAGCAGGATATTCGGGAGACCAAGGCCTCCAAGTGAAACTGGGTAATGTAAAATGGCAGCCTTAAGGCTCAGTCTTTTGCCCCGCTATACAAACTGGGATATAGAGGACAGTAGAGATTGGGAAAACGTCAGGGGAGCTGGTATAGGCAGGGCCCTAAAAATATATAATAATTTCTGTAACAGCATCATTTTGATAGAATGTATTCTCCCCACCCATGAGATTTCGACCTTAGACCATCTGTGGCACAACATCTTGGTCAGTGAAAGGAGGGGTTTATAGTTCAGGTCAAAAAGGTTTGTCATAGAAAAAGATAATTTAAGTCCTAAATAGGTCAGGGAGTGCGTCTTCCAATCAAAGGGGTATAAGCTTTGCAATTGGGTCACCACCGGCTTGGGAATGGCATATGGGAGAGCCTGTGTTTTAGTATTAAGTTTATGATAGGACAATCGGCTATCGGTCTCGTTAGCGGGTTAGTCATGGTTATGAGAACGTCATCTGCAAATAAGCTAAGCTAACAAAAGGAAGGACCTACGGGGTGGCCTTCCACGTCATCACTTTGACGAATCGCCTGAGCCAAAGGCTCAAGTGCCAAAGCATACAGCAGCGGAGAAAGCGGGCATCCTTGTCTAGTCCCATTGTTAATTGACATCGGTTGGAAGAGAAAGCCCACATTAACCCTTTCGCTGCTGAGGCATTTCCCGCCTCTGTGCTGAGGTCATTTTTACCGGTTTTGCTCATCATGTTTAAACGTGTTTTGAAGGCTTATTTTAGTATATGACCCAGACATATTATATATCGTTCTTTCCGTCAGACTCGGCAGATTCATAATATGTCATTATTATATGTATACGTCATGACCTGTCTGTATAGTATAACAAAAAATGCAATAAAATATGAATTTTCAATAATTTACAACGTGTTAAGTGTTTTTTTTCCACATTTTAACATGCTAGCAATTGCGGTTATATTTTTTATGGGGTGCGCTTGTTAAAAAAATTATAAATGGGGTCTCGTTACATTTTTTTTTTGGGGAAAATTACGCGATTTTTAACAAACGCACCGCATACAAAAATCGTTTGTGCAGCATCATTGTTCACATTATAATTGAAATGGGAACAATATTGCTGCATTAACAAACCAAAAAAAAGAAAAAAAACTTGTTTATTTTTTTTATAATTTTTTTTTAAATATTGTTTTATTTAAAAAAAAAAATCACAGTCGTGTTTGGTATCGTTCGAACGGCCATGCTCTGGCCTATCCAACAGTACCAAACTTTAACCCCTAGCTGCCACGGATCGGGAGATAAGGGGTTCAATGGAACCCCTATCTCCACCATTGGTGGCAGCTAGGGGTTAACTTCAGGACTAGCGTCATCGTGCTATGCACGATGACTCCAGTCCTCAGGGGGAGTTCCCGGAGGCTTGGCCAACATCCAAGATGTCGGCCAGCTCCGGGAAAGGATCACGAACCGGCGCTTTTCAGCGCCGATTCGTGATCCGCCTCCCCAGGGGTTAATGACAGCCACCGTTTGGAAGGGCAGGCTGTGCCCTTCCAAACGGTGCCTGGCATTAAGCTCAGGACCCCCGCGATCGGGAGGGAGAGAGGTCCGAAGGATCTCCCCCCTCCCTTTCAGGCACCTCCTCTGCACACGCGGGGGGGCGCCTGAAATAGATGTGATCGCGCCACCGCGATGACATCTATTGTGCCCGCGGCGGTCCCGGATTGACGGGCTGACATCCAAGATGTCAGCCCGCACCGGGGGGCACAGCGATCGGCCGGAATCCGGCCGATCGCAGGCTGCTTCGGGAGGACGCGCTCAGCGCGTCTTCCGTAGCCAACCCTTCCTGTGGCAGGACGCGCTGAGCACGTCCTCCGCAGCGAAGTGGTTAAGTACCTACTCATTCGGTTGTGAATGTGCATATTGGACCATTACAGCATTAATCATTTTGCGCTGGAAATTAAATTTCAAAAGGGTATGTTTCAAAAATAACCAATGCAAAGTCGGGATATCCGTGCGAATTGCTGTATCTATAAGAGAGAGGACTTTAATAGTATTGTCAGGTCCTTGCCTATGTTTAATAAAGCCCACCTGATCGTCTGCAATCAGCGAGGGTAACAGGTCAACTATTCTATTAGCTAAAATCTTGTCATATAATTTAGTGTCCGTGTTTAGCAGAGAAATGGGCCTATATTTGGAGCAGGTTGGAGCTGGCTGGAGGTTTTGGGAAGTGTAACAATGGTAGTGGAAAGCCAGTCAGGAGGAGCTCGGCCAGTCTGATAAATATGTTGAAACGAAGTGAGGAGATGGGAGTTTAATTGGGGCTGAAAGGACCGATGATAAAGGGCTGCAAATCCATCAGGGCCAGGAGCTTTACAGGATTTGAGTGAGGCAATAGAAGTGGTACGTTCCAATAAGGATATTGGGGCTGCGAGGAGGGTATGATCATCGTCAGATAGGGCAGGGAGGTGCAGGCTTTGTAGAAACGGAACAATGTCTGTTAGTGAGGGTTGGGGAGTAGACGTTTCGTCACGTAGATTATATAGAGCTGAATAGTATTCTGCAAAGCAATCTGCAATTTGTTTTTGATGGTAGCAGACCTCTCCATTTTTAGCAGTCATCTTTTCTATTTTGGATTTAGCAACTCACTGGCGGAGTTTATTGGCCATCAATCTACTAGATTTATTACCATGCAAGTAATGACGTGCTTGCAGACGACGAGCTGCCCATAAATATTCCCTCTTGTCCTTGTCATTAAATTGGGATTGTAGATTATGGAGACGAGTCTCGGAAGTTGTGTCATTATGTCGTTTATGATGGGACGTAACCTGTGGATCTGATGTAAAAGGTCTAAAGTGGGAACCCCATTTTAAAAGGACACCCTGAGTTACTGGTTTATGCACCTGCCAGAGTGTCAAGGGGGACACATCAGGAGTAGCATTTTCTGCAAAATAGGCGTTCATAGTCTGGACAACCTCCTCCATTTCTTCAGGGCGAGAGGAGGGATTCATTAAGCCTCCACGGTGCGCATCCCCGAGTCGCAGAAGCGTCTCGGAGAGTTAAAGAGACAAGGGCATGGTCCGACCAGGACATCGATCCTATATCACAACGGGAGACATTAGATAACAGATCACATTGCAGGAAAAAATTGATCAATTTGGGAATAGGTTTTGTGGGCACCAGAGTAAATGGAAAAGTCTACTTCAGTCGAGTGAAATATGCGCCAAACTTCAAAGAAATTAAATTCAGCCAAGAGGGCTGAGAGTTTCCGAGCAGAGTTCTGCTGTAGGCGAGTTGGACGAGTCGGGAGGTCCAATGTACAATTAAAGTCGCCACAAAGGATAAGTCTGCCTGTGCAGACCCGCATCAATTTTTGGAGAGTAGTACGAAGAAAGGCAAGTTGGTGAACGTTAGGGCTATAAACATTAGCAATGGTATACGTAACTCTATCAATATCACATACTAGAAATAAATACCGGCCATTAGGATCAATTACAGAGCAGTGGAGGGTAAAAGATACATTTTGGTGTATTAATATGGAGACCCCTCTCGCCTTTACCGGGGCAGTGGTGTGAAATTGGTGAGGATAGGCAGGAAGATACAACCTGGGGTGTACCGAACGTTTAAAATGTGTTTCTTGTAAACACACTATACCAGGGGGACTGTGGCGTAAATCTGCATAAAAGGAGTGCCTTTTGTGCGGAATATTTAAACCTTTAACATTTAAAGAGATAATTTTCATATCTTAACCAGATAAACATAAAGACATTCAAAAGACGCAAGAGTAACCCAAAAAACAGATCGCAGTAACATAGGCACTGTCTCAATTAAGAGCAAAAATACGCATAGTAGACCGAAGTCCAGAATCGAGAACGATGCAACGGGAAAAAAAAAAGAAAAAGAAAAAGAAAAAAAAGCGTAGAGACAGCGCAACAGGCGGCCACTCTCTGTACAAAAAACTGCTCCATGGCCACCGGAGGGTACCGGGCCTACCCCACAAGATGTGGGGGGAGGTGGAGGGTTGTGCCAGGTGTGAGTGGCAGACATCCATCACGTCGAACGAAGAGCAAAAACCAAAAATCCGTCCACCAGCAAGACCAGCCTAAAAATCGGTTGCGGAGATAGATCCAGACATCCAGGGATTAGGCAAAGGGTCCGGGAAATGAACCATAGCAGGAAGACAATACTCCATCATGGATCTGTGCGGACATGATGCCATTCTGGGGAAACTTTGGACGGGGATGGAGGGGCCCTATATGGGGGTGTCACATCACCCATCAAATCCCACGTTTGTAGAGTAGAGATGCCCTCTTGCAGCGAACGAATAACAGATAAAGTTCCCCGGTAAGTGACCAGCAGCTTCAGGGGAAAGCGCCACCTGTACAGGATCTTGTGGTTGCGAAGGACCTTCGTAACCTGCAAAAATTCTGTGTCGCTGCATCGTAGTTGCCAACAAGTACGGGAAAAATAAAATGCCAGCATAATTAGCAGGAAGATCCGGAGCTTTCCGCATAGCCGCCATCAATGCATCCTTGGTGTTATAAAAGTGAACACAGATCATTACGTCTCGGGCAGGCATGTATCTTGGCCTAGGCCTACAACTAGGCCTAGGCCTAGGCCTAGGGCGGCACTTTTAGGGGGCGGCGCTGCAGCAAAAAAAACCTCCCTCTGCACTAAATGCCTCCATGGCTGGTGCCTGCCGCTCAGTGTGACTGGCGGCTGCCGGTTTGTTTATCCCCGGCGGCCGCGATATCAGAATGTGCCAGCCCAGTCAGCATGCGCACCTCGCACATTGTTTCCAGTGGCACGGCACGCTGCATTGGCGCCACCCATTGAATCACGTGACCACCGGACGTGACGAGGAGACACAGACAGAGGGAGGTACAGTACATGGAGGGGAGACTCAGGATGGATGGAGATACAGTGGAAGGTACAGGATGTGACAGGGAGACACAGGCTATGGAGGGGAGACAGAGGGAGGTACAGGATGTGAAGGGGAGATACAGAGGGTGGTTCAGGACAGGGAGGGGGAGACAGGATGTGATGGTGAGAAAGTGGAAGGTTCAGGATGTGACCGGAAGACAGAGTGACACAGGGAGGAGTAGAGGACACGGAGGGGAGACAGACAGTGTGAGTTACAGAATGTGAAGGAGACACAGACAAATGGAGGTGCAGGATGTGAAGGAGACACACAGTGTGAGTTACAGGATGTGAAGGAGACACACAGTGTGAGTTACAGGATGTGAAGGAGACACACAGTGTGAGTTACAGGATGTGAAGGAGACACAGACAAATGGAGGTGCAGGATGTGAAGGAGACACAGTGGGAGTTACAGGATGTGAAGGAGACACAGATAAATGGAGGTGCAGGCTGTGAAGGAGACACACAGTGTGAGTTACAGGATGTGAAGGAGACAGACAGTGTGAGTTACAGGATGTGAAGGAGATGCACAGTGTGAGTTACGGGATGTGAAGGAAACGCTGTCAGTCCTCGGAGGCTGGCGCAACTCCAGCATCCCCCCGGCAGTCTCGGGGTCTGAGTCCTCCCTGCAGCCCTTCCTCACATCTTGTGTGCGCGTCCCGCCGGTCCCAGCAGCTTTAGGAGATTGTCGGCGGTGCGCCACGAGTGACGTCATCACGCCTCCAACGTGGGTTCCCCCGCATCATGTGACCCTGGTAACCAATCAGACTGCAGGGCGCGTTATTTAAAAGTGCTTTTGCCTTTTTACATTGCCCTTTCGTGGTTCTGCTTGTCTAAACCTATATACTTGCTTCTTTATACCTTTGATTGACTTTCTGTGTATGACCTGGCTTTTGGATTCTGACCTGTGTACCTCTTTACTACTTTGACTCGGCTTTTGTAATTTTGACCTTGTATACTGCGTATTCCTACGACCTAGGATTGCGTTAAACCCCTCTGGTACTCCGTACTTTCCTGTCTCCATACCAGCCACTCTAAGGACTGGTTTCTGTCCTCCTTGCCTACATCCCTGCCTTATAGGTTCACCTTTCGCTATTACATAACCCAGCCAACTCAAGGACTGGTATCGCAATTAGTTTAGAGTATCCTGTTATTTCATAGGGCTGACCTTGGCAACCCTCGGATACGTGTGTGAGGCTGACATCACGAAAGGGCCATGGACCTAGCAGGGACTGCTCAGCAACTCTCTGGTTTAGAGAGCCGTTTGGAGGATCAAGATCATCGACTTGGGGCGTGGCTTGATGGGTGACTGTGATGGCCGCACATTAGGTGAGCTCCTGACAGACCGCGGGAGATTGAGCACTTTATTCATAGCAGTACCGTCATGGTAAGAGGGAAAAAATGCTCAAACACTGGTGCAACCCCTAAAGCACTAACCAGACCGACTCCCGAACATCTTGAGGCATTTTTTGCGGCTCGGGCCCTCTCACCGCCGCACGCTGATCCGCCTGTCATGGCGGCCTCTCCCACCGGAACTGCCTTCTCTCTGCCTGATTTAGGCGCGGCGTCTCAAAGGATCGAAAAGTCGCTTGCAGAAATGCCTACCCGACAAGACATAAGGGATATGGTGACAGAGGTGCGTGAATCCCTGCAACAAGAAATAGCTGGCCTTCAAACGGAGGTGGAGCAGGTGGAAGCCAGAGTACGAGGACTCGAGCAAGCTGCAGAGAAAGCGACAGAGGTAGGAACCCTTGCTCCTGATGCCCCTGCGACGATGTCTGCGGTATGGAGACGCCTTGACGACCTGGACAACCGGTCCAGGCGTCAGAATCTGAGGATCCGCAGGGTACCCGAGCAGGAGACAGCGCTCCGTCGCTATTTATCGTCCCTTTTCAATGTTATTCTGGGAGCTAAGGGCGTGATGCCGGAAGATCTGGCCCGAGCGCATCGGGCTCTCCGGCCCCAGCCCGACTCACCTACTGCACCCCCTAGAGACATTATTTGTTTTTTTACAGACTTCGCTCTCAAAGACCGTGTTTATTTTCGGGCTAGGGCTCAACCTATGTGGGACTTTCACGGCGCGAAGGTCCAGATTTTTAATGACCTCTCCCCCACCACCCTACAAGCCAGGCGCATTTTGCGGCCGGTCACACAAGCACTTCAAGAAGCCGGGATCCCGTACCGCTGGGGATTTCCCCTGTCACTGTCAATTTGCTCTGAGAACTCATGGCTCACTGTCCGCTCTCCGGAGGATATTCCCGACTTTCTACGACAACTGGAGCTTCCGGAGCTGACGATTCCTACCTGGGAGCTGTTTGACTATCGACCCCCTAATCCGAGTGGAGCTCTATCACAACGTCGCCAATGCCCTCGCAGACGGATGACACTGCCGGTAGCAACGGGGCCTGTGGAGGGTGGTGAGTGAGGTTCCACTATACCGCTACGGCACATGTGAGTTTTGGGGCGTCCAGCTATCCCTGACCTCGTGGGGATCCCACGTCCTTTTGGATCACATCAACCTTTTTTGCCGACAACCGGGACGATTAGGGCGGCCGCCCCCGCCAGAACTCTCTTAAACATTGTATAACTCTTTCAGACTCGTAGACACCACCAGGTCCCTTATTTACTGGAGGATCCAGCACTGACCCCCTCATGACTTTTCTCTCGCGTTTTGCTTTTTAGGAACGGGTATATAGTAAGGGGTAGGCTAAAGAAAGAGGGCCTTTACGAACGGAACGTTTTGCTTAGGGAAGGGCGGGCGGGAAAGGGGTTTTGACTTCTACCTCAATCTCTTGCAATGTTACCGCTACTTCCATTCCTTACCCTGAGACACAGTATTGTGGTTATGACTGCCTTTTTTAGAAGTTGGAAGACCGGGGGAGGGAGTGAAGACGTCTATGGACAGAAATAACAGTCATGCACGCTGTTCAGATATATGCTATGATAATGTACTCTAAAGGACTTCCGACTTGTGTTTCTTCTAGCCCTAATTGGTAAACTCTCTATACCAGGATCGCATTTTTCTACAAGACATGGGGGGTGGGGGGATATTTAAAATTGTATGTAAACAAAACTACATGCACTGTGGGACTCGGATAGCGATTCAGGGGGAAAGGAGATTCTTGACAGATGCAAGGGGGGGAGGGGGAGCCGGGAGGGTGTGGGGGATGGGGGAGGGAAGTGAGGGGAGGGGAGGGGACAGGGGGAGGGCAAGCAAACAAAGAAAACATAGATTTTCATAACTAATAACAGGGGAAGAAAGGACATAGGGGGAAAAAAAAAAAGATTAAGATATGCTATTCGTTTTGTTATATTATTACTGATTAAATAATATGCTAGTTCACTAAGGAGATTGGGATGAGAGGGGGGGGGTATTGTTGGTAACTGTACCTAATTTTATTTCTTATTTCCTAGAGAGGAGGGGTCATATTGGGTCATAATTCGATTAGTCTCATATTCTCTGTTTATATGTTGGAGTCTGTACAGAGCAGGGAACTGGTGGGGCCGGCTACGCACAGCTGGTGGATGGGGTGTCTCAGTCATATACATTGTTTTAGTGCCGGTATATAGATGCTTTTTGCACCTGTTCTTTTTCGGTCTATTGTTACTTACTACATAATGTTATGGTGGTATTAGTTATCTGTCCCTCCCATGTCGGGATAATCTGTAGATGTTAAGATACTCTCGTTTGGTCTGTTCGTTGCTTCTCCATATTTTACTCACAACTGTGAATTTTACTCATTCTATCTGCTTGTTACATTACTCGTTCTGACTTCAGCGTCAGACGCTGAGCCATATACCCCCACGAGGTTTGGTGTAATTGACCCTGGGAACAATTCAGAGGACGTCTTGTGTCTTCCTCTGTTCTTAGTTCCTGGCTACACCGATTGCCTCACCGAGTTGTTCTTTTCACTTTCTTCTTCTGCTTCTTCTTTCCCTATCTTTCGCCCCACCCCCCCCCCCCCTTTTTTTTTTCTCTCTCCTCTCTCTCTTCTCCTCTCTTTCTACCTTCTTTCTCCCCACCTGCCCTTGACCATATCCCTCCCCTCGTGGGATACCGAGCGGGGTGAGGCGACATGTCCACCCTCTACCAACCAGGGACACTGAACGTCCTGTCATATAATGTCCGAGGCTTAAATGTGCCGGAAAAGAGAACAAAAATCCTGCGGGAGCTCTGGGCGCAGAGGGCGACGGTGGTCTGTTTACAAGAAACACACTTTCGCGGGGCTTCGGCCCCAACGTTGCGTGATCGTAATTTCCCTACGGGATACTACAGTAACTTTCAAGAGAGTAAGTCTCGTGGAGTGGCTATACTCCTGGCTAAAGAAGTCATATTTGAGGAGACGGGGGTCCAACGAGACCCAGAAGGCCGTTTTTTGTTTGTCAAAGGTCGACTGGCGGGCTCACTTTTCACCTTTGTATCGGTCTATTTGCCCAACAAAGCCCAACACCGCTGCCTCTCTTCGATCCTCCACTCGCTTCAGACATTCCAGGAGGGGACTCTAATTATCGCAGGGGACTTTAATATTGCATTGAACCCAAAACTGGATTCCTCGACTGGAGTATCCTCCACACCTCGATGTGTCTTGAGCAATCTTGGGCGTCTATTAGATAGCCACCGGCTGGTGGATGTCTGGCGAGCGTTTCATGGGACAGAACGCGAATACACGTACTATTCCACTGTGCACACGGTTTACACTAGGATAAATCACATCTTTATGCAGCAACAGGCGGTTGACGGAGTGCGCTCCGCTACCATCCACACCAGGACATGGTCGGATCACTCACCTATCACGACACAATTACTCTCCCCAATGTTTATACCAAGGGAACGAACTTGGAGGCTTAACCTCTCCCTTCTAGAGGATCCTGTGATCCTGGCTGAGACCCAACAGTTACTTTCGAATTATTTTCAAGAAAACCTTACTTCGGACGTCCCAATATCTACCGTATGGGAGGCGCACAAGGCAGTCCTTAGAGGCTTCCTAATAAGTAAAGGCACTACGGCCAAAAAGCTTTGTCAAGCCCAGAAGGCTGAGCTCTTTGAGGAGGTGAGACAGCTGGAAAAGCAACATATTGAGAACTCTATTTCAGCGGTTACTTCTGGCCCGGGCCTCGCTCACGTCGCATCTCTCCGCAGATCTCACATTTTTGGCCGCTAAAGCTAAATCTTTTTTCGCACTTAATGAAAACAAGCCGGGCCGTTTATTGGCACAGATTCTTAAATCTAGGAGATCGAGAACATACATACCCCGAATTCGTCGCAAAACTACTGAAATTACAACAAAGCCAGAGATCGTGGCTGAGGAGTTCCGTTCTTACTTTCATTCTTTATACTCGCTTCAAAGTACACACTTTCCTAACCTCGCTATATCAGATATTGACGCCTACCTGGCTGATAAACCCCTCAAGACGCTAACGTCTGAATCAGCAAAGGCCCTGGGAACTCTGATTGGACCTAATGAGCTAACCACAGCCTTCAAGCACTCTAAACCACACAAATGCCCCGGGCTGGATGGTCTCCCGGTGGAATATTTCAAGCTACTCCAACCAGAACTAAATACTCACTTATTAGCTGTGTACAACTCCATGCTCTCTGGAGGGGAATTCCATGCTTCGTCGCTGGCGGCAACAATCTCCCTGATTCCAAAACCAGGTAAAGACCCTCTACTACCATCCAGCTATCGCCCCATATCCCTTCTCAATACAGACGTTAAAATACTGGCGAGAATTTTAGCCACACGTCTGCAACGACACTTGCCGTCACTGATAGACCCAGACCAGGTGGGATTTATTCCAGGAAGGGAGGCGAAAGACGCCACCACCAGAGTGTTGAATGCCATTATCTTAGCCCAACAGAATGAAACCCCTTTTATTTTATTATCCACAGATGCTGAGAAGGCATTTGATCGGGTCTTATGGCCCTATCTCATGCGAGTCCTACAACGGTTTGGCTTAGGACCGGATTTCCTTACATGGATATCCTCACTCTACTCGTCTCCAACGGCTAGAGTACGGGTCAACGGGGCCCTGACGCCGAGTTTTCCAATACTGAACGGCACTAGGCAAGGTTGCCCGTTATCCCCCTTGCTCTTTGCCCTGTCGCTGGAACCCTTATTGGTCTCTATACGATCTAATCCTGCGATCTCTGGTCTAGAAGGGAAACAATACAGGCATAAGGTATCTGCTTACGCAGATGACCTTATGTTCCTTTTGACAAAGCCGAACACCTCCTTACTTGCGGTGGCCCAAGAACTACAGACTTTTGGGGAGATCGCAGGGCTGGCAATCAATGAGGACAAATCGGAGATACTAAATATCTCCATGTCCCAGACCGAGAAGTCTCATCTTAAAAAACAATTTAAATTTCGGTGGTGTAAAGACCAAATCAAATATCTTGGAATCTGGCTCTCAGCAGAAGTTTCCCGAATCCCCTCACTGAATTTCGACCCCCTTTTAAAAGATATTAAACGCGACACCATTGAATGGTCCAACAGGAAACTATCCTGGTTGGGCAAAGTGGGGGTTCTAAAAATGAATGTCCTCCCTCGGATTCTATATTTATTGCAAACAATTCCTCTGGCCATCCCTGCGAAGATCTTCCGTACACTTCGTAGCTATTTCCTCACCTTTGTCTGGACAAACGCTAGACCTCGCCTGAAATTTGATACAATGTGTAAACCTACCTCTATGGGCGGTTTAGCCCTACCTGACATTCGCCTATACTATTTTGCGACTCAGCTCACCAGAATCCTTGATTGGATGGACCCATACCCTACACGCAAATGGCTGGACCTGGAAACTCTTCTCGCACGCAGCCCTTTATGGGCCTTACCCTGGTTACTGCCGGATCAATTGTCACCCTCGTGTCGGACAATACTCACGGTGATGAATACTGTTCGTGTATGGCACACGCTTAGACTCCGTTACTCACTGTCCTCCTTCCCAGCACCGTTATTGCCGATAACACACAACCCGGGCTTCCCAGTGGGAGTTCGTCCTACTTTACGGACACGATTCACCTCCCATCCGGGGTTACTTGCCACACATGTGCTGGATCAGGGACAGTTTAAACAAATCCCCACATCCGAGGAGGGCTGTCCACCCTCCCTTCTGGATGTCTTCAACTTTACACAGATCCGTCATTTTCTACTGTCGCTCCCCAACGGTACTAATCTCACCAGACCGATGACGCCATTTGAGAAGTTTTGTGCTTTAGGTATCTCGTTGTCACATAGTCTTTCCACCTTATACCACGTTTTGCAATCCACAGACACGGAATTACCGACATATGTGGGGAGATGGGACTCCATGCTAGGCGTGACTATTCCGGAACACCACTGGGCCAAAACCTTTGAACTTACACAACACGGCACAGCCATCTCCATACTAAAAGACGCGTCCTTTAAGATAGTAGCTCTGTGGTACACTACCCCATTATGGATTGCACGTTTCAGTCCAACTCATTCTACCAGCTGCTGGAGATGTCAACAACACCAGGGATCCTTTCTCCATATCTGGTGGAGTTGCCCCCTCCTTGTTCCTTTTTGGGAGACTGTACGGACCCTGATTAAACACGCCACAGATGTGGAGCTGGACTTTACACCCCAGATTTTTCTTCTCAGCCAAATGACTTTCTCAGTGAAATCTCTGAAGAAGTCAGTGCTTCTCCGGATCCTCATGGCTGCTCGCTCGCTTGTACCGCTTCACTGGAACTCGTCGGCCACACCGTCCACACGGGAATTAATCGCAAAAGTTGAAACCATTAGATCCATTGAGACAGAAATGTTGTATTCGGAACGGCGATTTGGAGCTGAGACTGACATTTGGTACCACTGGAGTACTTTCCTCTCCTCCTCGCCGTTTACGGTCTGGTTAGAGACTACTTGCCCTACATAAGACTCTCTAGGACTCGACTGGCTGCCCTCTGTGCCCGGAGCTCCTTCGGACCCCAAACTGGATAAGCTACCTGTTAATTATATTTTTAAACAGTGCTGCTGCTAGATTGGACCGGGCTCACCTCTGGTATCCTCCCACCAACTATTTCTCTTCCTTGTCCCCCCTCCTACCCTTGTCCCTCACATTTTGATACCAACCCCGACCTCCCCCTTTTTTTTTTTTCTTCCTCTCTTCTCTTTCTTCCCTTTTCTCTCTCTCTACCCTTTTTCCCCCTCTCTTCTCTCCCTCCTCTTCCTTTCACCTTTACTCTCTCTCCCTCATCTGATCTCTTTCTTTCCTGAACCGGATAATGTATTAAGGTATGACCGTAGAAGATTTGAAGATGCGCACATCTTAATCTCCATTAATTTCACACAAAAAAGTCATACTTATTGTATTTTACAAATTTGTAACCATACCTGACTTATTATGAATATTGCTCTCTTTGTACTTCTCACAACAAATTTTGTCACACGAATCTATATCTCACTGTTATCTATGCTGAAGCTTTTCACAATAAACTTTTTGAAAAAAAGATCATCGACTTGATCAATTCGCCCAGGCCCTCCAAACTCTGTTAAATCGTACTGCACCTACCCAGTTAGAGGTTTCCCCTCCAGTTAATCTGCCCCCTTCTGAACCTTTTGCTACACCTAACCCTTGCCCTAACCAACTACCCCCGGTACGCTATGGGGGCGATCCTATTGCCTGTAGAGGTTTCTTAAACCAGATCTCTATCCACTTTGAGTTAACCCCGTGGTTTTACCCTACAGATAGCGCTAAAATAGCCTTTGTTATCCATCACCTTACCGATAAAGCGTTGTGTTGGGCAAATCCTCTCTGGGAGACTGACAAACCCATTGTTTATAATTATCGGGAATTTATAACCGCCTTCCGTAGAGTGTTTGATCCCCCTGGTCGTAAAACCAATGCCGCCAAGCCCTTTTTACGCCTGCGTCAGGGTACGAAGTCCCTGGGTGATTACGCACTAGAGTTTAGATCCTTGGCTTCTGAGTTGAACTGGAATAATGAGGCTTTTGTAGCAGTTTTCTCAGAGGGTTTAAACGACGAGCTCCAGGACGAAGTAGCAGCTAAAGATCTTCCGGAAGATCTGGAGGACTTGATCACCTACTTGTCCTTTATTGATGAACGCATTCGCCATCGTAAAAACACTAAAGCTAGATCTAAAAGACCACCTATTAGGATACCTCCCCGGTTCCCTTTACCTGGGCTCCCAGAGCCACTTTCACCTCCCGAACCTATGCAATTGGATAGCATGAAACTCCCTGAAATTGAAAAACAACGCCGCCAACGTGAGGGATTATGTCTGTATTGTAGATTAGGGGGTCACTTGCTTAAGGGTTGTCCCAAACGCCCCCAGGGTCCTTTGGGAAACTCGCATGCCTAAGTGCCCCTCGGGGACAGCTCTTAGGTACTTTTCCCTCGTCCCCTAAACTTGAAAATAGACTCTGGGTTCCGGTTACTCTATCTTGGGAGAGTTCCCGTAACCCGGTGCATCTCTATGCCCTGGTTGACTCCGGTGCTGCCGATAACTTTATTGATCTTGGTTTTGCTCGCAAACATGCGATTCCTCTTGTTGAAAAGAAAACACCTTTACTTGTACAAGCCATAGATGGCAGACCACTTGAAACCCCTTTTGTCCTATTCGAAACTCAAAACATTTCTGTTGGGATAGGACTATCTCATAGAGAAATAATGTGTTTCCATGCCATTTCCTCACCTTCCTATCCCATTGTACTCGGTTACCCATGGTTAACTCGTCATAACCCTGTAATCGATTGGCGAGCTCGTCAAATCGCTAAGTGGGATAAGGATTGTATGTTCTCTTGTATTCAGGTCCCCTTGTCCGTCAATACCTTAAATGTACCCACGGCTCCACCTCTGACCACGACTATACCTCCTCCATACTCAGATTTGGCCCCTGTGTTTGATAAGAAAGAGGCCGATAAATTACCCCACATCGTCTGTACGATTGCGCTATCGACCTTCTCCCAGGTACCTTTCCTCCCCGATGGGCAGTCTATCCGTTATCTGAGAAGGAGCATAGAGTATTGGAGGAGTATATCACTGATTCCCTCCATAAAGGGTTTATTCGCCCCTCTTCCTCTCCAGCTGGAGCAGGGTTCTTCTTTGTTCAGAAGAAAGAGGGAGACCTCAGACCGTGTATAGATTTTCGTGGGTTAAAGAAGATAACCATAAAAAATGCCTACCCTATCCCACTCATCCCTGAGTTGTTTGATAGCTTGAAATATTCTAAAATATTCTCCAAGTTGGACCTTAGAGGGGCCTACAACCTGATTCGCATCAGACAAGGAATGAGTGGAAAACTGCTTTCAATACCAGATTAGGACACTATGAATATTTGGTTATGCCCTTTGGTCTATGCAACGCTCCAGCAGTTTTTCAGGCATTCATTAATGATGTTTTATGAGAATACACTCCTTGTTTTGTTGTTGTGTATCTTGATGATGTCCTGATACATTCTCTTGACCTGAGAACCCACCACCAACATGTAGTTGTCTTGTCTAAACTATTGTCTAACGGTCTGTATTGCAAACTTGATAATTGTTTGTTTGACGTACAGCAAGTACAGTTTTTAGGCTATGTGATCTCCTCTTCCAGATGGACCCTAAGAAACTAGACGCAATCATTCATTGGCCTCTCCCCAGCGGCCTCAAGGCCATTCAACGATTCATAGGTTTCTCTAGCTATTATTGAAGGTTTATCAAGGGTTTCTCTGCAATCATAGCATCCATTACAGCTTTAACTAAAAAGGGAACTGACACTCAGAATTGGCCTTCCAATGCATTAGAGGCTTTTGGAAGAATAAAAGCTGCTTTCTCCACCGCACCCTTCCTTCATCACCCTGATCCTACCAGACCCTTCATATTAGAAGTGGACGCCTCAGAGACTGGGGTTGGAGCTGTGCTGTCCCAACGTTCAGCTGACGACAAGCCTATGTTACCTTGCGGTTTATTCTCTATAAAGCTGTCACTTACTGAGACCCGTTATGATATCAGAGACAGGGAACTTTTGGTAATCATACTGGCCCTGAAGGAGTGGCGTCACCTCTTAGAGGGTTCCAATTGTCAGTTCTCTATACTTACAGACCATAAGAATTTGGCCTACCTGTCTGAAGCAAAGAGATTGAACCCCAGACAAGCTCGGTGGGCTCTCTTTCTTACCCAATTTGATTTTGTCATCTCATATAGACCCGGGTCAAAAAATATTAAGGCCAATGCACTCTCCAGACAGTACGAACCTCTGTCTACTCAACTACCGGTACCAATTCCCATAGTACCCAAGGAAAAAATCCTAGCTTCTCTGTGTACTCAGATCGATTCACCACTATGGAATCAATTACTATTGAAACAGTCTCTAGCACCTCCATCTAAACCACCCGATAAACTATTCGTTCCTCCGGAAGAAGTTCTCGCAATCTTACGACTGTTTCATGACTCTAGATTTGCTGGTCATTTTGGTGTAGAGAAGACTCTAACTCTAATCAAAAGACACCTTTGGTGGTCTACGCTTGCTAAAGATGTGAAAGAATATGTTCGTACCTGTTTAGTGTGTAACCGTTCTAAGTCTTCCTGTCTTAGACCCACTGGTCTTCTCCAACCTTTACCTGTGCCTGAAAATCCCTGGTCCCATTTAGCTATGGACTTCTTGGTCGAACTACCCCCTTCGTCTGGCCATACGGTCATTTTCGTCGTTGTCGATCGTTTCTCCAAAATGGCACATTTTATTCCGTTAAAGAAACTCCCCTCCTCTAACGAGCTGGTACACATCTTTACTAAAGAGATATTTAGACTACATGGCGTCCCGAATGTTATTGTCTCAGATCGTGGTTCCCAATTTGTATCTAAATTTTGGAGGAGAGGCTTCTGTCTACAATTAGGAGTCAAGCTTTCCTTTTCCTCTGCTTATCACCCACAGACGAACAGATTAGCCGAAAGAACTAATCAGACACTTGAGACATATTTACAATTTTTTATTTCTGATACACAGGATGATTGGGTCACTCTGTTGCCGTGGGCGGAGTTTGCATACAATAATGCCACGTCTCAATCGACTAACTATTCCCCATTTGAAGTAGTCACTGGTATGCACCCCACAATTTTTCCATCCTCATTTATGCCTCAGGATATTCCAGCCTTAGAGGACCACCTCCGTACTCTGCGTTTGATTTGGGAAAGGACCAAATCGAATCTCGAATCCGCTTCTTTGGCCCAGAAACGTTCCGCTGACCTCAAACGCAGACCTCCACCAGTCTATCATGTAGGGGACAAAGTGTGGCTCAGCACACGTCACATTAGATTGAGGGTCCCTTCTATGAAATTTGCACCCCGGTTCATAGGACCTTATAACATTCTTAGGTGTGTTAATCCCGTCTCGTACGCTCTGCAGTTGCCCGTGTCTCTTTGCATTCTGAACACCTTTCATGTGTCCTTACTGAAGCCCCTCCTGTTGCAATCGTTTTACCCGTCTCGATCCTCTCCCTCCTCCTCCTGTGTTGCTAGACGGGAACCCCGAATTTGAAATTGAGTCCGTTCTTGATTCCCATCGTTCTCGGGGTGGGATTCAGTATCTGGTTCATTGGAAAGGTTATGGCCCTGCGGATCGTACGTGGGTCTCCCTTCGAGACATCCATGCTCCTCATTTATTGTCCGCTTTTCATCGCCGTTTCCCTGTCAAGCCGGCTCCCAACCACCCGGTGGGTGTTCCTCGAGTAGGGGGTGCTGTCAGTCCTCGGAGGCTGGCGCGACTCCAGCGTCCCCCCGTCAGTCTCGGGGTCTTGTCCTCCCCGCAGCCCTTCCTCGCGTCTTGTGTGCGCGTCCCACCAGTCCCAGCAGCTTTAGGAGATTGTCGGCGGTGCGCCACAAGTGACGTCATCACGCCTCCAACATGGGTTCCCCCGCATCATGTGACCCTGGTAACCAATCAGACTGCAGGACGCGTTATTTAAAAGTGCTTTTGCCTTTTTGCATTGCCCTTTCGTGGTTCTGTTTGTCTAAACCTATATACTTGCTTCTTTATACCTTTGATTGACTTTCTGTGTATGACCTGGCTTTTGGATTCCGACCTGTGTACCTCTTTACTCCTTTGACTCGGCTTTTGTAATTTTGACCTTGTATACTGCGTATTCCTACGACCTAGGATTGCGTTAAACCCCTCTGGTACTCCGTACTTTCCTGTCTCCATACCAGCCACTCTAAGGACTGGTTTCTGTCCTCCTTGCCTACATCCCTGCCTTATAGGTTCACCTTTCGCTATTACATAACCCAGCCAACTCAAGGACTGGTATCGCAATTAGTTTAGAGTATCCTGTTATTTCATAGGGCTGACCTTAGCAACTCTCGGATACGTGTGTGAGCCTGACAGACGCACAGTGTGAGTTACAGGATGTAAAGGAGACGCACAGTGGGAGTTACAGGATGTGAAGGAGACGCAGACAGAGGGAGGTAGAGGACATGAAGGGGAGCCTGCAAAGACCCAGAGGAGGGGAGTGGATAGAGAAGAGAGTCCGGCAATATCAATTTGGAGGTGATGCTGGTGTTGAGTGATGACCCACTGTGTCTGTTAGATTGTGAGATTTAAAGTGGGGGAACTTGGAAGATAATTGGGGAGGGCAGGGGGAGCAGGCAGCACCCCTCACTGTAAACCCCCCTACAGCAGGCGTCTCCCTCACTATAATCCTTCCCACAGCAGGCAGCCACCCGTCACTCTAATCCCCCCACAGCAGACAGCCTCCTCACTATAATCCCCACACAGCAGGCAGCCCCCTCTCACTACAATACCCCCCCACAGCGCACGTTTCTGTGGATTTTATTGTTCACCCAATTAGAGCGGCTGTGATCCAGTATACTTGACATGCATTGGCTGATCTTTGTAAAAATGGGTGAATTTAAACATTTCATAATTTTATTTGATTATCTTAATAGATACAACATTTGATATGGTATGCAAAATATACAAGTAGGCAATTGGTGTCCACTTAATATAGAGAGTAAAAGGCGGAGATCTAAGAGGAAAAGGTGGAGCCTAAAGAGGAAGGGTGGGCTTTAACCAGGAAGAGGTGTGTCAAATTTAAATTAGGGGTGCACGAGTTTAGTCAGGCCTAGGGCAGCACAAAACCTAAATACACCACTGGTCTCGGGGGGCCGCCGTGTCCAGATTGCGTGGTTTTGGGACACGAATGCGCTCTATCCATCTGTAGTGTCGTTTCTTCCACTTCAGGCAGCAAGATACGGAATAAATCAAGCAAATAAGTTGACAGGCCTTCAGATTTGAATGATTCTGGAACACCACGAATGCGAATATTGTTCCTACGGGAACGATCCTCCAAGTCCATAACTTTAAGATCCTTATAAGCGTCCACCAACTCATTATGGGCCAAACACCGATTATCATATTTATTTTCAAGAAGGTCCGTGCGTTCACCAATATCACAGATTTCCTGATGTAAAGACGTAGTAATAGAGCGGAAATCTTCCTGAATTGTGGAATGTAGCTCAAGGAGCATTGCTTGCATCTGCTTACCAGTCGCAGGTGCTGAGGATACCAAGTCCAGATGTTGTGGATCAGCATCCCTTGTCTCCGCCGCAGAACCAGGCGAGTATGGGGATCGAGGGCCCTGGGCGCCGCCATCTTGCGGCCTATCCCGCAATTTCCCAGAGCGTTCGGGACCTGCCGATTTCGGCCTTTTTGCGGGTGCCATCGGGTCTTCTGTGGTCTGTAGGGGCTAATGTATTATAAGTAGCCAAAAATCGCTGCCGATTTGAGCCGTGGTGGCCGGAAAAGCTGGCGGTCAGCGGGAGCTCTCCTCACATGCGGCTGTCTCTGGTGGCCGCCGGACACACCCCATGATTGAAATCTTAACACACATAGAACATACTGATTTCCTTATTTTTCAGTAACAGTTTTTACCTCTATTGTGAGAATGAAAATTACCCTCCTTTTGCTCCACAAATTTAGCTAAGAAGATTATATTGACATTGATTAAAGAATGGCATTTATTTTTTAATGTATTTCTATATTTTATGTTATTTCAGCTGTTTTTTGTGACTATTTCAATGAACTGGGTGGTGGAGATTGGTGGCATTATAATCCTTGTGGATCTACAAACATAAAAACATGCAATAATCAAGAATCTAGCCATGTATTCTCATCTCCAATAGAAGGTAAGAGTAGTCTTGTTCCGTACTATTTGTTATACACATATTCTACATCCGGTAAACTACTGCATCTCTTAAATGGTAAAGGAATAACTCATTTGCACAAATACAATACAAAGTGTTAAAATGTCAAAATTTAAAAAAAGTTAAGATGTATTGCAACACTCCTCCAAGCATCACAAAGATAAAATAATAATTAACATTCCACACCATCCAGGGATAAATTTTAGTATTACTCAAATCAACATTAATGTTACATAAATTGCCTAATGCAAATAATACACTAGAGATAGGACTTAGCAAGTTCTAAATGACAATTTTAATGTACATAATTTGAGAGTGAGCAAAACATGCAGGGTTATTCAGAGAGAGGTGAAAACCAGGAGAATTGGCAGGTGAAGAGAACAATCTAGACCAAATAGCCGATTTGGAAAGTGAGATAAATGGGAGAATTTTTCTGGTTTGGCTATTTTGACCTACAATTTTCACTTCTCCAGTCATTCTCCTGGTTTTCACCTCTCTCTGAATAACCCTGATGACAAATCAGGGTGCTATCAGCCAGAAAGAGTGACCAGTACTGTAATGCCAAGATAGTCCTCTCTGTAGCAGAGATACAGCAACCCACAAAGATCTTTTGGCCTTGTTAGGCCTCATTAGGAGGGTATAGCTGACACTTCTGTAGGCACTTTGAGCAAGGACTCCATGTTTGAATTACCCTATGTCCCATAAGTGAGCAAAAACAAGGTTTGTGAGGGTCCTGAGAATGGGCAAGCAGTAGTGGCCTGCCCTAAGTTGGGTCCTCGCTCAGGTCTCAGTTTGGTTTAGCTCTATGGTGCCATTACAGTGAAGACTAAACCATATGGACATCAGACTGCTATTACCCAGAAAGGGTGGCCAGTACTGTAATGCCAAGACAGTCATCTCTGCATGAGAGATACAGCAATGCTTCACAATTATCATTAGTATTATAGGGATGCACCGATACCAATTTTTTGAGACCGAGTACAGGTACCGATACTTTGTAAAAGTACTCACCGATACCGAGTATCGATACTTTTATTTATTTTTTTAATTTAAGAAGTTTATTAAGTTTTCAATTCAAATATACAGTTTAACAATAACCACATATTTTCTGAAAAGCCGGTAATATAACAATAATGCAAAACGATTATGTAGCCAAAAATCAAAGTGTCCCAACAAGAGGGAAATCATAAAGAACTGTAAAGAGAGAGGAAAGGAGAAAAAAGAGCGAGAGCAAAAGAAAAAAAAAATTGAGATCAATGTAATCACTTTAACCTTTTCGCTGCTGAGGCGTTTCACGCCTCTGTGCTGAGCTCATTTTTACCTGTTTCGCTCATCATGTTTAAACGTGTTTTGAAGGCTTATTTTATTATATGACCCAGACATATTATATATCGTTCTTTCCGTCAGACTCGGCAGATTCATAATATGTCCTTATTATATGTATACTTCATGTCCTGTCTGTATATTATAGAAACATAGAAACCTAGAAAAATGTCGGCAGATAAGAACCTTTTCGGCCCATCTAGTCTGCCCAATTACATGGATACTTTACCTGGATTTATCTTTTGTTTAGGATAGCCTTATGCCTATCCCATGCTTGCTTAAATTCAATTACTGTTTTGGCCTCTACCACTTCTACTGGAAGACTGTTCCATGTATCCACCACCCTCTCAGTAAAATAATCCTTCCTGATGTTACTTTTAAACCTTTGCCCCTCTAATCTAAGACTATGTCCTCTTGTTTTGCTATTTTGTTTCCTTTTAAATATACTCCCTTCTTCTACCTTGTGGATTCCCTTTACGTATTTAAATGTTTCTATCATATCTCCTCTGTCTCGTCTTTTTTCCAAGCTATACATGTTAAGATCATTAAGCCTTTCCTGGTAACTTTTCTCCTTCAAGCCGTACACCATTTTAGTAGCCCTTCTCTGAACTCTCTCTAAGATGTCTATATCCTTCTGGAGCAATAAAATATGAATTTTCAATAATTTACAACGTGTAAAGTGTTTTTTCACATTTTAACATGCGAGCAATTGCGGTTACATTTTGTATGGGGTGCGCTTGTTAAAAAAATTAGAAATGGGGTCTCGTTACATTTTTTTGGGGGAAAATTACGCGATTTTTAACAAACGCACCGCATACAAAAATCGTTAGTGCAGCATCATTGTTCACATTATAATTGAAATGGGAAAAATATCAATATTGCTGCATTAATGAACCAAAAAAAAGAAAAAAAACTTGTTTCGTTTTTATTTTTATTTAATTTTTAAAAAAAAATCTTTTTCACAGTCATGTTTGGTATCGTTGGAACGGCCATGCACTGGCCAATCCAACAGTACCAAATATTAACACCTAGCTGCCATGGATTGGGAGATAGGGGGTTCATTGGAACCCCCTATCTCCACCATTGGTGGCAGTTAGGGGTTAACTCCAGGACTGGAGTCATCGTGCTATGCACGATGACGCCAGTCCTCATGGGGAGTTCCTGGAGGCTTGGCCGACATCCAAGATGTCGGCCAGCTCCTGGAAAGGATCACGAACCGGCACTTTTCGGCGTCGATTCGTGATCAGGCCCCCATGGGGTTAATTCCAGGCACCGTTAGGAAGGGCAGGCTGTTCCCTTCCAAACGGTGCCTGGATTAACCCCCTGCACCCCGGAGATCGGGAGGGAGAGAGGTCTGAAGGACTCCCCCCTCCCTTTCGGGCACCTGAATTAGATGTCATTGCGCCACCGCGATGACCTCTAATTCGGCCACGGCGGTTCCGGGTGGGCACAGCTATCGGCCGGAATCCCCAAAGGGAGGATGCGCTCAGCGCGTCCTCCGCACGGAATGCTATCTGCGGGTGGACGCGCTCAGTGCGTCCACCGCAGTGAAAGGGTTAAGCACTTTAGCTCCAGTCACTACCACTTCTCCATTTGTGTAGACATCTGCATAATACTACATATAAGGACTCACTTGTATTTTAGGCAGAGACTAAATGTGCATCCCACAGTGACCAAATTCCTAGAGGGTGTTGCAGACCCAGTTATTCTACGTGAGATGGCATCTAACAGGTGGAATTCTCGAAGACGATCAGTGATCATCGTAACCGACGGTATTGTCGCTGACCTCCATCTGGCAGCAATAAGTAGGGTCGATATCGTTAATATGTGTGCTAATAACTGTTTCTGGGAAAAGCTGTAGGAGCATAATCTCAGGGAGAGGTTCTACCTCAACACCCAGAATCTTGGAACACAATTTGGCTACTTCCCGCACCATTCCACCAAGAAGGGACAAATCCATCAAACGTGAAGTATGATCCCCTTGAGGTGCCACATCTCCAACAGGTAGGGGATGTCCCCTTCGTGGTGTGGCCCTCTTTATCTGGTGTCAGGTACCATCTATAAAGTAGTTTTTTTACGAGCCTTCCACAAGAAAGTGCATCTGAATTTAGATTTGTCTCCTTTGAAGCTAGCGCGCCACTAGCCTTTGTGCAATACTTTACCCAGATCTTTCTCCCAAGCAGCTTGAAAGCCCCACTGTTTAGTAGCAAGTTTATCCAGTAAGAGTACATAACAGATATAATTTTCTTCATCTAGAGGTTGGGAACACCGTAATTCAAATGTTGACATCATGGGACACTGGGATTGGAATTTCCCCCCAGGCCCCAAACCGCTAAGTAAGACTGAATCTGACCATATGATAGCCACAGGTTGCGAGGAAGTGTGTATTGGGCAACTAGTTGGGCGAAAGAGCTGAGGCCTTCCTTGTTAAATAAGTGGTACAGTCTAGTTACTGAGTTTGCTATCCACAACTGTGGGTCATAATCTGGGATTAGATGGCAGAACACTTCAAGTGGGGCGGCCAAGGCCACAGGGTGATATTGGATTAGACTAGAGGAGTTATTATCCCAAATTTTGAGTAGTAGGGCTGCTAACGATGGGAGGGGTGGTAGTTTTCTGTGCATGGATTTCGGGATCCAAAGGATTGTAGAAGGTGTAAATGGAAGAAAGTGTCTGGATATATGGCGCGACCATTGAGGTCCCTGGGAGCCCGTCATTAAGAGTTGGACCGCTGATAGGATAGATGCCTTATAGTAAAGAAAAATGTTAGGGATCCCCATGCCCCCATTTTCAATAGTTTGATGTAATAGCGTCGCCTTAACCCTCGGCCTCCTGCCTCTCCAGATAGATTTGGAAAGCAAGGTCTGCATTGTTTGGAAGTAGCTCTTAGGTAGTAGCAGGGGAAGGGCTCTAAACAAGTACAACATTTTTGGGAGAAGTGACATTTTGACTGCGGCCATACGTCCTGCCCAGGATACCACGTGTTCAGTCCACCTATTACATGAATTTCTCACAACCGTCAGCAGACAGTTATAATTGTAGTGATATAAAGCTGTTTTAGCAAACGCTAACTTGATTCCTAAGTACGTGATATAGGTTGTTCTCCAATCGTACATGTATGATCGTTTCATAGCTTCTAAAATTGCCTGAGGAATTGCATATGGTAGTGACTGTGTTTTCGTTAGATTTAATCTATCGAAGGAAGCCCTGCCATAGTCATCTAGGATCTTATGTAGTGCGGGGAGGGATGTTTCAGGATCTGTCAACGTCAACATTATGTCATCCGCAAATAAATTTAATTTACTTTCCGTTGGACCGATATCTACCCCATGCACATCCATTGACTGGCGGATGGTCTGGGTCAAAGGTTCCAATACCAAAGCATACAGTAGGGGTGACAGGGGGCATCCCTGTCTCGTTCCATTCGTTATGGAAATAGAAGGAGATGCAAATCCCGCGTTCAGTACCCTCGCCGTGGGGCACGTATATAGCCCCTCAATCACCGTGATAAACGCCCTTGGGAAATTAAATTTAAGCAATGTCTGTTGCAGAAAGGACCAATTGACTCGATCGAAAGCTTTTTCAGCATTGAGTGATAGTAACAAGGTTGGCTGCGATGCTTGAACCGCGTGGTCCATAATTGATGAGATTTTCAGGGTGTTGTCTGGTCCCTGTCTTCCTTTGATGAAGCCGACTTGGTCGTCGGCCACCAACGTTGGCAGTATCTCTGACGATTTGCTAGTAATTTTGCATATAGTTTGGTGTCTACATTTAGGAGTGAGATGGGTCTATATTGAGAGCAGTTAGAAGAAGGGGGGCTCGTCTTAGGGAGAGTGACTATGTGGGCTGATAGCCACTCTACGTGATTGACCAGTTTAAAAGCTCTCCTGAAAAAATAACAATAGTTTAGGGTGAAGGTCTGGGAAGTTTTTATAATATTTTGCTGAGAATCCATCTGGTCCTGGAGCTTTACCATTTGGAAGCTCCTTAATGGCCGAGGATAGCTTCAGTAAAGTGATGGGTCTGATTAGCGCCTCACGTGGCCCCGCGGCCAATTGAGAGAGGTGTACATTCTGTAAAATAATGAAATCTCCTGAGAAGTAGGCTGATAGGACTCTGTCACCGGCTATATTATATAGGGAGTTGTAGTAATCCGCAAAACAGTCTATTTGTCGAGGTTGATGCTTAACTTGGCCCTACCGGTCATATATCTGCGCTATGCACGATTTACCCACTTTAGCCCATAATTTATTAGCCAGCATCCTGCTAGCTTTGTTGCTACAGATGTAGCACCTCACCTTAAGCCGTCTAGTCACCCATAAAAAGTCTAGCTTGTCTAGGTCGATCAGTTGACGGCGAAGGTCCGTCACGTACGCCAAAGAAGTCTCAGTGTGAAGTCGTTTATGGGCTTCGTCGGCCTGGGCTATACGGGCTCTATAGGCTTACTATATATGTAAGAAGGATAGTCGGTGTTCAGTGTGTTGTTTTTTCAGGCGTGACACCCATTTAATTAAACCCCCCCGTACGACCGCTTTGTGTGCCTGCCATACCATACTTTCTGAAACCTCTGAGGTGGAGTTCTCTTTGAAATAATCAGTAATAGCCTGTTGAACCTCATCTTTAACCTCCGGGTGTGGCAAGAGAGACTCCTTGAGCCTCCATGGGGCTCTGCCACAAGAGTCATAAGCATCAACTAGGCACATCTTGACCGGTGCGTGGTCTGACAATCTGTCCAAGAGAACAGTCTTGTACTTGTGACAAAAATCTCCTCGGACCAACATAAAGTCTATCCTGGAGTACATATTGTGAACCGCAGAGTAAAAGGAGTGTCCTGTTTCCCCTGGGTGTGTGTCTCGAAGCGTCAAATAGTTGGTACTCCGCAAAAAAATTCATAGTTCCAGATTGGGCTATCGTCAGTCGTTTAGAAGTTTGAGGTGGCAAATCCACTGATAAATTGAGATCTCCGCAGACCAACAAGTGTCCCGAGCAAATCTTCTGTGTCCGAAGCAGCACTCGGTGCATGAAGGAGTGTTGAGATTCGTTTGGACAGTAAATGTTCACAATTGTGTAAACCACGTGGTTAAGAGAGCAAGCGAGTATGATATATCTGCCATTAGGGTCAACCACTTGATGGACCAATTGATAGGCTATGCAGTTATGGACTAGAATCGAAACTCCTCTTGTTTTCATAGGAGAGGTTGCATGGATTTGTGTTGAGTAGTTAGGTAGATACAGTTTCGGATAAGCACCTCTTTTAACCCCTTCACTGCTGAGCCATTTCGGGTCTAATTTTTCTTCTTTACTTTAAACATGGTCATGTTTGGTATCATTGGAAAGGCCATGCTCTGGCCTTTCTAATGATAACAAACATGACCCTCTAGCTGCCAACAGTCGGGAGATATCTGGGTTCAAAGGAACCCCCTATCTCCACCCCTATCTTTCCTTAGGAGTCAATGAGGACTTTCCCCACACGTCCTCAGCAGTGAAAGGGTTAAAATGTGTCTCCTGTAGACCTATTACGTCAGGATTTGAGCTCTTGATATCCGTGTATAAAGAGTGCCTCTTATGAGGTAAGTTCAATCCTTTTGCATTCAAGGAAAATATTTTCATAGTGTGTCCCATCTAATCAGATACAACACCTTCCTGTCCGACTTGCCGCAGGGACAACAGAGCCTTCAATCCCATAGTCCCGGGGTCGGAGAGGGGTTGCCGTAAGGGATCAAGCATTACCGCTAGCGGGCCCTTTAGGTGCCAAAGGCGCTTGTGCGGGTAGTGTGCTAGTAGTAGATCAATTGGAGCGTCAATGTGTGACAAAAACAAAAAAAGAAAGTAGAGAAAAAGAGGAAAAAGTATCAAAAACAGCTCGGACAAAAAGTGAAAAATCAACAAAGCGTGCGTCCAAAACGCAATGAGTATGTACAGTTCCAAAGAACTCCTGGAGCTGGAGTCACATTCCAGATCGCCCTGACCTCACGGGGAGAAACCTGGGGGAGAACCGTGTCCACATCTCGGCTCCAAGAAGCTTCGAGCCTCTGTCACTCACGCAGGCCCGCTCGGCCGTACATCTGGAACCCGGATTTGGAGGCATAGCCGCTCCAGTCTCTGAAGGATGGTGTCAGAAAGGAATTTGAGTGCAGCCCAGAAAAAACAAAAAAATGTAAGTAAATGGACCTGAGGAAGGTCTTACTTGCACGTGTTGACCCTGTGCCACTCAGGCGAAACTTTTGACGGGGGTCATCTGAGGGGCTTGAGGTGGGGTACACTCTCCAGTGAGGTTCCATTCTTTTAGAAGTTTAAACCCTGCAGTTACATTAGGGATCGTATTGAGCACATTTTTGTGCCAAACAAGACGCTTAGGGCCCTATTACATTCCTCGTGCATCGATTTTGCGCACACACAAATGCGCATTTGCACGAGGACAAAACCATTTGCGCAGAACGTCGTATTTTAACGTTCGTGCAGACGATGCGTGTTATCATTTAACGTGGATGGACTTGCGCGAGCGTGATGAACTGTGCGCATCCTATACTTAACATTGTGAGCACAAATGCGTTAAGCGGCTGGTATTTCAATCGATGCGCAACTTCCTACGAACGACGTTCGCGCGCATAATTGTAACGTCTTTGAAAACCTAGTGTTAACTGCAAATCTGAACGTTCTGGCCAAAACAAAATACACCAGCACGGAAAAAAAAAATACAGCACAGTATAGTTACACACTCTACACATACCCAAACAAAAAAAATTGTGAATTCGTGCATATTTTCTTTATTGCTGCAACATGTATACTCAAATTTATTTTGACAGGCGCAAAAACGTTAGTGAGTCAATTAAGGTGAATTGATGTCAATTAAGGTTCTTAATTCTGATTGGCTGAATCCCGCAAAAAAAACAGTCCGCGCACTGATTTACGCGTGCAACGTTTCTGCACTTACACTTCGTTTTGCGCTTTTTTTCTTTACTAACGTTATTTTTTAACTGATGAGAAAATGCATTCGGATCCGAAAATCACGTTAATTTTTGCGTGATAACGCTGGACGATGCGCGCCAAAAAATTGCACTGCGCGAGGACATTTGCGCCGAGAATGTAATAGGGCCCTTAGTTGAGTATCCCCATCTGTATGGCATGTTGTGGTTTTGGAGAATTTTGGTTACAGAGCCGAGTTCCCTTCTCTGGGCCAGTGTGGCCGCCGAAAGGTCCGGAAAAAACAGAATAGAGTAAGGGTTTGGTAGTTCGCTCTGTTTTCTGACCGTGGACATCAATTCCTCCTTGATTTGAAAGAAATGTATTCTCGCCAGAACGTCTCTCTGTACAGAAGCTGCTAAATTCTTAGATTTCGGAACTTAATGAATCCTATCGATACATAAGTCAGCAGCCGGAGTTGAGGGTAGCAGATATTTGAAGAGACTTGAGGCATATTCAGGGATCCCCCTAATTCTGATGTTGTTACGCCTGGAGCGATCCTCCAAATCTGCCACTTTTAATTGAAGCTGCTCTTGGGAAGCTTTAAGTTCCTTGTAAGCGTCTACTAGCTCGTTGTGTGCAAAGCAAAGATCGTCTGTTTTAGTTTCAAGCTGATCTGTGCGGTCACCGAGGTCCTGTATGTCTTTATGTAAGTCCGCTATGATTGTTTTGAAATCTGCTTGCAGTGTATCCCTTAGCTCCCCCAGTAAAACTCTTATCTGACCTTCTGAAGCTGGGTTTGAAGTGTTTGAGCCGGTGTGCAGTAATTCCTCTGCCTCGTCCAGAGAGTGAAGGAGATTGCGCCTCATGAGCGCCGCCATCTTGGGTGTCTCGGACCTTCCCTCTCTTTGCCGCTCCGGGGGTGTCCAGGCACCGCTGTGCCTTCGGAGGTGCCATCGCTGGGTTCCCCAGGTAATGAGAGGCTTAGCAGTCCGTTTTGACCGTGATTCCGCCGGATTGTATAGCCGCAGGGTACTGATTTAGCCGACGGAGCTCAGCTCACACGCAGCTGCTTCCCATGCCTTCCGGACACGCCCCCCTCCGATATTTTTATCTAATGTCATGTGACGCTTTTCAATAAATAATTTAGGATTTTGCTGAAAGCCTGTCCAGTTTAAGTTAATATTGCAATGTATGGCCAGACACCCCATTTACCCACTGCCTGCACACACCCTGACCATACACAGACACCAAATATACATTCATATATACACACACACACACACACAGATACATGTATACCCAACAGACACCAGACCACAGTGCGTGTATATACACATGCCCTCAAGAGTGTGAGTGTGGATGTGTAATATATATATATAATTACACATACACATACACTGGCCCATTTCAGACCTCAGTGTGTATGTGTAATATATATACACATACTCACACACATTGGCCCATTTCAGACCTCAGTGTGTGTATATGTGTAATATATATAGACCTACACACACACACATTGGTCCATTGCAGCCCTCAGTGTGTGTATGTGTAATATATGTACACATACACACACACACATTGGCCCATTGCAGCCCTCAGTGTGTGTATTAGGGATGATCTGTTCGGTGGTCGATTCGAACATCGCCCGTTCGAACTCTGAACATTTCCGCGTGTTCACCCACAATGCTCCACAATGCACTTTTCCACTGGCCTGAAGCTTGTAATTGGCTACAGCCTTGCACCTGACCACAGGTATCTGGGAATTGTTGTAATCTGTGTCTTGTCACTGCCACCCATCAGGGGGTCTCACTGATTTATAGGAGGTTCCTGGGGATTGTAATTTGTGTCTTGTCACTGCCACCCATCAGGGGGGTCTCACTGATTTATAGGAGGTTCCTGGGAATTGTAATTTGTGTCTTGTAACTGACACCCATCAGGGGGTCTCACTGATTTATAGGAGGTTCCTGGGAATTGTAATTTGTGTCTTGTCACTGCCACCCATCAGGGGGTCTCACTGTTTTGTAGGAGGTTCCTGGGAATTGTAATCTGTGTCTTGTCACTGTTGCCAGCTAGGATGAGCTGAACACCCCCGTGTTTGGTTCGCGTTCAAACTCGTTTCAAAACCGAACTCAATGCAAGTCAATGGGACTCGAAAGTTTGAATTTTAGAGTGCCCTCCAAGAGGGCATATATGCAAGATATTTGCCATGAAAGGTGTATGGGGGTCCGGGTAGTGCCCTGGGGGACAGGAAACCAGGACAAAAAGTTTTAAAAAAAAGTTTTTAAAGGAACAGTGTGTTTTCCATGAAATAAGGGTTAAAAATAAAAACGAAAAATTCCTTCAAATATCGTGCATAGGAGGTCCCCATAACCTGCCCGTGAAGTGGCGGATTTGTCGGATGTATAGAAACATTTAAAAACAAAAAAATAACATTTCAAATGACGGTAAACGGTTTTCCTTTAATCTATTCATAAACAACTGCTTGGGGCGGCAGTCTGTATTAAAAGAGGAGACATTTTAGGACACGCAGAACAAGTTTAGTGATTTTTTTTGGGCTAAATTATGGTGAAACTTATTCAGGCTTTGGATGAAAGTAACAATAGGTGCTTTAAAATTGGGCCTTTAGTGTCGGCAACAGTGCCGTCACACCGTAACCCCTCTGTGGTATTGTGGAAGAGTTCAGGGTTGGACCCTGAGGTCCAATATTAAAATTATCTGAATCTGGTGATATAGGCGTCAGTGGCAGTGCACCAAATACTGTGCCTTTGGTGGCAGCAAGTGCCTTCACACTGTAACCCTTTGTGGTATTGTGGAAGAGTGCAGTGGTGGAGGTTTTGTGAATGCGTAAGAGATCCCCGATCTATTCTATTACGTCAGCATCAGAGGATTGATAGCTGCTGATCCAGGACTGATTCATTTTTATAAATGTCAGCCTGTCTACAGAGTTGGTGGACAGACGCACTCTTTTGTCTGTGACAAAACCTCCAGCGGCAATGAACGTCCTTTCAGAAAGCACGCTAGATGAAGGGCAACCTAGTAGCTGCATTGCATATTGGCTAAATTCTGGCCAGTGATCCAATCTCAACACCCAGTAAGCCAGTGGATCATCTGCTGGAAAGGTATCCAGGTCTGCCCTTGCCCCTAGGTAGTCCTGCACCATATGGTGAAGATGCTGGCAATGGGTGCCTACATTTGACGTCCCTCGGCGTCGTGGACTAAAAAAATTGGAAAAGGCATCAGTCAAGCGGCCTCTTTCACCACTCTTCCTCTGATCAACCGCAGCCTCAGGAGCACCTGTGTCATCACTTGGTAACCTACCAGTGCCTGTAAAGGTGTTACACAAGTGTCGCTTTAGAGCGTCCTCAAGTTTTTTCGCCCTGTCCTCCCCCCTCTGTGCGGGCAGGATGAGCTCTGCAACTTTACCCTTGTATCGTGGATCAAGAAGGCTTGCCAACCAGTAATGATCCCTCTCCTTGATAGCATGAATCCTGGGGTCCTTTACCAGGCTTTGCTGGATAAGGGAGCCCATGCAGCGTAGGTTGAAGGTGGCATTAGCTTCCGAGTCTTCATGGTCAAGGAGGATGACCCCATCGTGCACTTCCTCCTCCCAGCCACATACTAGTCCTTGGGTTTCTGGGCACACAAAACCCTCCCTTGAGGAATCCCCACCTTCAATGCCCCCACTACTTAAATATTGCTCCTCCTCCTCATCCTCCTCCTGTCTGATCTGAGGACCCACAGGAATGCTGTTTGCGGAAAGACTGGGGCCTTGAGAGCTAGGGAAGGCCTCCTCTTCCTCCTGCTGCTCTGCCTTTAGTGCCACATCTATAATTCCCTGCAGAGTGCGCTCCAGCAGGAACACTAAAGGAATTGTGTCACTGATGCATGCACTGTCCATGCTCACCATCCTCGTTGCCTCCTCAAATGGTGACAATACAGTGCATGCATCCTTGATCATCAGCCACTGCGGGGGGGGAACCAAGTTGACCTGAAACTGTCCTTGTCCCATACTCACACAGGTACTCAATGATGGCCCTCTGCTGCTTGTGCAGACGCTGCAGCATTGCTAATGTCGAGTTCCACCTGGTAGGCATGTCACAGATCAGATGGTTTGTGGAAAGGTGGAATTCTCTTAGAATTTTTGCCAGGCGAACACTTGCTGGGAATGACTGTGTGAAGTGGCTGCAGACTTCTCTGGCCTGGCTGAGAAGCTCTGCCAGCCCTGGGTACCTTGTTAGAAACGCTGTACCACCAGATTTAGGACGTGTGCTAGGCATGGTACATGCGTCAACTTACCCTGGCATAGGGCAGAGAGAAGGTTGCTGCCATTATCACAGACGACCATTCCCAGCTGAAGCTGGCGTGGTGTTAACCATCTCTGTACCTTCCCCTGCAGAGCTGACAGAATTCCTGGCCCGGTGTGGCTCCTGTCCCCTAAACAAACCAGCTCCAGCACAGTATGGCATCTTTTTGCTTGAGCCATTGCGTAGCCCCTGTCACGCGTCAGTTTAACTGCCACTTCGCCAGAGACACAGAAGGAGGAGGAAGAGGTGGTGGAGCAGACAGACCTCATACAAGCAGCTTTCTGGAGGCGTGGTGGATGAACAAGCTCCAGCACAGAGCCCTGTCTTGGATCCCTCCCAGCTGCAATCAGAGTTGCCCAGTGTGCCGTGAAGGAAATGTAACGGCCCTGTCCATGCTTGCTAGACCACGTGTCTAAAGTCATGTGCACCTTGCTGTTGACTGCCTTTCCCAATGACTCCATAACATTGTGTTCCACGTGCTGGTATAGTGCTGGAATGGCCTTCCGTGAAAAGAAATGGCGTTTTGGAACCTGCCACTGTGGTACAGCACATTCAGCAAATTCAGCTGGCATTTAGATGCTGTGCTTGTGTCAGGACTCACCTCAGACTGGAACCACATGGAGGGGGAAGACGCTGACTGGGAGACACAGCCCCAGCCTCGGTAGAAGGAACAGGATACAACGTGGTTTCCCCAGCACAGCAACCAGGCCCTGCTCTGCCTCTGTTTGGGGAGTTCCCCCACATGGATTGGACAGGGAGGTGATGACAGTGGTTGGGAGGCTGGGCCATGAGTCTATGACCTCAGCATGATTGACTGGGGTTCCCTGTCTCCTGAGTCACACTCCACCTCCAGAGGGGGTGGACCAAGGAGGCGGGGCACTGACTATATAAACCAGTAACACAATCATATCATTGCTTAGTTGTTGTCTAACCTTCCTATAGACACAAGCAAGCTCCATAGTTCCTACCTGGGACCGGACCCTTTTTCATAGATCTTCAGTACCTAACCTTTGACTCCCTTCATCGACTCTTTGCCTGATTTACCAACCACAAGATTTGCCTGCCGATATTGTACTTCGCCAACCAACCCTGCATATCGAGGTTCAACCTAGAGACTCTTGATAATACAACTAAGCCTGAACATGGACCTTGCAGGTGTAACAGAGACTCTCAATGCCTTGACCCACCAAATGGGGGTTCTCACCCAGACCGTCCAAGGCCTCCAGACTGGGCAGGATCAACTTCGTATCCACATGAGAGAACTACAGGGAGCTCCACCACCTTACCAAGGTCCCTTGGAACTCCCACAAGCACAGAACCAACATGCTCCAGAACCCCCGATACCGTTATCTGAACGATTCACAGGTGACCGCAGCAAGTATATTACTTTCCGTACGGCCTGCCAAATTATGTTTTCCCTAAAACCTCGAACCTATCACTCTGAAGACATAAGGATTCAAACCGTCATATCACTACTTTCTGGAGAACCACAAGCCTGGGCACACCATTTACTCCTCACAAATAGTCCTACCCTGGAGACGTGGGCTTCGTTCATCACCGCCCTGAACGCACTATATGATGACCCACTACGTAAAGATACGGCCGAGCGGGCCCTACGTGCTACCAAACAAGGTCACAGACCTGCAGAGGAGTATATCACCGAGTTTAAAACCCACGCGCTTGATACCAATGAAATGAGGCTGCACTCATCAGCCAATACCGTCTGGGGCTGTCTGAAGCCATCAAAGACGAGCTCACAAGAGGCGATCTACCTCACACATTAGAGGCACTCATGCAATTAACCCTAACGATCGACCAACGTATGAGAGAGCGTCATCTGGAAAGGAATCCATTCTCCCTTGTGGCTGTACGCCGCCCTCCTCGACTACTTCCAGCTGACTCCACAGCCGTTGTCCCATATCATGGTGGGGAGATAAGATAGGAACCAATGCAACTGGGTGCCACCAGTCGCCGTCTTCCACCTGAGGAACTCAACCGTCGCAGAACCCAGCAATTATGCCTATACTGTGCCAGTCCCAACCACCTTCGTGCCGCCTGCCCTGAGAGAAGCGACAGGGGAGGTAAGGACACATCATCTTTCCATCCAGATAATTCATGTCTTTTGTCCCACTTATCCCTGCTCATCTCTTTGCAGTGGAACAATAAGACGATCTACACTCAAGCCATGGATGACTCCGGAGCCAGCGGCAATTTTCTGGATGTTGAATATGCACGACTCATTAATGTACCGAAATAAAATAAAAGCACACCTATAAATATACATATGGTTGATGGGTCATTATTACGCTCAGGAACTGTCACGTCTGAAACCCAACCCGTCCACATGACGATAAGTATGGGACATACCGAACAAATAAAATTTTATTTGGTAGCAACACCCATTTTTCCCGTCATCCTGGGTCTCCCTTGGTTATGTTTGCATGACCCTCTCATCCATTGGGGACCAGGTAAAATACGTTTCACCTCCTATTATTGCAGGACTCATTGCACGAAGTCTCCCCAAACAGGTTTCTTAAACTCTGTTCTAGACATAAATATGTGGAAGAGCACAGTAGAGGTCCCCGAACCCTACAAAGAATATGCCGATGTCTTTGACAAACAAGGAGTTGAGATCCTACCCCCTCATTGCTCCTACGACTGTCCCATCGATATGGTTCAAGGTGTGACTATCCCTTACGGTCGTTTATACCCCATCACAACCTGAATTAACGATCTTGAAAGAGTACATTCATGAAAATCTAGAAAAGGGCTTCATACGACCATCCACATCACCTGCAGGTGCAGGAATCTTCTTTGTTAGTAAAAAAGATGGGGGTCTCAGACCCTGCGTAGACTACAGAGAACTAAACGATATCCCAATAAAGAATCGTTATCCACTTCCGCTCATCTCCGAATTGATGGAGCGCCTTCAGAGGGCAACCATATTTTCCAAGCTAGATCTACGAGGAGCCTACAACCTTGTACGAATAAAAATGGGCCGTGAATGGAAAACAGCCTTTAGAAGCAGATATGGACACTATGAATATCTCGTCATGCCCTACGGGCTCTGTAATGCCCCAGCTACTTTTCAACACTTTGTTAATGACATATTTAGGGACCTTCTCGACCAATTTGTTGTGGCGTATCTCAACGACATTCTTGTCTATTCAGAAACCATAGAGGACCATCGAGTACATATGAAAGAAGTCCTATTCAGACTCAGAAAACATCAGTTGTATGCTAAAATCGAGAAGTGTATATTTGATTCCCAAAATATATCATTCTTAGGTTTTATACTATCTCCAGGACATGTACAAATGGATCCCGAAAAATTCATTGCCATCACTAAGTGGCCAACACCTGACTCCAGAAAAGAGGTCCAACGATTTTTAGGTTTATCAAATTTTTACCGCAGATTCATAAGAGATTTTTCCAAACTAGCACGTCCACTCACGACATTAACCAGCACCAAGACAAGTTTCTGTTGGTCTCAAGAAGCAGACATTGCCTTCAGAGCATTGAAAAGGCAATTTTCCGCTTTACCCATTCTCTCTCTTCCGGATCCCAACCAACCCTTCTTCCTAGAGGTTGATGCCTCCGAGTATGCCACAGGTGCCATCTTCTCCTAACGTGATAAAGTCACCAATATTCTTCATCCCGTAGCATATCACTCCAAAATCATGGAAGCAGCAGAACTAAACTATGATGTAGGAGACAAGGAATTGTTGGCAATAAAAAGGTGTTAGAAGAATGAAGACATCTATTAGAAGGTGCCCTCCATCCGGTAACCATATATACCGACCACAGGAATCTCGAATATCTGCTCTCTGCAAAAAGACTCCGTCCTCGCCAGGCCAGATGGGCCTTATTCTTCTCCAGATTCAATATCCACATTACTTATCGACCGGGACACAAGAACCTTAAAGCAGATACGCTTTCCCGACTACCCCCCCACACCTACCAAGACTCCTTGCTCTGATACCATACTCCGCACTGATCATTTTCTCTCCGCTATGACCACCACACCTTCCCACAGAGAACTACTTGAACTCTGCCATGACTCCCCATCGGCTGATCATGGAGGCGTCAAGAAAACTGAACATCTTATATGCAGATATGATACCTGGCTGAATATGAAGAAAGACATAGAAGAATATGTGAATAGCTGTCCCACCTGTGCACGATCGAAACATACCACGGGGAAAACGTCGGGTCTCCTCCAACCCATACCGGTACCCTCTCGTCCTTGGGCAGAAATATCGGTGGACTTAATTACAGATCTCCCCCCTTCAAAAGGACATACCACTATCATGGTAGTGGTAGATCATTTTTCTAAAATGGCCCACTTTGTAGGATGTAAAGGTTTGCCTACCGCAGCACAAACTGAGACCATGTTTCACGATCCCACGTTTTCCGCCTGCATGGCACCCCAACGTCCATCATCTCCGACCGAGGCTCGCAATTCACCTCAAGATTCTGGAAAGCCCTTTGCAAATCCCTTCACATATCCAGTTGTCTCTCAACAGCCTTCCACCCACAAACCAACGGTCAAACCGAACGTACCAATCAAACCCTAGAGCAATATTTAAGATGCTACTCCACTCAATCTCAAGACAACTGGATAGACCTCGTTACTACAGCTGAGTTTGCATATAACAGCGGATACCACTCCTCCATCAAAACCATGCCATTTTATGCTACTTATGTATACCACCCCGTTCTCCTACCTAGTACACTTTGTCAGACACCGGTTCCCAATGTCACCACTCTCCTTCGTGAACGTCAACGCTGCATACAGCTGCTTCGTCACACCTTAGCACGAGCCAAAGATTCCCACAAGGGTCAAGCGGACAAAAAGAGGAGGGAAGCACCGTCATACCAAGTCGGTCAAAAAGTGTGGTTTTCCTCGCGCAATATAAGGCTCTTATGCCCGTCAAAAAAGCTAGGACCAAGATTCATAGGGCCCTATGTCATCGGCAAAGTGGTGAACCCCTCTGCCGTTCGTCTCCAGCTCCCTTCAAGGATCAAGATCCATCCTACGTTTCATGTGTCTCTTCTGAAGCCATGGACTCCTGATCCGTTCCGCAAGACAACTCCTCCGCCTCCTATAACTGTCGCTTCAGATCCCGAATTCAAAGTCCAGGCCATAATCAATTCTCATTGACATGGACGTTCCTTGCAATACCTCATCCAATGGAAAGGCTACGGTCCTGAGTAACGATCTTGAGAACCCGCTTCCAACCTCCGAGTTTCCCGTCTGGTCCGACGGTTCAATCTCCTTCATCTGACCAAGCCTGCCCCTGGTCGCCCCCGGAAGGGACGCCTGGGGGGATTATGTCAGGACTCACCTCAGACTGGAACCACATGGAGGGGGAAGATGCTGACTGGGAGACACAGCCCCAGCCTCTGTAGAAGGAACAGGATACAACGTGGTTTCCCCAGCACAGCAACCAGGCCCTGCTCTGCCTCTGTTTGGGGAGTTCCCCCACAGGGATTGGACAGGGAGGTGATGACAGTGGCTGGGAGGCTGGGCCATGAGTCTATGACCTCAGCATGATTGACTGGGGTTCCCTGTCTTCTGAGTCACACTCCACCTCCAGAGGGGGTGGACCAAGGAGGCGGGGCTCTGACTATATAAACCAGTAACACAATCATATCATTGCTTAGTTGTTGTCTAACCTTCCTATAGACACAAGCAAGCTCCATAGTTCCTACCTGGGACCTGACCCTTCTTCATAGATCTTCAGTACCTAACCTTTGACTCCCTACAATGACTCTTTGCCTGATTTACCAACCACGAGATTTGCCTGCCGATATTGTACTTCGCCAACCAACCCTGCATATCGAAGTTCAACCTAGAGACTCTTGACAGCTTGGGGATGGTTGGGACTATATTTTTCTCTTACGCTGCAGCAGCTGGGGCAATGTAATCTGACTGCGTAAATCTTCAGCTGATGGGATGCTGTCACATTCTGAGGAAGGACCTGGTATATCCATTACTGTAGCATCATCCCTGTCAGTGGAGATTGGAGTCAATGACATGGCAGAACATATATTGGGGGTAGAGACAGGTGAGGAGGACCTACGCAAAGTGTTGCACCAATGGGATGCGTGGCAGGTGGTCATATGTCGCCTCAAGCACGTGGTACCCAAGCGTCCGGTGTCTTTCACACGCTTGATCCTCATCTGACATAGATTACATATAGCAACGGTACGGTCTGCTGCACATTTCTTAGAACTCTCAGACAGCAGAGTTCCTGGATGTGTGCTTTGAGACAACAGCGCTCTGCACCTGAGCAGCTCTGACATCTGATGCCTTGGACTGGCTACGGTTGGTCATAGAGGACATTGTGCCTCGTGTTTGTTGTGCCTCCTCCTCCTCCCCCTCCTCACTTGACTCCTCTGTTCAATCAGGCACCCAGGTGGAGTCAGTGACCTCATCATCATTGTCATCACCCCCTATCTCCTCGTCACTGGAGCCAACTTGGCAGTATGCTGCAGTGCTGCAGCTGCTGGGGCAACATGCGTGCCATTTATTTGTGTGTCACTGGCACCCCCTTCCTCTAGGTTGATTATACTCCCTTTCTCAACCTCAGAGATTGAATCCGAGCACTGTAGTTGCTGCGCATCCTCGAGCAGCATGTCACTGTCATTGTAGTCAAACAATTCAGCTGACTCCCCTGTGTGTGATAGTGAGGCTACGGCAGGAGTAGCTATGGAGATGGAGGCTGCATTAGATGCTTTGGCAGCTGAGGTGGACTGTAAACCACTACAAGCCTGGCTGGCAGAGGACTGGGAGGATGAGGATGGCCTGGTTAGCCAATCCACCAAATCCTCTGTATGTTGCTGCTGCTGCTTAAGACAGCCAGCACCAGTTAGAAAGGACAAGCGTGCCCCTGCAGAGGATGCACCACGTTCACGATGACCAGAGGCACAGCCTCCCGACACAGAGGCTGCTTGCCCTCTTATCTGTGTCTGGGAGCATCTACCTGTCCTTTTTGGTCTTTCTGACATGGTGAGCGATATATAGATTAAAGATTTCCAGAACTCTGGTATAACTCAGTGAGACACCCTGATAGCTGGCAGCCAGTGACAAGGCACAGATTAAAATATCCAGAAACCTCCTATAAATCTGTGAGACCCCCTGATGGGTGGCAGTGACAAGACACAAATTACAATTCCCAGGAACCTCCTATAAATCAGTGAGACCCCCAGATGGGTGGTAGTGACAAGACACGGATTACAATTCCCAGAAGCTTTATGGAAGTATGCGACACCCCCTAATAGCTGACTGTCAGTGACTGAGAAGACACACTTTCCACCACCAATTCCCAGATATCTGCAACAAGTGAGCCCCCCAAATTGCTGCTGTCACTGACTGAGAAGACACACTTTCCACCACCAATTCCCAGATATCTGCAATAAGTGAGACTCCCCCAGTAGCTGTCTCTGGCAGTGAGAACACACACTGACAGAACAATCTCCTCTCACTCCTGCAGAAAAACATGTGCTGGCTGGGCTGGGTTCAAGCCTTCTATAGTGTGCTGCGGGACTTAGCTCTGTGAGCCCATGATTGGGCAAAATTTGCCCAATCAGGACTCTGAGCCGTGATTGGCCTAGTCTTGCACATGTCTTGCACCTAAACTGTGGTCAGGTGCAGGCTGTAGCCAATTACAAGCTTCATGCCAGTGGAAAAAGTGCATTGTGGTCCATTGTGGTGCATTGTGGGCGAACATGCGGCAAACACGCGGAAATGTTCGCTTCCAAACATCCAAACTGGTGATGTTCGAATCAAACTCCAAACACATCGAACCGAACAACTCATCCCTATTGCCAGCTATCATGGGGTCCTATTAGGGGGTCTCACAGACTTGCAGCAGATTTCTGCAAATTTTAATCTGTGTCTTGTCACTGGCTGCCAGCTATCAGGGTGTCTCACGGAGTTATAACAGAGTTCTGGAAATCTTTAATCTATATATCACTCAACATGTCAGAAAGACCAAAAAGGACAGGCAGACGCTCCCAGACACAGATAAGAGGGCAAGCAGCCTCTGTGTCGGGAGGCTGGGCCTCTGGTCATCATGGGCGTGGTGCATCCTCTGCAAGGGCACGCTTGTCCTTTCCAACTGGTGCTCAGGCCCATCTTTAATATGGCCCATCTAAAACATTTTCTTGGGGCCCCCCGATTGCCCGCACACTAGACATGTGCATTCGTTTTAGTACTAAAACGATTTAGTCCGAATTTTGGGATAATTTAGTTTTCATATGACTCAAGAGAAACGAAACTGCTCAGTACAAAAAACGAAAGAAACTAAAATAAAATGCACTACATTTTAGTTTCAGTCCTTTTTGTGATATTACATTGATGTGTGAAGGAGACCAGCAATGAAGAGTAGACATGTGCAAAGCACAAAATTTCGTTTTGAACTAATGGATTAGTCCTAAAATGCAATTTATTTAGTTGCTAAAGAAATTCGTTTTCAGTTCTTTAGTATGAAAACTAATTTCATTCATCCAAAAAACAGTGGATACAATTACTATTGTAGTGGCTCCTCAGAGGGCTGAGATCGCTGCTTGTTACAGTATCTCTCACTCTCAGCACAATGTGGGCCATATTACATAGTCGGTGCTAACTTAACCAGAGCTGTTATAAACTTCCCAGAGCCATTATAGCCTATGGAGGTTTTCAGTTTACAACAGCTCTGGTTAAGTTAGCACCAACATTGTAATACTGCCCTGTGTCAGGCAAAGCTGTTAGAGTAACTGACTGCTGCTCATCACAGCGCTCAGAGTTTCAGTAAAACTAGTAAATAATATTTTTATATATAAGAGGTTAGAACAATATTATTTCCTTGTTTTACTGAAACTCTGAGCACTGTTACAGTCAGTTACTGTAACATCTGAGCCTGATACATTGTACTGAGATAATATAACAAGCAGCCGATCTCAGCGCACACATACACTGGATTTAAAGGGCTAAAAAACGCTCCTCTCTGTATAATGTTTATAACATCCTCCTGCATTAATTAATACCCCTCTCTGTATAATGTATAGAACATCCTCCTGCATTAATTAATGCCCCTCTCTGTATAGAACATCCTACTGCATTGGCATGTGGAGGGTGCAGAACTTCGGATGTTGCGCTCTTCATTGCTGGTCTCCTTCACTCCTCAATGTAATATCACAAAAAGGAGTGAAACTAAAATGTAGTGCATTTTATTTTAGTTTCTTTCATTTTTTGTACTGAGCAGTTTCGTATCTCTTGAGTCATACGAAAACTAAATTATCTCAAAATTCGGACTAAATCGTTTTAGTACTAAAACGAATGCACATGTCTAATGAAGAGCGCAACATCCGAAGTTCTGCACCCTCCACATGCCAATGCAGTAGGAAGTTCTATACAGAGAGGGGCATTAATTCAGGAGGATGTTCTATATATTATACAGAGAGGGGTATTAATTAATGCAGGAGGATGTTCTAAACATTATACAGAGAGGAGCCTTTTTTTTTTTTTAGCCCTTTAAATCCAGTGGCTGTGAGCACTGAGATCGGCTGCTTGTTACATTATCTCTCAGTACAATGTATCAGGCTCAGCTGTTACAGTAACTGACTGTAACAGCGCTCAGAGTTTCAGTAAAACAAGGAAATAATATTCTTATCTCTTATATATAAAAATATTATTTACTAGTTTTACTGAAATTCTGAGCGCTGTGATGAGCAGCAGTCAGTTACTGTAACAGCTTTGCCTGACACGGGCACAATGTTGGTGCTAACTTAACCAGAGCTGTTGTAAACTGAAAACCTCCATAGGCGCCACTACAATAGTAGAAAGGGGAAGGTCCTAGTGGCGCAATCTTTGGGAAGAATGATGATATAGGTGTAGGTGGGCACAATTTCGGATATGCCTAAAATGCTATGTGGTCACTGACCTAAAATAAATGCACGGTCAGAAAGGACCACTAAAGTCCTGTCGTGGGAGGTCAAGGTACACGATGATCACTTTACAACTACGCTGTTAATACATGTGTTTGAATAAAAATGATGATGATAAAAACACAAAAACGGCCTAAGTCACATAAGGTGCAAATGCATGAAAATGCGTAGTAGAACAATCGACAGAAAGAATAAAATCAATTCAATGGAGGACCCACATATAGTGCAATTGTAGTATCACATAAAGTGCAAGTGTGATCGAAAACACATAAAGTGCAAATGCATTAAGTGCAGATAAGTGCAAAATAGTGTTCCTTTGGTAAACAGTGGAGATCGAGTCCTATTGGCCAAGGTATCTGGTGGATAAAATCAGATAAAAGTCCAACCGGCCATACGTATTACATTGGAGAAATGGTAGTCTGATTAGGTTTCCATATGGGTAGTTCGAGGGTGTACATCTGAATCCTGATATAGTGTCCTCACTGGAGTCCTATATAGGCTTCCAATTCCCAAATAATGGGAAAAAGGAGTGGAGAGAAAAAAGAATAATAGTGCAATATAGTCTATAAGAGATCGAGTGTTCGTAGACAATGGAACACTTACAGTTTAAAGAGCCTTATGGACCGGCTCTGGTGTGGATTGCCTCGGGCCTAGTTGAGGGTGGCCTCTACCCTTCTTTAAGGTGTTCTTTGGCGGTGATTACTGCCGATCTATGGGTTGATCATCTCAGGTGCAGAGATAGAGAGAAATATTCATAGCGTAGCTTGCAGGTAAATATGAGGTAGGTAGGATTAAACGAACTCACCGATGGTGGAGCCTAGGATTTCAGGCTCAGCTCGTAAGCGTGTAGTACACCCTATGGAATTCTCTGCCTGTTTGAGGTGGTTGGGTCAGAGTCTGTACAGACTTTCAAACAATGACAGTAATGTGCAGTGTGTGAGCATAACATCACAGAGCTCCACAGCAATAAAACTGAAATTATATATTCTAATAATTCTATCATTACTAACTTTGAGAATTAATAGATCTCATTTAACAGAAGTATCTGTAAAACAGTTTATTCTTTATTAAATTGTAGAATACAGATGACACCACACTGGTCCTTCTGCCTGGTGTCCTTTTCATTCTACATTTAATAATGATTATGCAATTTTATATACTTTCGTCATAATATAGGTATGAATGGCATATTCTAGAGATCAAATAGCCTGGTTAGCCAATCCTGCAAATCCTCTGTTGCTGCTGCTTAAGACGGCCAGCACCAGTTAGAAAGGAAAAGCGTGCCTCTGCAGAGGATGCACCACGTCCACGACGACCGGGTCACAGCCTTCTGACACACAGGCTGCTTGCCCTTTTATCTGTTTCTGGGAGCGTCTGCCTGTGCTTTTTGGTCTTTCTGACATGGTGAGTGATATATAGATTAAAGATATACAGATTTTGCAGAACAATGCTATACGTCAGTGATACAGCCTGGCTGATGGCTGGCAACACCCAGATTCTACTCTGAATAGATAAACAGATGAACTCTGATTAAACTGTGTTATTGTATGGTATCTAGAATTAGATTAAAGATATATAGATGTAGCGCTGTGTTTAAAACCTTGCTGTGGCAGTACCTATTTTTGGCCACCGGAGGGAGACAAGCGCGATAAGAGACACTGAACATTGGAACTACATTTCCCGGCATGCTCTGGGAACGGACGCAGGAAGTGGGTGGGACACGCCGAGGTACATCCTGAGCCTCGTGGAGATAGCTGGCAGAGCGCGCCAGGGAGTGAAAGAGAGAGGACACAGTGCTGCAGAGCGGAACCGTGACTAGGCCGGAGCGCAAGTGCGGCCTATCAGGATTCCAAGTGGGGTTATCCAGCCTTGCAAGAAGGAGACCCAGTGATCCACAGGCATTACCCAAGCTGCTGTCAAGGAAGCGGAGGACCCTCGAGTTAGGAGTACCACAGGTCCATTGGATGGGAGAGCAGGCGGTAGCTGTACCAGTCACTGTCGGAGCAAAGAGAGCCAGACAACAGATCCAGTAGCCAGTATCCCAGCAAGGCACTGAGCGGAGGGACGTCCTGGGTCAGAGGAACCTTGGTGATCGAGCGGATGGGTGAGAGGCCTCCAAGGCCGGTTTTATAAAGTCAAGAAAGCACGCTGCTGTTTATTTCAGAAAACCCACAGGGCCCCAACTTGACTAGTCGAAGACATCATTTAAGAGATTCACTGGCCAGTTGAATAGTACCCGGGTACCATAACACACACATACACTTACAGTCCGGGACTTAACCTGTGCGGGACTCACTCCCTAATATCCCAAAAAGGGGTAAAGATTCGCATATTATTTTGTTTTTTTCCGCTGCGCGTTTCTCGAATTACGAAATATTGTATTCTCTTTCCGCCAAGCGTTTCTCGAAATTACGAAGCATTGTATTTTTTTCTGTTCGGCTGCGCATTTTCCCGAAATACGAAGCCTCGTATTTCTTTTTCCGCTGCGCGTTTACCGCGATACGAAATACTGTAAATATATCTACGAACACCGTGTCTCATTATATGCCTTTTACTTTAGTAAACTATATAATTTATAAAATCCACAACGGTGCTGAAGTGTATTTATTCCCTAGTGCGGGGAGACTGACCCGTGGTTCATTTTCAGCGGCTCCTCCGGGAGTGAGCGCTACATAGATTTTGCAGAACAATGCTATACGTCAGTGATACAGCCTGATGGCACTGCCAGCTGCTGCCAGGCTAACACACAGATTACAATTCCCAGATATCTGCTAGAAGTATGTGGGACCCCCTGATAGCTGGCAGTGAGAAGACACAGATTACAATTCCCAGATATCTGCTAGAAGTATGTGGGACCCCCTGATAGCTGGCAGTGAGAATACACAGATTACAATTCCCAGATAATTATCTGCTAGAAGAAAGTGAGACCCCAATAGCTGGCAGTGAGAAGACACAGATTCCAATTCACAGAAATCTGCTAGACGTCTGTGAGACACACTGAAAGAACAATCTCCTCTCACTCCTGCAAAAAAAAACACGTGCTGAGGCTGCAGGGAAGCCTTATATAGTGTGCTGCGGGACTTGGCTCTGTGAGCCCATGATTGGGCAAAATTTGCCCAATCAGGACTCTGAGCCCTGATTGGCATAGTCTTGCACCTGTCTTGTGGTCAGGTGCAAGGCTGTAGCCAATTACGAGCTTCAGGCCAGTGGAAAAGTGCATTGTGGTCCATTGTGGGCGAAGACGTGGCGAACACGCGGAAATGTTCGATATTAGCCGAACGGGCAATGTTCGATTCGACCTCATGTTCGGATCGAACAGCCAGCCCATCCCTAACTAAGAAATGTGCATGTTAATAACAAACAAACTGTGGATATTACCTGTATACACGGGGACATACACAAGCATTCTACCGCTGAAATGCTTATTGAAACACAGAAAGGTTTTGTGATTCATAAAGTCGAGTTGGTGGATAGGTTGGTCCATAAAGTAATAATTGGCGGGATTTTCCTCAGTTTCTGGATTTATGGGCTGTTGCTGGTAAAGCGACCTCGGGACCAATAGGGGGCACTGCAGATGATTTTCCATTTTCAGACTTATTGTGGGAAGATCTAGACAGAAAGGTTGCTGCCAGAAACCAACAGTCTGACCCTATTGACACCCTAGTGGGAGGTGAGGCTGAGCAGGATGGTGCAGGCCCTTCTAATGTGCCTGAACCTGATGTGGCTGTGACTGATCTAGAGGTCAGTCCCAGTAATTTTCAGGCTGCGCAGTGGGGGATCCCACTCTATCTGGGGAATGGCCAGAGCATGGCCTTTCCAACGATACCAACCATGACCATGTAAAAAGTAGTAAAACAAAAATAAAAAAAAATTAAAAAAATAATAATAAAAAAATAAGTGTTTTTTTGTCTTTTTTTTTTTTGTTAATGCAGCAATATTGTTCCCATTTCAATTATAATGTGAACAATGATGCTGCACTAACGATTTTTGTATGGGGTGCGTTTGTTAAAAATCGCATAATTTTCCCCCAAAAAAATGTAACGAGACCCAATTATTTTATTTTTTTTAAACAAGCGCAACCCATAGAAAATGTAACCACAAGATGGGGCGTGGCTTGCGCGCTGAGAGTAATGGCCGCCTGAACCTGGAGCTCCGCCGAGTTGACCCGCTCATCTCCTTCCGTACCCCGTTTGCAGAGAGATGGGTAAGCCCCGCAAACCACTCCTGGCCCCTCCGAGACCGCCTGGGACCCGCCAACGAGCTCCATTAGGCAGTTCTTAACGCCGATCCCGGACAATATACAGGCGCCCATGCAGGACACAATGGCAGCGACCCCCGCATCTTCGGCCCCCAGCTCCCCTACCCGCTCGACAGGCCTCTGGGACCTCCCACCGGAGCTTCACCACCTTCTCAGCTCCCTACCCACCAAGGCTGACCTGGCAGCGTCGACATCAGGCCTTCAGGACTCACTCTTCACAGAAATCAGGGGCCTGCGTAAGGAGCTCGGCAGCCTGCAACATCGGGTACAGCACGTGGAGACCACACAGGCCCGCCAGTCTGAAACCTTGACGATCCACACCACCTCATTGCAATCACAACATTTACAGACTATGGCACGTCACTTAGAAGACCTAGAAAACAGAGGACGCAGAAATAACATACGGGTGAGAGGTCTCCCTGAACTGGAGCAGTCCCCATCAGATCTGAAGCGCACCTTACTATGCTTATTTAACGGTCTCATACAACGAAACCCTGACACGGATATCGAATTCGAACGCCTCCACAGAGCTCTATGCCCTAAAGGCCACCCAGATGCTCCGCCGAGAGATATGGTCTGTTGTCTTTTGAGGCACGCTGTTAAAGAGGAATTTCTGGAAGCAGCCAGACAATCTCGCACTATAAAATTCGACAACGCAAGCATCTCCCTATATCAAGACCTGTCACCGGCGACCCTGCAATCTAGACGCCTTCTGCGCCCCCTCACGGCAGCTCTGCAGGAACGGCGCATCGCCTACAAGTGGCTATTCCCATTTGGCATACAGGTCCGCACCAACACTGGCCCTGTAACCTTACGCTCTGAGCTTGACCTCCTGGTCTTTCTGGAAGCCCTCGCCTTACCCAAGGACGTAATATCTGCATGGCCGGACTTGACCCATATGTACGCCCCATCATTTGGAGCACCCTCACGACCCCAGAGGCCTCGTCGTCGCATGGGATAGGCATAAGGCTATCCTAAACAAAAGATAAATCCAGGTAAAGTATCCATGTAATTGGGCAGACTAGATGGGCCGAAAGGTTCTTATCTGCCGACATTTTTCTATGTTTCTATGTTTCTATGTCGCCGATACTCATCGACCCAGACCGTGGCGCCCTCTGACTCTCAAGACGGATGATTCCCGTTTGGCCGCTGCTCTTGCTGGATCTGACCATCACTTTGGAAGGCTCCTGATACCGCTGGATGACCCCAGTTCTGGAGACCCCCGTGATCCTCATGGCTGCCGCCGGAATTGTCCCTTAATTGCCCAACGATTGCTCACACACTTGATCTCCTGGGACACCTGCCCCTTGGAATGGTCTACAAATGGTTGCCCCCCTGCATAACACTCTCCCGGAAGTCCTGGATCCTCCTGAGGGCTGCTTTCTGTATCCTTTTCCCCGATACTGACTCGGGTTCATCACCGGACAGGTTACTCTGATGGCTGCCTCGTTGTGCATGCATGTCTATGACAACGCAGGCCCCTGCCCTGGTGGTCACCGGGTCGGCACCGCACGACACGGTTGGCGGCATGTCGCACGCTGAGCGGGCGAGTCGACCCGAGCTCTTTTCTTTTTCTGGTTTATTGTTCATTGTTTAGTTTATCATTGTACTGATTGCACACGTATGCAGATTGTCTTTTTATAACCCATTGCTCTCAGCGGTTGTTTGCTCCTACCCCTGAGATAGTGTCTTTGTACAGAATAGTGTGACATGCACTTGTTCCCGCCCTCCGCGGCAGTGCTTTGTCCCACTTAGGCACATACTCCTTGTTTCCCTGACCCTTCCCCCTCCCATTGGCGCTTACCTACCCCCCTTGTTGGTAATATGGCTACAGCACCCAGACCCATTAAAGTCCTCACGATAAATGCTAGGGGCTTGAACATACCGGAAAAAAGGCACATGACCCTTCGGGACTTCAGATCTAATCACACAGATGTGGTCCTTTTACAAGAAACACACTTTGAAGCAGATAGGGCACCGCGTCTGCGTGATCTGAAGTTCCTGATTGTTTTTTTCAGTATCTCCTCTGCTGGCAAGGTATGTGGTACTGCTATCCTCTTCTCTAGAGATTTCCCCCTCAGCGTTACAGACTTGAAATTGGACCGAGATGGCTGCTACACTTTTGTCAAAGGGACAATAGGAGGGCAACTTTACACCTTCACCACTATCTATCTGCCGAATAGAAACCAACACAAGGTGCTTCGCTCCTTGCTGGGTGTCCTAGCGGATCTCCAGGAAGGTATCATACTTATTGGAGGGGAAATCAACCTCCCACTCGATGCGAGATTAGACACCTCCCGGGGATCTACCAGTGTTCCGCATTCTGTAATACGACAGGCCCACTCAGCGCTTGACTCACACTGCCTAGTGGACTGCTGGCGTGCCACCCACCCCACCACACGGGATTATACTTTCTACAGCACACCTCACCAATCTTACTCGAGATTGGACTGTATGTTTTTACCTTTTGGTCATCTCCACCTCTTAGACACAGTGGACATAGGCCCGATGACATGGTCCGGTCACCACCCAGTCCTACTCACACTCACCTCCCCCCTGGTATGTCCTAAAGATAGGAATTGGCGTCTAAACGAAACATTGCTCAATGACCCCATAGTTAAACAAGGCACTCTCAAGACTCTCCAGCAATACTTAACAGAAAATTCCTCACCTGACACCTCCCCTCAAATCCTATGGGAAGCACATAAGGCTGTGATTCGAGGTTACCTGATACAGCAGGGTTCGTTAAAAAAAATGCACTACAACCTTCAAAGGGACACGCTTCTACACCGCATTCAGGCTCTGGAAAGGCCCCTCAAACTTTATGTAGATGACACTGTCTATGCAGAGCTTCTGGAACTTCGCACCGAACTAAGCACACTCTTGAACAAGACCGCTCAAAAAGCTTTCCTCACTACTCGCCGTGTTTTTATGAACATGGCAACAAATGCCGACGGCTATTGGCACGCGCACTCAAGGCCCACAGGGAGAAGCTATATATTTCTAACTTACGCACCCCACAGGGTACACACATCATGCTACCGCAAGATATGCTTTCCCTACTACGCGACCACTTCACAGAACTCTACAACCTCCCCATAGACCATCAACCCTCCTCCTGACTCCATGCGTCAATTTGTGGACACGCACACACACACTAAGCTGACTCCGCTCATACATGAAGCATTAGATTCCCCTTTAACGGTGGAAGAACTCCACAATGCAATTAAGCTGACTCCCACGGGCAAGACACCGGGCCCAGACGGCTTATCCTTCCGTTACTATAAAACATTCCTTCCTACCTTAGCTCCGGCTTGGTTACAGGCATTTAACACCCTGACACAGCGTCCCCACTTCCTACCACCTCAATCACTCTTTGCCACCATCACGTTAATACCCAAACCCAACAAAGACTATGATTTATGCGCTAATTTTCGGCCGATATCACTACTGAACCAAGACCTGAAACTTTTTCACCAAAGCCCTTGCCCTACGGATGGCTCGTTACATTCCACGTTTAGTTCATCCAGACCAGACGGGATTTATACCTGTGAGGGAGGCCAGAGACAACACAGTCAGGGCACTGAATCTCATTCATGTGGCTGCCAAATCTCGATCTGACCCCTCTCTGTTACTGTCAACCGATGCCGAAAAGGCCTTTGATAGGGTCAGTTGGCCCTACCTGTTTTACACCCTCCAGCAGATGGGATTTGGCTCCAACATGCTAGCATGGATTGGTTCCCTTTATGCAGACCCTACAGCACGTATCAATCTGTATGGCACCCTTACCCCCCCTTTCCATATCCGAAACGGCACCAGGCAGGGATGCCCCCTCTCACCTCTACTTTTTTCGCTTTCGCTTGAACCCCTACTGCACGCAGTCTGTATTGACCCCTTGATTCACGGCATTGAGGTTATGGGTCACCGGCATAAGGTGGCAGCATATGCCGATGATCTGTTATTCTTTATCTGCCAACCATTGATCTCCCTCCCCGCCCTCACCTCTTTACTATGAGAATTTGGCACTATTAGCAATTATAACATGAATAAATCGGAAATCCTAGGACTTACTGTCCCCCCCCCTTTGCGCGCTCAGCTACAAACCTCGTTCCCCTTCCGATGGTGCAAATCCTCACTTAAGTATTTAGGCATTTTCCTCACTGCAGATACGTCTGACCTCTATTCTGTAAATTACCTCCCATTGCTGCACAGCATCTCAGCAGACCTCATCAAGTGGGCATTTCCCCATGTAATGTGGTTCGGGCGCATTAACATCCTTAAAATGAACATACTCCCTCGCCTACTGTACCTGTTCCAGACCCTACCAATAGCCGTACACACCCTATTCTTCAGGTCCCTGCAGACTAAATTTACCGCCTTTGTTTGGAATAATTGCCGGCCACGTCTCAGATCTGTGTTGCTGACCGCATCCAAATCTGCGAGTGGACTGGCACTACCCCATGCCCGCCGATAATATCAAGCTGCACACTTACTGTGCATACTTGAGTGGACATCGGGTGCGGACCATAAGTTGTGGATCCCTCTGGAACGTACACTAGCAGTCTCCCCACTGGCTTCCCTTCCCTGGTTAAATGGTACAAACGCTCCCTACCCGCGTCACCCACCATCCCACTATCTCCGCTACACTCTGCACCTGGAAGACACTCCAAAACTCCACACAAATTGCCCCATGGGCATCACCTCTCCTACCGTTATACTACCTACCTGCATTCTCCCGGAGACTAATTACCACTGAACAAACGCAAGCCCCACAATGTATACGCGCATCCAACTTTATTGATGGCAGCGCTTTTAAGTCCCCTGAAGACATCCCACTACCCTGGCCGCAATCCTTCCAGACCAAATTTAATTTCCACAGACTCACGGCCTATATGCGCTCGCTAGCCCCACTACCCCAATTCACCCGCCCTCTCATCCAATTTGAAACCCTGGCCCAGAGACCGCATCCTCCGTCCCATGGTATATCCATCATGTATGGTCTGCTACAATCCCTCACGAACCCCATCCCCTCCTACCGCGCCAAATGGGAGGATGACCTCCAATTGTCCTTCACGGATGAGGAATGGGACCAAATCACCCTCCTCGCCACGTCCTGCTCTACTGCCACCAAATCCCAAGAAACAGCCTACAAGCTCCTATCTAGGTGGTATCGCCCGCCTAAAACGTTGGCGGTTTTGACCCCACACACAATGGCTCATGTTGGAAATGCAAAACGCCACAAGTGGATTTACTCCACATGTGGTGGTCTTGCCCCCTGCTCCAGCCATACTGGCAGGCTGTTCATAGCACCATCTGCAAAGTCTCAACATCTCCACCAGACTTTACACCGGCAGCTATGTTACTGCTTCACACTCTTGTGGAACACGCAGACTATAAACGCACACTTGAAATACGACTACTCAATGTGGCTAAGGCTGTGTTGCCCCGACATTGGAAGACCCCTAATGTCCCTACTATACGTGAATGGCTTCAAGAAGTACATAACACCCGAGATCTTGAGGAACTAATACATATGAGGCACAAGCGCAGCCCATTTACGCCGCTGGTTTTACTGGTCAGAGGCCCGCCCTCGTGTATAAGTGCCACACCTCACACAGTTGCTACCGACTACCATGAGCTCCTCAATTCGCCATGCCACACCCTTTCCCACCCTTCTCACATTCAGCTTATACCTGCTACATCTATACTTGACATTTTTTGTTAATTCATCTGTATTATATGCTATTACTTGTTTGCACGCTAGTGGACTCAAAATCACACTTACGTGCCTTTTGCAGAAAATGTTTTTTGTCACCCAAATCCCACTCTGCAACTATACTGACGCTACTTGTTTTGATGCAACTTTTCTTGCACTATTGTATGTATCTTGTGAAACATTTCTAAAACAATAAAAACTTATTACAATAAAAACATATTACAATAAAAAAAGAAAATGTAACCGCAAATGCTTGCATATTAGAATGTGAAAAAAACACTTTACATGTTATAAATTATTGAAAATTCTAATTTTATTGCATTTTTTGTTATAATATACAGACAGGACATGACGTATACATATAATAATGATATATTATGAATCTGCCGAGTCTGCCGGAAAGAACGATATGTAATATGTCTGCGTCGTATAATAAAATAAGGCTTCAAAACGCGGTTAAACATGATGAGCGAAACTGGTAAAAATTAGCTCAGCACAGAGGTGTGAAATGCCTCAGCAGTGAAAAGGTTAAGTTTGACAGGTTTAAATGGGTGAATCCCTTACAGGGTTATTCAGAGAGCGTGAAAAGCAGGAGAATGACTGGAGAATGAAAAATTCTAGGTCAAAATAGCCGATTTGGAAAGTGAGATGAAAGGGAGAATTTTTCTGGTTTGGCTATTTTGACCTAGAATTTTTCATTCTCCAGTCATTCTCCTGCTTTTCATGCTCTCTGAATAACCCTGATAGGTTTCAATGCTAAAAATATTCCCTGTTTTGGTGGTGTTCCCAGGTGTGTGTCTCATAACTGGGCAGTGTTAGGAGCAGACAGCATCCTGAGCACCTATAATCTTGTGTAGCGCTGTGGTAAAAATCGTCTTGCTGTGCAGTACCTATTTTTGGCCACAAGATGGAGACTATCGCGATCAGATACTGGACATTGGGACTACAATAACAGACATGCTTTGCAAGAAGCGAGGAAGTGGGTGGAGACTGGAGACTTATATCCTCTGCCTCGTGGAGAAAGTTCCAGAGCGCGCCAGGGAGTCAGAGGAGAGAGACGCAGTGAGAGACATCGCAAGAGGGCCTAAGCCAGAGCCTGAGCGAGACCTGTCAGAGTCATTTATTGGACATTCAGCCTGAAGAGAAGGAGAGCGCTTCAAGTTCCCGAGATTGCTGCAGATCTAAAAGACCCAAGACCTCGAGTAAGGAGTTGCCGCGAGTTGACCGAATACGGAGAGCAGGCGGTGAGTTGGGCAAGTCGTGGACAAGCTGCGGAAAGTCAGACAACGGATCCGGCCGCTAGTATCCCCAGTCAATATCGAGCGGAGAGACGTCCTGGGTCAGCGGAGCCTAAAGCAACCGTCGGATGGGTGAGAGGCCTCCAAGGCTGTACTGTAAATAAAGAACCCGCTGCTGTTTTCCTTCTTAAAGTCCACAGGGCCCCAACTTGACTAGTCGAAGAGATCCTTTAAGTAAATTCACTGGCCAGTTGAATAGTACCCGGGTACCATACACACACATACACACCTTTCACATTCCGGGACTTAACCTGTGCAGGACTCATTTTTGTTGCGTATCGGAACAAGAGTAAAGATACGTTCCGAATATATTTTCCTCTTTTCCGCTGCGCGTTTGTCGTAATACGAAGAGATTGTATTTTTGGGTTCCGCTACGTGTTCCTTTTTCGTATATTCGTGCAACTGCTTTTATTTTCTGTTCGGTTACGAATATTTTATTTTCCGAAATACGAAGCCTCGTGTTTCGTTTCTTTTCCGCCACGCGTTTTACCGCGATACGAAAATACTGTAATATATCTGTGAATACCGTGTCTCAATATCTGCTCATTATTTTAGTAAATTATTTAATGATAAAAACTCACAACTGTGTTGGAGCATATTTATTCCCTAGTGCGGGGAGACTGACCCGTGGTTCAATTTTCAGCGGCTCCTCCGGGAGTGAGCGCTACACTTGCTAGGTTGGTAATGATGGTGGAGGGAGGTGTGGGTGTCACATGATGCGAGCGTTACATGCGTGGAGCCCTGGGCTATCTTTAATGCGGGGCAAAAGCCAGGGATGTCAGAAACAGGCCATGGGGGCCATGAAGCTGATGGGCTCCTGTTATGGGCCCGGGTCTGCTGCATAGCGTTTGCCAGGTTTAGGGCCCTGTCACCTGCCTTTGCAAAGCGTTACATGTGCATCACTAGGCACTGCTAGCAGGAAGGTGGTTGTGGCCTCACCCCCAAATATCAGTGACTTGCACCGGCACCCGAGAGCTCATTCTGAAATGGAGTGAGCCTGAGCCCAGCATGGAGCAATATTACAGGCAGACCCAGAGGCAGCAAAGAGGATGACAGTCACCAACATAAGTATTTGTTCTTGGAGGCTGCCCTGGGGCCAGGGGCGGACAGACCCATCGGGCCCGGATGGGAGGGGGGCCCGGATTGGCTCTGCTGCCCCTGCAGCGCATGCGTGGAGCATCATGGGGATTCCATCCCCAGCGCTCAGGACTAGGGATGGGCTGGCGGTTCAATGCGAACGTGAGTTTGCATCGAACACTGGCCGTTCGTCGAACAGCGAACATTTCCGTGTGTTTGCCCACAATAGACCAGAATGCACTTTTCCACTGGCCTGAAGCTTGCAATTGGCTACAGCCTTGCACCTTACCACAGGTCAGGTGCAAGACTATTCCAATCAGGGCTCAAAGTCCTAATTGGGCAAATTTTGCCCAATCATGGGCTCACAGAGCTAAGTCCTGCAGCACACTATATAAGGCTTCCCTGCAGCCCCAGCGTGTGTGTTGCAGTAGTGAATCAGAAAGGAGAAGAGATTGTTGCATATCAGGGTGTATCACTGAGTTATACCTGTAACGGTTAGCCCTTGCTTGGGCCATCGTGGTGGCTTGGAACATGAGATGAAGCCCTTAAGGCAGGTGAGTTACTGACTGGACACAAGGACAGACTGATTTCTCCAAAACCAAAGAGCACCAAAACACAGAACTGAATTGCCACTAAGCTCCGAAGGCTTCAAGACCGACAGACAACTTAGGACACGCTCAGAAACACAATGATATGCCTGACAATCCGTGAATTGAGCAGGCTGCAGGGCAGTCAGAGAAACACAATGATACACCTGTCGGGTAACCGACTGAGGAAGCTTACACTTTGGTAAGGGAAACGCGTCTCGGCTATTCCCACTTGTTTTGTTTTTTACTAATTTTTTTTATTAACTTATTTTATTATTTAACCTCTTCATGTTTGTTTTATCCGCCCGAAATAGATTTTATGGCTCTTACTGAGCAACACGTTCGACTATAACATCTATCCTAAGAGGTTGAGACCCCCTGTGAAGTGGTCTATCGAGCAATTACCGAACCACCGCCATAGGAGGTTCTTCAGCACGTGAGTTCATTTCCTATCAGAGGCCATTTCCACCTGGCATTTAGCAGTATTATGCTATGATCTGTGTTTCCTCTGAGGTACATATGAACCTTTGATGCTGTTGAAGACCCCTAGGAAGAATCCCATTCTGGTTGTTGGGAAGAGCACCCCACAGTGGCTCGATTGCGCCTAGAATTGAGCTAATCAGCTCCAGATTTGTGAGTGTTGAATCACGCGACCTCAATTCTAGATGTGTATATTGTATGCACGATATTGCCCAATTGGTTCTTTCTCTTTTGCTCTTTTCACATGATGAATATATGAGTTGGAACTTCATCAACCTCCATGCACGAAGTACTCCTTGGAGGACAGTCTTTTTGAATCATCAAGGACTAAACAGCTGTTTATAATCATTGCGCTCCCTACTGTGCATTTTTGTGCGTATTTGTGTTAAACTTGATTTAAGGAGGAGGCACAACAAAAACAAGGCCCATCGTCCTCTATGAGCAACTGTAGCCAGTCCAAGGCATCAGATGTCAGAGCTGTTCAGGTGCAGAGCGCTGTTGTCTCAAAGCACACGTCCAGGAACTCTGCTGTCTGGGAGTTCTTCACAACAAGTGCAGCAGACCGCAGCATTGCTATTTGTAAGCTATGTCTGAAAAGGATCAAGCGTGGGAGAAACATCAGCTGCTTGGGTACCACATGCTTGAAGCGACATATGACCACCTGTCATGCATCCCGTTGGTACAACACTTCCCATCGGTCCTCATCTGTCTCTACCCCCACTATATGTCCTGCCATGTCATTGCCTACAACCTCCACTGACAGAGCTGATGCTATAGTAATGAGTGTAGCAGGTCCTTCCTCAGAATGTGACAGCATCCCATCAGCTGCAGATTTACGCAGTCAGATTTCGTTGCCCCAGCTGCTGCAGCGTAAGAAAAAATATAGTCCCAACCATCCCCTTACACAGCGTCTAAATGCCAGCTTGGCAAAATTACTTGCATTACAGTTGCTACCTTTCCAGCTGGTGGACTCTGCCTCCTTCTGTGAATTTGCCGAATGTGCTGTACCACAGTGGCAGGTTCCAAAACGCCAGTTCTTTTCACGGAAGGCCATTCCAGCACTATACCAGCACGTTGAAGACAATGTTATGGAGTCATTGGGAAAGGCAGTCAGCAGCAAGGCGCATATTACTTTAGACACATGGTCCAGCAAGCATGGACAGGGCCGTTACATTTCCTTCACAGCACACTGGGTAATGAGTGTACCAGTGATGAGGCTCTGTGCTGGAGCTTGTTCATCCACCAAGCCTCCAGAAAGCTGCTTATATTAGGTCTGCCTGCTCCATCACCTCTTCCTCTTCCTCCTCCTTCTCTGTCTCTGGCAAAGTGGCAGTTAAACTGACGCGTGGCAGGGGCTACGCAATAGCTCAAGCAAAAAGATGCCATACTGTGTTTGAGCTGGTTTGTTTAGGGGACAGGAGCCACACCGGGCCAGAAATTCTGTCAGCTCTGCAGGGACAGGCACAGAGATGGTTAACACCACGCCAGCTTGAGCTGGGAATGGTCATCTGTGATAATGGCAGCAACCTTCTCTCCGCCCTATGCCTGGGTAAGTTGACGCATGTACCATGCCTAGCACACGTCCTAAATCTGTGACACAATTCCTTTAGTGTTCCTGCTGGAGCGCACTCTGTGGGGAATTAAAGATGTGGCACTAGAGGCAGAGCAGCAGGAGGAAGAAGAGGATTTCCCTAGCTCTCAAGGCCCCAGTCTTTACGCAGACAGCATTCCTGCCGCTCCTCAGATCAGACAGGAGGAGGATGAGGAGGAGGAGGAATATTTAAGTTGTGGGGGCATTGAAGGTGGGGATTCCTCAAGGGAAGGTTTTGTGTCCCCAGAAACCCAAGGACTAGTACGTGGCTGGGAGGAGGTAGTGCACGATACAGTCATCCTCAACGACCAGGAACACACAGAAGCTAATGCCACCTCCAACCTACGCTGCATGGTCTCCCTTATCCTGCAAAGCCTGCTAAAGGACCCCAGGATTCGTGCTATCAAGGAGAGGGATCATTACTGTTTGGCAGCCCTTCTTGATTCACGATACAAGGGTAAGGTTGCAGAGCTCATCCTGCCCTCACAGGATGAAACAACTTGAGGACGCTCTAAAGCGGCACTTGTGTAACACCTTTCCAGGCACTGTTAGGTTACCAAGTGATGACACAGGTGCTTCTTAGGCTGCGGTTTATCAGAGGAAGAGCGGTGAAGGGGGCTGCTTGACTGATGCTTTTTCCAATTTTTTTAGTTCACGACACCCAGGGACGTCAAATGTAGGCACCCATTGCCAGCGTCTTCACCATATGGTGCAGGACTACCTAGGGGCATGGGCAGACCTGGATACCTTTACAGCAGATGATCCACTGGCTTACTGGGTGTTGAGATTGGATCACTGGCTAGAACGTAGCCAATATGCTATGCAGCTACTAGGTTGCCCTTCATCCAGCGTGCTTTCTGAAAGGACGTTCAGTGCCACTGGAGGTTTTGTCACAGACAAAAGAGTGTGTCTGTCCACCGACTCTGTAGACCGGCTGACATTTACAAAAATGAATCAGTCCTGGATCAGCAGGTATCACTCCCCTGATGCTGATATAACTGAATAGATTTTTGCATATATACAAAAAGAAAATACATAAATTCAACAGTAAAATACAAATAAAACATAAAAGTGGGAATAAAACAAATCATACCTGAATAAAACATATATAAAACATGGCAATGAGAATATCCTCTGACATCCACCTACAGACAGAAACCAAGCATAGGATTAGCACAGGTTATCACTTGTTGTGCTGATATTTCACACTCAAAGCCCTGTTCTAAACAAAAGAGCGGTTTTATTCTGCACACATGATCCTCTTAGAGGAACTAACATAACTACACATACGTAAGGGTTAAATCTAAACACAAAAAAACGTTTTGGGAGAACTTTTGCATGGGTTTAAAACTCTTAAGGCAAGAGAATGTGAGAGCTCTTCATTACACCTCCTACCTCACGCAGCTGCCTCGTGATCTGGAGGACTGAGGGAAAAGCTCGGCTCACAGGGGATGAGGTCATGCCTCATTAGCATAATAGCATTAACTCAACGGCTGCACAAAATTAAAAAAAAAAATAATTAAAAGCTTTCTTTGGGTGAGACATTCACAATAATACAGGAGTTTCTCTAAAATGGGGGATAATAGGGGAATTAACACATACTGTGCTCTTAAAGAGATGCACACATATTTACATGGGTTACACATATATGCCCTCTTGGAGGGCACTCTAAAAATCGAACGTTCGAGTCCCATTGACTTGCATTGAGTTCGATAGAGTAAGATAGTGTTGTTCCTCAACCCTATGCCCTGCTATAGATCAGCGAGGGCACTGCTTCCCCAGCAGCAGCTTGCTATCAGCTGACAGCAACCAGGAGGAGCCAGACTGCTTGCATGCGGCTGGAGGGATTGCAGGCCCCCCTGAGAGACCACCATGCAGCTTCTTCATGCAGCACTGCATATCCCAGCAGAACACAACCCCTGTTAAATGCTTGACCTGTGTGGTGAGTACACACACTCTGCCTCAACACACACACCCTCTTTCATTTACACCCCCCTCATTCATTTCATCTCCTCATTCATTACACCCCTTCTCATTCATTTCACCTCTTCATTCATTACACCCCTTCATTCATTACAACCCATCTCATTCATTACGCCTCCTCATTCATTACACGTCCTCATTCATTACACGTCCTCATTCATTACACGTCCTCATTCATTACACCCCCTCTCATTCATTATACCCCCTCTCATTCATTGCACCCCCTCTCATTCATTACGCCCCCTCTCATTCATTACACCCCTCAGTCAACACACACACCCTCAGTTATTGCATACACATACACACTCAGTTATTTCACACACATACACACTCCGTTATCTCACACACATACACACTCAGTCATTACACACACACATACACACTCAGTCATTACACACACACACACCTCAGGTTGCTGCAGCCAGGGCTGGTAGATTGAGCTGGCAGGGACAGTTTATACCGGAGGAGAGGGTGAGAGAAAAAAAAACTGCCCTGCACTGACATGCCACACCCATGCAAAACTCACAAAGCGTAGGATTCCTCATACATCTGATGGGGTGCGGACCCTACTACATTTATACCCCCCAACAATCTCAACTGTGGGAGGTTTCTCTATCCCCAAACACACAGCGCCCCACCACAGCTTACTCAGAGTTAAGATGCTTGGCAGGAACCTGGTGGGGGATAGGAGTTACTCAAGCATCCCCTGCATAATGAGGAGGCCTTCTATAGGGGTTATTCAGAGAGATCTGAAAAGTCACCGCATGTTCGGTGACCTTTCGTTCCCTGCACTTCGGGACGATTCCAGTTTGTCAACTGCAGGGCCCCCAGTAGTGCAAGGAAAACTCGCCGCAAACCCACAGAACACTCGGCGAACACTCACCGAACACTCACCGAACACTCACCGAACACTCACCGAACACTCACCGAACACTCACCGAACACTCACCGAACACCCACTGAAAACCCACAGAAACCACCGCAAAAACCAAGCCGAACACGTCGGAAAAATCCAAGCAGCCGCCGATCACAGCGCAGAGCAGAGCAACCGCCAGAAAAAGCCAACACGCAGACGAACGGGGTGAAAAAAAACTCCTGTACACTTGAAAGTTTGAAATTTGAAATGCTGTTTGCAAAAACACTACTGAACGAAAATGTCTGGAATTTACAAATAAGGTCCTATGAATGATAATAGAAAGGTCTGTTACAGAAAAATGAAAAAACAATTTTAAAAAAAAATCCCTAAAAGATCCTAATAAATAAAGAGACTTTTTACTTTAGAATAAAATGATAAACGGTTTATTAGATATTGAATTAAAACTGGAATATTTTTAACATTGAAGCCTAAGGGATTCGCCTGCATAAACCTGTTGAATGAAACCACCGAACGACAGGGTACTTCACTGACATTCCTCAGCTGTTCGGTGTTCTCTGAATAGATTAACCATTGCTTCTCTATGGGGGATTTCACTGCCCTCGAACAGGCACCGTACGTGCAGGCAATTCTGTAAAATTTGGCGAATTGCATGTTCTCTGAATAGCCGAATTGCCCCGAAATGTCCCCGTTTGCTGAAATTCAGTGTCCGGTTACATTTCGGCCACATTTCGGATCTCTCTGAATAACTCCCTATGTGTGATCTGTTTGATGTGTGTGTTTGTAACCAGTGTGTTCTGGCAATCATAGATTTCCATGCATTTAAAGGAACACTCTACTCAAAAATCACCCTCCCCCCCCCCGTTTTTTTATCCTAACCTATCCCTATTCCCTTAATATCTTTATTTTTTATTTTTTTACTTGTAACTGTGATACTTACCCTAAAATCCTCTGGTTTCCAGCTGTGTTTTTTTTTTTTATATATACTCACCTCCCTCCTCTTCCGCTCCCGTCCTTCTTGCATTGAAGTTGCCTTCTGGTTTACGTGAGAAGCGCGCATGCGCGCCTCTCACGTAAGCCAGCCAATCGTCAGGCTTCGTCCCGGCTCCGTCTGAGGATTAGTGTTGCGCGCAAGAGGATGCGCACAACACTAACCCTCAGAGGGAGCCGCCACCTTCTGCGGTGAGTTAGAGACGTCATCGCGCTGAAAGCGCGATGACGTCTCCTACTCGGCAAAAGTCGGCAGAAGCGGGAAATATGATTCCCGCTCTGCTGACTGACAGCTGGGAGGGCGGAGTAAAGTTCTCCGCCTCTCTCAGCTGTTTTCAGCATTTACAGCTGAACCGCTGAGCGGAGGGAGGGGGGACAGAGGGCAGGATGCTCCGGGCATCATGACCACCTAAAATAGCTTAGGTAGTCATGTTGCCTAGAGTGTCCCTTTAATGTATTAGGGTACTGTTGCTTTAAGTTGTCAGCCATTACTAAGCAATACATTGCAGCTACTTCCTGAGTAGGAATCCATTTGGTGGAAAGCAGAAAGTCAGCTCCACATTTCTTAAGCACAGTCCTTGAAATTATAAGTCTAAGTACAGCATCAATGTTTTTAAGTTAAAGTATATGTTTCCAGCAACTCTAATACTGTTCCATATTAGTTGAATAGTGTTTGATTGTCTTAGCATTAAGTTGCTAAAGTTCTATTTCTGTTAGCTAGTATTTTCACAGCTAGGAAGCATGCTTGTCACTTATCTGTGTAGATTTGCATTCCTAGCCTAATATATTTTCATAATTCTGTGTTGGAAGACACAACGTCTACTACGAATGTAGATGTCTGTCCAAATTAGTCTGAAAAAATTAGCAAGTTTTCGTGCGCACGGAAAGAAAGACAGACTCTGGATTATGGTCTTGTCAGGGTCACCACGATCTGGCCCCTGGCACCCCTGCTTTGTTCAACTATTCAGGTTCCCTGGACTTATTTCACAGACTTACATCCTAGCCCTGGAGCCCCACCTGAGCTCACCTTGCCCTGATTGACCTAGCATATAAGGAAGCGCCCTCATCAGCCCACTTCCACATTGAAGTTGCAGACTGTGATCCTGTAGAAGAGCTATTGCCTGAACTCTCGCTGTTTTGCCAAAGACCTCCTGAATTCCAGATCACTCCGTAATTCCACCTTGCTGAACCCTCCGTTGCACTTTCTGGACATTTTACCATCATGCCGGTACCCCCCCCCCATTCTGCTTCCAGTGCCCCTCTATTCAGCTCCCTGTTCCCCCATCTAAGATCCCTGTGATCCAGACCCATTGCTTGGACTTGACCACTCTATTGCCTGCCCCCTGCCTGATACCATTGCTTCTGTTGTCTGTGTTTATGTATATATCTGTTTAGTGTATTATTGTTTATTCATTGCTCGCCCCATGTGCTGTTAAATTCCCTTTGTGTCGATTTCTGATTTCACTTCTCTAGTCTCTTATTACCATCTTGCTATCCCTTATTTCTCCTGTTCCTAACCGCTCCCATATTTAGTTCTTCTTGGCCTCCCTTCCCACAACTCTAAGCCATCCCTCTATTGCTTCTATCTCCTTTTCCTGCATCTCCTCTCCTTCCCTATATCTATTCCCCATCGTGCCCAGTCTCCTCTAGTGTCTAGTTCTAATCTCCTTCTTTAGTTCATGTCTTTTTTGTTATTGTGTTTATTCTAAAATAAACCCTTTATTGTTACTTTGCAAACCTGCCTATTTTACTGCAACCTGGGCTTACAACCCCACCTGCTGTATAAATCAGTCTACACATGACAGGTCTATACAGTCTTTGCAACCAAGCAACTTCTGCTTTTATTTTAGCAAGCACAGGCTTATATGAACAGATTAGCAGATAGAGGAAAACAGGGCGTTAGTCCTGGACTTCTCCTTTTCCACGTCACTTGTCGAGGGCGTAGATTATAACTGTTAAACACGTATTTAAACATATATTTTTGGATAGCCAGCTGCCACCGTATTTTTCTGTCATTATCAGCACTCTTTGGAAAGTTCCAAAGATGGAATGTTCTGTTCCGACCATCTTCTGCTTCTTGCACAAATGAGGAACAAACGGCAGACATGTGGTCAGCTATGGAGCACAAAGCACTTACCAAGCAATGAACCAGGAAAGTAAATGAGCATTTTTGTAAGCATTATGGGTAATATAGAAGCAGATACATATTACCTGTCCATAACAATCTTTTGTAGTTTTACAATAAAAGATTGTATATAAGAATCTAAAATGTAAGGATAAATAAAAGTAAAGGAAAGACTTAATGCAATCCTGTTCTGCATTTTTATTAACCATTTGTAAGCTGTCTGCCAAGCATTGTACCTCCGACACATCGTGAGGGCAGAACAGTAAAAAAAGACTTTATACTTAGCAATCCTGGTCACAAGAAAAGTGGATTATTTCTACACATCTCTATCTAACTTCTTCAAACAGACCCTGCAAAGTAGTAATCTGTTTTACCATGCAGCACACAGAACAGAATGCTACAACAGTCATCCCTCAGCTTTCAGATGCAGAGCAAAGCACACTTGGCACACCAAAAACCAGGTCAGAGTGCACAAGCTCCACTGTCTCTAGTCGGTCAGATTTGACATCAGCATGTGCTAAATCTCTCAGATCTAAGCGCACTAGTTCAAGACTGTTAGGGTAAATCCGCTTCTCATCTAGATCCCTGATCATAGCCTGGTAGCAGCTTCAGAAGAGGAGATCTCAAGTTACGCTGCAACGGAGAATAGCCCACGGATGAAGAAATGAAACACAGACAGCAAAGTAGTCAGTGGGCTCTTCTACCACACCCAAGTTTTTCTGAGGATTATATAGGATGGTTAGGACCCTTTTGCACAGTCATGCGCAGTAATGTAAACGTTACAGAACAGCTGGACATATACATATAAGGGCATAATGTCACCATGCAGAATATACATTTAAAAATGGTGAAAAACTGTTTGAAGTGGCTAGGTAAATATATCTCAGATACAAAACCTTTGGTTAACCTTGTGGTTACTGTTTCACCATGTAGACATAAGTAACTTAGTCAAAGAATAGGGAACAGGGTGTGCTACATGGTATGTGACAACTCTATGTGCAGACACAGCTCAATCTGTAGAGGCAAATGTTAACCCTTTCCTTCAAAGACATTCAAGCTGCTCCAACCTGTCATCAGCAAGTGCTGCTGCCATCAGGGCCCATGCAAAAGCAAAAAAAAGCACGTGCAATGGCTTCCTCTGCAATACGCGAAGCTGAAATGATAAGGGAACTGGGCTACATAGAGGAAGAACATCATAAGAACAAAGCTTAAAATGAAGCTCAAACAGCTAAAAGAAAAGCTGAAACACCTAGAAGAAAAGCTGAAAATGAAGCTGAAACAGCTAGAAGAAATGCTGAAACCGCTAGAAGAAAAGCAGAGGTGAAAGCATCTCTACATATTCTCCAACACGAGAAAGCAGCATTAGCAGAAGCTGAGGTTCTCTTGAAAGTGGCAGAAGAACAGTATAGAGAAGCATTCCCTGGCATAGAAGACCAGATGACACCTCTCAGTGCAGTTCAACGTACCTGTGAGTATGTTCAATTACACACAACCATGTACACTGATCAACAAGTAGACAATGCAACAAAACCGTCAAAAACTCACCTAGCAGCAGTCCACTTGGATTCACCTAGAGTCTGCAAGGCTGAAGCAGAGTTCCAATATGACAAGCCAAATGTTTACGAACCCAGAGACCAGTTTGTCAGCCCTTCCAGAAACGAAATCAATAACAACATAATGCCTACCCAGGCAAGCACCCAATGTGGGCTACGGGAAAGTTATTTGCAAAGAAGAAAAACCATTTGTAAGCCGTCCGCCAAGCCTTGTACCTCAGACACATCGTGAGGGCAGAACACTGTGTGTGTGTGTGTGTGTGTATGCAACTTGTGTGATGTGTGTGTGTGTGTATGCAACTCGTGTGATGTGTGTGAGTAACCGGAGTGTGTTCAGCCTGCGTGATGTGTGTGTGTGTGTGTGTGTGTGTGCAGCATGCATGGTATGTGTGTGGGGGGCAGGGTCTCCATGTGCATGTGTGTGAGTAATGTTATATATTTTTTTAAATGCAAAAATAATACGTCTGTGCGGTGGGTCTCCACTCAGTGCTTCAGTAAAAGGCCTCAAGATTTCTGATGGCAGTCATGTCAGGCACATAAATGTTACCACTGTGGTATAACTGCTTCACTGCAATTTCAGGGCCCTCAGCTGATGTCACCCGCCACCGTCAGGAACAACAGGAAGGCTTCCACAAAATAATGCAGATAAAAAAATCAATTCTAAACAAGTACCTGCACCTGCAATTGATTTCTGAGTTTTTCAATGCTTTGCAGATGGTCCTCTGAGTCAGCATCATTTCTTCTTATTGGCATGAAACTGACTGATGTTTTTGATCGCAATTAAAACAATAAAAATCATATCGGAAAAGAAAATACATTGTTCAGCTGTGGTCCCACGGAGCAGATGATCCCGGAGGAATATAGTCTACAGTGTCTTTCTCTGACTCGGGCACTGTTTTCACTTCTTTCAATGAAGGGCTCCAAGAGATGATACTAATGGTGGCGCATGGCACCACTGCCAGTATCTGTGAATCCAAACTATTACGACTTGAGCCACTAGTACAACAGCTTGGTTGGAACAGAGCTGTTAAAGAAAGCTGCATAATTTTCATTAATGACGCGCTATTAACAGCTCGGCTGGAATAGGGCCCAATATTTAGCTTGATTGGAAATCATTGATCGGAGTAGGATGTGAGACCTTATTAATTATATGCAATTCTCTGAACATTGTTTACAATTTTTTTGGTTTATTCATTTCCATGCTTTACTTTTAGGCGACTAGCTTCAACATAGTATTTTATTATTATTATTTTAACATAATTTAATAGATTTTTCATGGACAGACGAATCATATTAGTTGTTATTTTTTATTCTTACAGCATTAATATGTTTATTAAACACATTTTCTGTACAATGTAATGTGTTGAACATTATTAATGATTTCATCAAATATTCAAACTCTCTGTGACCCATTACAAAGTGAATTTAACTTTTCATCTATTAAATTAAAGCATTCTGCACCTTGAATGATCTACGCATTAATCATATTTATGTTTGTACTTAGGTTGCTATGCAAATTGTTCTGATGCTAAACCGTACTTGGATCAAAATACCATGAAATGTGTTAGTTTTTCTGAATGCAGTTGCAGTTACAATGGTTACACGTATGCAGCAAATTCTGTTTTTAAAGATGTATGCAGTCGAAACTGGTATGTAGTCATTTCTCTATTTTCTCCCAATAGTACATAAAATCGTTATTGTCTCATGGTTTTAGTAATGTAGGTTATATTTGTGTACTACATGCTAAATGATGAATTCATTACTTAGCCGGTAACTCCATCACCTTGAAACTTGTTATTAAATGCTAAACCTTTTTTTTTTTCATTTTTTTTTTTTTTATTCAAAGCAGAGGAATAAAAGTACAAGAATGTAAACATCAGGCAAGAGCATCCTCTGTACATACAGTGAACATATTGCATGTATACATTGTAACAGTGATGTCGAGACATATAGCATGTATTTACTAGTGGAACAATGAGGTCGGTACAAAACAGAGAAATAGAAAAAAGAAACTCAAGACGTTTCTGAGGGGTCTAATGTGTGTGTTAAGAGGGAGGGAGTTTCCACTTAGCGGTGCGGGAGTCCATGAGTGCCTTCAACATTCCATGTCTAGAGGCAGAACCAAGTCGGTCTCCATATATCTCAGTCTACGTGTAGGAAAAAGAAAAAATTAAAAGGGTGGGGGGTGGATGATTCTCTGAATACCCCTCTGGGGGTACAGTATGGTGTTCAAAAGGGAGATTTATATAGCAGGAGCTGGTTTTGGAGTCCGAAAGAGCAGGGAAGAGAGGAAGGGGGCGAGTGAGTTCAAACAAGAGAAGAAAAAGAGAGAGAGAGAGAAAAAAGGGGGGTAGGGGAGGGACAGTATGTAAAGAAGCGAGAGGGAGAAGGGGAATGTAGAGAGGAGGGAGAAGAAAGGGAAGGAAATAAAGAGGAGGGAACAGGGGGAGGGTATGAGCAATAGTGGCACACGAGGCGGGGGTATTGAAACTTAGGCTGAGGGTCTCCAGATCAGCTAATGGGTCCCGCCCCCCAGAGAATGTGTTAGGAACGTGGGTATGGTACCTGGGTGGCACCTGGATGGCAAGGGTATGAGCCCAGGATGCAGTGTCCTGCACTGATAAGCAGGTGGGAAGGGGTAGGGAGGATGATGTGGAAATAAACTGACTGGATGATTCTCAGAAGGATGATGGTGGAGTTGCAGGAAACATAAATAATAAACAGGAACAGATGGGTAAAGCAGAGCAGCGAGTTAACAGCGCCTCACTCTCTCAGCACAAGAGCTCTAATGATCCAGCAAAGGTCTGGCTGGGGCGTTGCACCTTTATTCTGTGTGCATGTCAGGTGTTTTAACTGTTACATTGCTGGTTTGCATGACAGGAGCAGAACATGAAGTGTACCACCATGGGGGTTCCAGAATGGCTACAGCCAGGGATCCGGACAGTACCCTCCCCCTTACAGTCACACGCTGGGTAACCCAGAACTGGCTGTAGCTGGACAGCAGCGGGCAGGAGAATACGTCCAATTGCCTGTTACAGGGCAATTGGGTATAACAAAGACCCCCTGGACAGCATAAAAATCCGGGTCTTCAGGTGGAGAATCAGGATGTGTAAAGTTTCCACAGTCTCGTAGACTCCTGAAAACCGAGGGACATAAGTAGGAGGCAGGGTTACCAGGGAACTTTGTGCCCACATAGGCAGATGGCATAGGGACAGGTGTATCCTGTAGCTTATCCTGGGTCCCTCCAGCATTGGGTATGGTAACACAGGTCGGGAGATGGTTCTTCCTCTGTTGTCTCCGTGCCTTAGATCTGGACTTCTTACAGGTGTCACCCTCCAGGGTGTTGGGGACAACAGAATTGTTCACCATGCTGATGCCCACATTTTCAGATGGCACCAAGGTAGGTATGTAGTCCTCACAGATATTCCATTCATGAGTGGACTCTTCACTGGTTCTATAGAGGTTATGCCAAGCTCTCATTTGGGGTGAGGCGGTGGCAGCCTCCACCCCTTCCTCCCTGGTAAGTAAGCTGTCCCGGGTGGTACCCCTTGGTACCTGCTCAGGATCTGAATAATCAGAGGATAGACGGCGAAATGGCACTAAATCCCACAGAGGGTCATAACCAGTACCTTCAATTTAATAGATGGCCTTGCTGGCTGAGAGTAGTGGGAGTTGTGGTTTCACCTGGAATCTGTATGCACATAACCTCCATAGGAACCGGAGGTTCTGGTTCTACAGGTGTACTTTCAAAGTCCATAGGAATAACTGGATCTGATTCCACTGGCATATTGGTCTTTTCCTCCATATGAATTTCAGACTCCTCCTGATCATAGATGGACTCCAGAGATACCCGGTGGTTCCTGGGCGCAGCGGGCACGGATCCTCTGGGGACAGGTCTGTGTGCAAGAGGTTTTCGGGGTGCAGGTCTGGGTACAGGAGGTATTCGTTCTGGAGAGCTCCTGGGCACTGGACATCTCCTGGAGGCCGGTTTGGGCAGGGATAATTGCTTAGAGCTGACAGATTTTAACACAGTAGCAGGCCTGGGAGCCTTAGGTTGTTGTAGAGTTCTACGCACCGGAGAGTGTTTGGGACTAGCAGCAGACTTTGGCACTGGCTTGACAGCCGCGGGTCTGGCAGGTTTTGATGGGCAATTTGAGACCCAATGTGACCCTTCCCCGCAGTACAGGCAGAGATTGTCTGCCAGTCTCCTGGCACATTCTTCGGGGGACAGTGGTTCTCTGTACCTGCTACCTGAAGGTATACGCTCCTTAGGTAAGTCTCCCCATAGATTGCACAGCAACCTCTCTACCAACCCAGCAAGGCTTTTCAACACCTCCTGGAGACATAGCAGGGTTGATTGCAGGACTGCAGGTTCATTTAGTTGTGGCTGGATCATTTTGTCAGGAACGTGGGGATGGTACCTGGGTGGCACCTGGATGGCAGGGGTATGAGCCCAGGATGCAGTTGTCCTGCACTGATAAGCAGGTGGGAAGGGGTAGGGAGGATGATGTGGAAATAAACTGACCGGATGATTCTCAGAAGGATGATGGTGGAGTTGCAGGAAACATAAATAATAAACAGGAACAGATGGGTACAGCAGAGCAGCGAGTTAACAGCACCTCCCTCTCTCAGCACAAGAGCTGTAATGATCCAGCAAAGGTCTGGCTGGGGCGTGGCACCTTTATTCTGTGTACGATATGAGGACCAGATAATACACAGACGTTTTGGGGTCGCAGCCCCTTCCTCGGTGTGTAGTGCCATAACCCTAAACAGACAAAAACCCATATACAGTTGCAAGAAAAAGTATGTGAACCCTTTGGGATTACGTGGAGTTTTGCATGAATTGGTCATAAAATGTGCTCTGATCTTCATCTAAGGCTAGGGTCAGACGAAAGCATTTTTCCCCGCGAACGTGAAAAAGTGCGTCCAAATGCATTGACGTATTTTTTCACGGAATGCGCAAAAACCGTCAGACGACGCGCATTTTCAGGCGTGATTTTGTACGGATCGTCAATAAAACTCTTTTTGCGTCTGGACGTTATGTAGGCTGGACATTAGCAGTATCTGACATCTCCTAATCACACAAACACGCCGCTATGCCGCAGCTGCGCACTCAGTACGTCAGTACTAGCGGTTCAGCGTTCTCAGAAAAATGCATTCAAATTCCACTTGCGTTGCACGGCCGGACTTTTGTGCGGCCGTACATCGTATATTGGCCGTCATTGCCCGTCATCTGCTGCTAGTGCGGCCGTAATTATGTGCGCCAGAACGCACGTTAAAAGTGCGCTGGTCTGACCCCAGCCTAAGTCACAACAATTTGAAAAACACAGTCTTCTTAAAATAATACAACACAAACATTATATGTTTTCATGTTTTTATTGAACATAACATGTAAACATTCACAGTGCAGGGTGGAAAAAGTATGTGAACCTTTGGACTTAATAACTGGTTGACCCTCCTTTGGCAGCAATAACCGCAACCAAACATTTCCTGTAGTTGCAGATCAGACCTGCACAACGATCTGGAGAAATTTTGGACCACTCCGCTTCACAAAACTGTTTCAGTGTAGCAATATTCTTGGGATGTCTGGTGTGAATCGCTCTCTTAAGGTCATGCCACAGCATTTCAATCGTGTTGAGGTCAGGACTCTGACTGGGGCCCTCCAGAAGGCGTATTTTGTTTTGTTGAAGCCATTCTTTTGTTGAATTACTTGTATGCTTTGTCCTGTTGCATCAGCCATCCTCTGCGGAGCTTCAGTTGGCGGACAGATGGTCTTACGTTTTCCTGCAAAATGTCTTGAAAAAACTCTGGAATTCATTTTTCCATCAATGACAACAATCCGTCCAGGTCCTGAGGCAGCAAAGCCACCCCAAACCATGATGCTCCCTCCGCCATGTTTTACAGTGGGGATGAGGTTTTGATGCTGGTGTGCTGTGCCTTTTTTTCTCCACACATAGTGTTGTGTGTTTTTTCCAAACAACTCAATTTTGGTTTCATCTGTCCACAGAATATTTTGCCAGTAGTGCTGTGGAACATCCATGTGCTCTTTTGCAAACTTCAAACGTGCTGCAATATTCTTTTTGGACAGCAATGGCTTCCTCCGTGGTGTCCTCCCATGTACTCCATTCTTGTTTAATGTTTTCCTTATTGTAGATGTGTCAACAAAAATGTTAGCATGTGCCAGAGATTTCTGTAAGTCTTTAGCTGACACTCTAGGATTCTTCTTTACCTCATTAAGCATTCTGCGCTGTGCTCTTGCAGTCATCTTTACAGGACAACCACACTTAGGGAGAGTAGCAACAGTGATGAACTTTCTCCATTTGTAGACAGTCTGTCTTACCGTGGACACATGAACATCAAGGCTTTTGGAGATACTTTTGTAACCCTTTCCAGCTTCATGCAAGTCAACAATTCTTGATCGTAGGTCTTCTGAGAGCTCTTTTCTGCGAGGCTTGGTTCACATCAGGCAGTGCTTCTTGAAACCAGTAAACCCAAAACTGGTGTGTGTTTTTAAAGGGCAGGACAGCTTTCAGCAACACATCCAATAATATCACACTGATTGGACTCAAGTTTGGCTCACTCCTGGCTCTAGTTAGCTCTTGGAGAAGTCATTAGGCTAGGGCTTCACATACTTTTTCCACCCCGCACTGTGAATGTTTACATGTGTAGCGCTCACTCCCGGAGGAGGCGCTGAAAATAAACCACGGGTCAGTCTCCCCGCACTAGGGAATAAATATACTCCAACACAGTTGTGAGTTTTTATCATTTAAATAGTTTACTAAAATAATGAGCAGATGTTGAGACACGGTATTCACGAGTATTATTACAGTATTTTCGTATCACGGTAAAACGCGTAGCGGAAAAGAAACGAAACACGAGGCTTCGTATTTCGGAAAAATAAAATATTCGCAACCGAACATAAAAGAATGCAATTTCCCGATAGTTCAGAAAAAGGGGACACGTAGCGAAACCCAAAACAGGCAATCCCTTCGTATTGTGGTAAACGCGCAGCGGAAAAGAGAAAAATGTAATTCGGAACGTATCTTTATCTTTAACCCCTGTTCCGATTCGTAACAGAATGAGTCCTGCACAGGTTAAGTCCCGGAATGTAAAAGGTGTATATGTGTGTGTGTGGTACCCGGTTACTGTTCAACTGGCCAGTGAATTTACTGAAGGAAGGTCTTCGACTAGTCAGTTGGGGCCCTGTGGACTTTAAAGGTCAAGCTGCTGTTTTCTCTTTAATCACAAAACAGCCTTGGAGGCCTCTCACCCATCCAACGATTGCTTTAGGCTCCGCTGACCCAGGACGTCTCTCCTCCGGATTTTGACTGGGGATACTAGCGGCCGGATCCGTTGTCTGACTTCATGCAGCTTGTCCAGCTCACCGCCTGCTCTCTGTTCGATTCCTCCGGTCTGCAGCAATGCCTGGGTTCTGGCAAGTCTCCTTCTCCTCAGGTTGAGTGATCCAATCAGGGCTGACAGGTCTCACTCGGGCTCTGGCCTAGGCCCTCTCGCGATCTCTTCAGTGCGTCTGCTTTCTCTCGTTCCCTGGCGCGCTCTGGCGCGTTCTCCACGAGGTGGAGGATGTAAGTCTCCAGTCCCCACCCACTTCCTGTCTCCTTGCAAAGCATGCCGGGAAATGTAGTTCCAATGTCCAGTGTCTCTAATCGCGACTGTCTCCATCTTGTGGCCAAAAATAGGTAATGCCACAGCAAGATTTTAACACAGCGCTACACATGTTATGTTCAATAAACACATGAAAACATGTTTGTGTTGTATTATTTTAAGCAGACTGTTTTTAAAATTGTTGTGACTTAGATGAAGATCAGAGCACATTTTATGACCAATTCATGCAAAACTCCACGTAACCCCAAAGGGTTCACATACTTTTTCTTGCCACTGTATATACATAGTACAATACCAGGTGGGACGGCCAGACCTCCCCGCAGCAGGTGAAAAAAATCTATTCAGGCAATTAATCAATGTTAATTAAACAGATATGCAGACACTTTTACCGGGTTCCGCCGTCCATATGTATGTACAATCCAAGATGGCGATAGTAAACGAAAACGCACATGCGTGGAGCATCCGGACTCTCGTGCAGGAACGGAAGAGCCTGCGATACGCTGACAGAGTCAAATGGGAAAAGAGGAGGTGACCAAATCGAAACCATATTTGTAGTTCTGTAGTGGTCAGAGGGCAGAGTACACTCCACAGAGCCTGTCAGGGTTATTCAGAGAGCGTGAAAAGCAGGAGAATGACTGGAGAATGAAAAATTCTAGGTCAAAATAGCCAAACCAGAAAAATTCTCCCTTTCATCTCACTTTCCAAATCGGCTATTTTGACCTAGAATTTTTCATTCTCCAGCCATTCTCCAGTCATTCTCCTGCTTTTCAGCTCTCTGAATAACCCTGTGTGTATCCATCTCTGCCACTCTTTTGCTCTGACGGGGTCAAAACGGCTGAAACAATAGCATCCAGGTCTGGAAATACAAAAAAAACACACCAAATACAGCAACCCTCTACCTAGTGTAAATGACAAACAATAAGAATTAATATATAAGGAATAAATATATATAAAAAACATATAGAATAAACGAACACTGAAAGGTAAGCACTGGAGTCGACTTGTTTCTTAACACCAACTGTTACACAAAGGTCTAGCTAGAATCCATAGCTAAAAATATTCAGTGAACTTTAAATAGTATAGCATGCACATAGAAATTGGCTTATAAAAATGGAGAATACACCAATTACGCTTTAGCTCACCCTTTGTCGTCTGATGCCTCGGGACAAACTCAGAGGAACCAGTGCCACTCAAGTTTCTTGTTGAGACCATGAGGGGCCACTGTATCTAAGAGGTACATCCAGCTCACCTCTCTTTGAAGGAACATTTGATCCCTATTGCATCCTCTGAATCATGGGGAGACCTTTTCCAATATTTGGTTGCGCAACTGGGAGACATTATGTCTCTTCTCCCTGAAGTGTCTAGCAACAGGTAATACAGATTCAGGATTACAGATTGATGTTTCGTGTTCTGAAATCCTGTCTTTAAAAGGTCTAGTGGTTTTACCCACATAGCCTAATCCACACGGACATTTCAACAAGTAGACCACATAGTCTGACTGGCATGTAAAAAAAACGTTTAGTTTGATACTCTCCCCTGTACATGGGTGTGTGCAAATATTGCCTTTCAGAATACCATTGCAATGATTACATTGCAGACATGGATATGTGCTGTGTGTGGGGGTGGACAAAAATGTTTGTCTCTTTCTTGGTTGGGTATCAGCCCTGACAACAAAATCAAGTATATTTATATTCCTTCGCAAAGCGAAAACAGGAGCGTTGGGGAATAGATGCCCTATCTCTTTGTCGCTCTGTAAAATGTGCCAATTGGACATAATTGTTACGTTCCCTCCAGCCATGCCCACTGGTTATGAGAGTTCTTCTCAGCCGTTTTGGATTATAGGGGTAATCTGTTTGGCTCTCTGCCCCTGGAGTCTCGGTGTCTGATCAGACCTATGATCACATGACCCTTACCTACAGTTGTGTTCAAAATTATTCAACCCCCAATGCTGTAAAGGGTTTTAGGGAATTTAGTGTACATTTGTAATTGTATTCACGATAAAATCCTACAAGGACTTTTTAAAGAACCATATGCAACTAAAATGACATCAATTGGTTTTGTAATACAGTAGTAAATGTTTCTTTTGTGAATTCTTCATTGACACAATTATTCAACCCCTTAAAGACTACCACTCTGAAGAACAGAGGTTCATTCAAGTGTTTTCAATCAGGTATTGAAAACACCTGTGGATGTCATGGAGCAGCAATAAAGCATTATAAGCACCAATTAGGCAGCTTTAAAATGACTGTGATACTCAGCTCCTTCTAGACATTTACTGGTGTGGTTACAAACATGGTGAAGTCAAGAGAATGGTCCAGGAAGACAAGAGAAGAGGTGATTACTCTTCACATGAAGGGCAATGGCTATAAGAAGATTGCAAAGATGTTAAACATACCAAGAGAGACCATGGGAAGCATCATTCGCAAATTCAAGGCAAAGGGCACTGTTGAAACGCTACCTGGTCGTGGCAGAAAGAAGATGCTGACTTCGACTGCTGTGCGCTACCTGAAGCGTAGAGTGGAGAAAAGTCCCCGTGTGACTGCTGAGGAACTGAGAAAAGATTTGTCAGATGTGGGTACTGAAGTTTCAGCTCAGACAATACGGCGCACACTGCGTAATGAAGGCCTCCATGCCAGAACTCCCAGGCGCAGCCCCTTGCTGTCTCCAAAGAATAAGAAGAGTCGACTGCAGTATGCCAAAAGTCATGTGGACAAACCACAGAAGTTTTGGGATAGTGTTCTGTGGACTGATGAAACAAAATTAGAACTGTTTGGGCCCATGGATCAACGCTATGTTTGGAGGAGGAAGAACAAGGCCTATGAAGTAAAGAACACCTTGCCTACTGTGAAGCATGGCGGGGGGTCAATCATGCTTTGGGGCTGTTTTGCTTCTGCAGGTACAGGCAAGCTTCAGCGTGTGCAAGGTACCATGAATTCTCTTCAGTACCAGGAGATATTGGATGACAATGTGATGCAGTCCGTCACAAACCTGAGGCTTGGGAGACGTTGGACCTTTCAACAGGACAATGATCCCAAGCATACCTCCAAGTCCACTAGAGCATGGTTGCAGATTAAAGGCTGGAACATTTTGGAGTGGCCATCGCAGTCACCTTACTTAAATTCGATTGAGAACCTCTGGTGGGACTTAAAGAAAGCAGTTGCAGTGCGCAAGCCTAAGAATGTGACTGAACTGGAGGCTTTTGCCCATGACGAATGGGCGAAGATACCCGTAGATCGCTGCAAGACACTTGTGTCAAGCTATGCTTCACGTTTAAAAGCTGTTAGTACTTAGTACAACATCCTTTTACAGTTATAAGATTGAATGTCACTTGGGGGTTGAATAAAACTGATAATGATGTGAGCACAGAAAAGACATTTGTGGTTATTTCATTATAAATGTTATGTTATATTTGTCTGACCTACACGTGCCTCTTTGATTTAATTGTAAGCAAGATGACTGAATGATCAAAATCAATGTCAAACTGGCCAAAACACTCAATTTCAGTGGGGGTTGAATAATTTTGAACACAACTGTATATGGCTGATGGTGCTCCTGTTCCCTGATCCAGTATAAGGTTCTCTTTGCTGTGTTCCTGCTTGTGATATATTGTATTTTTGATCTCCTGGATTCTTGACTTCTGGCTACGTATCCTGACCATTCTTGTTTCTAACCCCTCGGTACCGCTTATTGGAATTTCTGGTTTAAGACCCTGGCCTTGTTTATTGACAATTTCCCTGCTTAATCCCATTTGTTTTTTGTATGGGTGGTCTTCAGGTTCTGCTTTATGTTTGTACCACACTACAGTCTCTGTTGTTTGTTTCTTATTCTGGTATTAGACCTAATCGCAAGGCATCCAGTAGTTTGTGCTGGTTGCAGCATAATCTCAGTTTCTAGTTAAGTCCTCCCCTGCAGGTTGCAGACTATATTCCTGTCTAGTCTGGTGTTCTTGTGTTCTGTGTCTGTGTATCTAGTACAGCTACTTATTGTTTATAGAGACCACATCAAGGATCTCTTTCTAGTTAGCACCGTTGTTCATGTCCTGTCTGTTTAACCCCTGATTGTTCATTGTGTGTAATTTCATTTTTTATGTTTCCCACCCTGTACTCTGTGTAGACAGAAGGCATCCAAGGACCTTACCCCAGTGCAGGGCTATTCCTCTTGTGGCTGTATACTGTCTCATATTGTCTGGGTATATTTGTATATTGTGTCCAGGGTTCTGCATAATGCAGAGAAACACATACTGGCCTAAAGGGCTTGATCTGAAAACACACAGCAAGGTCCCCCCTTTTGGCTCCTGAGGGGGGCCACCGTGATAATAATACCTGTAATCTCCCGAGACAGTGGGGAGAATGTACTGACAAAAGGCACCCTCTCAAGCTTTCTTTTGGGGTTATCTTGTAGTAATTGATCCCTGGTAACATCGGATACCTTTAGCTGTGCTTGATTCAAGACCCGTCTGCTATAACCTTGTTCTCGAAACTTAGCTCAAAGAGCTCATAGTCTAGAGTCTTATCTAGTTTCATCGCTAACAACAATGCGTTTAACACGTAGCATCTGGCTAAATGGAGTAGAGATTTTCTGTCCGCGTGGATGATAGCTGGAAAAATTCAATAAGCTGTTAGCATCAGTCGGTTTTGTATAGAGATCAGTGGCAATGTGATCACCATCCCTATATACTAGTACATCAAGAAAATGTACACACTGTATATCAGAATCCATAGTGAAATGTAATATTTGGATTTCTCGTGTTCAAATATTGTACAAACTCTTCTAGTTCAGCCGGGGACCCCGTCCAAATGAAAAAACAATCGTCGATATAGCAAAATCATTTAGAGATCTTCTCACCAAACGGATTTTGCTGCCAGATATAAGACTCTTCAAATGTGGTCATGTAAAGATTAGCATAAGAGGGTGCCATATTGGCACAGGGGGCAATCCCTTTTATTTGTTCATAAAAAATGGTCTGGTACCTAAAATAGTTATTTTTTAAGTACTATCTCCAAAAGGGCCATCAAAAAAATCAATCAAATTCCTTGGGAACCGGCTGATGCTAACAGCTTATTGAATTTTTCCAACTATCCTCCACACGGACAGAAAATCTCTATTCCATTTAGCCAGATGCTACATGTTAAACGAATTGTTAGCGTCAAAACTAGATTAGACTACGAGCTCTTCGAGCTAAGTTTTGAGAGAAAGGTTATAGCAGACTGGTCCTTAATCAAGCACAGCTAAAGGTAGCAGATGTTACCAGGGATCAATTACTACAAGATAACCCCAAAAGAAAGCTTGAGAGGGTGCCTTTTAGGCTAGGGTCAGACTGAGGCAGTGCGAACGCGCGTTCTGGCGCACATAATCACGGCCGCACTAGCAGCAGATGATGGGCAATGACAGCCAATATACGAAGTACGGTCGCACAAAAGTCCGGCCGCGCAACGCAAGTGGAAAATGAACGCATTTTTTCGAGAACGTTAAACCGCTGGTACTGACGTACAGAGTGCGCTGCGTCCGCATAGCAGCGTGTGTGCGTGATTAGGAGATGTCAGACGCTGCTAGTGTGCGGCCAACATAACGTTCAAACAGCCGGATTTCCCTAGACTTCTTTTCACCCCATCGTCATGAAATACGTCCAGAATTGCGCATCGTCTGACCACTTAAGCGTATTCCGTGAAAAAATGCGTGCGCACGCATCGACGTACATTTTGACGGTGGCCGCAGAAAATGCGCTCATCTGTCCCTAGCCTCAGTAGTACATTCTCCCCACTGTCTCTGGAGATTAAAGGTATCATTAGGTCTAATTGGCACATTTTACAGAGTGACAAAGAGATAGGGCATCTATTCCCCAACGCTCCTGTTTTCGCTATGCGAAGGAATAGAAATATACTTGATTTTGTTGTCAGGGCTGATACCCAACCAAGACAGAGACAAACTTTTTTGTCCACCCCCACACACAGCACATATCCATGTCTGCAATGTAATCATTGCAATGGTATTCTGAAAGGCAATATTTGCACACCCACAGGGGAGAGTATCAAACTAAAAGTTTTTTTTACAGACTATGTGGTCTACTTGTTGAAATGTCCGTGTGGATTAGGCTATGTGGGTAAAACCACTAGACCTTTTAAATACAGGATTTCAGAACACAAAACATCAATCCGTAATCCTGAATCTGTATTACCTGTTGCTAGACACTTCAGGGAGAAGAGACATAATGTCTCCCAGTTGCGCAACCAAATATTGGAAAAGGTCTCCCCATGATTCAGAGGAGGCGATAAGGATCAAATGTTGCTTCAAAGAGAGGTGAGCTGGATGTACCTCTTAGATACAGTGGCCCCTCATGGTCTCCACAAGAAACTTGAGTGGCACTGGTTCCTTTGAGTTTGTCCCGAGGCATCTGACGACAAAGGGTGAGCTACAGCGTAATTGGTGTATTCTCCATTTTTATAAGCCCATTTCTATGTGCATGCTATACTATTTAAAGTTCACTGAATATTTTTAGCTATGGATTCTAGCTAAACCTTTTTGTAACAGTTGGTGTTAAGGAACAAGTCGACTCCAGTGCTTACCTTTCAGTGTTCGTTTATTCTATATGTTTTTTATATATGTTTATTCCTTATATTAATTCTTATTGTTTGTCATTTACACTAGGTAGAGGGTTGCTGTATTTGGTGTGTTTTTTTTTGTATTTCCAGACCTGGCTGCTATTGTTTCAGCCGTTTTGACCCCGTCAGCGCAAAAGAGCGGCAGAGATGGATACACCGGCTCTATGGAGCGTACTCCGCCCTCTGACCACTACAGAACTACAAATATGGTTTCGATTTGGCCACCTCCTTTTTTACCCCTTTGACTCTCCTGTCAGCGTATCGCAGGCTCTTCCGTTCCTGCGCGAGAGTCCGGATGCTCCACGCGTTTTCGTTTACTATCGCCATCTTGGATTGTATATACATATGGACGGCGGAACCCGGTAAAAGTGTCTGCATATTTGTTTAATTAACATTGACTGATTGCCTGAATAAATTTTTTTCACCTGCTGCGGGGAGGTTCTGACCGTCGCACCTGGTATTGTACTATGTATATGTATGGGTTTTTGTCTGTTTAGGGTTAGGGCACTACACACTGAGGAAGGGGCTGCGACCCCAAAATGTCTGTGTATTATCTGGTCCTCACTGGAATTAAATTGGGTGGCACAAGTGCATCTTTCTAAAGCAGCGCTGGTATTGTAGTTCACCTATGTGCGCTGTGCTCATTCTGACCGTTTTATGCTCATTATTTTTAGATGACCGGCTATGAAATGAAAAAGTGGGGGGTTTAATGAAATGAAAAGATTGGGGGGTGTTTGGAATGAAATGAGAGTTTTATTGCTGTGGAGTTCTGTGATACGCTCATACACAGCGCACATTAATGTGAGTTTTATTGTTGTGGTGCTCTGTGATTTGGTGGTACATAGTGCACATTTCTGTGGGCTTTTGCACCGGGCGCTATGGCGCTTACCCCAGAGTAGCGTAGTTTGGATCTTAATGGACAGAGTATTTCTTTACGTAATTTCACTGAAAGAAAGACTGTAATACCTAGAATCCCAAACCAGGGAGGTATTACTCAATCCTGAATACCACTCAGCCCCAAATGATTTCGTGACCACTAGGTTGCAGAGTGAAAGCAATTTAACTCTTTTACAACATATATAATGACTCAAGACATGAGCATTACATGATTCAAGAAAAGTATGGTTATCTCTGTGATCAGTAACCTGCAGGAGAGGACTTCTATATAGCGACTTGGTAGCCAATTGAACCCTTGAAGGATCGTTATATTCTGTAACCTGCAGGGCAGACCTGCTAACATAGATCATGTGTTGTACCCTGTAATTAGACCAGACATTGCACAAGTACCTTGAGCTATAGATAGATTCAACAGTATAAGATGCAGGTCTACTTGCACAAAACGAGCGTGATATCTTGTGCCCGGTTACAGGACTCGTAAGGCAAATTGGGAGGTTGATTAATCGAGCAACCTGTAAGATCGCTCTCCCATGGGAAAACAAGCTGCATGACATAGGCCTGTAAACACAGACAAACACACAGGGAATAAGCGTGAGAATGGTCAGTGGGAAATGCGGGTCTAATAACAAATCAGGGTCCTCGTACACGCAATGAATCGGCAACAGAGTAACAGGAGTAACGAAATAGCAAACACAAGTCAGCTGGCAATGCGGGAGCTATACTGTATTTAAGGCTGGCGGTCCCTTGTCATCATGCTAGGCCCCGTCCCTTCAGACGCCGATCTGCCAGCAAGTGTTCCTGGCACCCGGCCAGCCAGAGATGCCGTTGGATGCCCAGACCCCCCCGGCATCGCCGCAGGGGCAGAGGACGTCACAGTGTTATTGCCGTGGTGTTCTGTGATGTGCTCGTACATAGTGCACATTTCTGTGGGTTTTATTGCTGTGGTGCTCTGTGATACGCTCATACACACTGTGATGGGATTTACCTATCACGATCAGGCAGCTATGAAAATATTTGACAGTTAGGAATAAAAATGCTTATATGCCTTCAGTTGAACTTTGTTCTAATTAATATGCTATGAACAAGCTGTCAGTTTAGAAATACATCTTGCCTAAGAATCTGCAGTCGTGTAAATGTCTTAAGCCCACCCAAGATAAGGGGGAGGCTAGAAAAGAGGGAGTAAAATGTCCAATAGGAAACAGATGTTCTTTCCTGTTTAAGAATAACACTGCAAAAATGTTTTATCTATGTATTAATCGCAGGTTACACTTATGATATGGTAATGTATGTGGGTGTGTCCCTCTGTTATAGGATAAGCCAAATATCAATGTAAACGTCATGTAATGCATATAAGCACAAGTAACCAAAAATACGATGGAGAGCGAAGCGAAGGAAAACTTTGTGTCATTGTGATTATTTCCAGCTACTTCCTTCTCTCTGGTTGACCACGAGTTGTTTTGTTACGGAGAGATAGTTTAGTTAAAGAATAGAAGATTACAGACACACATCATGCTGAGGCAGAATTTTCCAGCTATCACACTGCACGTTTCTGTGGGTTTTATTGCTGTGGTGCTCTGTTATACAATCGTACATAATGCACATTTCTGTGGGTTTTATTGCTGTGGTGCTCTGTGATACACTCATACACTCATACACTACACATTTCTGTGGGTTTTATTGCTGTGGTGCTCTCTGATATGCTCATACACAGTGCATGTTTCTGTGGGTTTTATTGCTGTGGAGCTCTGATACGGTCGTACACACCACACATTTCTGCAGGTTTTATTGTTCAGCCAATTAGAGCGGCTGTGATCCAGTATACTTGACATGCATGGCTGATCTTTGTAAAAATGGTTGAATTTAAACATTTCGTAATTTTATTTGATTATCTCTTAAAATTATAGATACAACATTTAAAATGGTATACAAAATATACAAGTAGGCACTTGATATCCACTTATAATAGAGAGGAAGAGGCGGAGCCTAAAGAGGAAGGGCGGGGTTTAACCTGGAAGATGTGTGAACTAGACAGGAAGGGGTGTGTCAAATTTAAATTAGGGGGTGCATGAGTTTAGTCAGGCCTAGAGCAGCACAACCTAAATACACCACTGTGCATACGTCTATGCATTGCTGCTATGTAGTAATGAAAGCATTATTTTACTGAGAGGGTGGTGGATACATGGAACAGCCTTCCAGTAGAAGTGGTAGAGGCCAAAACAGTGATTGAATTTAAGCCGGCATGGGATAGGCATAAGGCTATCCTAAACAAAAGATAAATCCAGGTAAAGTATCCATGTAATTGGGCAGACTAGATGGCCCGAAAGGTTCTTATCTGCCGACATTTTCTGTCTCCCAAAAGGTCTCCTAGAAAACAAAGCCAAATAAAAAAAAATGCTTTCAGCCAACAGAATATAGAAATAGTGAATTATGGTGAAATAAAAAAGCCGAACATGTGCTGTGAAATATACATAGTTACATAGGCTGAAAAAAGACATGCGTCCATCAGGTTCAGCCTCTCACACATCACCTACTGCTGTTGATCCAATAGAAGGCAAAAAACCCAGTCTCCCATAGATCAGGTAAACACAGAAAAAACAGTTAGCCACTCACAAAGATAAAAATGAGGTTAGCCCCTCGTCCTCCAATGAAGCTACTTGGTGATGCCGAAGTTGTCACACCAGTGTTGTTAAATTATTGGTGCTGATATCACATCAATATTGGATCCATCAGATGGTTATAGGATCTCGAGATAAAGAACACACAATGATAGCACCAGACATCAAATTTAAAAAAGTAACAAAAATTTATTAACTTACTCTTAAGAGTAGGTAAAAGCAGCTCAGCAGACCAATAGCAGCAACATGGAGGCTCACAGCTCGATGCGTTTCGACCCTATAGGGTCTTCCTCAGGAGCAGATATGTTGTCCCCTCACCCCCCAATAATGGTCCTTTTATAGTCTGTAACCAATTTCCCAAAAAAACCAGTTTATCCTGCGTCCAAATCCCTCCGCCGATAGCGGCCACCATATTTGGGCTTCCGCGCATGCGCCGATCCCATTTGTCCCGCGATTGTAGCGTGTGGATCCTGTTCACAGCGCTTGGAGATGATGTCACTCCCATCGTCCTTGGGACCCATCGGAGGCGGATTCTTACTTCCTGGAAACCCAAATGCCCATTCGAGGACCTTGGCGCCATCTTTGAAAGTGGTAAGCGGCTAGCAAAAGATGTTAAACAGCTGACAAAACCACCTCCACTTCACACACAAGTCCCACGTTTAATGAATCAAATGAAACCATAAATTAGATGGCAAAGCATATATAAATCAAACAATCTGACAGGTACTATGTAAGAAAACATCCCAGTTGACTTCTAAAAGTTGATACACAATATATAGTGACCCCATATATAATACAAAGAAATTATTAAAATTAAAAGAAAACCGCTCCATTCAACAACCCCCTATGCTATGGATCCATCAATCCTTCTAACTGTGCTTCATGCATTCTATTTTAAAAAACAGGCTAGATCAATGTCAACATTTAAGCCCCCAGGTTGTAATGTTCTGAGTTGATGTATCCAGAAAGTTTCTCTCCTAGATAGTTGTGTAATCCTATCTCCCCCCCCTCCAGTCTCCCGGGACCGCCTCTATATCCCGTATTTTTTTTTTATTTTAAAGGATTCATAGGGGTCCTTGTCCTCGGTTAGGGGTTTAACCGTGTTGAGGACACAAAAGGTATAAGAAATCACCTATTTCTACTAAGGTGGTCTGTATATTTATATATTCCTGAGGATGGCTCATCTTATGACTACATTATCACAGTTGAGAAAAAACAGAACCACCAAATTTGATAGTTTGGTTGGTAAACCTCAAGAGAAAAAATGTTCAATAAATATGGATAATTTTTTTGTTCAGCTTGAGAATTTGACCATCAAGGAGACCAAAAAATGGTGGGAGGTGTCTTTCCTAGAAAACTATCTAGAGAGAGGTCTTATACCTAGGGGGTTGCGTGTTGAGAAAGTACCTGCATTTGGATTGGACAATGTGGAGTTTATGAGGATGTGGGATGAAATCCTCTCTGGCTGCTCCCACAATCTGATGAGATTTATTGTCCAATTCGAAAGGGAAAGTGTTGTGCAAGTGGAAAGCGCCATCGAATCCCACTTAAAAGATTGTCCATTTGACAAAGAAAGTGAAGAATTCAAAGAAAAAGAGAGAATTATGTGCGATAAGTTGGAGATACTGGAAGAAAAAATAGCCGGTACAAAGAACACAAAATTACTGAGGGATAAGCAAGACCTGGAGTCTCAGATATACACTACGGTGAATAGGATGAATTCTAGAACTAAACCTTTCCAGAATAAAGCTTTCCGTAATGGATATAATAGAAGGAATAGAAACAACATTGGCCGAGACCACTATGGGCAATGGAAACAGGGATCCCCAAGTAGGGAGAAGAACCCTCCAACCTATATGAGACCTACACCGAGAGACTATGCCACTAGGGCCAAAGAATAAAATCCAAGATTTAATGATGCATCATCAATAAGGAATTCATGGGCCCAGGAGGCTGAACAACAGGATCAAGCAAAAGTGGGCACTAATGGAAGCATTTTACACTCCCAATTAGGAGCAAATATCTCCACCAATTCCAATAACAACCATCAATATTTTTTGGGGGCAAGGCCCAAAGATCTGAAAATAACCAACTATTTTCCCACAAAACGGGGATTTCAGGCATTCCAACAGATATCAACCACTCCAGGAGGATTCACCACTCAAGAGAAAGAGGGAGGGAGGGGGCTAATTCCCCCCCCACACCTGGAAAGAGACAGGCATCCTAAATCTCACTAACCTAGTGCTAAGTCCTATTATGATTGGGGTACTAAGGAGGGGCCTAAAATTTGCCCCTATGCGACGGGTGGACGACTTCAATCTGTTTATTGATTTACAACGTTTTCAAAGAAAGATGACTCTTAAGAGATTTTTTCTTACTAAAGCATTGACTGATACGACACCCCCTCTTCTAGGTACCAAGGAGAATGGTTTCAAACTGAAATCCACGTTCGATCCTGTCCAGGCCAAGGGACCTTTTTTGGAGAGTTTTTGTAAAATGGTGGAATCGGATTTTAACAAATTGGGTAGGAAGAAGGTTGATGCATTCAATTTGACAAAGTTGGAGACAGAGTGTGTAAGGGAACTAAGGGGCAATCGGGATGTAGTTATCAAGGAGGCAGATAAAGGGGGAGCCATTGTTCTTCTTACTAAGGAATATTATAGAATCAAATCGGAGAGAATCCTATGCGAGGCTGGGACCTACCAAAAGCTAAATAGGGATCCAACCTCAACCTTCAATCAAACGTTATTTAATCTTTTGAAGACCGCACAGGATGATAGGATTATTACCCATTCCAATTTTGATTTTCTATATATAAAAAAACCAAGGATTCCTATATTTTATTTCTTGCCTAAAATCCATAAGGACCTTGAAAAACCTCCACGCCGCCCAATTATCAGTGGTATTGGATCCTTGACATCGAATCTGTCACCGTTTATAGATTTTCATCTACAGAAATATGCGCAAGAAGCTCCATCATTCAACAAGGATACCACTCATATACTAAAAGATCTAGAGGAATTTATTTGGCATCCCTCTTACACATGGGCCTCATTTGATGTATCTTCCATATACACAATTATAGACCACCAGTTAGGTCTAGAAGCAGTTGAATTCTTTCTAGCCCGGGATCCAGGGGTTGATCCTCCAATGAGGTTGTTCCTGTTGGAAGCTATCTCATTCATATTACATCACAACTATTTTTGGGATAACGGTGCATTTTATCTCCAACTAACCGGCATGGCCATGGGGACCAGGTTCGCCCCCAGTTATGCCAATATCTATATGAGATATTGGGAATTGTTGTACATCAAAGAGGTGTTGCAAAAAGGGACAGGCCTGGTCCTCTGGCGTAGATAATGTTCTGGTGGTGTGGGATGACACCAAGACATCATTGGAAGACTTCACTAAATATATCAATCTAAATGATTTCAGGTTGAATTTTTCACCTGTGTATGGAAAGGAACATATTGGTTTTTAGATATCTCTTTCCAAACTGAGATGGGTCGAATACATTCTAAGTGTTTTTTTTAAAGAAACGAATGGGAATGGATACGTGCATTATGACAGTTGTCATCATCCGAACTGGTTGAAGGCTATTCCGAAAAGCCAGTTTATCAGTTTGCGCAGAAACTGCTCCAGGGACTCAGATTATTATCAACAAGCTAAATATATTAGGAATAAACTGATTCAGAAACATTTCCCTGTTGAGCAGCTGGATAAAACAATCAGAACAGTTGGAAAAATTGATCGAAGACTTCTGATGAAGAAAAAAAGACCTAAAGAAGAGAGAAACGCTTTTTGTTTTTCCTTTATTACTGATTTCAATTCCCAATATAAACAGAGAGAACTATACAGCAGTATTGGCCAATCCTGCGTCAAGACCCGGTGTTGGGAAAAATAATACCGGATAGGCCTGCTTTAATTTTTAGGAAGGCCAATAATTTTAAGAACCAACTAGCTCCTAGCTTACCATCTAATCCACCCAGAGATCATCAATCAAATAATGGTTTTAGGGAGTGTGGAAACTGCAAGGCTTGCAGTTACAATTCAGCGTTTACTACCCACTTCCGTAGCCAAGAAACGGGAAAGAGTCACGAAATCAAGTCACAGATGACATGCAACACGACCCATGTAGTGTATCTCCTCCAATGTCCTTGCGGTAAACAATACGTGGGACGAACCATCAGAAAACTAAAATGCCGTATTTTGGAGCATATGAGCAATATTCGAAAAAATCTTCAAACCCACTCTGTCCCACTCCACTGTAATACGTGTCCTCATTTTAATATCAAGGGTTTATTGTTTTGTGGTATAGAGGTAGTCCAGGGAGACTGGAGGGGGAGATAGGATTACACAACTATCTAGGAGAGATACTTTCTGGATACATCAACTCAGAACATTACAACCTGGGGGCTTAAATGTTGACATTGATCTAGCCTGTTTTTTAAAATCGAATGCATGAAGCACAGTTAGAAGGATTGATGGATCCATAGGGGGTTGTTGAATGGAGCGGTTTTCTTTTAATTTTAATAACTTCTTTGTATTATATATGGGTCACTATATATTGTGTATCAACTTTTAGAAGTCAACTGGGACGTTTTCTTACATAGTACCTGTCAGATTGTTTGATTTATATATGCTTTGCCATCTAATTTATTGTTTCATTTGATTCATTAAACGTGGGACTTGTGTGTGAAGTGGAGGTGGTTTTGTCAGCCGTTTAACATCTTTTGCCAGCCGCTTACCACTTTCAAAGATGGCGCCAAGGTCCTCGAATGGACATTTGGGTTTCCAGGAAGTCAGAATCCACCTCCGATGGGTCCCAAGGACGATGGGAGTGACATCATCTCTAAGCGCTGTGAACAGGATCCACACGCTACAATCGCGGGACAAATGGGATCGGCGCATGCGCGGTAGCCCAAATATGGCAGCCACTGTCGACGGAGGGATTCGGACGCAGGATAAACTGTTTTTTTTGGGGAAATTGGTTACAGACTATAAAAGGACCATTATTGGGGGGTGAGGGGGCAACATATCTGCTTCTGAGGAAGACCCTATAGGGTCAAAACGCGTCGAGCTGTGAGCCTCCATGTTGCTGCTATTGGTCTGCTGAGCTGCTTTTACCTACTCTTAAGAGTAAGTTAATAAATTTTTGTTACTTTTTTAAATTTGATGTCTGGTGCTATCATTGTGTGTTATTTATCTCGAGATCCTATAACCATCTGATGGATCCAATATTAATGTGATATCAGCACCAACAATCTAACAACACTGGTGTGACAACTTCGGCATCACCAAGTAGCTTCATTGGAGGACGAGGGGCTCCCCTCATTATTATCTTTGTGAGTGGCTGTTTTTTCTGTGTTTACCTGATCTATGGGATACTACCCTATGCTATTTTATATTCTATGTAGACTATATCCCGTATTTTTTGTTTATTTTAAAAAACCCAGTCTGAAGGGCTCGCCAATATGCAACACACTGGGAAAAAATTCCTTCTTGACCCCAGAATGGCAGTCAGATTTCTCCTTGGATCAAGAAGATAGAGCGAAGTAGATAAATACTTATATAATATGTTGGCCTTGTTTTCATAAATTCTCAAACAAAACAGAAATACAATAATAATAGTGAGTACAGTCTATACAAGTCAGATAGTAATGGTAGAATCTATGAGTGAACACTCACATACTCCAGAGCCTATATAGTATTGGCTCTGTATATGGTGCGATTTGCCGGCTTAAGGATGGCACCATCATCTGCATGATCAAGAAGTAAAAACCTCCCCAGATGGAAAAAACAGAAGTACTTCTATATCAACCGTACATAGAGGGACTAGTTGGCAATAGATCTCACCTGAACTAGAGCCTCTGGACCTGGCTCTAGGACACTCAGCATGTGACACCTTAATATTTAATCTTACACCCTTTTGGAATGCAAGGAACACTGGAGCCGTAGACCCACAGATAAATTTTTTAAATGTATTCTTACAAAATAAAACATAGGTACACAAATTAAAACCCAAATTGGGTCCTAAAAGGTTAACTGAAACATGTTTTGCGGATTTCCCATCAGCTTCACACACAGCAAAAGTTTCATTCCAACACTGATCAGTCTGCAAGGAACATCTCTGCAATCACAAGCCAGAAACACACAGCAAAAGTTTCATTCCAACACTGATCAGTCTGCAAGGAACATCTCTGCAATCACAAGCCAGAAACACACAGCAAAAGTTTCATTCCAACACTGATCAGTCTGCAAGGAACATCTCTGCAATCACAAGCCAGAAACACACAGCAAAAGTTTCATTCCAGCACTGATCAGTCTGCAAGGAACATCTCTGCAATCACAAGCCAGAAACACACAGCAAAAGTTTCATTCCAACACTGATCAGTCTGCAAGGAACATCTCTGCAATCACAAGCCAAGTATCCAGATCTCAACACAATGGCCACCATCACATTCTGCAATATTCTATCATCGCAACTGTATTTTGTGTCTGCATGTATTAATTCCTGGCTGATTATCCTCTAAATTGCTGCATTTTTAGATAGAATATGTAGCTAGTATGTCACTAGTGCCCCTCCCCCCATTACAAAGGCCTCTGACACGTAGATACTTACCTGAATTAATTTCCTTTTCACACAGAAACACACAGCAAAAATTTCATTCCAACACTGATCAGGCCTACCGTCCCTCTCCATCCACCCCCCCACCCAGGACCGGCCTCTAATTTTAGGCATCCTTTCCAGCTGTCTCCACTTCTCTCTAATTACTCTTACTAATACCAGGCTTCTGGTCTCTCCCATGCAAGCTCTGCAGTGGTTTTCTGGCCACCAGCTCCCCCTTCCCCTGCTGGAATTGGAACTGCAAGGTCCACATACTGCTGCACAATGTGCTCCCTGTCTCTTCTACTATTTTACTCTGCAATCATCCTAAAATGGAACTCCTGCCTCTGTACCACCAACCCCTCCACTATTTTCATCTCTCCCTCTCGTATAAGACATTCCCATATGGGGAAGTCTGCCACCCAACTCACTAATACACATCACTGTCCCAACCAGTCCATCACTCTCACATTATAGTCCTCTCCTCTTGTTTCCACCCCAACCCTTCTAGATTGTGAGTTCCCACGGGAATAGGGCCCTCGTTTCCTCATGTATCAGTTTATCAAATGTTGTTCAATGTATTGTAACCCTGTCTGTATCCTACCCATTGTTCAGCGCTGCAGAATTTGATGGACGCTTTATAAATAAAGTATAATAATAATAACCGAGAATGGAGGGTGAGCCGCTCTCATTGGGGTCCCATTCGGATCCCAGAATAGGGGTTCAGTGCTATACTTGCAACCAACTGGGACATGTGAGGAGACAATGTACATGGGGTAACCAGTGCCCTCTCGGGACTCGACCTGGCCCCCCCCTCCAAAGCCTCGGGCCGCAGTTCATTGCTACCAGAAAGTGCCCGAATACCGCCCTACTTTTGAAGTAGCTACAGGGGTGAAGAAACTTGGGCCACCCTACATGAAGTGAACCCCGTGCCGGCCGCCACAGAGGACAACCGCCAACACCACTGACAACCGGTGTGGATTAAAGGGAAACCAGCCCATGGTCTTCGAGGCAACGGCGCCACCATCACCCTGGTAAAACACCATCTGGTCAGGGATGCTAACAAAACCAATGGGGCAGTCGTAGTCCAGGTGGCTGGAGGAGCAGTGCACAGACTACCCACAGCCCGGGTCCACCTGAACTGGGGCACCGGAGCATTAATGGTGGATGTAGGTCTGATGAGAGACCTACCAGCTGATGTACTACTGGGCATCGATCTGGGCCAGCTCACATTGGCTTTTTCCCTTTGTCCTGCCGAGGAAACCTGTTCAGTGACCACAAGAGGGCAGAGCCATGCTGCAGGGGTCGACTCGCACTCCAACGAGGCTCAGGTAAGGAGCAATAGCCCTGCGCCCACCCGAGTTGGTAGTACCCTTCCCTGGGATGCCCCCACTGACTTCGGGAGGGAGGTGAGAGAGGACCCCTCCTTAGAGGTTTATAGGAGTAGGGCAGAGGAGGGACAAGAGGTTAGAGGGGGGACGTTTTATTTGGTAAAATGGGCTGCTAAATCGGGTACCAGAGAGGAGAGGTTCAGGTTCCAGCCCCACTGTCACCCAGCAGCTCATAGTGCCTGTCAGGGTGCAGGTTCCGGGGTGGCAGTTTGAACGCAATATGCAGTGATATGTAGGAGTCCCACAGGTTACAGGGCACAGAAGGATTTATTAAATAAACAAAACAGGAAGCAAACGGATGAATCAGAATAACAGGCAAGCAACAGATTCTACAGGTTGGTTTCAGGGGTTGCTTGAAAGCAGAGTTCCACTTGAGAGCAGGGTGTACTTGAGAGCAGGGGCTCCACTTGAGAGCGGGGGTTCCACTTGAGAACGGGGGTTCCACTGGAGAGCAGGGTACCACTTGAGAGTGGGGGTTCCACTTGAGAGCCGGGGTACCTTTTGAGAGCGAGGGTTCCACTTGAGCGGGGGTTTTAGTAAGCTGGAAACAGGATGTCAGATATACAACGCTCTTGGGAGAGCAGGCTTCTTCTTTTACAGACAAGCTGAACAAAATAATGAAGCAAGGTGTTGTGGGTGCTCCACCCTTAAATAGTGATAGAGATTGAACAGGAGGGTAGGAGCACCTGTATCTGCTATGGTGAATGACAAGGTCCAAAATAGTGCAAAAATCAAAGCTGAAAGGGGGCTGCCAGGTTATAGGCAGAGAAGAGCAGACTTTGGTTTACTTCTTGTGCCGCCTGCTGCTAGGACCATGACAGTGCCCCGGAAATATAGACAAGAGTTACTGAGGATTGCCCATGACATACCCTTGGCCGGACACCTTGGGGTCAGCCGTACCAGACATCGTCTCGCCCAAAACTTTTTCTGGCCAGGGATATCTAAGGACATCCGACAGTACTGCCAGACATGCGACAGCTGTCAGCACGTGGGGAAGAGAGGAGACCGCACCAGAGCGAAGCTACACCCCCTCCCCATTGTGGAGGAGCCCTTTAGCCAGGTCATCGTCGATATCATAGGGCCCCTGGCCAAGCCCAGCCCATCAGGGAAGAAGTACATTTTGACAGCAGTGGATTATGCCACCCGGTACCCCGAAGCGGTTGCGTTGTCCAACATCCGGGCCGAAGCAGTGGTGGATGCTTTGGTCAGAGTGTTCTCCAGGGTGGGATTCCCACAGGAGATACTCTCGGACCAGGGCACCCAGTTTACCGCAGAAGGTACCAACCAGTTGTGGAGGCTTTGTGGCATAAAGTCGATCAGGAGTTCCCCTGATCACCCACAAACCAATGCGTTATGCGAGCGATTCAATTGCACCCTGAAACAACTTCTGGCTACCTTTATCGCCAAGTGCAAAAATTGGGAGAAGTTCCTGCCGCACCTTCTGTTGATAATACAAAAAGGATATAACAGAGGAAAAAGATTAATAAGTTGGATGTGAAAGGATTAAATAGAAGAAAGAATCCTGTAAACAAAAACATTTGGGGTAACCCATACTTAAGATTGTAAAATTTAAAGAGTAGTTTACAGGATGAGAATGCAGAAAATAATGGGTAGAAATGCAAAATATTATTGCAAAAGACAATTTTTTTTTTATTATTTTTTTATTGCGTCCTAATAAGGACGGTTAAAGAAAAGGTCAATGCGCGAATTGCGCAAAGTGGTCAAAAAAGAGCCTAAACACACAAAATACATATACACAGCAAAAAGAGAAAGAAAAGATACTTTAAAATTACTGCCAATAGACTTATTGGAAGTAAACCACTCTTATCCTGCTGGTTGGAACGTAATTGGTGAATTTATCACAATAACATATGTATATTCAGTTCCAAAAGATAAATGCGGTATATCACATGCCAGCAAAATCTCAAATGTTGCTAGCAAATAGGTCTCTAAAATCCAATGTAACTGGTCGGCTAAAGTTAGCTGTAATGTTTCCTATACAAAAATACGGTAAACAGATCAAAAGGTGCCAAGATTGCATGCACCAATATTTGAATTATTGGACCAAAAGTTTGTATTAAGAAATCACAAGCTGCAGACAAATCTCATTGCAATAGCTAGCTGAGCTACAGGCAGGTGTGAGGTTCTCGCCCCACAAGCCACTACTGTATGGTTAGAATGTTTAACCGGCAAACGGCCGGTAGATTAGCTCGCACAGGTCTCCTATGGGGAGGACAATGATATGAGAGAGAAAAGCAGAACCAAAATTGTAGGTGGACCAAAGATTTTTTGCCCTAGGTAACCAACGCTATAGTGGTTTTGGTTAACCGGCCTTTAGCCAGCAGGCTGTCGGTTAAATTGCCCACGGAGTTCCCTATACAGGGGACAATAATAAGAAAAGCGAGGGTAAACCACAGAGTAAGCGGGTATGAGGTTCTTGCCCCAAATATCCACCGCTGTATAAACTGAAGTGCCCAAAAAGATTTATATATACCAGACACTTTTTGGTAGTAGGAGAAGGCACACACAGAAATGTAAAAATAATACCCAGACTTATTGGAAGTAAACCACTCTTATCCTGCTGGTTGGAACGTAATTGGTGAATTTATCACAATAACATATGTATATTCAGTTCTATAAGATAAATGCAGTATATCACATGCCAGCAAAATCTCTATGAATGTTATGCATAACATAACATTCATCTGCTCCTGAGGAAGACCTTGTGTGGTAGAAACGCGTTGAGCTGCTTGTTTTTATCCTGTTGCCTCCAGTACTGCTATGCTGTTTTAACTACTCTGAAGAGTAAGTCAAATAAATTTTTATTATATACAATTTGATGCTTGGTGCCATCCTTGTTTATTATTTATTCCGAGATCGTGTACCATCGGATGGATGTGATACCAATTCAACTTTGTTTGGGCATCTACTGCATGGCAATCCTTGGAGGATGATGGGCTGATTTACATCTACCTTTGTGAGTTGCCAAGTGTATTCTGCGTACACCCAGTTTGTGGGATATTATCCTATATATTTTTTCTTGAACTTGAACACTAGCTGTGAGCAGGCCCGGACATTTCCCAAGCCGACCCGTCGGGCTGTGTCTGCTGGAGTGCTGATCATGGAGGGAGCATTGTGACGAAACGGCTGCTGCAATGTTTATTTTCATTTCTTTTTCCTTCGGTTTTATTCCCTCTGTAGTTTAACCTATACAGTTAATATTACGATCCAGTCTTTGTATAGTATACACCCCCCTGTAAGTAATAGATTCCTTTGTCTTCACATACTCCAACAACCCACATCTTCCCCCAGTCAGATTGTTATCTGACTCCAGCCATTGTTCCACGGCTGGGCATGTGTCCATTGTTTCTGTACCTGAAAACCTGTAATAAAGCATTCTCCATTTGGATTTTGAATGAGAAACAACTCCACAGCATGTGTCGTCTACTCTGTGTATACACAAGCACTGTTTTATACAGCTGAAAGGGGTGCCTGGGATACCAGGATCCTTAACACCTGTAAGATATCAGTAGCATAAAATAAATAATTTCATCATCATCATTAAAATGTTTTCTCCTTACAAGGCACTTTATGGTTTAATTTTTCTCATCAAAATAATTTTTCACGTTTGGTTGTTGTTGGTGTTGCACTTTTTTCTTTTTAGTCGCCCACAATATTTGCCCTGACGTAATGGGTGGGCTTATGTTTGGAATATCCATTGTAAGTGAACCAAAAATCTCATTTAATTGTAGGCATTATGCAGTGTTGAGCATGTATGACACATATTTTCTTTGTACAAGGAGTATTTTTATGACTATTGGTCTAGTTGTAATGTCTCTTTGAAACACTTTCTTACTATTTAAATTAATTTGACTTACTATGTCTTTAATGAAAAAGTTTAGTATTTTATATTTCTATCTTCTTTCTCCAGCACATGTCTTTCTGGAAGTGTCACTTGTAGAGGTACGTAAGATCCCAGTTAATTTCATATATTGCTGTGCAAAATATTCACTCCTTTCACCAGTCAAATTTGAGTTGTCGCTATTAAACATGATTGTGTCGACTATAGATTTTCTTTTTGTTTAATTCTTAACAAAGATGTGCATTTGTCTGTTTTAACTTTTTATCCAGAACATAAAGTGGAACATCTATTTTTTGTTTTTGTTTTTGTTTTTTTGCTAGTTATCGTAAGTAACTTGTATCTACCATTACTGTCACTGTAAATTGTGACCCCTTGAGATATGTTTGTAATTAAATGAAGGTAATTTATGTTAGTTAGAACCGTGTAGCGCTAAATACTTACAGAGGACCAGATGGTTGGAAAAGTCGCTATTCACTCAATTGTTGCCTCTACCACTGGGCAAACGACAATAGATAAACAAAGGAATAAGAGTGCAGCGCACACAATGTTCCAGCAAAAGACAAGGGTGGTATATTACCATAGATGGAACGTTCTTAAAATGTTCTTATGGTCACAAGAGTGTCAATTAGTCCTTGTTCATTCCACAGAAGGCTTATTATATGGATTAACTCTTGAAATGTCTCTCCTTCTTAGGTGTCCTGATTAATCCAAAGTTTCAGGATATAATCCAAACAGTCAGACAACCTATATGGTTAAATATTCCAAGTCCTAGATATAATAAAGCACATAGCGTAATACTGTATATTCAATGAAAAACGCTCCCATTCCATGTATATACTCACATGGTGTAGGACCTCACTTAGGTCCTAAATTGAATCACTCAGAGGGTGTTTCAAATGGGTACAACCTTCCTGGAAAACCTTCAATGATTTCAGCACAGCAATGGATAGGTTCCAAACAAGATTATTTATTGAAACCATAAAATACAAAGGATTAAAACATGTAATCCGCCAAAACGCGTTTCACCATTAGGTTTTATGTGCCTGTCGCTTCTTCAGTTGGCTCATGTAAACTTCCTAGTCTCCTCCATTTTAAATCCTATCTCAAATGCTGTTAACCAATCCATTTACGTCAAAATGGCAGGAAAAACTCTATCAAAGTGAATGTTTTATGTAAATTCTAGGAAGGTTCCAAATGGTACAGCCATCTGTCCATCTTATTCACTTCCTGATGTCACCCCCTGTAACTGAAAGCACGCACATGCGCCAAAGTATCAGGACTTATCCCCGGGATATAAAAGTTATCAATGTTATATTACAACCAGTAGTAAAATCTATCCCTTCCTATCTAAAGGATAGCATGTGGTATTACAAATATTGGAGAATGTGAAATGGGAGAAGGGATTTGTCCTAGCTACATGCGGCGTCCAGTCAATATATACCATAATACCACATAGAAGAGGATGCAAAGCCACTAGGAAATTCCTGGAGATGGATCCCTCTATCCCTCAGGAACTCATAGAATTCATTGAGGAAGGAATTGACCTTATCTTGAATAACAATTTCTTTTAAATATAAAGATCAATCTTTTCTCCAGGTAAAGGGGACTGGGTTCGTACCCAGCTATGCTAATTTGTTCATGGCTGACTGGGAGGAGAAGCTTGTCTATGGACAGCGTAGCTGGGTGGAAAACCTGGTCCTCTTTCGCAGATATATAGATGATATTTTAATCATCTGGAGAGGCAGTGAAGATGAACTTAAGAACGATTTCCAATACCTCAAAAGCAATGAGTGGGGTGTGAAACTGGAATTTGAAATCAGTTCCACCTCGATGAATTTTTTGGATCTCAATATATATGTGGAAAAAGATCAGTTGAAAACTCAGACATTTTTTAAGAAAGTGGAAGTTAATTGCTATATAGAGCAAGATAGCTGCCATTCTAGATCATGGCTTAAGAGTATTCCAAAGGGATGAGGAGGAACTGCACTGACGAAATCCAATACATACAACATGCAAGCAAACTAAACGAAGATTTCCTAGAAAAGGGCTATGAAGAGAAGGGCCAGGATGAAGAGCTAGAACAGATTAAAAAGAAGGCTAGAAATGCAATGCTAAGATATAAATCTAAAAAAGCGGGAATGGAAAACACTGTCCCGTTCATTAGCAATTTCAATGACCCGTCAGGGAGGGTACATCATGTCATTAAAAAATTCTGTCCGATTCTTCAGCAGGACCCACTTCTCAAAGATATTATAGGAGAAAAACCAAAATTAATTGAGGAGCTCAGATTTTAAAGGGAGTCCTGGTAAAAAGCCATAGGAATACGAAGAATAAGAAGAGGGGGCGTGTCCGGCTGTGCAGGGGAGGAGACGTGTGCTGACAGAGCTCCGGGTGTTATTGCTGAGGGGGGAATTTATGCCCGGATTCTTCCTTATTTTTACCCTTACTGGGACTCCCTGCATGGCTGGACATTGGGAGGAATGCTCTGAAGCTTGATAAGCTCCCCCCCCAGAGCCCAGCTGAGTTTCTGCTGTTTCTGGCTGTTGCGTGCTCCCGGCGGGCATTTTGCAGCCCACATTCTGGCACGCGACTTTCCCAGTGCAGGTGCTTTTGAAGTCCTGATTCCGCTGCAGACCATGAACTGGAACTGGAGATGATGGTAACTGGCGTACTTCAGTGGGGCGAGGCCGCGGTACCGGATGGCAAGCTATCAATGTCTCTTATGGATGAGCGGCCCAAAGTTAAAATGCCTACCTGCTGAGAGTCGCCAGGACAAGTGGAACCGGCGGGTTTGCTGGTGGCACCTGCTGAAGCCGAACCGGAGTCCGATGGTGGTGGTGCTACCACTCATGGCCGAGAAGTTGATGCCGTCCGATCCCATTCTGCCATCCCCCGCTCCAACACCGCCGGCGGTCATGTTTGGTGATGCTGGTCTTTGGCGTGGAGGTGCGGATGGGGGCCTGCCTGAAATCCCAAGTTTGAGCCTTTTTTACAGGCCTGATCTGCCCTGCGTTGCCCTGCCTGCCTGGGGTTTGCCGCCGTTCTGGGACACTGGGTGAAAGTACCCTTTTCTTTTTTTACTTTCCCTTTTAGGAGTCGTCCCACTTTTTTGATGACCCCCTCATGTGTTTTTACTGTGGACTTGTTGCCATTCTAGGCAGGTTAAGCTGACTTCTTTGTGAATGATCCCCGGCTGGGGACATAGTTGGTCCCCTAGAGACACCTTACAACGACTGATTGTGGGACCCTATTTTTTATTTTTGTTTCCCCCACTCCCACCTGACTTTTTTCTGTGACGACTTTGCAATCTCCCCTTACTCCTAGATGTGCTTAGATGACTCTTGTGTTCTATTGATCCCCCCCTTGTTTTTATGCATTTTGATGTTTTGTTTTATTTCTGAGACCCCCCTCCCTTCTGTTTATGCATCGCTGATATGAGTCTAAGGGAGTTATCACGTGTAGAACCAAGGATGTAATCTATCAATTGACATGCCCGTGTGGTCTACTTTATATTGGACATACAACAAGACTGCTTACTGTAAGGATACGTGAACATATATAGAATATAGCAAAGGTCGTAAGTGTAGCGCAGAGGGAATTCCAATCTCTGGTGGTTATTCACCTTTCCAATATTTCCAGTTGGACCTCAGAAAGAATAAAGGGGACAAATCATAGTGCAGACTATATAGTCACAGAATCCATAACATATAGTATGATCCCACTCACATTTATCTGAGCCCGCCGGCTCTGGGATCTTGAACTTTAGGGTAATTACGGTCACTCAATCCTCCCTCTTGTAATTGTAGTCAATCACAGGGTCTTGAATAAAGAGATATAGAACATAGTGCAGGCTAGTAAATATAATGTCACCTTGAAAGAGAGCAGGAATCACTCACGTGGTTCAGGACCTAATTCCAGGTCCGAGGTATATACACCCGGATAGTTGTTTTTCTATGGTTCAACTTCCAAAACCGATTCCATAGGAAAGCTACGGAGTTCAGCAGTAAGTAAAAAATAAAAGATTTATTCCATAAAACATATGATAAAATCACCAAAACGCGTTTCACCTAGGATATAACATCCCTAAGGCTTCATCAGTTGGCTCATAACACTTACTACTGTTCACTTCCTTAACCCCTTCACTGCTGAGCCATTTCATGTCTTAAAAAAACACATTTTTCTTTTTTTTCTTATTATTTTTCTTATTTTTTTTCTTTACTTTACACATGGTCATGTTTGATATCCTTGGAAAGGCCATGATCTGACCTGCTAGCTGTCAACAGTCGGGAGATATCTGGGTTCAAAGGAACCCCCTATCTTTCCTTAGGAGTCAATCAGGACGTTCCCCACACGTCCTCAGCAGTGAAAGGGTTAAATGTGCACCTTCCTGTTACATGGACCAATCAGCGCTTTTAATCTGGTCAAGTATAAACAGGCGAGGGAAAATGTCCCGCTTTTATCTTTGCTCGAATGTCTCTGTTACACGGCATAAGATGTTCCCTCTAGTTTGCTCCTCATAACGGCAAATTCGAGGTCGATATTTGATTCCGGACCGTGTGACCCCGAGTGGACCGAACGTCCGGTCACATGTGCAGATATAATACTCTGGCATTTTTCATTTGGGGGATGAGAGAGTACGTGTTTGTTTTCGGACTCCGTATTTATTCCATAGTTCCGGGTTTCTGCTTCCGGTCACATGCACTATCTTAACTCGAAAGTGAAACCTTGAGTTTGCGCTTTCGTTATTTGATACAGATGCTGGAAAAACATATCTATGGTTCTCATTTTGTATAGTCGTTGCTCCAGTTAACCCTAAACTTACCCATAGCAGTGATAGCACCTTTATGGTGTTAGAGTATGTTCTTATTCATAAAATCTGTACCAATATTCCCGATAATGCACTCTGTTTTTATATTAAAGTATAGATGGGATAAATGTTAATAATTGGTCTAATAACATCAAAAGGGGCCTACTCCCAATGATAGGTGTTAATATGATTATATGGTCCTTTGTTCAAATAAGGACATACATCTATGTTCTCATAGCACAAAGGTCCATTTGCCTATCAAACATCATGATGATACAGATGGACATCCTCATTAGTTTCCCGAAGTGTGTTTAAATTCTTTTAAGTGTTGCAAACATACCAATACCTCTAAATATACAAAGATATAGATAAACAAACCAGCTCAAGCACAGTATGGCATCTTTTTGCTTGAGCCATTGCGTAGCCCCTGTCACGCGTCGGTTTAACTGCCACTTTGCCAGAGACAGAGAAGGAGGAGGAGGAGGAAGAGGGAGAAGTGGTGGTGGAGCAGGACCTATGGAGGAGGAGGACCTATGCAAAGTGTTGTGCCAACGGGATGCGTGGCAGGTGGTCATATGTCACCTCAAGCACGTGGTACCTAAGCGTCCGGTGTCTTTCCCACGCTTGATCCTCATCTGACATATATTACAAATAGCAACGGTGCGGTCTGCTGCACATTTCTTAAAGAACTCCCAGACAACAGAGTTCCTGGATGTGTCCTTTGAGACAACAGCGCTCTGCACCTGAGCAGCTCTGACTGAAATAGTAGCTGGCAGTGAGAACACACAGATTAGAACAATTCCCAGATATTTTGTATAAATGACTGACCCCCCCCCAAAATAGTTGGTGGCAGTGAGAACACACAGATTACAACAATTCCCAGATATTTTGTAGAAATGAGACCTCCAAAATAGTAGCTGGCAGTGAGAACACACAGATTAGAACAATTCCCAGATATTTTGTAGAAGTGCGAACCCCCCCCCCCCAATATAGCTGGTGGCAGACTGGCAGTGAGAACACACACTAACAGAACAGTCTCCTCTCAAAAACACGTGCTGGGCTGCAAGGGACGCCTTTTATAATGTGCTGCGGGACTTAGCTCTGTGTGCCCATGATTGGGCAAAATTTGCCAATCAGGACTCTGAGCCGTGATTGGCATAGTCTTGCACCTGTCTTGCACCTAAACTGTGGTCAGGTGCAGGCTGTAGCCATTTACAAGCTTCAGGCCAGTGGAAAAGTGCATTGTGGCTCATTGTGGTGCCTTGTGGGCGAACATGCGGAAATGTTCGTAGTTCGCGAACAGGCGATGTTCGAATCGAACTCCGAACCGATCGAACCAAACAGTTCATCCCTATTGATAGACCATACTTCTCTTAATAAAAAAAAGAATTGTATTTGTCTGTTTTCGCACTTTATCCAGAGCATGAAGTGAATGATTTATTCCATGTTTTTGTATTTTTTTTTGTATTCGTTACAGTGGCAAGAAAAAGTATGTGAACCCTTTGGGATTATGTGGAGTTTTGCATGAATTGGTCATAAAATGTGCTCTGATCTTCATCTAAGTCACAACAATTTGAAAAACACAGTCTGATTAAAATAATACAACACAAACATTATATGTTTTCATATGTTTATTGAACAGAACATGTAAACATTCACAGTGCAGGGTGGGAAAAGTATGTGAACCCCTAGCCTAATGGCTTCTCCAAGAGCTAATTGGAGCCAGGAGTGAGCCAACCTCGAGTCCAATCAGTGTGATATTATTGGATGTGTTGCTGAAAGCTGTCCTGCCCTTTAAAAACACACACCAGTTTTGGGTTTACTGGTTTCAAGAAGCACTGCCTGATGTGAACCATTCCTCGCAGAAAAGAGCTCTCATAAGACCTACGTTCAAGAATTGTTGACTTGCTTGAAGCTGGAAAGGGTTACAAAAGTATCTCCAAAAGCCTTGATATTCATGTGTCAATGGTAAGACAGACTGTCTACAAATGGAGAAAGTTCAGAACTGTTGCTACTCTCCTTAGGCGTGGTTGTCCTGTAAAGATGACTGCAAGAGCACAGCGCAGAATGCTTAATGAGGTAAAGAAGAATCCTAGAGTGTCAGCTAAAGACGTACAGAAATCTCTGGCACATGCTAACATTTTTGTTGACACATCTACAATAAGGAAAACATTAAACAAGAATGGAGTACATGGGAGGATACCACAGAGGAAGCCATTGCTGTCCAAAAAGAATATTGCAGTATTGCAATATTACATTTGAAGTTTGCAAAAGAGCACCTGGATGTTCCACCGCACTACTGGCAAAATATTCTGTGGACAGATGAAACCAAAATTGAGTTGTTTGGAAAAAACACACAACACTATCAGGGTTATTCAGAGAGCGTGAAAAGCAGGAGAATGACTGGAGAATGAAAAATTCTAGGTCAAAAAAGCCGATTTGGAAAGTGAGATGAAAGGGAGAATTTTTCTGGTTTGGCTATTTTGACCTAGAATTTTTCATTCTCCAGTCATTCTCCTGCTTTTCACGCTCTCTGAATAACCCTGCTAGTGTTGAGAAAAAAAGGCACAGCACACCAACATCAAAACCTCCTCCCCACTGTAAAACATGGCGGAGGGAGCATCATGGTTTGGGGCTGCTTTGCTACCTCAGGGCCTGGACGGATTGTTGTCATTGATGGAAAAATGAATTCCAGAGTTTATCAAGACATTTTGCAGGAAAACATAAGACCATCTGCCCGCCAACTGAAGCTCCGCAGAGGATGGCTGATGCAACAGGACAATGACCCAAAGCATATAAGTAATTCAACAAAAGAATGGCTTCAACAAAACAAAATACGCCTTCTGGAGTGGCCCAGTCAGAGTCCTGACCTCAACCCGATTGAAATGCTGTGGCATGACCTTAAGTGAGCGATTCACACCAGACATCCCAAGAATATTGCTACACTGAAACAGTTTTGTGAAGAGGAGTGGTCCAAAATTACTCCAGATCGTTGTGCAGGTCTGATCTGCAACTACAGGAAACGTTTGGTTGATGTTATTGCTGCCGAAGGAGGGTCAACCAGTTATTCAGTCCAAAGGTTCACATACTTTTCCACCCTGCACTGTGAATGTTTACATGTTCTGTTCAATAAAAACATGAAAACATATAATGTTTGTGTTGTATTATTTTAAGCAGACTGTGTTTTTCAAATTGTTGTGACTTAGATGAAGATCAGAGCACATTTTATGAACAATTCATGCAAAACTCCACGTAATCCCAAAGGGTTCACATACTTTTTCTTTGCACTGTATATTAAGTTACAGTTACAAGTAGTTATACAGCTGGTTCACTATCATACAGCCCAAGTAAATTAATTGACATTTGTGTACAGCTGACATGTTTTTTAAATAAACCACTTTGAATATAAAATGATTGAGATTTATTTATATGTGGTTTTCTTCTAAACAGAAAGTAACTATTTAGTATTCTCAGGGCCCTATTACATTCTTCGCGCAAAAAAGTGAGCGTGCGCAAAACCGCTTTAACGTGAGGGGCAAAACCATTTGCGCTGAACGTCGTATTACGATTACAGATCGTAATACCACCACAAATTTTCGTGCGATAATGCTGAATGCTGCACGCAAAAAAAATGCGCTGCATGGATGAATTTGAGTAAAGAATGTAATAGGGCCCTCAATGTTTTATATCCACCTTTCAAATGTTCTGTGATCTTGTGCTTTTACTCATTGCATACTTTTACAGCGCAATACTTTTAATATTGTAGCATGTGCATTTATTTGCAATACAACTTTTTATTGCACGTCACAGTGCCTATCCACGCTAATGTTAAAGTATTTTCTGGTATGAAACTCTATATATCAGTAGCATTATATATCAGTAACAATTTATTTCCCTTTTTTAGATGAGCCAGAAACGTCCAATAAAGGCAAATTATCAAGCAAAATTTTATATAATATTACATATGTTATTGGAGGCCAAATTGTGTAGCCCTTTCAGTCATTTTATCATCTTTTTATCCTCTTTTTTTATCATCTCCTTCTGAACGTTTTTTCATTATTTGTCTAAGAAATCAGCTTTATATTGGTACATATGCAGTTTACTGCTGTTTTCTATTCTTTTTTTTATATATATATGTGAATTTTTTATTTTGATAAATCCAGCATAACAATAGATAAAGAAATAGAAATAGAAATATGGACACGCAGGACCATCCGGATTCAGGCAAGGAAAGACCAATTAACAAAATAAAGGGCACCAGCAAAACAGAATGTAAGAGTCCGCAAGGGCCCAGAGCCCGGTGTGTCCAGGGCCATATTAAGATCTCTATGGGCCTGGAGCTGAAGATCTTGGTGGGCTTTTTCTGGAATTTAGTGAAATGAAAACATATTTTAGGCTATTTAATAGTGCAGATACGGGTATATCTAACCAGGCAGATACTGTGATTAATTTTTCATTCAGATTTCAATCATTTAAAGAGTGTAAAAAACTTTTATCCTCCAAACCTTTGTGGTTATATATTCTATAGGGCATTCTTGTTAAACAAAAATGTGAAATGGGAACCTGTTACTGCATTTTTCCGAGAAAATATACAATTTTAACTAAAATATTAAAATAAAATGAAATATTTCCCTTGTGTTTTGGAGGATGGTGTTTTATGAATAATATGACTATCAGGGTAATTCAAAGAGATTTGAAAAGTCACAGCACGTTCGGTGACTTTTCGTTCTCTTCAATTCGGTTCCTTTTGCCGATCCCATTTCGGTGACCCTGCAGTGTATTCAGCAAGCATCACAGGGTCCCCGAATTGCAGGGAAAGGCTGACGCAAACCCGACGAAAACTAACCGCAAAACCCGGCGAATGCACGCCGAAAACACGCAAAAACATCTGGATTAACCTGCCGAAAACCACGGGAAAACCCGAGCAGGAGCCGATTGTACGCAGTGAAGCCTCCGGAGAAAGCCGAGACCGCAGAAGAATGCAGTGATTAAATTCGCAAAACAGTTTGCATGAATGTTTGAAAAGTGAAATGCTGTTTGCAAAGAAACTACTGAGCGAAAATGTCTGAAATTTGCATGGGAGGTCCAGGAAATTATAATAAAAAGGGCTGTTACAGAAAAAATGAGTAAACTTAAAAAATAACCAAAAAAAAATCGGGCTTTTAAAAAAACCAAAAACAAATCCAGAAAAATGCTTAAATATCCTAAAAAAATCTAGAAATAAAGAGACTCTTTGCTGCAGAATTTTATAATGAACGGTTTATTAGATATTGAATTAAAACCGGAATATTTTTAACATTGAAGCCTATGGGATTCTCTTGAATAAACTTGCCGAATTAAACCACCGAATGGCAGGGCATTTCGGGAACTTTTCACTGCTGGTTTGTGTTCTCTGAATAGCCGAAGCAGTGCTTTTTCATGGGTTTTTCACTGCCCTTGAACAGGCACCGAACAGGCAATGTGCCAGGATTTGGCAAATTGCCTGCTCTCTGGATAGCCCAATGGCCAAGAAAGGTAACCAAACGCTGATTTTCAGCGTTCGGTTACCTTTCTCAAGCAATTCGGATCTCATTGAATTACCCTGTATGTATAAAACACTGACCTTGTTCCCAGAGCGGGAAATTGAAAGGTGAGTAACGGCAGTGGTATTGCTCATTTTATACGTGATAAATGGACAATGCCATCGCTTTGGAACTAAAAATAAAGTTGTTTTATTGTTTTCTTTTCTTTTACATTTTACATGGTCATGTCTTGGTATTAATGCATTGTACTCTGTCCAATGATGCTGCACTTGACCTTGTAAGTGCTCTTCGCTGTAGTGCGGAAGTTTAGGTTTTTGATATAATAATTCTGTGTTAGAAAGAAAAAATAAACAAATATTTATTAGTTTATTTTTAGTGTTACATAAAACCTGGTCATGTTTGATATCATTGAAAAGGCCATACTCTGGCCTTTCCATTGATACTGCACATGACCCTGTAACTCCTATGGAGTTGGAGATATAGGGGTCCAAATCTCCATAAATGCAGATATAGTTATCTTTTCTGTGGGCCTATTCTGGGGCATGGGCCTGGAGCTGCTGCTCCATCAGCCCCTATGTTAATCTGGCCCTGGGTGTGTCCAGTGCGGTGAAGCCATACGTTGATCTCACGAGTGGGAGCAGCAGCAGGGAAAAGACAACTGATCAGGACAAACAGAACTTATATAAAAAAAAACACACGCTGGGATTGACCAACATAAACAGAGTCTGAGAAGGTGAGGTGAAGAGGGGGGAAGCATGGGTGGCAAAGGCCAAACACATGACTACCCTGGCATGCTCCATAGTCCAAAGGACAACTGCAGGCCATGGGCGGAAAATGTCACATAGCCAGGGCGCTCGGGGGCCTAAAATGGCAGTCAGAGCCATGGTATCTACCAAAAAACTTGCCCTGAGTCATCCCTTTAGTGCCAAAAAAAAGGGGGGACCACGGGGGAGATGATTCAAAAAGGGTCCACAGCGCAGAGAAAATTAAAAAAAAAAGGTGCAGGAACTATGAAGAAACATAAGGGGGAGGGGGGTAAACATCGTCCAGGGGCACCAGCGAACTACAACAAAAAGATAGCCAAGTTCAGCCAAACAAAATTCTGTCGTAGCCACAAAAAAGTCAGCAGGGAACGTCCAGGCACATCAGGCCAACAAAGTACAAAACAGAAAATACGAAAGGTGGGGTAGGGGGGCAGAAACAAAGGAGACTGCGTGTCACATCCTCGGCACCCGTGGACCTTCAGGGAGGGTCTGGGCACTCGGCGGCATTGCTGGCTGGCTGGGTGCCAGAAGTTCCAGCCGTTCGTGCATCTAGAGGGGTGGGGCACGGCATGATGACACTGAGCAGCAGGCCTTAAATGTAGGGTGCACGAATCAACTCTTCCGCGCATCGCCTGGTGTATTTTGCTTTAGTGATTCACTGATTCCTCTTGCTCTGTTGCTAACCGGGTTGTAATGAGGACCCTGATTGTTGCTAACTCGGACTGCCTTTCTGACTATTCTCTTCCTGACCAAGCTTGTATGTGTGTTGTGCCTAAAGCGGACTCAGAGCGCTTGCTGCATTTGAACCACGCTGTCAGGAATCAGTCTCAGACAAAGCCTGTGCCCGCACCTAATCCCTGGCAAACCTTTATTTACCTGCATTTGCCTGTTATTCACCTGTTTATGTTTGCATACAGGTTACAGGATCCTCTATCTGGCTGTTCATCTCCTGTTGTGGTGCCTTCAGGTGTATGCTATGACTCCTAATGAAGTCTGCTTAAAAGAGGGATCCACCCTTCCATCAGGGCTTCAACATTAACATTCTGGAAGTGCAAACAACCTGTCCTGTACCTGAAGCACTCTGCTATTTGAACCTGAACCCCTCCTGTGATCCCGGCAAGTACACCCCCGCTTTCAAGCATCCTCGCTGGCAAGTGCACCCCCGCCTTCAACCATCCTCGCTGGCAAGTGTACCCCACTCTCAAGTCTCCTCGCTGGCAAGTTGAACCCTGCTTTCCAGCAAACCCTGGAACCAGCATACAGTCTGTTGCTTGCTTAATATTGACTCTGATCCGTTTTGTGTCCTGCTTTTGTTTATGCTTTAATAAACCTTCTGTGCCCTGTAACCTACGTGACTCCTCCAATCACTGCATCATGGGCCCACTTCACCATCCGTCGCACTCCATTCCTGACAGAATGTCGAAGCCAAACGCTGGGCCCGCAGTGATACGAATTATGGTGGAGATGGTCAGAAAAACTTTCACCGAACTATTCTCACACCTGGCTAATCTCATGAAGGAATTGCTACAAACTATATGGGGCTCTTCTAAAGTGAGTAAACCTGAAACAAAGAAATTATCTCTTGAAGAGCGTAAACGTAGAGAAGAGTTTACTTTATGCTGGTACTGCGGGGATCGGTCTCATTTATTATGTGATTGCCCAATAAGACCCTCCAAACAACCAGCTCCAGTGTCCAAGCCAGCTGCGGTTCCTAAATCAACTCCAGTATCAAAGCAAGCTCCCAAGAAACCTCCCATGTCTAAGCAGACTCCTACAACCAGTAAATCTGCTCGTACTAAACCTAAGAAGAAGGTGTTTATGGACAATGAGTATGATAATGATGAATACCCTGCACCCTCACAGGCAGAACTTCTTGATCCTATAAATTCTGTACCTGTTATGCCTGAAGAGATTGATCCATCTACAAGCATGGAATATGAACCCTCTGTGTCTCAGGACTAGGATTATGCTGAACCTATGAAGATTGGGTCTGCTCTAGCTACCGGGACTACAATTCCCATCACTACCAGCCAGCAGCCTATGAGATCAATATCACCAGACTGCGCCTATACATCCAATGGAGCTGTAATCCGCAAGAAAGACCTGCAAATATATGAAGAGGCTTTAGCAATCAGAAAAGCTACACAACGGTCTGAGTTCATTACAGCAACAACTGCAAATCCCATTACTCTCAACCAGCAAGATCAATCATCATCCTTACCTTACCATCTTTCTTGTGACTATGAATCTAATGATGGGAGTGACGCTGACTCTGATGGTGAGATACCATCACAGTATACCAAACATCCCCATGGTGGGCCAGGTTAACATATAGAACGTATTAATTATACTATGGATACTCCTTACAAAAAATTCTGGAGGGAAGGTCTACCATATGACCAGTGTATGTCTGATTGTTGTGACGAGGAGCTTTGTGAAAAGACTGCTACTCCTATACCTTCTACGGTTCAAGGCTCCTACCGTCCTAAACATATCTACTCTTCAGCTGTAAAGCCACGAACTGGTGCATCAAAAACTCCTTATCCAGTGTACTGTGGTGCTACATTCACCACAGCATATCCTCAGTCCACCTAAGCTTCATTACACCACTGTGTTTCTGGTAACCCTAACCACGCCAAAGTACCTATCCTAAAGGTACCCGCTGCTGAGACTCTGGCTCCTGCTTCTGCCGAGGTGCCCATCGCTGAGATGCCCACTACAAATACTTAAATTCTTGCTTGCTCCAAGGTACCCACCGCAGAGATGCCCACCACAGAGTATCCGGTTCCTGTTACTGCCATCTGCAGTACCGCTGGGGTAGTACAAGTGACCCAGCCTCTACATGGTCCTCTGGGTCAGCATGCCAAAGCTACCAAGCCTGCTGACCCAGCTCCTTCCGATGACTGACTATAAGGAGGTTGAGCAAAGAGATCCCGTGGCGCCTAAGCTGTCCCATGACAAGCCACGATGGGACAGTGCTATGGTCTCAGATATGGTAGAGTCCACAGACTTTCTCTCCAGGTCACTGGTGTACAATGTATCCTTGTTTCCATGACACCTCTGGTTCCTGATTCTGCTGAAATCCCGGTCCACGCTGAGGTACCTTCTGCTGAAATCCCGGTCCACGCCGAGGTACCTTCTGCTGAAATCCCGGTCCACGCCGAGGTACCTTCTGCTGAAATCTCGGTCCACGCCGAGGTACCTTCTGCTGAAATTCCGGTCCACGCTGAGGTACCTTCTGCTGAAATCCCGGTCCACGCCGAGGTACCTTCTGCTGAAATCCCGGTCCACGCCGAGGTACCTTCTGCCGAAATCCCGGTCCACGCCGAGGTACCTTCTGCCGAAATCCCAATTCATCCGGAGGATACCGCTACCGAGGTCCGTGACCTTATTGAATCCTCTGTTCCCAAAGTATTTGTCGACAACTTACCACATGCCATAAAGACTGTTGCCGAGACAATACCGGTGACAGAACCCAGTGAGACCATCACCATACCTATTACTCCACAAAATTATGGTATTATGGCATCCTCCATCACCACACTTGCAACTCAAGTTTATTCAATTACTCAGACTATTAAAGGACAACAACTCATCCTTTCATCTTTACAGGAGCGAGCACATGATTATCTGTTCCCCCCACTCCTAGTTCCTATCGATACCACCATCTCTATTGTCCCTAAGCAGAATCTGGCTACCTGTTCAAGTACAACCATAGTTTACAGAAGACTCTCAGGAGTAACTAAGGTAGATGATCTTATTACTCCTATCCGCAATAAACTTCTTAAAATTACACCCCCTAAAGTTCATAGACCTTCAGAACTGGAAGATGCGCCTGAACTTTTCCTAAAAGTCCCTACGAACATCCCTGCGGCCGTTATGATAGATGGGAATCCTGTTACTCTCAATGCTACTTTTGATAATGGTACCACAGCCTTGTCCGCCCGGAGTTCTTCCTTGGAAGATGTGAAGTGTCATGGCCCTCACCGGTGGCGCAAGAAGAAATAATAATTGGTCCCCTTGCTGTAAATTCAATTGTTCACGCCAGGAAGGCGCTCCTTGAGGTGGGGAAATGTCAGGAATCAGTCTCAGACAAAGCCTGTGCCCGCACCTAATCCCTGGCAAACCTTTATTTACCTGCATTTGCCTGTTATTCACCTGCTTATGTTTGCATACAGGTTACAGGATCCTCTATCTGGCTGTTCATCTCCTGTTGTGGTGCCTTCAGGTGTATGCTATGACTCCTAATGAAGTCTGCTTAAAAGAGGAATCCACCATTCCATCAGGGCTTCAACATTAACGTTCTGGAAGTGCAAACAACCAGTCCTGTTCCTGAAGCTCTCTGCTATTTGAACCTGAACCCCTCCTGTGATTCTGGCAAGTACATCCTCGCTGGCAAGTGCACCCTTGCCTTCAACCATCCTCGCTGGCAAGTGCACCCCCGCTTTCAAACATCCACGCTGGCAAGTGCACCCCCGCTTTCAAGCATCCTCGCTGGCAAGTGCACCCCCGCTTTCAAGCATCCTCGCTGGCAAGTGCACCCCCGCTTTCAACCATCCTCGCTGGCAAGTGTACCCCACTCTCAAGTCTCCTCTCTGGCAAGTTGAACCCTGCTTTCCAGCAAACCCGGGAACCAGCATACAGTCTGTTGCTTGCTTAATATTTGACTCTGATCCATTTTGTTTCCTGCTTTTGTTTATGCTTTAATAAACCTTCTGTGCCCTGTAACCTACGGGACTCCTCCAATCACTGCATCATGGGCCCACTTCACCAACCGTCGCACTCCATTCCTGACACACGCTGACCCAGAGTGTTTAACTATCGCACATAAGTCGCTTACTGATGACCGAGTCGTACGCAGGGAGACAATAAATACTCAAAAAATACGACACATAACTGGGGAACAATATATATATTTATTATATATACAGGCCACAGCTAAAAACTCCACACAATATACACAACACCATAACAGAAAAATTCCCATAACAAAATAATACAATAACCCAGTGCTGAAAGAGGACTCCACACAACCACCACGCACCTCCAAACCAACGAACCACAAAAACCTCCCAACCATCTGACCAAAATTAGCCTAAATAAAAGGAACCCCTACCCAGCACTGCCTACAAGCCCCCGCCGTGACAAAGGGAGCCCAACAAAACTAATACTCTAGCTAAAAACCAACCCAACCCGTAACTAAATAAAAACGGGGTGGGAGGGTGGGGATTTTTCCAGCTCTACCTCAGGATAAAAAGGCACGCAGAGCCTCCCCACACGCGCCTTATGTACCCTCCTGGTAACTCCTCTCACACCTCTCCTGCTCAATCCTCCACACACGCTGAAACAGTTCTTGAAAAATCCTCCCTGCGTCCTGGCATCAGAGGCAACTTAAGGGCCCTATGCCTTAGGTGCTTCAGGCCTTCATATCCTTGATACAGAGTGTATGCCTGCCCAGAATAGCGCTGACTTAGTGTATCCTTCAATCTGTTTTGTTGCCGAATCAGATTGTATGAGGACCTTGTTTATTGCTAAATCTGCCTGTACGAGAACCCTCTCTGTTGCCAACTCGGAATGTTTGTATGACCACACTTCTGCTAACCCCTGGTGTATGAGCACACTACTTAAACCTCTTCCTGATTGTTTTCAGCTTCTCAGGAAGGTTAAGCTTTTGTGGCTCAGCAACAACTTGATCTCTAAACCTGCTGTGACTAAGCTGTTCTCATTATTGTTGGTCTGTCTATTCTCCCTGGCTCGGAGTGATAGGGTTAGTGGTCCCGACCATTCAAGGATCGGAGGATCTAGAAATCTGTCCAAATGGATTCCCACCTCGGTTGTGAGGGGTGAGTGGGACAGCGAACGTGACACTGTGGTGTAGCCAGGGAGACAATCAGCCTGGATCCGTCATCGCAACCACAGGGTTCAGCTGTACAAGTACGACCCCCAGCACAGCAAGCATGGACCTTGCTTCCTCAAAGTTTGCCGCAGGGTGCAGTTTACCACCGGTGTACACAATCAGGGAACCAGAGCCTCCCCATCTGTAGTGGACTCCCCGGTCCCACAGCAAGGCAGTAACATCGCGGAAACTTCGCCGGGCCACCAACGCCAGGAATGAAAGGTCACATAAGAAAGTAAGACATCTGGAGGCGTAGGTAACCTGGAACGACAGACCAGCAGCTGCGAGGATCCGGGAATGAATGTCCACTGACTGAGTAGCCACGAGAACATCACGGGTGGGCCGTCTCCGCCACAGCAGCAGCCTTGCGGAGACATATCACCGACAGGATTGGAGACTCTGAGGGAGCACCTTCGGCCAGGAAGAGGTAAGTAAATAAACCCAACACATAAAGCAGGAGAACGTCAGGCCATACGTCTTCAGGGATCCCCCTTTTCGCAGGTTGCGGCAGTGGTCCTCCAGCGTCATGATCGCAGAGCCAAGGAGGGCCACTTGAGACTGGAGGTCATCTAGTCTAAAGGTAGTAACAGACTGCGTCTCCGTCTCCCGTACATGTGCCTGCACTTCAGCTAATTGAGACTGCAAGGGCTCATAGGCCAAGCGTACCTCTCTCAAGTCCTGACACCACAGGGAGCGAAAGTCCTCCATAACCGTGTGTAGATCCACTGCAGTGAGTGGCCGCGCAGGAGGTTGTTCCCCCCCCCGGTCACCTCCAGGAACAGAGAGGGCGTCCCCACCCAGGGATGCAGGCGGCAGTCCAGTTCCGCAGCCATGGGTCTCATCTACTTGCCCAGCAATGTGCAGATGTCCGGGAGACATGTGCCTGCCATCTCAGATTTAGCAGTTTTCTTGCCCATGTGGGCAGATGCAGGGAGGCCGCTCCTGCAGTAGGATCAGGCCGCAGGAGTGCTAGACCAGGCTGCAAGATGGCCGCCAGCTGCAGAAGGGCAAAGCAGGAGAAGGCCAAAAATGCACACCACACCAAAGAACTGGCCACAGAGTGCATCAGTCGAGGCCCAGGACCTTCAGCAAGCAATCCGAGGGCAGCACGCCAGAAACAGGGTAAGATAGTGGCCACAATTGACCTAATATCTGCGTCGCGGCCTGGAGCTCTGCCGGAAGACGGCTGCTCTCCTCGAGGTCCAGACCGTTTTCTAATCTTGTTCCATTTATTACTACCTATTCGCCTAAAATTTAAATTATTAAGTTGGATATGAAATTATACATCTATCGTTGACAAAATTGTACCTTCTGAGTGCTAATATTACTTGTAAGGTTAATCAAATATTTTCATCACTTTCCCATAATTATTTGTAGGACTACCATCTCACAGCCAAATTAAATTGCTATAGATATTTTTGTAATATTTTAATCTGAACGGGGCTTAAATGTTTATTGTTACAATTGTCACATCTTCTCTCATTTCCATCTTTGACATTTTATTGTCTGTGGACAAAATAATCTTCATATTGAACCATACAAATATTTCTCCAGTCTTTTATTCTAATTGTTTTGGCCTCATAAGTCCTTTACAAAATATAAACAATTTAATATCGGTTGACATTCTATATTTTATTTGCCAAATTTGTAATCTCAGATATCTAATATTGCTTGTAACCGCTATCAATTAATTAATCAAACATTCTATTTTGCTTTTTTAAGATGGTTTACCAGCATACAACCCAGCTCAATTAATTATTGAGTTTTATTTACACATGGTTTTCTTCTAAACAGAAAGTAACGGTTTAGTATTTCTCAATGTTTTATATTCTGTGATCTTGTGCTGTCTACTCATTTCATACTTTTATAGTGCAATTCGTTTGATATTGTAGTATGTGCATTTAATTGCAATACAACTTTTTATTGCATGTTACTGTGCCTATCCATGCTAATGTTAAAGTATTTTCTGGTATGAAACTCTATACACTGAGTGGCCAGATTATTATGACCTCCCCATCAGTACTTCGTTGGGCCACTTTTTGCATTCAATACTGCAGCGATTCTTCTTGGCATTGACTCCACGAGATGTTGAAAGGTGATGCGAGGAATCTGACATCATGCCTGATGAATAGCCCTGTCCAGTTCTGTGAGATTTGATGGTTGTGGAACTAGCTGCATGATGTCTCTTTCAACTTTGTCCCACAAAGGCTCAATTGGATTGAGAGCTGGTGATTGTGGGGGCCACCTAAGCAAAGTAAATTCTCCCTTATGTTCTTGAAACCACTCCTGCACAATACGAGCACCCATGGCATGGCGCATTGTCTTCTTGGAAGAAGCCATCCCCATTGGGATACGCCATCAACATGATAGGATGAACTTGATCAGAAACGATACTTTGGTATGTTGCAGGGGCGGATCCAGAGGGGGGGCAACGGGGCAATTGCCCCCCCCGAGATTTGGCCCGGGGGTTGAGGGACCCAGATGCCGGGCAGCGCGGGAGCGCCTGCCCGGTCTTGAACAGTCCGTCCTGTGAAGTGGATGCGGCTGTGTGCGTGCGCAGCCGGTCACGTGGTCCGGCTAATCAGGTGGTACTGAGTCTCTGTACCACCTGACTGGCCGGACCGCGTGACCTGCGCACGCACGCACACAGCCGCATCCACATCACAGGACGGACTGTTCAAGACCGGGCAGGCGCTCCTGCGCTGCCCGGCATCTGGGTCCCTCAACCCCCTGCCGGAGCTGGGGCAACAATCCAGGTGAGAGCTGGGGCAACTCCATGAGCTGGGGGCAAATCCATGTGTGACCTGGGGGCAAATCCATGTGTGACCTGGGGGCAAATCCATGAGCTGGGGGCAAATCCATGAGCTGGGGGCAAATCCATGAGCTGGGCAAATCCATGAGCTGGGGGCAAATACATGAGCTGGGGCAAATACATGAGCTGGGCAAATCCATGATCTGGGGGCAAATCCATGAGCTGGGGGTAAATCCATGAGCTGGGGGGCAAATACATGAGCTGGGCAAATACATGAGCTGGGCAAATCCATGAGCTGGGGGCAAATACATGAGCTGGGGGCAAATCCATGAGCTGGGGGCAAATCCATGAGCTGGGGGCAAATCCATGAGCTGGGCAAATACATGAGCTGGGCAAATCCATGAGCTGGGGGCAAATTCATGAGCTGGGGGCAAATCCATGAGCTGGGGCAAATCCATGAGCTGGGGGCAAATCCATGAGCTGCGGGCAAATCCATGAGCTGGGCAAATCCTTGAGCTGGGGGCAAATCCATGTGTGAGCTGGGGGCTCTCTGCTCCTCTAGATTGTAAAATCCGGGGTGCCCTCTGCTCCTCTAGATTGTAAAATCCGGGGTGCCCTCTGCTCCTCTAGATTGTAAAATCCGGGGTGTCCTCTGCTCCTCTAGATTGTAAGCTCCTGGGTGCCCTCTGCTCCTCTAGATTGTAAGCTCCTGGGTGCCCTCTGCTCCTCTAGATTGTAAGCTCCTGTGAGCCGGGCCCTCTGCTCCTCTAGATTGTAAGCTCCTGTGAGCCGGGCCCTCTGTAAATTCTCGTGAGTCGGGCTCTCTGCTAAAACACCTTATTTTCTGTAAGTGCCCCTCCCGAGACTAGTCTCTGGATCCGCCCCTGGTATGTTGTGCTATTCAGACTTTGTTCCACACAAATTAAAGGGCCCCAAACCATAACACTGCCCCCACTGGCTTGAAGGGTTGTACTCGTGCATGTCGGGTGCATGCTTTCTTGCTGTTTCCGCCAAATTCTCACTCTGCTATCTGCAAGATGCAACTGGAAACGTGATTCATCGGACCACATGACTTGTTCCAATGCTCGACTGTCCAATCCTTGTGTTCCTGTGCAAATCGGAGACATTTTATCTTGTTAACTGCAGACAGCAAAAGGTGTTGGAACAGGCCTTCAGCTTCCATATCCCATACGGTTCAGTGTACGCTGAACAGTGCGTTCAGAGACCATTTGAGAGGATCCCTGATTAATATCTGCAGTAATTTGATGCACTGTTGCCCTTCTGTTGTCTTGTACCGGTCTTGCCTCTCTCTTTTCTGCCCTAACATTGACTAGTTGCCAACGGCCACAATTCGCTCTCCTATGTGGCACTACCTCCCAGGCGACTCCCTCGCAAGGCCGCAAATACAAGATGGTGGTGGCCGGAGACCGCATGGCAGATTCGGGGGACCAACGTCACGATAGCCTAGCGTCTCCCTTGAGTGACATACCCAGCGTGGAGGTAAGGGAGACACTGCGACACCTCCCCACAAAACTGGACATGGAAACCCCTTTCTCCCGTATGGAGGCAAAGTTTGACACAAAGTTTGCTGAACTGGGGGCTGATGCGCGTCAGCTGGGGGCAGAGTGCAGGACCTGGAGAAGGACAGTGGCCCATCTCGACAGACTTCAGGTTCAACTGAATGTTAGATCTGATTCAGTGTGCGGGGTTCAAGCTCGGTGTGCGGTAACACAAAAGTGGAATAGGCACATATAAACTGAAGGATTTATTAAGTAAGGAGACAATAGAAATAAGCAAAGGTAACACGGAATAAAGTAATATACTAAGCAACTAAGTAATAAGCAGGAAATAGGGCAGACACTGAATAGATAACCACTAAACCACAAGAGGAGGAAAAATAACAATATGTGATAGAGAGCACAGAATTAAACAGAGGAAGAAGGAGGCTGACTAAGTAAATGCAAGATAGAAACCGAGGGACACTACAGGAATAAACAGATTACATAGGACTCCACTGAGATGCAGACAAGAAGGGGTTAACTTGGAGAACATTCACAGAACATAGAAGACAAAAGGAAATAGGAATTAAATCATAAACACTGGCATAATCTGAATATAATGAAGGTCCAGGAATAATGGGAGTTGGAGTCCGGAGAAATAATATGGCTATAGATTCTAGAGAATTAAGGAAAGTCCAGAGAAATAATAACAGAATGCTTGCAGTAAATTAAAGGCCTTAGAAATAGAAGCAGGGTACTTAGGCGAGGTATCAAAGGGGCAAATCCATAGGCATATCCAGGTTGTATTCCAATAGGTCAAAGAGTCATAAGCAAAGAGGCAACGTCCATATAATTTCCAGGCAAAGGGTTCGGTACACAGATATCCAAGATAGCAGGCTTTAGCAGATGCAAGCTCACACTGAAACAGCTATGGCTTAACGATGCAGAAGCGCTGCATGATGGGTCTTTAGCCCTTTAGTAGGGGAGAGCTAGGTGATCAGTGGAAACACCTGAAGCACCAGCGGAACCATAGAAGGAATCAGGTTTAGGCAGAATAAGCTAGGCAGGTATTGCAAGGGTTAATGCAATGTTTTATTAGTCTTTTTGCCCTTCTTGTGGGCACGGCACCGCGGGGTATGACACGGTTTCAGGTGCTGCATTACTTATACTGTAGAGGTGCTGCCCGGCAGTGTGCAGATTCAAATGCTGCATTAATTACACTGTAGATGTGCTGCCAGGCAGTGTGCGGAATTATATGCTGCATTATTATACTGTAGTAGATGTCAGGACCACTACGTGCGCACTACGTAAGGCGCAGGGTTAAGCAACTCACTGTCTATCCTAGACCCACATAATGACTACGCAGACAACAATCCCCCACACGCACGTGCCTAACTGTCCCAACAATGCCTTTGCTCGCGACACGCACATAGAATGTGATGAAGTGGTCACAGGGATGCAACGCTACCCGGCTCCTCTTGTCCCGGAATACCGACTACATCTCCTACAATCCCTGCACCCACTTTTCTTATTCTGTTCCTTACACTGCCATCACAAACCGTATGTCAGAGGCTTTCTGCGGGACCCCAGAGATGGTTTGAAACTCTGGTCCCGTACCCCAAAACAGAAAAAACAGTCCAGCGATCGCAACTCCCAATTTAGTAGCTACTCGAGCTTAAAACAAACGGCAATAATCCATTTCCTTCAGTTAACGTGGATCGAATCAGTCAGGAGTAGAACTTAATTTTTGGTTATCATAATAAATACAACTTATTATCTCAGTGCATTTGTTACAGAAAAAATGGATATGATAAATCAATTACACACAAACAGCAAGAAAATAAAACGAGCAAACACAGAGCCTTACTGACACGTCAAATAAGCTAATCAGACCGTTCTGACTCCGGGAGCTGGAGATGGAAGCATGGACAGATCATCACGTAGAGTGAACCCCCTAAAACCCACAAGAGCCACATGGCGTGCTCCCGAATATATAGGTTTGTCTTGTCCCTCCCAGGTCAGCCTCCTATCTGGAAGAGCCTGGCACAACAATTCCCAGACTACCCTCTTCCTGAGCTCAGTTCGCTCCTTCGTTAATTCTAGTCCCAAAGATATCAATCCTCTCCCAAGACCCCCTCTAGTGATCAAAGGATGTGATTACTTCTTTGAACGGCATGGCCCCTTGCAGCTTGGTGCCGCACCGTCTGTAGCAAGGACTTCAAAGTGTGAATAGAGGATACAGGACCTTTCAGTGCCCCAAATGGGTTATTTCCACCCTGGCCCTGTATCAAAAGAAATCCCATTTTGCAGCCATGTGTTATATCCCTCCCAGGGGCAAGAAGATAACCATTTTAATTACTTTCTAGTACCTACTCAGAGCAGAGGTCTTCACCAGGCAGCTGTGGAAAATGGACACTTCGGCTATATAGATAGCCATAGAGATGTATGTTTGTATATGTATATGTATATATATATATATATATATATACTTATATATATATATATATATATATATCACGATAGATATACGGATCTAATCTGTCACAGTAGAGGTGCTGCCCGGCAGTGTGCGGAATTGTATGCTGCATTATTATACTCTAGTAGAGGTGCTGCCCGGCAGTGTGCGGAATTGTATGCAGCATTATTATACTCTAGTAGAGGTGCTGCCCGGCAGTGTGCGGAATCATATGCTGCATTATTATACTGTAGAGGTGCTGCCCGGCACTGTGCAGAATCATATGCTGCATTCAAACCTATGGGTTAATAAGCCTTGTTTCTTTAAAAGAAGTTAAGAAACCTTAAATTTCACCCAAAAAATGCTTACAAAATCTTAAAAAAATAAGTAAAGGAATTTTCATTCTATTAATAATGTAGCATAAAACGAAAAACCAACTGAACCGAATGACCTGAAATGATCCAAATCACCGAAATGCTAAAAATGGGGAAATGATCCGAATCATCGAATCGACCCGATTTATCAAATTGTCCCGAAATTTCGGATTGATCCGAAAATTATGTGTGGTCGACATTTCGGATTCGGGATGCCCTCGGAAGCATGAAAAAGATCAATTTCGTCCGAAAAACAAATCGGTACAAAACGAATTGCACATCCCTACCTAAAAGGTTACATAGGCTCCAGGTTGGTTACCCTGGCGAATATTTATCTCCCAAACCCCCGTCAGTGCTTTGCTTTACGCAGAATTCTGGGAAAACTAGATAAATTTACAGAGGGACTCTTGATATGTGGCGGAGATTTTAATATTTCACCGGACTCCCCTCACGAGGCTGCCCCCACCTCAGGGTCCCCACAACCATCTAAATGGCGCAGATTCCACCAACTCCTGCATAAGTTCCAACTGGTGGACTGCTGGAGAGCGATGCACCCCTCAGGGCGTGATTCTACCTTTTACTCTCACTCTGACGGTACTTATTCCCGTTTGAATTTGTTCCTCATGTCTCACCATACCTTGTACACATGCTCCGCTCCACAGGATCACGCCCCTGTACAACTAGACCTTGAATTCCCTGACTTACCACGTAAACAATACCAGTGGTGCCTTAATGAATCCCTATTGAAAGATGTGGTCCACTGGGACTACCTCTCAGAAACTAATACCCAATATTTATCTGAAAATGATAATGGTGAGGTCACGGCTCCAATATTGTGGGAAGTGTCATGCCCCAGTCATGGGAGTCTGCTGATATGCCTGTATTACACAGCCTGGCTGGCACTAACAGCTCTTGCCCTGGAACGCTTTCTATTGGGTTCCCATCCGGATTTTACCGCAGCTCCGTGCCATGTCCAGGCTGCTGGAGATCCAGCCTGGGTTTTCCTGTCCAGCCTTGGAGGTCCAGCTGAGGCCCATCTGCTATTAAGCCTCCTTAAATAGCAGAGAGACCCAGCAAGCAGTATTTCTGCATTGAGGTCCCTGACTAAGTCACTTGGCCGTGTGTGTACTGTAATGTTGGGGGCTTCCAGCCTCTCCGGGGTGCTTGAAGGCAGAATGTCTGATGCTGCTCGCTCACCAATGCCCGGTTTAAATTGAAACAGGCAGGGAGGTGGCTGCATGGGGCGCGGTCTGGTGAAGGTCTTTTAAAAACCAACAGTTCCTTCTAAGCAGTGCCAGATCGTGGTTACCCATACCTGAGCTCCTTGTACCTGAATTCTCTCGTGATTTAACCTGTTATTGACCTCTGCTTGTTTTCTGACTATTCTGCCTTCCGTTGCCCTAGACCAGGCCTCAAAATTTCCACTCGCCTGCTCGCATTTGGCGAGTGAAAATTACATGAGGGCGAGTGGGAATGCAGAGGCATGGCTGGATAGGGGTTAGGTGGGGCAACTAGTGGCGAGTAACTCTTAAGGCCTGGCTAGTAGCTTGGGACTTGAAATTTTGAGGCCTGCCCTAGACTATTTCCTTGTACTACGCTTCTGCACTGTTATCGACCCGGCTATTCCATTTGACTATTCTATACTCTGTATTCCTGATTCTGGCTCGCCTGACTACCCCCGTGTTGCTGACCTGGTTTTGTATTACGACATTGTCTTTGATTAACTCTTTCTGTCTAGCTAGTATACATATACCTGGCCAATTTCTAAGGACAGGACAGTTAGGGATTCCTTTACGGCTACCCTGTTGGTAGTTTTTTGGCTCTGTGGAGTGTTGGGCTTTAAGGACTGCGTGGTGGGATCAGGGAACCATGACACGTACCTGCTTACCTGAACCAATGTATCCTGTTGCTGTACTGTGTCTCCAGTGTCTACAGTATCCATCATCTCTGTTCAGTCTTCATCTTGATTCCTGCCATTGCTCTAGCCTGCTGTTCCTGGAAATATAACCATACACCCGCCTTCATTTCCTGGGACTTCCAGCGATCTCAACCTGCGCTGTATCTACATTCCTTGGTCAAGACTTCCTGGTTGCTGCACAATTGGGTACTCTCAACTGCGTAGCCCACTATCTCCTGTGTCTGGATTCCTACCTGTGGCTTATACAGCTTTCCCCACCTTCCTTGACCTTCAATCAAGGTACCTTTGCAAGCCGTCCTGATTCATACTTGGTGGACCCTGTGTGCAGTCTGGACTACATTACCCACAATCCTTTGCTATTAGAATTTTGCCTGTGCTGTCCAAAATTGGCATCTTCTGTTTATTTCAGTACCTGCTTCCAAGTCCCATTTGTGTTCATTAAACCTATATTATTTGCTTGCTATCCTGTCTGGTCTCCCTTCTGTGTCGCCGCCTGCTGGGCTCACCTCTGAACCTCATATGCCGCCTGTCAGGAAGCCCATAAAAGCATGCTTCGGGGACACCTGATTCAACTGGGGGCCAGGTGTGAACAGGAGAGGGGGGAAACCATTCAATCTCTGCTAACCGATATTCAGGCCTTCGAAACACTCCATAAATCCACACCATCGGCTGAACACTATGCCTCATCATCCTCCCTATGACTGGAATTACGGCAATTGCTAGATCAACAAGCTTGCAGGTCGTTGCTTATCACCAAACATTCTTTTTACCTTCACGGTAACCACTGCGGTAAACTATTAGCGAGGGCCCTACGCCAGAAGTACCAATCAACCTATATTCCTAAACTGTCAGGATCAGCACCGGAGGGTACTGGCCTTGCGGGTACGAGCCTGGTATGCAGTGAACAATAACACTGTAGACACTTGAGGGTACACGGGTGGAGGCAGAAGCAGGAGGTCCAGCACTGATGTGATGCTGGGGTTGCAGAAGGATGTCCAGGGTAGATGAAGGGATACCAGAAGTCAGTATACAGCAGGGGGTCTTGGGAATGCTTGAGGGGGGACACAATGAGACAACAGGTACCAGGACACTTGGAGGACTTGAGACACTGGGAACTTTGAAGGTACCTTGAGGGGGAGAACACAAGGGTGCTGTACACAGGACACAGGAGGTATCTTTGCGCAGTACAGAAGGGATATCCAGAAGCCGTGGTCAAATAGGAAAGTCTGGAGTAATGCAGAGTAGGTCTTAACTTAAGCAGGTAAAGGCACTTAATGCAAAGGCCCTGCTGGAAGGGGGAAAGGCACTTTTATTTCCAGCAGGGGTGTGGCGTGTGTGTGTGCACTGTGATTAACTGTTTATAGTCTGGACAGCCAGAGCTGAGCAGCACTTTTCATGGATGTGCTGCAAGCATGTTTTAAGCAGCGAACAGCAGGCATGGTGCAGTCATCGGCGGGGAGCTTGACATAAACTCAGGAGCTCAGATGGATTGGTTACACAGCTTAATGATGAAATAATAGCGGAATTTCATGATTACTACCACTCCCTTTATGATATCAGGGATTCCCCTCCACCACCTCGGCTTGTTGCCGACAATTTGGCCATCCCCATTCGAGCTCCATCTCCCTGGAGCAGGCTGAGAACCTAGATACTCATTTTACTATGGAGGAACTGGAAGAGGCCCTTAAAGCCACCCCCTCAGGAAAGAGCCCGGGCCCGGATGGATTCTCCACCGGGTACTACCGAATCTTCCTGTGGTCTCTCGGCTCCTACCTCCTTCGAGTCCTTTGACGCCATTGGGATTTCCCCTGGAGGCTCTCCGGGTGACTATCTCGCTCCATCTCAAACCTAGTATGTTCTAATTATCTGCCCATTTCCCTGATTAATAATGACATTAAACTCATGGCAAAGATGCTAGCTCGGAGACTGAGCCCCCTACTCCCTGCCCTTATACACCCTGACCAGGTGGGCTTTGTCCCCCTTAGAGGAGCCAGGGACAACACTTTGTGAGCTATTAACCTTATCCACACTGCTCACAGCATCTCCTCCCCCATGTTGTTCCTCTCAGTTAACGCCAAGAAGGCGTTTGACCGAGTGGACTGGTCATTTCTTTTAGCTGTCCTATCCAAATTAGGCTTAGGCCCCCGATGGTTAGCCTGAGTCTCTGCCCTGTATAGCAACCCTACTGCCCTCCTCTGTGTTAATGGCACCCTCTCACCCTTACAGTCCGCAACGAGACACACCAGGGATGCCCACTCTCTCCTCTGCTGTTCATCCTCACCCTGGAGCCTTTCCTTCAGAGGCTGCGGGATGATGATCGCAACACAGAATACACTGCTCCATTTCACGAATACAAGGTATCGGCCTTTGTGGACGATATCCTGCTTACAGTCACCGATCCGTTGACGTCCCTCCCCGCGTTCATGGAGGAGGTCCAGCTCTACACTGTGGTGTCCAATTGTCATGCCCCGTGCCGCGGTCCGACCGTGGCCGCCATGTTGGGACACTCTGCATACTCACCCGAGGTCCCTCGTGGCGCGTCGCTCCCTGGTTCCGGTCCACAGCTCGGAGGAGGAGAGCCAGGATGCGTCCCACGCCGCCTTTGGGATCCAACTGAGGAGAAACAAAGCGCGTATGCGCGATCGCCCATCTCATTAAAGCACGAAGACCTTGGTACTCTGGAGCCCTCCGCTGGTCAAGTAAAGGTACTGCATTACACCTGCACTGGAGATCCTCGTATGCCACCAATTAACCTATCAAGTACTCAGGTATACCAGCTCCACCTACGAGTCCCAGGTGAACGGTGTTCTTATGATCCTCTGAACCCTATTTAACCTGCCGCCTTTCTCAGTTCATTAACCAGGTTATACTGTGGTTCACCACTTCAGTTATCCAGTGTTCCCTCTGGTTCCTGTTCCAAGTGAATCCTGAGTTCCAGATCCTCCATCTCCAGGCTTGCTTCCACGTCCACAGTACCAGCTCCATCTCCAGGCTTGCTTCCACGTCCATGGTACCAGTTCCATCTCCAGGCTTGCTTCCACATCCACGGTACCAGCTCCATCTCCAGGCTTGCTTCCACATCCACGGTACCAGCTCCATCCCCAGGCTTGCTTCCATGTCCACGGTACCAGCTCCATCTCCAGGCTTGCTTCCACGTCCACGGTACCAGCTCCATCTCCAGGCTTGCTTCCAGTCCATGGTACCAGCTCCATCTCCAGGCTAATTGGGCAGACTAGATGGGCCGAAAGGTTCTTATCTGCCGACATTGTCTATGTTTCTATGTTTCCACGTCCACGGTACCAGCTCCGTCTCCTCTACCCCGATTCGTCTTAAAGACCACAGTTCACGTTATCCTCTTCTGCAATCCGTTGTTCTGGACTTATGTTGTGCCCCATTTAAGACCCCATTTAAGACCCTTACTCACAATTCCCTGTTCTGGACTTTATTCTTGCCAAGGAGACCTTTGGCGTTAGTCTTTTGTTCTGGACTTATATTTTGTTTCATCTCAGTAAATACTCAACTGCTCATATACATCTCCTGGTCTCCTTCTTCGGCTTGCCATTGGGTTCCATATGCACAACACTACACAGGAGTCATAGCCTCTGCCCTTACACCAATTTTAAAATTAGCATTACCAAATGCAAGGCTCTGGGAGTGGGCATCCCAACTGCTATCTACACCCAGTTTCAGTCTCTCTCCCCCTTTTCCAGGGCTACCGAGGCCCTCTCGTACCTCAGCCTCCAGCTTCCCCTAGACCTGTCCTTGCTTTATGCCCTCAATTTTAAACTTCTTTTGGCTAAGGTGTGGCACGACCTGCAGGTTTGGGACAAACCTCAATTTTCATGGTTGGGTAGTATCAATATAATAAAGTTGTCAATATTGCCTAAATTCCTGTATCTGTTTTAAATCCTCCCCAAACCCTCCTTCTTTAGTAAACTCTGATTAGTGCTAGGGAAATTTATCTGGGCCAGAAAGAAACCTAGGATTTCCTTTAGCTTGCTCACACGCACCAAGTCGCGGGGAGGATTAAGTGCCCCACACATTGTATATTACTATGTGGCGGCATTACTTCTCCACCTGAACGATTGGTCTATGTCCCCCCCACATAAACTGTGGGTGCCACTGGAACAGAAGTACCTCCGGGTCCCCATAGTTTCGGTGCCTTGGCAGACTGCTCCTTTCACGACCATATGCCCTTACCCCACCCTACAATCTCCCAGACCTTGCACCTCTTACGCTGCTACCGCTCCAGATTAGGCATATCTCCCCTGCCCTCTCCACTCACCCAGCAATCCCGACTTCCCACCTGGACAGGGGCCCTCATTTGTAAATATCGACTACGGCGGTCCTTATTTGCAGGCCCTGACGTGTGCTTCAGAGGGGTAACTTATATCTCTACAGCAGTTGATGCCGCACCAGGTGGCTTCTTCTCTGGATGCATATCGCTAACGTCAGCTGAAACATTTCTAGACTAGTTTGACAGCTCAACACTCATTCAGACCGACCCTGCCCTTGTTTAAACGCCTTTGTACTACTGACCCTCCCCTACCTCACCTCCTCTCCTTAATCTATGCCCTTTTGATGGATGCAGAATATCCAGATTTGCCCCATTTACCGCTAAATGGGAGCTTGAGACACCTCCTTCCCTGACCTTAGAAAGCGTGGCTTGATGTATTCCATATCACCTTTCACTCGTCCCTGGACCTGAAAGTTCAAGAAATGAATTACATATTACTCTCCCGCTGTTATGTTATCCCTAGTAGATTAGCGTCAATGTATCCAGGGACAAGCCCGAACTGCTGGAGATGTGGGCACTCAAGAGAAACTTTTGTACATACTTGGTGGGACTGTCCAGTCCTAGTGCCTTTCTGGGAAGTAGTATTCACATATGTACAGAAAAAATGGCGTTGCGCCTTTACTCACCAGAGTGGCTACAACAGCCAGGCGTAACAACCCAGTTCATGTATAAAACCCACCATTTTTCTACCTCTCCTTAGCTGAAAAGCAGCAGGAGGGCATGCAGTTGCACAGAGGAGCAGCTTTTGGTACATTGGTTAGGGCTCACTCTACTGAGAGGTGCCTTGATGGGGCGAGTGAGCTTACGCTTCAGTGGCCATTTAAGCAAACTAAAACCTCTGACAGTGTTTTATTGCACATGGAAATATATAGAAACGTGTGCAGATGACATCCTTTTTTTTCTTGTTATATAGTATTCACATATATCAAGGAGACCACCTCGCTAGACCTCCCGTTCTCCCGCAAGCAGTCCTTCTACATGTGACCCCAATTTCTCCGAATAGTTATGTTAAGTCGCTCGTGATACACCTGTTTAATGCAGCGAAGGCCTTGATCCCACGGCACTGGAGGTCCCAGACTTCGCCAACGATCTTTGAGTGGATCGACCAGGTCTGCAGGGTTAGGGAGATGGAGGAACTCCATTATTCACTGGAGAACAAATATGACCTTATTTCAAGGTTTGGTATTGGTGGTCGGGCTATGTATTAAAACACCGCCGCGGCCATCCGGAGGGTACGGCTGTGCCCTCTGGGCGCCCACCTCACCTCGCCATATTTCCCCCAGTGGTTTGACCCTCCACGCCCTGCTTAATTGCCTGACACACTGCAATGTATTAATGTATTTTTCTGGAGCTGGACTAGTACCCTCTTCTTTTTTCTTTTCCTTTTACTTACTTTTTCATATCCATGATGTTGATATCATATTTTCTTTATCAGTGCCTTAATGATGTTATATGGACTCTATTCTTTGCCAGCTCTCTGGTGTGATATATGCAATTTATTTGACTTTGTTTGTCCATGCTTTACTTAACCCCTTCACTGCTGAGGCATTTCACCGCTGTGTGCTGAGCTCATTTTTACCGCTTTCGCTCATCATGTTTAAACGCGATTTGAAGCCATATTTTAATAAATGACCTAGACATATTATATATCGTTCTTTCCGGCAGACTTCGCAGATTCATAATATATCATTTTTATATGTATACGTCATGTCCTGTCTGTATATTATAACAAAAAATACAATAAAAATTTAGTTTTTAATCATCTGCAGTGTGTAAAGTGTTTTTTTTCACATTTTATTACATGAGCATTTGCGGTTATGTTTTCTATGGGGTGCGCTTGTACAAAAATTTGAAATGGGGACTTGTTACATTTTGTGGGGGGATTTACGTGATTTTTAGCAAATGCACCCCATAGAAAAAAATCATTAGTGCAGCATCATTGTTCACATTATAATTGAAATGTGAACAATATTGCTGCATTAATAAAAACAACACACAAAAAAACATGTTTTTTTTTTTTTTTTTTTAATTTATTTATTTTTATTATAATTAGTTTTATTATTTTTTTACTTTGTACCTAGTCATGTTGGGTATCATTCGAAAGGCCATGTTCAGGCCTTTCAAATGAAACCCTCCATGACCCCCTAGCTGCTTCTGGAGATATTGGGGTTCACAAGAACCCCATATCTCCACCAGGGGATTTCCTTGGGAAATCCCCTGGCAGCTAGGGGTTCCCCAGCTATCTGACGTCATCACGCTATGCATGATGACATCAGGCTGCGAGGGGAGACCCGGGGTGGAGCCGCCATCCAAGATGGCGGCCCCCACCGGAGCTAGGCTGCACTTCAGCGCCGCAAGGCGCTGAAGTGCAACCCGGCGCTTGAGGGGTTAAAGCCAGGCACCGCTTAAAAGGGGTGACTCTCCCCATTTTAGCGGTGCCTGGCTTTTGGCGCTGCTCCTTTCCGATCGGGAGGGAGAGGGATCCGAACGGATCCCCCCCTCCCTTCCAGGCTATCTCCCGGCATTGCCGGGGGGTCGCCTGGAAATGACGTCATCGCGCCAGGCGCGATGACGTCATTTACGCCGGGAGGAGCTTGACTTCAGCGTCTGAGGACGCTGAAGTCAGAACACCGCGGGACCCCGGACAGAGAGGTGAGTATCTCCGCCGGGGGTCCCGCACAGCTGATGACGTGTGGGGCACGTCCTCCGCATGTAACGTGCATCAATGAGGACGTGCCCCACACGTCTTCAGCAGTGAAAGGGTTAATAAAAACTATATTAAACAAAGAAAACAGTTTAACAACAGCTGCTCTTGAACATTTAATGAACGCTGCTGTTTTGCTGATACTCGCTCCATGGCACAGTGCGCCAACAATCATCCCACGTTCAAAGGCTGTTAAATTGTGTTGTTCACCCATGTCTTCAGGAAAAAAAATCACTTCTACTGTGGTAAACAACCGGCTTCCCTATTTATAATGGTCTGGCCCTCTAGCAACTTCAGGGCGGAATTATAGCTAATTTGCCTAAAAAGTCAGGTCATAATAGGGTGGTCATAATAATCTGGCCACCCTACTTATTTCATACTTTTATAGTGAAATACTTTTGATATTGTAGCATGTGCATTTAATTGCAATACAACTTTTTTATTGCACGTCACTATACCTATCTACGCTAATGTTAAAGTATTTTCTGGTACGAAATTCTATCCGGGTTATTCAAAGAGATCCGAATTGTAGCCGAAAGGTAACTGAACAGTGAAATTCAGCATATGGTTTCCATTCGGCTATCCAGAGAGCAGGCAGTTCACCAAATCTTGGTGAATTGCCTGCACATACGGTGCCTGTTTGTTGCCTGTTCAAGGGCAGTGAAATCCCCATAAAGAAGCAATTCTTCGTCTATTCAGAGAATAAAAACCAGCAGGGAAAATTTGCCGAATTGCCCAGCTGTCCGATGGTTTCATTCGACAGGTTTATTCAGGCGAATCCCATAGGCTTCAATGTTAAAAATAATACCATTTTAATTCAATATCTAATAAACCGTTGTTTATAATATTCTGCAGTAAAAAGTCTCTTTATTTATAGATTTATTAGGGGTTTTTACGCATTTTTCGGGATTTTTTTATGAAAAATTTTCTTTTTTGTTTTTATTAAATCGTTTTTTCTTTTTTTGTAACAGCCCTTTTTATTATCATTCATTGGATCTTATATGTCAATTTCAGACATTTTTGTTTTGTAGTTTCTTTGCAGCGTTTCACTTTTCAAACATTCAAGCGTAATGTTTTTTTTTCCACTCCATTCATCTGCGGTGTCGGGTTTTTCCGGCGACTGCTCTGTGCTGTGATCGCGGCTGCTCGGGTTTCTCCAGTGTGTTTGGCGGGGTTAATCCAGATGGTTTTGCGGGTTTCGGTGTGTGTTCCCCGGGTTTTGCGGTGAGTGTTCAGCGGGTTTGCGGCGGCTTTTCCCGGCACTACGACGGCCCTGTGGTACTTGCTGAATACACCGCAGGGTCGCCTAAATGGGATCGCCAAATCGCACCGAATTGAAGAGAACGAAAAGTCACCGAACGTGCGGTGACTTTTCTATTTTCTTTAAATAACCCTGTATATATAAGTAGCATTAGAGCTTTACCATTGCTGATGCAGAAATCAGAATTAAAACTATTTATTTCCCTTTTTAGATCAGCCAGAAACTTCAGACAAAGGTAAATTGTCAAAGCAGAATATTATATATTATTACATATTGGACGTCATTGGAGGCCAAATTGTATAGTCCCTTCAATCTTTTATATCATCTCCTAAAATCAGCTTTACTTTGGTACATATGCGGTTTACTGCTGTTTTCTATTCTTGTTCCATTTAGTACTATCTATCCGCCTAAAATTTAAACCTTAAATTGGGATATGAAATTATACATCTATTGTTGACAAAATTGTACCTTCCGTGTGCTAATATTACTTGTAAGGTTAATCAAATATTCCAGAATTTTCCCATAATTATTTGTAGGGCTACCATCTTACAGCCAAATTAAAATGATACAGATATTTTTGTAATATTTTAATCTGAACTGGGTTTAAATGTTTATTTTTACAATTGTCACATCATCTCGCATTGTCAACTTTGACATTTTATTGTCTGTGGAAGAAATAATCTTGATATTGAAACTGTCAGGAACCATGCCTGAGGATGCATCAGATCCATGAAAGGTGCTGCCCTCATGGTCAGCACTAGCTACCAGCACTGATAGGGGTTAATAAGTCAAAGCACCAAAACACACACACAACCACACCCTCTGTCTGTCCATAAAGGACCTCTCCCTCCTATGTGCTGTACCTCAGTATTGGTCTATCCCCATATCTGTTCAAACGTTCATTCTGCATGTTCATTGATTCACTGTGTACCAGACCACTCTGCTTTGCCCACCGACCACCGCTTTGTTCCAGTCCTCTGACCTTCTATTGACTACTGTCTGCTACTTGTCTAATCCATTGTACTATGCTCTGGTATCACCCAGTATCCATTTCCACCTAGATACTGAGGTGTGGATTTCCCTGCATACCCCAGTACAAGCTCAGACCCCCTGAACTTTGGGTCGGACCATGGTCCGCGCCAGGTGTAACCCTGACAGAACCATACAAATATTTCTCCAGTTTTGTATTCCAATTGTACTGTCCTCATAAGTCCTTTACACAACATAAACAATTTATTAACGTGTAACATACTATATTTTACTTGCCAAATTTATACTCTCAGAAATCTAATATTGTTTTTAACATCTATCAATTAATTAATCAAACATTCTATTTTGCCTTTAAGCTGGTTTACCATCATACAACCCGGGTCAATTAACCACTTCAATGCTAAGGACGCGCTCAGCGCGTCCTCAGCATTGCCGCTGGTATGCGGAGGACGCGCTGAGCGCGTCCTCGCATTGGGGTCAGCGTTCGGCCGGGTTCCGGCCGATCGCTGGCCCCTCCGGTGCGGGCTGACATCCTGGATGTCAGCCCGGCATCCGGAGCAGTGGCCGCCATTATTATGTGTCATCGCGCCCCCGCGATGACACATAATTCAGGCGCCCCCCCCGCATGTGCGGAGGAGGCGCCTGAAAGGGAGGGGGGGGAGGTCCTTCGGACCTCTCTCCCTCCCGATCGGCGGCTCACAGGGGCTTAACCCAGGCATCATTTGGAAGGGCACAGCCTGCCCTTCCAAATGATGCCTGGCATTAACCCCTGGGGAGCTGGATCGCAAATCGGCGCTGAAAAGCGCCGATTTGCGATCCTTCCCGGGAGCTGGCCGACATCTTGGATGTCGGCCAAGCTTCCGGGAACTCCCCCAGAGGACTGGCGTCATCGTGCGTAGCACGATGACGCCAGTCCTAGCATTAACCCCTAACTGCCACGAACTGTGGAGATAGGGAGTTCCAATGAACTCCCTATCTCCCGATCCGTGGCAGTTAGGGGTTAAATTTTGATATCGTTGGATCGGCCAGAGCATGGCCGTTCCAACGATACCAAACATGAAAGTAAAAAAAATTGTAAAAAAAAAAAAAAAAAAAAATAAAAAAAAAAAAAAAATTAAAAAAAAAAAATAAAAAAAAAAAATAAACACTTTTTTTTTTTTTTTTTGTTTTGTTAATGCAGCAATATTGTTCCCATTTCAATTATAATGTGAACAATGATGCTGCATTAACGATTTTTGTATGCGGTGCGTTTGTTAAAAATGGTGTCATTTTCCCCAAAAAAAAATGTAACGAGACCCCATCTCTAATTTTTTTAACAAGCGCACCCCATACAAAATATAACCGCAATTGCTCGCATGTTAAAATGTGGAAAAAAACACTTTACACGCTGTAAATTATTGAAAATACATATTTTATTGCATTTTTTGTTATAATATACAAACATGACATAACGTATACATATAATAATGACATATTATGAATCTACCGAGTCTGACGGAAAGAACGATATATAATATGTCGATGTCATATACTAAAATAAGCCTTCAAAACAGGTTTAAACATGATGCGCAAAACAGGTAAAAAATGACCTCAGCACAGGGGCGGGAAAAGCCTCAGCAGCGAAAGGGTTAATTATTGAGATTTATTTATATATGGTTTTCCTGTAAACAGAAAGTAACTGTTTAGTTCTTCTTAGGCTAGGGTCAGACTAGCGCACTTTAAACGTGCGTTCTGGCGCACTTAATTACGGCCGCACTAGCAGCAAATGACGGGCAATGAGGGCCAATATACGAAGTACGGTCGCACGAAAGTCCGGCCGTGCAACGCAAGTGGCAAACGAACGCATTTTGTCGAGCGTGAAATCACTAGTACGGTCGTACAGAGTGCGCTGCGTCCGCTAGCGTCAGACGCTGCTAATGTCCGGCCAACATAACGTCCAGATGCAAAAGTGTTTTATTGATGATCCGTACAAAATCACGAACGCAAATGCGCATCGTATGACCGCTATCGCGTACTCCGTGAAAAAATGCGTCCATTCGTTCGAACGCACTTTTTCACAGACAACGCGAAAATGCGTTCGTCTGACCCTAGCCTTAATGTTTTATATTCTGTGATCTTGTGCTATCTACTCATTTCATACTTTTATAGTGCAATACTTTTGATATTGTAGCATGTGCATTTATTTGCAATACAACTTTCTATTGCATGTCACTATGCCTATCCACGCTAATGTTAAAGTATATTCTGGTATGAAACTTTATATCAGTAGCTTTAGAGCTTTACCATTGCTTATGAAGAAATCAGAAGGTGGTCTGGTGTCTGAAGTGAATGGCTGCTTGACTCTAGAGCTCCTCTGCATCACCCTCTACTTGAGCTTTCCTGGCAGACTGCAGGTCCGTTATGGGGAAAACAAATAAACCGAGTGGATCCCAGAAGCAGGGGGAGCGGACCAGGGGCTCCTCGGTCACCCCCCTCTCCAATTACTTGCTGCCGCCCGCGGGTTCCGCCGAAGGCCCTGTAGCCTGCACTCACACTGGGCAGGAAGTACTAATCGAGGCCACTAACGTGACACCCTTCGTTTGCAGTCTGCGGACATCAACACCACAATCACTTTACATACGGTGCAAATGAGGAGTATGGTGCTACATCTTACTGATCTAGATAACAGAGGTAGGAGAAACAATCTGCGACTCAGGGGTCTGTCGGAGACTGAGGACACCCCGATAACCACCACGTGATGTGATCTACTGACTCACTAGATTTGACTCGAACGAGAGGCGACAGATTTCTCGTATGAGGGCACGAGCTTACAGCTTTTCCCGGACTTGGCTCCAGCCGCGCTAGCTTACTGTCAGGCACTCAAACTCCAGTCGCAACAGCTGCGATACCGTTGGCAGATGTCCACGGGGTTGATGGTGATGACGCCAAATGGACACTTTCTGGTTCGCAACGATGATGACCTCGACATTCTAACTCAGGAGTTACAGCTGCCCCCAGTGTGCCTTGTGTGACCTGACTCCTTGTTGCTATATGGCTCGGAGATCGGGGAACCACGCTCTGCTTCGCCCTCACAACGCTCCCGTAACCAGCGTTGCCAGTATGCTCAAGGCCCAGGCCCACCGAATTAGCCACACCACTTTGCGGGACATAATCTGCTTTTCTACTGTTGTTCCTATTTTTGCTGTTCTGGCTGACACCCGTCTGGCCCTTGCTCATGCTCTCTGTGGTACTTTCCACCCTGAGACTGGATTATCCACCTATCTCAGAACTTGTTGTGTAACTTCTCGATTTTTTGCTACTGCTTACAGACCCACTGGTTACCTAAATCTGTTTTATATTATCATTTCTTCTCCCATTGCCTATTATATAAGATTTTGATGCTTTTTTGTCGTCTGGATGTTCCCTGTCGTTTTCTGGATGATTCCTCTGGACCCGCTATTGAGAAGTATCCTTACTTTTGCACAATGTTCGAAGCTTATGTTACTTGTTGATAATCTTGAAAGAGGGCTTGCAGGGGCCTCGAGACTCTCATTTCACTGTATTCAGCTGTTACTTATTGTATTGTATTTAATAAATGTTTACTTTCTTGCTTTTTGGTATCTGCCGTTGCTGGGGCAGCCGGGTCACGTACTCCCAACCGAGGTCGACTGATTGTTTGGAGGGCGGGAGCCCGGGACTGCTGGTTTTGTCCTGAGCCTTCTCTCCGTTCCTCCCTCAGCCCTACCTCTTCCTGTGTACATTGTTCGTATATCACTTAGTTCCCCACCTTTTCTGCCCTTACCTGCCCTTTCCTTTCCCCATTCCCCTTTTGCACACAGTTCTATACTGAGTGTTTGACGTCATGGCATACCAACACAGACCGCTGCTTATTCGCTCTATTAATGCTGGGGAGCTAAACTTACCTGCTAAGAGGCATGTTGCGTTACGTGATTATGCTAAGGCCCAAATCTCTGTGGCTCTTATTCAAGAGACACATTTTTTGCATGATAAGGCTCCAATTCTTAGGAGCGCTTCATTTCCACTGGGATTTTATAGCAACTACAAAGAGAGTAAATCTAGGAGTAGCTATTCTTTTTGCTAAGCGTACACCATTTCAATTACTGGATCAGGAGGCAGATGATGAAGGCAGATACATTATGGTTAAAGGCACTATTGGGGAACAGCTTTACACCTTCGTATCCATTTATGTTCCCAACCATAGACAGCATATTGCACTTAAGGTCATCATGATCGTAGTTGCTACTTTTCAGGAGGATACTTTGGTGGTGGGGGGTGATTTTAACCTCCAATTAGATCCTAAAGTAGATACGTCATGCGGGTCCTCTTGTGTTCCACTGACAGTCATTCGCTCTACCTGGGTGACGTTATTGGATGCAAATCTGAAGGATTGCTGTAGAGCGCTGCACCCCTCCAATAAGGATTACACACTCTATAGTTCTCTATATAAATCACACTTCCGTATTGATCTTCTCTCATTCACACAATCACATCTTCTTCGATCAGTCACGATCGGTTCACAGACGTGGTCTGACCACTGCCCAGTGGATGTGGCAATTTACTCCTGTTTATACCGGCCTAAGGCATCTGATTGGCAGCTTAATGAAACTTTATTGGCTGACCCAGTGGTGCTCTCCGGCTTAAAAGACGCAGTTTCTGACTATTTTTTTTAGATAATTCGTCCCTGTTGTAGTCCCTGTAGTAGTGGGAGGCACACAAGGCTACAGTGCGTGGATTTCTTATTAATCAAGGGGTCCGTCTTAAGAGAGAACGTTTGGCACGGCAGGAGGAATTACTGGCCCAGATTCGCACATTGGAAGCCTCTACTAAAGCTTCGGGATCTGAGGACGATTATGTGATGCTCTCGGCTCTCAGACTTGACTTAAACTCACATTTAAATATTAAAGCTCAGAAATCTTTTTTATGTTACAAACACCTGTTTTCTGAACACGGCAATAAGTGTGGCAGGCTGCTGGCTAGAGTCCTTCGCAAAAAGTGAAGTTCTGTTTACAAATCTTGAATTGCGGACAGATCAGGAGTAAGGCACTCCCTGCCGTCGGATATGCTTCATTTGTTTCGCGCCCACTTTCAGTCGTTATACAATCTAGATGAGTCAAAACCACCTGCTCCCACCCTGTCCCATAAGATTGAAGCATATTTACAGATGCATGTTAAACGGTCTTTATCGCACACGAACAGACAACTTATTGAAACTCCCATCACCGAAGAGGAGCTTAGATTGGCTATTAAAGATACCCCCTCGGGTAAAGCACCAGGCCCTGATGGTCTATCACTTTTGTATTACAAAAAACTTCTTGACTCCCTAGTTCCACACTGGTTGTCCACTTTCAATTCCATCACCCAAGGCCAGTGCTTTCATCCTGCCACACTTTCAGGTACTGTTACTTTACTTCCCAAACATGGTAGGGACTTAGGTCATTGTAGTAACTACAGGCCTATATCTTTACTCAACCAAGATGTTAAGCTGTTCTCTAAGGTGCTGGCCACCAGACTCAAACCCTTCATTCCTGGTTTGGTGCAAATGGATCAAACGGGTTTCATTCCAGGGAGGGAAGCAAACATCAGGGCAGTGAATCTGGTACATGGCTGGCTCCCCGCATATAACCACTGCACCATTCTTACTCCTGTCCACAGACTGTGATAAAGCGTTTGATAAGGTCAGATGGGATTTTTTATTCCACACTCTGTCACACATGGGGTTGGGGCAAATATGATTCTTTGGATCCAGGGGCGGATCCAGGGGGGGGGCAACAGGGTAATTGCCCCCCCCCCCGAGATTTGGCCCGGGGGTTGAGGGACCCAGATGCCGGGCAGCGCGGGAGCGCCTGCCCGGTCTTGAACAGTCCGTCCTGTGAAGTGGATGCGGCTGTGTGCGTGCGCAGCCGGTCACGTGGTCCGGCTAATCAGGTGGTACTGAGTCTCTGTACCACCTGACTGGCCGGACCGCGTGACCTGCGCACGCACGCACACAGCCGCATCCACTTCACAGGACGGACTGTTCAAGACCGGGCAGGCGCTCCTGCGCTGCCCGGCATCTGGGTCCCTCAACCCCCTGCCGGAGCTGGGGCAACAATCCAGGTGAGAGCTGGGGCAACTCCATGAGCTGGGGGCAAATCCATGTGTGACCTGGGGGCAAATCCATGTGTGACCTGGGGCAAATCCATGAGCTGGGGGCAAATCCATGAGCTGGGCAAATCCATGAGCTGGGGCAAATACATGAGCTGGGGGCAAATACATGAGCTGGGCAAATCCATGATCTGGGGGCAAATCCATGAGCTGGGGGCAAATCCATGAGCTGGGGCAAATCCATGAGCTGGGCAAATCCATGAGCTGGGGGCAAATACATGAGCTGGGGGCAAATCCATGAGCTGGGGCAAATCCATGAGCTGGGGCAAATCCATGAGCTGGGGGGCAAATCCATGAGCTGGGGGCAAATCCATGAGCTGGGCAAATACATGAGCTGGGGGCAAATCCATGAGCTGGGGGCAAATCCATGAGCTGGGGCAAATCCATGAGCTGGGGGCAAATCCATGAGCTGGGGGCAAATACATGACCTGGGGGCAAATCCATGAGCTGGGGCAAATCCATGAGCTGGGCAAATCCATGACCTGGGGGCAAATCCATGAGCTGGGGGCAAATCCATGTGCTGGGCAAATCCATGACCTGGGGCAAATCCATGAGCTGGGCAAATCCTTGAGCTGGGCGCAAATCCATGTGTGAGCTGGGGGCTCTCTGCTCCTCTAGATTGTAAAATACGGGGTGCCCTCTGCTCCTCTAGATTGTAAAATCCGGGGTGCCCTCTGCTCCTCTAGATTGTAAGCTCCTGGGTGTCCTCTGCTCCTCTAGATTGTAAGCTCCTGGGTGCCCTCTGCTCCTCTAGATTGTAAGCTCCTGGGTGCCCTCTGCTCCTCTAGATTGTAAGCTCCTGTGAGCCGGGCCCTCTGCTCCTCTAGATTGTAAGCTCCTGTGAGCTGGGCCCTCTGTAAATTCTCGTGAGTCGGGCTCTCTGCTAAAACACCTTATTTTCTGTAAGTGCCCCTCCCGAGACTAGTCTCTGGATCCGCCCCTGTTTGGATCAGGGCACTTTATTCGCACCCTTTTGCACACATCAATGTTAATGAGTCTTGTCTGACTCCTTTTCTATTTCTAATGGCACCAGGCAGGGCTGTCCTCTCTCCCCACTCCTGTTCACGTTGTCCTTTGAACCATTTTTACAAGCAGTTAGGGATGCACCGAATATAGCTGGGTTGCAGGTGGGCAACCGTTTAGCTGCATATGTGGACGATTTATTATTCTTCATTCGCTCACCTACTGTCACATTGCCAAATTTGTTACGTACTGTATGTTTGCTGAGTATAGAGCTTTGAGCAATTTAAAACGGAATATGGATAAGTCCAAAATATTGCCTGTCCTCATTCCCTCCAGTATGGCACTCGCCTTGCAATCCCCATTCCCCTTTAAGTGGTGTCAAGGCCAACTTAAATACCATGGCATTTATTTAACCCCGAATACTAATGACTTATATCGAGCAAATTTTCAGCCTCTTTTGGCCTCCCTAGAAATTGATTTGCGTAAGTGGGCTCTCCCGCATGTATCATGGTTTGGATGTATTAACACTATAAAAATGTCTGTCCTCCCCAGGATATTGTACCTACAGTGGCAAGAAAAAGTATGTGAACCCTTTGGGATTACGTGGAGTTTTGCATGAATTGGTCATAAAATGTGCTCTGATCTTCATCTAAGTCACAACAATTTGAAAAACACAGTCTGCTTAAAATAATACAACACAAACATTATATGTTTTCATGTGTTTATTGAACATAACATGTAAACATTCACAGTGCAGGGTGGATAAAGTATGTGAACCCCTAGCCTTATGACTTCTCCAAGAGCTAATTGGAGCCAGGAGTGAGCCAACCTTGAGTCCAATCAGTGTGATATTATTGGATGTGTTGCTGAAAGCTGTCCTGCCCTTTAAAAACACACACCAGTTTTAGGTTTACTGGTTTCAAGAAGCACTGCCTGATGTGAACCATGCCTCGCAGTAAAGAGCTCTCAGAAGACCTACGATCAAGAATTGTTGACCTGCATGAAGCTGGAAAGGGTTACAAAAGTATCTCCAAAAGCCTTGATGTTCATGTGTCCATGGTAAGACAGGCTGTCTACAAATGGAGAAGGTTCAGCACTGTTGCTACTCTCCCTAGGAGTGGTCGTCCTGTAAAGATGACTGCAAGAGCACAGCACAGAATGCTCAAAGAGGTAAAGAAGAATCCTAGAGTGTCAGCTAAAGACTTACAGAAATCTCTGGCACATGCTAACATTTTTGTTGACACATCTACAATAAGGAAAACATTAAACAAGAATGGAGTACATGGGAGGACACCACGGAGGAAGCCATTGCTGTCCAAAAAGAATATTGCAGCACGTTTGAAGTTTGCAAAAGAGCACCTGAATGTTCCACAGCACTACTGGCAAAATATTCTGCGAACAGATGAAACCAAAATTGAGTTGTTTGGAAAAAACACACAACACTATGTGTGGAGAAAAAAGGCACAGCACACCTACATCAAAACCTCATCCCCACTGTAAAACATGGCGGAGCGAGCATCATGGTTTGGGGCTGCTTTGCTGCCTCAGGGCCTGGACGGATTGTTGTCATTGATGGAAAAATGAATTCCAGAGTTTATCAAGAAATTTTGCAGGAAAACGTAAGACCATCTGTCCGCCAACTGAAGCTCCGCAGAGGATGGGTGATGCAACAGGATAATGACCCAAAGCATACAAGTAATTCAACAAAAGAATGGCTTCAACAAAACAAAATACGCCTTCTGGAGTGGCCCAGTCAGAGTCCTGACCTCATCCCGATTGAAATGCTGTGGCATGACCTTAAGAGAGCTATTCACACCAGATATCCCAAGAATATTGCTACACTGAAACAGTTTTGTGAAGAGGAGTGGTCCAAAATTACTCCAGATCGTTGTGCAGGTCTGATCTGTAACTACAGGAAACATTTGGTTGAGGTTATTGCTGCCAAAGGAGGGTCAACTAGTTATTAAGTCCAAAGGTTCACATACTTTTCCCACCCTGCACTGTGAATGTTTACATGTTCTGTTGAATAAACACATGAAAACATATAATGTTTGTGTTGTATTATTTTAAGCAGACTGTGTTTTTCAAATTGTTGTGACTTAGATGAAGATCAGAGCACATTTTATGACCAATTCATGTAAAACTCCACGTAATCCCAAAAGGGTTCACATACTTTTTCTTGCCACTGTATTCCAAACGCTCCCTATTACTCTGCCACGTGCTTTTTTCAAACGGCTAACATCCATGTTTCGCACGTTTGTGCGGAATGGTAGAGCCCCGAGTTAAGCTTAACCTTTTGACTTCACCTCGTTCTATGGGCAGTATGTCCATACCACACATTTGGCATTATTATTGTGCAACGCATCTGCAAAGACTGGTGGATTGGGGCACAAGCGCTTCTCCCAAATTGTGGGTGGGAATTGAAAAACTGTTTGCTGGAAATGTGTTAGCTACGCTACCTTGGTTACCTCGAACTCTAGCACGTCCTCTTCATACTGCTCTTCCCACAACCCTGGCCATGCTTTCCATATGGTGCTCTTTGCAGACTAAGTCGCAGATAGCTCCATGCCCATCCCCGTTGGTGGCGCTACAACATCTGCCGGTGTTCTCCAGGCTCCTTACACCCACGGCACCTGTGGATAATCCCAGGGGTCAAGTCCTGGGAAAAAAAGTGAGGGAACTCACCCACAAATTCCACAACCCCTGTTACCTGAAGAAAATATATATCACAAGTATAGCAGTACGTGGTGATACCATTTTTATTGGGTTAACATTACATTTAAAAGACATGCTTTCAAGAGTGTAACCTCTCCTCTTCAGGTCTGGAAACTATACTGATCAGTGAAAGGTATCACTACATACAGGTATACTCGTGATTTTGGCAACTGGACTAACACGTTATATATAATATATATCACATACATACATATATATATATATATTGTGACATAAGGAAAGGGAAGGTCATTGAGGGGCGATACATTTCCCCTCGGTTTCTATCATATATGCAGAAGTAGGAAATCCAGACCAGGTTTTCAGGCTGCATGTAGTGTCTGGATTTCCAGGTTTTGTGTCTCTCCCCAGTGCTAATTACTTGATTGATGTTTAATCAGGGGAGATAAAAGAGGGGAGGCTAAACCAGGAAGTTGCTCTGGCCTGGGACTCAGAAAGCCTTCTGAGGGAGCTACAAGGTGTGTAAAGGTTGCTTAAAGTAATTTTGTTCGTTTAAGGTGGCTGAGGTTAGCTCACCATTTGTTAGATAGGGGATCTAACTGTTTAGTAAGAGCCTGAGCGGCAAGGGTTTATTTTCTGTCTTCATTTCTGTTTTTGCAACCTTTTAAATAAAATACTGTCTGCTGGACAGGTTTAAAAGAACTTTCTTTCGCCTGGACTACCTTTTCCCAGCAAAGGTAGCCTCCGTTTGGGCTATACCCCCACAATATATATAACAAAACCATGGAGAGAGCACTCCAGACAAACACATTCAAAAACCCGCAACAACAGCTCAAAATGGTGGAGATTTGGTTCGCAATGAACGGCCATGAATTGCTTAAGCCTGCCAACAGCGTCAATGTAATCCACCCTCTGGCAGGTCCTACTCTGCAAACCTAATGACTGCCCATCATGGGATAAACTCACTTACTGAGGAACAAGTCCTCTTCATGGAGCTCCCGCAGACCAAGGTTAAATAGAACCTGGAGGAGGAGTACCTGTGGCAGGGAGGGGTGTATACCCAGGAAATTCATATGAAAAACACATGGGGGGTTGCACTCAGCCTAAACTAAGCGTTTCAGTGCGGGTGCGTCTCAAAATAAAACACAAAACAAAACCATGGAGAGAGCACTCCAGACAAACACATTCAAAAACCCGCAACAACAGCTCAAAATGGTGGAAATTTGGTTCGCAAAGAACGGCTGTGAATTGCTTAAGCCTGCCAACAGCGTCAATGTAATCCACCCTCTGGCAGGTCCTACTCTGCAAACCTAATGACTGCCCATCATGGGATAAACTCACTTACTGAGGAACAAGTCCCCTTCATGGAGCTCCCGCAGCTCTTAATACCAGCTGCCGCTCGTCATAGGAGGAAGAACACACAGCCGCCCGCAATGTGTGGCCAGCCTTTAGGGCTTGGGCCGCAGCGGGAACCTGCGTTCCCGCAGCGTTCCCACTGTGGGAGAAGAGTGGGTACGCTGTTTTCGCGCTTTCCCGCAGGACTCAAGCCCTGGATAATCCCCCTTCTCCACTCCCATGTCATTTTTTAGCAGGAGAGGCCAAGGTGGAAGATGATAGACTGCCATCTTATATGGCATATTGCAGTCGTTTACTCACCCTCCCACACAGTTCCGGTCAAAATGGGAAACCTCCCTTCGTATAACTACAGTGGCAAGAAAAAGTATATAAACCCTTTGGGATTACGTGGAGTTTTGCATGAATTGGTCATAAAATGTTCTCTGATCTTCATCTAAGTCACAACCATTTGAAAAACACAGTCTGCTTAAAATAATACAACACAAACATTATATGTTTTCATGTGTTTATTGAACAGAACATGTAAACATTCACAGTGCAGGGTGGAAAAAGTATGTGAACCCCTAGCCTAATGACTTATCCAAGAGCTAATTGGAGCCTGGAGTGAGCCAACCTTGAGTCCAATCAGTGTGATATTATTGGATGTGTTGCTGAAAGCTGTTCTGCCCTTTAAAAACACACACCAGTTTTGGATTTACTGGTTTCAAGAAGCACTGCCTGATGTGAACCATGCCTCGCAGAAAAGAGCTCTCAGAAGACCTACGATCAAGAATTGTTGACTTGCATGAAGCTGGAAAGGGTTACAAAAGTATCTCCAAAAGCCTTGATGTTCATGTGTCCACGGTAAGACAGACTGTCTACAAATGGAGAAGGTTCAGCACTGTTGCTACTCTCCCTAGGCATGGTGGTCCTGTAAAGATGACTGCAAGAGCACAGCGCAGAATGCTTAATAAGGTAAAGAAGAATCATAGAGTGTCAGCTAAAGACTTACAGAAATCTCTGGCACATGCTCACATTTTTGTTGACACCTCTACAATAAGGAAAACATTAAACAAGAATGGAGTACATGGGAGGACACCACGGAGGAAGCCATTGCTGTCCAAAAAGAATATTGCAGCACGTTTGAAGTTTGCAAAAGTGCACCTGGATGTTCCACAGCACTACTGGCAAAATATTCTGCGGACAGATGAAACCAAAATTGAGTTGTTTGGAAAAAACACACAACACTATGTGTGGAGAAAAAAAGGCACAGCACACCAACATCAAAACCTCATCCCCACTGTAAAACATGGCAGAGGGAGCAGCATGGTTTGGGGCTGCTTTGCTGCCTCAGGGCCTGGACGGATTGTTGTCATTGATGGAATAATGAATTCCAGAGTTTATCAAGACATTTTGCAGGAAACGTAAGACCATCTGTCCGCCAACTGAAGCTCCGCAGAGGATGGGTGATGCAACAGGACAATGACCCAAAGCATACAAGTAATTCAACAAAAGAATGGCTTCAACAAAACAATATACGCCTTCTGGAGTGGCCCAGTCAGAGTCCTGACCTCAACCCGATTGAAATGCTGTGGCATGACCTTAAGAGAGCGATTCACACCAGACATCCCAAGAATATTGCTACACTGAAACAGTTTTGTGAAGAGGAGTGGTCCAAAATTACTCCAGATCGTTGTGCAGGTCTGATCTGCAACTACAGGAAACGTTTGGTTGAGGTTATTGCTGCCAAAGGAGGGTCAACCAGTTATTAAATCCAAAGGTTCACATACTTTTTCCACCCTGCACTGTGAATGTTTACATGTTCTGTTGAATAAACACATGAAAACATATAATGTTTGTGTTGTATTATTTTAAGCAGACTGTGTTTTTCAAATTGTTGTGACTTAGATGAAGATCAGAGCACATTTTATGACCAATTCATGCAAAACTCCATGTAATCCCAAAGGGTTCACATACTTTTTCTTGCCACTGTATGTCAGATAAAGAATGGTTTAATACTCTTGCTCACTGCTGCACCATGTCCACTAGGTTTCAAGAGGTTAATTACAAAATATTGTACAGGTGGTACCACACTCCAGATAGACTGTGTCATTTCGCTGGGGGGAGCGGGGGCTTGTGCTGGAGATGTAATGCGCAGCATGCTGATCACTTGCATATTTGGTGGTCATGTTCTTGGGTGCAATCATTCTGGGAACACATTCATGAATATGTTTACAAATTGGTAGAACCCCCACCACCATCCACGCCTGAATTTTATTTGTTACATCACAAACATTTTAGCATTTCGACTTACAAAAAATCAATCATCCCAAGCTTACTCCATGCTGCACGTCTCACGATCCCCAGGTTCTGGAAGCAGGACAGATCTCCCCCACTCTCCGTCTGGCTAGATGATGTGGAATTTATACATGGAATAGATGAATTAACATTCCGTGCCCGTGAACCCTATACAGACTACTCCAATAAATGGTACTACTGGCTGTCGGAAGCACGTCAGACCCATGACCCCTTTATGCCCTCTGAAAGGTGTTCCCTGTCACCAGTTTTTTTCTGTTAAGTTGTTTTATGATCACCCCCACCCCTTCACTCCCCCCCCCTTCCTCTTATCATCACTGGTTTCGCTTATATCGTTAACTCTGCTATGTGTTGTTTTACTTTCATAATTTCTTTGTTTTTATTCTATATTTGTTGAACGGCTAACTAATGCTTTGATTTATTCACTGTTTTTACTGCATCTTGTATAAATTAGCTGTATATTGATAAATTTGCATTTTACTGCTATTTTCGAATCTTATTTTATTTATTACTACCTACCCACATAAAATTGAGATTTTTAATTGGGATATGAAATTCTACATCTATTGTTGACAGAATTGTACCTTCAGAGTGCTAATATTACTTGTAAGATCAATCAAATATTTTCATCATTTTCCCATAATTATTTCTAGGACTATCATTTTACAGCCAAATTAAATTGATATAGATATATTTGTAATATTTTAATCTGAACTGGGTTTAAATGTTTATTGTTACAATTGTCACATCATCTCGCATTGCCACCCTTGACATTTTATTGTCTGTGGAATAAATAATCTTGATATTGAAACTGTCAGGAACCATGCCTGAGGATGCATCAGATCCATGAAAGGTGCTGCCCTCATGGTCAGCACTAGCTACCAGCACTGATAGGGGTTAATAAGTCAAAGCACCAAAACACACACACAACCACACCCTCTGTCTGTCCATAAAGGACCTCTCCCTCCTATGTGCTGTACCTCAGTATTGGTCTATCCCCATATCTGTTCAAACGTTCATTCTGCATGTTAATTGATTCACTGTGTACCAGACCACTCTGCTTTGCCCACCGACCACCGCTTTGTTCCAGTCCTCTGACCTCCTATTGACTACTGTCTGCTACTTGTCTAATCCATTGTACTATGCTCTGTTATCACCCAGTATCCATTTCCACCTAGATACTGAGGTGTGGATTTCCCTGCATACCCCAGTACAGGCTCAGACCCCCTGAACTTTGGGTCGGACCATGGTCCGCGCCAGGTGTAACCCTGACAGAACCATACAAATATTTCTCCAGTTTTGTATTCCAATTGTACTGTCCTCATAAGTCCACACAACATAAACAATTTATTAACGTGTAACATTCTATATTTTACTTGCTAAATTTATACTCTCAGAAATCTAATATTGCTTTTAACATCTATCAATTAATTAATTTAACATTCTATTTTGCTTTTAAGCTGGTTTACCATCATACAACCAGGGTCAATTAATTATTGAGATTTAGTTATAAATGGTTTTCCTCTAAACAGAAAGTAACTGTTTAGTATTTCTCAATGTTTATATTCTGTGATCTTGTGCTATCTACTAATTTCATACTTTTATAGTGCAATACTTTTGATATTGCAGCATGTGCATTTATTTGCAATACAACTTTTTATTGCATGTCACTATGCCTCTCCACGCTAATGTTAAAGTATTTTCTAGTATGAAACTTTATATCAGTAGCATTAGAGCTTTACCATTGCTTATGCAGAAATCAGAATTTAAACCATCTTCTTCCATTCTTAGATCAGCCAACAAAGTCCCCTGAAGGTAAATTGTGAAAGCGGAATATAACTTATGAAGAAGTACTTATGTAATTGGAGTCCAAATTGTGTAGACCCTTTAATCTTTTCTTTATCACTCCTTTTGACACCTTTGATTTTTCTTTTTCTCTCTAAGAAATTAGCTGTATAATGATAAATTTGCATTTTACTGCTGTTTTCTAATCGTATTCCATTTATTACTACCTAAACGCCTGAAATTTTTAGTTGGGATATGAATTTACACATCTACTAGGTATAAAGCCTGCCCTGAGGGCAGTCATATATATATATATGGGGGTTACAGGGCGTATATATATATATATATATATTAGAAAAAATCCAATAAGTTCTGCACACATACCAATTTTATGAAGTTCTGCCTCGGTGCTGGTAACCCTCGTGATGCATATATAAAACTCCAAAGATAGTGGGACGCACTCGAGGACTTCAATGAAAATAGATTTTAATTACAAGAAATTAAAATGACACCGACGTTTCGGCCTATACAAAGGCCTTCATCAGGGATAAAAACACATTAAATCTTGTTGTTTATATAGTGTAGCCTGTTAAGGACTTACCAAACCTGTAACGCGTTTGTCTCGATTGCGCCCACCCGGAAACCGGAAGTGGCGCATCGATTCAGACCTCACGCGTCGCGTCCAAACGGGACGTACTGGTTACTTGGCAACTGTAAACATTGCCTAGGGAACCCTCAAAAAATAAACAAGAGGGATACCTACGAAGAACTGGACGAAGGAAAGTATGGAGAACTGGAGCTAGAGAGAGGCTAGATGATATGATAACCTAGAATTAAGAGGAGTAGAGGCAATGGAAGGTATGTGGATTCGAAGTATAATAAGAGAATATAAAACACACACTAATGTGCCACGCAAGTGGCGACTGCGCCCAACAGGAAACCGGAATTAGCGCATCGTCTCCGATCCGACACATCAGGCGCAAGGAAGGACGTACTTGTTGCCTAGCAGCCTATAGTGATGCCTTGTTATGATAACTCCATAAGCACGAAACAGAGGAGGAGGAAAAAATAAATAAAAGGAAAGGGAGGAGGGAAAGGAGAAAAGGGGGGGAAGAGGGGGAAAAAAACCTGAGGGAACAAAATGAAAAAAACGACAAAAAAAAAAAAAAGGGATGTGGTGAATATACGTGAAGGAAACAGAGATAAAAATAAGGCCTGAGAATATAAAGGAGAAAGTGAATAGGAAGTTATATGGACTCAAAATAAGAAGAAAGAAGAGTATAGGAAGAAGTGATGGCTTAAGTGAGCAAAAAAGAAATGTATGAATGTAAAATGAGTATGAGGAATGGAATGAAAGTGAAGATAAAAATAAAAAGGTGTGTGTGTTAAATCAACAGAACCAAAAGATGTAGGAAGAAGGTGGTGAGGAACAACTATAAAACAAGTGAAAAGAAAAAAAGGAAATAAAATAAAATAAAATAACAAAAGGTGAAAAGATGTGTGTGTTGGAAAATAGTGAAAAAAGTGATGGAGGGAAAATGAAAGATAGAATAGATGAGATGTGAAGCTGAGTGTATGATGTACTACTAGATGAGAAAAGTGAGTGTGGAATGTGTCTGGGGATAATGATGAAAAGGTGTCATATAAGAAGATAATGGGAAAGAAGTGAATTAAAGAAATAAATGAATAAGGTGTATGGTGATGCATATGTATATATATACATGAGCTACATTTTGTATTATCTGGTGTAAAGAAAAGATGTGTAGGACACGTACTCGTTGAGTCCATTTGGGGCAAGGGTGTTAAGTGTCCTAATCCAGAAAGTCTCTCGCTGTAACAGGATCTGTGATCGGTCACCTCCTCTGTGAAGAAGGGGGACATGGTCTATACCAATGAACTTCAGAGTAGGAAGACTGTGATGATGTTCCAAGACGTGTTTAGCAACCGGCTTGTCCGAATGTCCATCCCGGAAAGCGACATTGATGGCCGATCGGTGTCCCCTGATGCGGTCTCTGAGGGTAAGATCTGTCTTGCCGACATATGCTAAGCCACATGGGCAATGGAGAAGATAGATCACAAAATCTGTCGTACATGTGATCCTGAAGCGGATACTAAATCTCTTTCCAGTTGTTGGATGTGCAAAGGAATTTCCTGGTAGCATATGTCGGCAAGTAACACAATCTAGACAACGAAAACAGCCTTTCTTAGAAGTAAGTATGGGTTTCTCATAGGATTGAACCGGATCAGTCCGGACAAGCAGATCTCTTAGGTTCTTGGTCCTGCGGAAGCTAATCAGCGGGGGAGAGTGAAATTGTTTAGGTAATGTGCGATCATGTTGAAAAGGTGCCATTGTTTACGAATTTGTGAAGCTAGTTGGTCTCCCGCTGTATGATATGTTAAAGGCAAAACTATCCTAGGCGGTCGTGTTTGTTGAATAGATATCGGATTGGAGAATTTGAATTGTGCCTTACGTAGTGCCTCCCTTAGAGTGGGGGTAGAGTAACCTCTCTGTTTGAATTTATTGGTCATCTCTGCGATTTGTATATGACGACGACGAGGGTCTGAGTTGTTTCGCAAGACCTGTAGATATTGAGAGATCGGAAGAGATGTTTTCAAATGTCTCGGATGATGACTTGTTGCTTGCAGAATAGAGTTTCTATCCGTCTCTTTATGGAATAATGTGAAGCCCAATTTATGGCCATCGCGGAGAACGGTGACATCCAGGAAGCTGATATTCTGTCTGTCCTTATTGGAAGTTAATTTGACTGGTGATTGAAGATGATTGAGTTGGTCTATCATATTGTCAAAAGATTCAGAGGTACCATTCCAAATGAGAAAAATGTCATCAATAAAACGGGTGTAAAAAACTATTTTATCTCCAAAAACAGAGAGTATGTTGTTTTGTTCAAATTGTGACATATAGATATTGGCGTATGTTGGCGCCATAGAGGCTCCCATTGCTGTACCTGCAATCTGCAAATAAAACTGCTTCTCAAAACGAAAAAAGTTACATTCCAAAGAAAGACGTAATAGCTCTAATAAATATTCAACTGGAGGACCGGTATATTGGGATGAGGTGGAAAGTGTGCGTCTAAATGCTTCAATTCCCTGGTTATGGGGGATTATTGTGTATAGGTTCTTAACATCCATGGTAGCCAAATATATATCACCGTCTGGTAAATTCAATCCTGTAATTTGACCCAAAAAGTGACTGGTGTCTTTAAGACAAAATGGAAGAGCGAGCACTGTAGATTTACTGCACTGGTCTATTTATTTGCCGATTGGTTCCAATAATCCGCCGCAGGCTGAGACTATCGGAGGCCCGGGTGCTCTGTGAGGATCCTTATGGATTTTTGGAACTGTGTATAGTACCGGAGTGCGAGGATGAGTGACTAAAAGAAAATTAGCTATGCTCTCACTGAGGAAACCTGAACGAAGTCCCTCATCAACCAAGATGGAAATCCTATTACTGAAAACTTTACTAGGATCTGCTGATAGTTTTTTGTATGTGGCACTATTTGACAGTTGTTGCAGGATGTCCTGGCGATACATTTGGTAGTTAAGAAACACAATTCCACCACCTTTGTCTGCAGGCCGAATAATGATGTTGGGATCATCCGCCAATTCCCTCAATGCCTCATTCTCTTCTTTAGTCAGGTCGTGTCTTTTGTCTTTATGTAAAATGGAGCTGCTATCTGATTGTTCAGTATTCAACATCAAGCCGAATGTTTTGATAAGAGGATTAGAGGCTTTAAAATCCCTAGTACTCTTCAAGCGTAATGTTTCCTTAGGTTTGTCAGACATTTGATGAAAATTTTCATGCAATGCCAAGGTTCGGTTGATTTTATAACGTTCTACTTCACGTTGAAAATGTGTAGTAGATTTTGTGGGGACAAAGGATAACCCCTTACTGAGTACTTTAAGATGGACTGAGGAAAGCTTCTTATCAGATAAGTTGAATATAGGTGCTATTTCTTGAATAGCGGTGGACGTCCTTTGAGGATACCTTGTCTTGTCTTTCTGTCCTCGGCGAACCCTTGCTCGACGGAATTCGCTAGGGCGTAGCCTCTGGTTAGAATCCTGTCGGTCATTGGTGGTTCCCCCTCTTTGGGGGTGCAGATCTCTAAAAAAGGTTGAGATGTTGAGTTGATGGAGTGGGTGCCGGCCATATCAGCATCTGAGCCAGACTCACCCGAGGTGACATCTATCGTTGTAACCTTGGTTTTTTGTACCCGAGGTTTGGGTCTTCTAGAAGGTAGACGTGGTCTGTCACCTGTAAGCCACCCATATACTCTGTGAGAGGTATAATCATAATTGACTCGATCCACCTTTTGCTTTTTAAAGCGAATGAGTTCAGATCGATATTTCTCGATTTCCTCCTGAAGTTTAATGGCATGGGGAGCGAAATCCTGTGTAGTAATAATGTCATTGTGGTCTTGTTCATATTTAGACATGGTCTGACGAATCTTATGTAATTCAACACCAACTTCTTCAATAACTAATACTAGCCAATCCAAAGCACATTTGTTGGCTACCGCAACCCATTTTTACACAATTCAGGGTTGTTATGCCCTATGGTGGGTGAATTTTTAATCCGAAAACCTCTTGGGATTCGTTTGGCGCGATAATAGTCAGATAGAAAAATGCCATGAAGATCCAAATCAATCTCTTTTTTCTAAATACGCAAAAGATCAAAATATACCTCTCTTGGAGTAAAGCGATGTTGTAGTTGCTCAGGTGTCTGTGCCCATAGAACTCTAAGAGCTGCTTCCTCCGTGATTTGTAATGTTTGAGCTTGCTCCTCATATGCTCCAGCTCTCAATAAAAAATCCTCCATAGCAGGTCCAAGAGGATACCGGTTTGGTAGTGCTTCTAACAGAAAGAAGCTAGGTTATTTGGAAAAACAGCGGTGCAAGAACAATAATATATAATATATAGAAAAAATCCAATAAGTTCTGCACACATACCAATTTTATGAAGTTCTGCCTCGGTGCTGGTAACCCTCGTGATGCATATATAAAACTCCAAAGATAGTGGGACGCACTCGAGGACGTCAATGAAAATAGATTTTAATTACAAGAAATTAAAATGACACCGACGTTTCGGCCTATACAAAGGCCTTCATCAGGGATAAAAACACATTAAATCTTGTTGTTTATATAGTGTAGCCTGTTAAGGACTTACCAAACCTGTAACGCGTTTGTCTCGATTGCGCCCACCCGGAAACCGGAAGTGGCGCATCGATTCAGACCTCACGCGTCGCGTCCAAACGGGACGTACTGGTTACTTGGCAACTGTAAACGTTGCCTAGGGAACCCTCAAAACATAAACAAGAGGGATACCTACGAATAACTGGACGAAGGAAAGTATGGAGAACTGGAGCTAGAGAGAGGCTAGATGATATGATAACCTAGAATCAAGAGGAGCAATGGAAGGTATGTGGATTCGAAGTATAATAAGAGAATATAAAACACACACTAATGTGCCACGCAAGTGGCGACTGCGCCCAACAGGAAACCGGAAGTAGCGCATCGTCTCCGATCCGACACATCAGGCGCAAGGAAGGACGTACTTGTTGCCTAACAGCCTATAGCGATGCCTTGTTATGATAACTCCATAAGCACGAAACAGAGGGAGAGGAAATAATAAATAAAAGGAAAGGGAGAAGGGAAAGGAGAAAAGAGGGGGGGGAAGAGGGGAAAAACACCTGAGGGAAAAAACGAAAAAAACGAAAAAAAAAAAATATATATATATATATATATATATATACACACACATATGGGGGTTACAGGGTGTGTGTATGTGTATATATATATATTATACAAACATGGGTTACAGGGTGTGTGTATGTATATACCCACCCACATGGGGTTACAGGGGGTTAGAAGCCAAGCCAGGGGCTCGCCTAAGCTTGGATGCCGGCCGAGCAAGCAGGGTAGGTGTTGGGGGTGTGGAGAGCACATACTCACCTACATTGGCCCTAAGCTCCAGAGGTGACTGTCCTCCGGCTGTCGCAGGCTGCTCGGCCGGCATTCCAGGCTCAGGCGAGCCCCCGGCTTGGCTTGGGCCTACAGGCCCAGCCAAGCCGGGGACTCGCCTAAACCTGGTGGACGGCTGAGCAGCCTGCGACAGCCGGAGGACAGTCACCGCTGGAGCTCAGGGTCGATGTTGCCTACACATACTCACCTACATCGGTCCTTAGCTCCTCCAGCGATGGCAGTCTTGCATCCTGTGCCCACTCTGTGTCGGTCACCAGTATGACGTCACGAAAGCCTTTGACCCAGGGTCAAAGGCTTCCGTGACGTCATACCGGCAACCAACGGAGAGAGGACACTGGAAGCAGGACTTCCATCGCTGGAGGAGCTCCGGGCCGATGTATGTGAGTATGTGTGGAACTGGTGGAGGACTCGAGGCCGATGTAGGTGAGTATGTGCTCTCCACACCCCCCCAACACCCACCCTACTTGCTCGGCCGGCATCCAAGCTTAGGCGAGCCCCCGGCTTGGCTTGGGCCTAGAAGCCCAGCCGAGCCCGGGGACTCGCCTGAGCCTGGAGGACACCTGAGCAGGCAACTCGACCGGCCTTCATGCTCAGGCGAGCCCCGGCTAAGGCCAAGCCGGGGGCTTGCCTAAGCTTGGATGCCGGCCGAGCAAGCAGGGTGGGTGTTGGGGGGGTTTGGAGAGCACATACTCACCTACATCGGCCTAGAGTCCTCCACCGGCTCCACACATACTCACCTACATCAGCCCAGAACTCCTCCAGCGATGGCAGTCCTGCTTCCAGTGTCCTCTCTCCGTTGGTCGCCGGTATGACATCACGGAAGCCTTTGACGGGTCAAAGGCTTCGGTGATGTCATACTGGCGACCAACACAGAGCGGGCACAGGATGCAGGACTGCCATCGCTGGAGGAGCTAAGGGCCAATGTAGGTGAGTATGTGTAGGCAACATCCTCCTACATCGGCCAAGAGCTCCAGCGGTGACTGTCCTCCGGCTGTCGCAGGCTGCTTGGCCGGCCTCCAGGCTTAGTCGAGTCCCCGGCTCGGCTGGGCCTATAGGCCCAAGCCAAGATAGGGGCTCGCCTGAGCCTGGATGCTGGCCGAGCAGCCTGCGACAGCCGGAGGACAGTCACCGCTGGAGCTAAGGGCCAATGTAGGTGAGTATGTGTAGGCAACATCCTCCTACTTCGGCCCTGAGCTCCAGCGGTGACCGTCCTCCGGCTGTCGCAGGCTGCTCGGCCGGCCTCCAGGCTTAGGTGAGTCCCCGGCTTGGCTGGGCCTGTAGGCTTAAGCCAAGCCGGGGGCTCGCCTGAGCGTGGATAACAGCCGAGCAGCCTGCGACAGCCGGAGGACAGCCACCACTGGAGGATTCGGGGCTTGCGGCTTCCCAACGTCATCTCCCTCCCAAAACTCACGTAGGGAGGGAGGTTTTGCCCTCGGGAGCCAGTGACAGCGATACTGTTCTGGCTCTCCTGGATGCGCGCACAGCCAACAGAAACCGGATGTGCGGCGACGGACATTCGATTTTATAGTTATAGATTGTTGACAAACTTATACCTTCCGAGTGCTAATATTACTTGTGAACTTAATCAAATATTTCCAGAATTTTCCCATAATTATTTGTAGGGCTACCATCTTACAGCCAAATTAAAATGATACAGATATTTTTGTAATATTTTAATCTGAACTGGGTTTAAATGTTTATTGTTAAAATTGTCACATCATCTCGCATTGCCACCCTTGACATTTTATTGTCTGTGGAATAAATAATCTTGGTATTGAACAATACAAATGGTTCTCCAGTTTTGTATTCTAATTGTACTGTCCTCATAAGTCCTTTACTCAATATAAACAATTTATTAACGTCTAACTTTCTATATTTTACTTGCCAAATTTATACTCTCAGAAATCTAATATTGCTTTTCACAACTATCAATTAATCAAACATTCTATTTTGCTTTTGAACTGGTTTACCATCATACAACCAGGGTCAATTAATTATTGAGATTTATCTATATATGGTTTTCCTCTAAACAGAAAGTAACTGTTTAGTATTTCTCAATGTTTCATATTCTGTGATCTTGTGCTATCTCCTCATTTCATACTTTTATAATCTGTGATCTTTTGCCATCTTCTCATTTCATACTTTTATAGTGCAATACTTTTGATATTGTAGCATGTGCATTTATTTGCAATACAACTTTTTATTGCATGTCACTATGCCTATCCACGCTAATGTTAAAGTATATTCTGGTATGAAACTTTATATCAGTAGCATTAGAGCTTTACCATTGCTTATGCAGAAATCATAATTTAAACAATCTTCTTCCATTTTTAGATCAGCCAACAAAGTCCCCTGAAGGTAAATTGTGAAAGCGGAATTTTACTTATGAAGAAGTACTTATGTAATTGGAGTCCAAATTGTGTAGCCCCTTTAATCTTTATTTTAATCATCTCCGTTTGACACCATTGATTTTTCTTTTTCTCTCTTAGAAATTAGCTGTATAATGATAAATTAGCATTTTACTGCTGTTTTCTAATCAGATTCCATTTATTACTACCTAAAGGCCTAAAAATGAATTTTTTAATTGGGATATGAATTTATACATCTATTGTTGACAAACTTATACCTTCCGAGTGCTAATATTACTTGTAAAGTTAATCAAATATTTCCATAATTTTCCCATCATTTTTTGTAGGGCTACCATCTTACAGCCAAAATAAAATGATACAGATATTTTTGTAATATTTTAATCTGAACTGGGTTTAAATGTTTATTGTTAAAATTGTCACATCATCTCGCATTGCCACCCTTGACATTTTATTGTCTGTGGAATAAATAATCTTGGTATTGAACAATACAAATGGTTCTCCAGTTTTGTATTCTAATTGTACTGTCCTCATAAGTCCTTTACTCAATATAAACAATTTATTAACGTCTAACTTTCTATATTTTACTTGCCAAATTTATACTCTCAGTAATCTAATATTGCTTTTAACATCTATCAATTAATTAATCAAACATTCTATTTTGCTTTTGAACTGGTTTACCATCATACAACCAGGGTCAATTAATTATTGAGATTTAGTTCTAAATGGTTTTCCTCTAAACAGAAAGTAACTGTTTAGTATTTCTCAATGCTTCATATTCTGTGATCTTGTGCTATTTACTCATTTCATACTTTTATTATCTGTGATCTTTTGCCATCTTCTCATTTCATACTTTTATAGTGCAATACTTTTGATATTGTAGCACGTGCATTTATTTGCAATACAACTTTCTATTGCATGTCACTATGCCTATCCACACTAATGTTAAAGTATATTCTGGTATGAAACTTTATATCAGTAGCATTAGAGCTTTACCATTGCTTATGCAGAAATCAGAATTTAAACTGTCTTCTTCCATTTTTAGATCAGCCAACAAAGTCCCCTGAAGGTAAATTGTGAAAGCGGAATTTTACTTATGAAGAAGTACTTATGTAATTGGAGTCCAAATTGTGTAGCCCCTTTAATCTTTATTTTAATCATCTCCGTTTGACACCATTGATTTTTCTTTTCAATGGAATAAATAATCTTAATTTTTGAACAATACAAATGTTTCTCCAGTTTTGTATTCTAATTGTACTGTCCTCATAAGTCCTTTACTCAATATAAACAATTTATTAACGTCTAACTTTCTATATTTTACTTGCCAAATTTATACTTTCAGAAATCTAATATTGCTTTTAACATCTATCAATTAATTAATCAAACATTCTATTTTGCTTTTGAACTGGTTTACCATCATACAACCAGGGTCAATTAATTATTGAGATTTATCTATATATGGTTTTCCTCTCAACAGAAAGTAACTGTTTAGTATTTCTCAATGTTTCATATTCTGTGATCTTGTGCTATCTACTCATTTCATACTTTTATAATCTGTGATCTTTTGCCATAATTCTCATTTCATACTTTTATAGTGCAATACTTTTGATATTGTAGCATGTGCATTTATTTGCAATACAACTTTTTATTGCATGTCACTATGCCTATCCACGCTAATGTTAAAGTATATTCTGGTATGAAACTTTATATCAGTAGCATTAGAGCTTTACCATTGCTTATGCAGAAATCATAATTTAAACAATCTTCTTCCATTTTTAGATCAGCCAACAAAGTCCCCTGAAGGTAAATTGTGAAAGCGGAATTTTACTTAAGAAGAAGTACTTATGTAATTGGAGTCCAAATTGTGTAGCCCCTTTAATCTTTATTTTAATCATCTCCGTTTGACACCATTGATTTTTCTTTTTCTCTCTTAGAAATTAGCTGTATAATGATAAATTAGCATTTTACTGCTGTTTTCTAATCAGATTCCATTTATTACTACCTAAAGGCCTAAAAATGAATTTTTTAATTGGGATATGAATTTATACATCTATGGTTGACAAACTTATACCTTCCGAGTAAATTGTAAAGTTAATCAAATATTTCCAGAATTTCCCCATAATTTTTTGTAGGGCTACCATCTTATAGCCAAATTAAAATGATACAGATATTTTTGTAATATTTTAATCTGAGCTGGGTTTAAATGTTTATTGTTAAAATTGTCACATCATCTCGCATTGCCACCCTTGACATTTTATTGTCTGTGGAATAAATAATCTTGGTATTGAACAATACAAATGGTTCTCCAATTTTGTATTCTAATTGTACTGTCCTCATAAGTCCTTTACTCAATATAAACAATTTATTAACGTCTAACTTTCTATATTTTACTTGCCAAATTTATACTCTCAGAAATCTAATATTGCTTTTAACATCTATCAATTAATCAGTCAAACATTCTATTTTGCTTTTGAACTGGTTTACCATCATACAACCAGGGTCAATTAATTATTGAGATTTATCTATATATGGTTTTCCTCTAAACAGAAATTAACTGTTTAGTATTTCTCAATGTTTCGTATTCTGTGATCTTGTGCTATCTACTCATTTCATACTTTTATAATCTGTGATCTTTTGCCATCTTCTCATTTCATAGATTTATAGTGCAATACTTTTGATATTGTAGCACGTGCATTTATTTGCAATACAACTTTCTATTGCATGTCACTATGCCTATCCACGCTAATGTTAAAGTATATTCTGGTATGAAACTTTATATCAGTAGCATTAGAGCGTTACCATTGCTTATGCAGAAATCATAATTTACACAATCTTCTTCCATTTTTAGATCAGCCAACAAAGTCCCCTGAAGGTAAATTGTGAAAGCGGAATTTTACTTATGAAGAAGTACTTATGTAATTGGAGTCCAAATTGTGTAGCCCCTTTAATCTTTATTTTAATCATCTCCGTTTGACACCATTGATTTTTCTTTTTCTCTCTTAGAAATTAGCTGTATAATGATAAATTAGCATTTTACTGCTGTTTTCTAATCAGATTCCATTTATTACTACCTAAAGGCCTAAAAATGAATTTTTTAATTGGGATATGAATTTATACATCTATTGTCGACAAACTTATACCTTCCGAGTGCTAATATTAGACATGTGCACAGCACAAAATTTTGTTTTGAACTAATGGATTAATACTAAAATGCAATTTATTTAGTTGCTAAAGAAATTCGTTTTCAGTTCTTTAGTATGAAAATGAATTTCATTCATCCGAAAACCAGTGGATACAATTATTATTGTAGAAGCTCCTCAGAGTGCTGAGATCGCTGCTTGTTACAGTATCTCTCACTCTCAGCACAATGTGTCAGGCAAAGCTGTTACAGTAACAGACTGCTGCTCAGTGCTCAGAGTTTCAGTAAAACTAGTAAATAATATTTTTATATACAAGAGGTTATAACAATATTATTTCCTTGTTTTACTGAAACTGAGCGCTGTTACAGTCAGTTACTGTAACAGCTGAGCCTGATACATTGTACTGAGAGATAATATAACAAGCAGCCGATCTCAGCGCTCACAGCCACTGGATTTAAAGGGCTAAACAAAGGCTCCTCTCTGTATAATGTATAGAACATCCTCCTGCATGAATACCCCTCTCTGTATAATGTATAGAACCTCCTCCTGAATTAATGTCCCTCTATGTATAGAACAATCCTCCTCAATTTATACATTTCTCTGTATAATGTATAGAACCTCCTCCTGCATTAATACCACTCTCTGTATAATGTATAGAACATCCTCCTGCATTCATTAATGCCCCTCTCTGTATAGAACATCCTACTCAGTAGGACCTACTGCATTGGCATGTGGAGGGTGCAGAACTTCGGAATGCAATGCTTATCCAGCACAGGCGAGGGAACTTTTACTGAAACTTTGTATCTCTGTGGGGGAGAGATACAGGAATATAAAAGCATGGGAGAGGGCAAATATTAACATAAATTGGTCTGAAAGCTCAGAGAAGAGATGTCTGGTGCAAATTTATTTTTATAATAAAATTAAGCACTTTAAATCCAGGGGAAACATTCAAATAACTCACACTGACAGCTCATAATAACAGAGTAACTGAGTTGGATACTAAATGTATCAGACGTAAAAAAAAAACTTTATAACAAGCAGCACTGGGAGAGGAGAGGGATATATAAAATGTGTATTATAGATGAGGAAAGGGGGATAGTGCTCCTGGATAATATAAAATGTATCAGACCTCAGCCCCTACTATGCAGTGGGGGAGGGGAGATAACACACATTTTATAAAGTCCCTCTCTTCTCCCACCGCTGCTTGTTATAAAGGGTTTTTTTTACTATCCAGCCCTCCTCTGTCATTAGCTTTCAGTGTGATTTATTTGAATGTTTTCCTTCTCAAGCCGCTTTTATCATCTTGTCTGCCTCATAGACATGCAAGGGTTAAGTAAAGGTTTCGTCTCCTGTGCTGGCTGTCAGTGATAGAGCTCCAGAATACTCACTCACAGCACAGTCAGATTTTCAGGTAGGGCTCAGGAAGGATTACGCATACAAATCTTTTCCGTAGCTTTGCGATGTTGCACACTTCATTGCTGGTCTCCTTCACTCAATGTAATATCACAAAAAGGACTGAAACTAAAATGTAGTGCATTTAATTTTAGTTTCTTTCGTTTTTTGCACTGAACTGTTTCGTATCTCTTGAGTCATACTAAAACTAAATTATCCCAAAATTCGGACTAAATCGTTTTAGTACTAAAACGAATGCACATGTCTAGCTAATATTACTTGTAAAGTTAATCAAATATTTCTAGAATTTCCCCATAATTTTTTGTAGGGCTACCATCTTACAGACAAATTAAAATGATACAGATATTTTTGTAATATTTTAATCTGAACTGGGTTTAAATGTTTATTGTTAAAATTGTCACATCTTATCGCATTGCCACCCTTGACATTTTATTGTCTGTGGAATAAATAATCTTGGTATTGAACAATACAAATGGTTCTCCAATTTTGTATTCTAATTGTACTGTCCTCATAAGTCCTTTACTCAATATAAACAATTTATTAACGTCTAACTTTCTATATTTTACTTGCCAAATTTATACTCTCAGTAATCTAATATTGCTTTTAACATCTATCAATTAATTAATCAAACATTCTATTTTGCTTTTGAACTGGTTTACCATCATACAACCAGGGTCAATTAATTATTGAGATTTAGTTCTAAATGGTTTTCCTCTAAACAGAAAGTAACTGTTTAGTATTTCTCAATGTTTCATATTCTGTGATCTTGAGCTATCTACTCATTTCATACTTTTATAATCTGTGATCTTTTGCCATCTTCTCATTTCATACTTTTATAGTGCAATACTTTTGATATTGTAGCACGTGCATTTATTTGCAATACAACTTTCTATTGCATGTCACTATGCCTATCCACACTAATGTTAAAGTATATTCTGGTATGAAACTTTATATCAGTAGCATTAGAGCTTTACCATTGCTTATGCAGAAATCAGAATTTAAACTGTCTTCTTCCATTTTTAGATCAGCCAACAAAGTCCCCTGAAGGTAAATTGTGAAAGCGGAATTTTACTTATGAAGAAGTACTTATGTAATTGGAGTCCAAATTGTGTAGCCCCTTTAATCTTTATTTTAATCATCTCCGTTTGACACCATTGATTTTTCTTTTTCTCTCTTAGAAATTAGCTGTATATAATAAAATTAGCATTTTACTGCTGTTTTCTAATCAGATTCCATTTATTACTACCTAAAGGCCAAAAATGAATTTTTTAATTGGGATATGAATTTATACATCTATTGTTGACAAACTTATACCTTCCGAGTGCTAATATTACTTGTAAAGTTAATCTAATATTTCCATAATTTTCCCTACATTTTTTGTAGGGCTACCATCTTACAGCCAAAATAAAATGATACAGATATTTTTGTAATATTTTAATCTGAACTGGGTTTAAATGTTTATTGTTAAAATTGTCACATCATCTCGCATTGCCACCCTTGACATTTTATTGTCTTTGGAATAAATAATCTTGGTATTGAACAATACAAATGGTTCTCCAGTTTTGTATTCTAATTGTACTGTCCTCATAAGTCCTTTACTCAATATAAACAATTTATTAACGTCTAACTTTCTATATTTAACTTGCCAAATTTATACTCTCAGTAATCTAATATTGCTTTTAACATCTATCAATTAATCAAACATTCTATTGCTTTTGAACTGGTTTACCATCATACAACCAGGGTCAATTAATTATTGAGATTTATCTATATATGGTTTTCCTCTAAACAGAAAGTAACTGTTTAGTATTTCTCAATGTTTCATATTCTGTGATCTTGTGCTATATACTCATTTCATACTTTTATAATCTGTGATCTTTTGCCATCTTCTCTTTTCATACTTTTATAGTGCAATAATTTTGTTATTGTAGCATGTGCATTTATTTGCCATACAACTTTTTATTGCATGTCACTATGCCTATCCACGCTAATGTTAAAGTATATTCTGGTATGAAACTTTATATCAGTAGCATTAGAACTTTACCATTGCTTATGCAGAAATCATAATTTAAACAATCTTCTTCCATTTTTAGATCAGCCAACAAAGTCCCCTGAAGGTAAATTGTGAAAGCGGAATTTTACTCATGAAGAAGTACTTATGTTATTGGAGTCCAAATTGTGTAGCCCCTTTAATCTTTATTTTAATCATCTCCGTTTGACACCATTGATTTTTCTTTTCAATGGAATAAATAATCTTAATTTTTGAACAATACAAATGTTTCTCCAGTTTTGTATTCTAATTGTACTGTCCTCATAAGTCCTTTACTCAATATAAACAATTTATTAACGTCTAACTTTCTATATTTTACTTGCCAAATTTATACTCTCAGTAATCTAATATTGCTTTTAACATCTATCAATTAATCAAACATTCTATTTTGCTTTTGAACTGGTTTACCATCATACACCAGGGTCAATTAATTATTGAGATTTATCTATATATGGTTTTCCTCTCAACAGAAAGTAACTGTTTAGTATTTCTCAATGTTTCATATTCTGTGATCTTGTGCTATCTACTCATTTCATACTTTTATAATCTGTGATCTTTTGCCATAATTCTCATTTCATACTTTTATAGTGCAATACTTTTGATATTGTAGCATGTGCATTTATTTGCAATACAACTTTTTATTGCATGTCACTATGCCTATCCACGCTAATGTTAAAGTATATTCTGGTATGAAACTTTATATCAGTAGCATTAGAGCTTTACCATTGCTTATGCAGAAATCATAATTTAAACAATCTTCTTCCATTTTTAGATCAGCCAACAAAGTCCCCTGAAGGTAAATTGTGAAAGCTGAATTTTACTTATGAAGAAGTACTTATGTAATTGGAGTCCAAATTGTGTAGCCCCTTTAATCTTTATTTTAATCATCTCCGTTTGACACCATTGATTTTTCTTTTTCTCTCTTAGAAATTAGCTGTATAATGATAAATTAGCATTTTACTGCTGTTTTCTAATCAGATTCCATTTATTACTACCTAAAGGCCCAAAAATTTATTTTTTAATTTGGATATGAATTTATACATCTATTGTTGACAAACTTATACCTTCCGAGTGCTAATATTACTTGTAAAGTTAATCAAATATTTCCATAATTTTCCCATCATTTTTTGTAGGGCTACCATCTTACAGCCAAAATAAAATGATACAGATATTTTTGTAATATTTTAATCTGAACTGGGTTTAAATGTTTATTGTTAAAATTGTCACATCATCTCGCATTGCCACCCTTGACATTTTATTGTCTGTGGAATAAATAATCTTGGTATTGAACAATACAAATGGTCTCCAGTTTTGTATTCTAATTGTACTGTCCTCATAAGTCCTTTACTCAATATAAACAATTTATTAACGTTTAACTTTCTATATTTTACTTGCCAAATTTATACTCTCAGTAATCTAATATTGCTTTTAACATCTATCAATTAATTAATCAACACATCTATTTTGCTTTTGAACTGGTTTACCATCATACAACCAGGGTCAATTAATTATTGAGATTTAGTTCTATAATGGTTTCCTCTAAACAGAAAGTAACTGTTTAGTATTTCTCAATGTTTCATATTCTGTGATCTTGTGCTATCTACTCATTTCATACTTTTATAATCTGTGATCTTTTGCCATAATTCTCATTTCATACTTTTATAGTGCAAATACTTTGATATTGTAGCATGTGCATTTATTTGCAATACAACTTTTTATTGCATGTCACTATGCCTATCCACGCTAATGTTAAAGTATATTCTGGTATGAAACTTTATATCAGTAGCATTAGAGCTTTACCATTGCTTATGCAGAAATCATAATTTAAGCAATCTTCTTCCATTTTTAGATCAGCCAACAAAGTCCCCTGAAGGTAAATTGTGAAAGCGGAATTTTACTTATGAAGAAGTACTTATGTAATTGGAGTCCAAATTGTGTAGCCCCTTTAATCTTTATTTTAATCATCTCCGTTTGACACCATTGATTTTTCTTTTTCTCTCTTAGAAATTAGCTGTATAATGATAAATTAGCATTTTACTGCTGTTTTCTAATCAGATTCCATTTATTACTACCTAAAGGCCAAAAATGAATTTTTTAATTGGGATATGAATTTATACATCTATTGTTGACAAACTTATACCTTCCGAGTGCTAATATTACTTGTAAAGTTAATCTAATATTTCCATAATTTTCCCTACATTTTTTGTAGGGCTACCATCTTACAGCCAAAATAAAATG